>JAPDVR010000019.1:22519939-23719939 GCA_026230005.1 Gila orcuttii | reverse complement strand
ATTTTTGTAAATTTGACAAAAGCTCATTCATGTTAGCCAGTTAGATAACATTATTGTGGTGATAAATCTGCAGAAATTGCCGCAGAACTGTAGAATACCAAATGTTTCCGAGGCAGTTTGCCAGGCATAAAAATGGATGTAAACCATCATAAAGTAAGACTATCACTGGCAATGATGCACTGGACTACTGGTGACTGTTTCATAAACTGGCCTGAAACTCTCTGGGCCAGCGGGCCATTCTTACTGTTGGACCCTGCCAACCAAAGCTTTACGGAACAGTCAGTCAAACCAGCCAGTTTGTGATCTGACCATGTACTTCCATTTTTCCACCTTCTCTTAATGTATGAACTCCCTGCCAATGTATATTAATCAATGTATATTAATCCTCTTTATGGCATGTGCAAACTGGTTGACCCTTATACCACCACACTAACATGAGCGTTTCCCGTAAACATGATGTAATACAGTCAGAAATTTCCACAGCTCTGATCTGCAGATTTCGTGACCCACTTAGGTTAAAGCCAGAAGAGCTTAAAATGAAAACTGAATCCAACGGAAAACATACCAACCCTCTAAAAACAAATTTGATCATGAACTGCACAGAATAAAGCCATATAGAGCTCCTGCAACCTTTCAGAAGTCCATGCATTATGAGTGCCTAATCTGACACCTACAAATCAATTCAAAATAAGCCAGAGATCATGAAAGCAAACAATTAAGGTGACATTTCGGGAATTACTGCAAGAACTTTCTGTGGTTTTCCCATGCTGACCTTTATAGTTTTCATGTTTAAGAGATATAAATGAATTCTTACCAGGTTTAGCAATCTCACAACCTTTGTTTATCAAGATGTTCTCTATCGGGGTGTCAAAAAGGAACTTCACATTCTGTAGCAAACCCTGTGGAATGACAGAGATTATAATAAGTCCATTATAACGTTAAAATGAGGAGATTTATGGTTATTTTCAGCAATCATATTCAAATCCCCACAGCAGTGGTGAATTTGTAGCATATCTAGGCAAAAGTCAATAGAACATGGTTCCTTAAAAGGTCCTTAGATGACTTCTACATAAATGAACTTTATATATAGATTATTTACTTTATATTAACTTTACATATATATATATATATATATATATATATATATATATATATATATATATATATATATATATATATATATATATATATATATATATATAATTTCTCCATTTGGTTTAAAAAACATTTTCACTTTCAGACACTCAAAAAAGGATTTTCCTTCCCTATTTTGGGTTTATTAGACACTTAATATTCAGTAATATTATCAATCTGACTGCACTAACACTATTGGATGTGAACAAAACTTAAAGTTTTCTGCATTGCTGCTTTATAGCTGATTCATAAATGACAAATTTTGAAACATCGACACTGTAACGGTCACCAGCTGGAGTGCCCTTGAGAGCCACCAGAGGGCACTCCAGATAGGACTATTATCACTCACAAACTACATTTCCCATAACTCACTGCCCGGACTCACCATCACTTATCACTGATCACATTCACCTGTACCTCATTCACTGATTGCATTCACCTGTGTCTCATCCTGTTAGTCTGTCTATTTATACCATATTCATTCACTCACCACGAAGTCTTGTTTTACTGTTACTGCATTTCTGAGTGTTATTTTCCTGTGTTTGATTCCTGTGTTTGACCTGTGGATTGTTTATCGTTGCTGACCCTTCTCTGCCTGCCCTGACCCTGGACTGTTTCACTGGACTCTGATTCTTCTCTGCCTGCCTCGACCCTCTGCTTGTATCTGGTTTGTCTCTGCCTGGTCTCCGTTGCCCTGTTTGCTGTTGTTGATCCCTGCCTGTTGACTACTCTAATAAATGCTGCGAATGGATCCCCTAGTGTCTGTCAATTCGTAACAGACACGGTCATTGAACACTGTCTTCTGTAGAGCTGCTTATAACCGAATTAAACAAATTTTTATAAATGTTGAACTTTTCAGTTATTGAACTAAACTGAATCAACACTGAGATGACTTCAGCTGAATGATGTTACATTCATCTTTTTTAAAGTTGCTCTGCAGGAGAATATGAATTTGTCCCATGTTTGATAAAGTTTTCAAACATTGATTTTTATTTTCCTATTAATGTGAAACTGCTTTGTAACAATCTGTATTGCATAAAGCACTATAAAAAATAAAGCTGACTTGACTTTCACAGCACAGGAAATCATTACGCAGGAATAGCATAACAAGCATGGAATGAAGTACAGATGATGTTCATGGAGAAGAACTGGTCTTACCCTGAAGTGGTTTTCCCTGATAGATCCCTTAGCCACAAACATCTGACTGCTCTCCGGCCGCAGGCGCTCATAGAAAGGCTCGTCCAGGATCACGCTGTCAATGAGGCTACAGCCTACGTACAGATGAGCATTCTCTCCGTGAATGTACAGCGTGATGTTCTTCCACTGCGAATCCGACAAGTCCACATCCTCAAAGGACACCACATTTTGAGATCCCTCGACCATATAGACCAGATCAAGCGTGTTGGCGCGTCCATTGGACACAATCTCAAACTGACGGCTCCCACTGGGACCCTCCAAACCAATCAGGGTGCCCCTTGAGCTCTTGTCCTGTCGCATGGTGGCCACAAACACGAAACCCTCATTGTTCTGGACCTGCTTTAGGATCTGATGGAGGGCCAGGGTGCTCACAGCAGGGATGTGGTCAAAGCGGATGAAGCGGTATGCCGGCGAGTCCCACTCGTGGCCCTTGAAGAGCTTGGCACCAATCGTCTTTCTGCTGATGCTGCTGATTTTGAAAAGGTCGAAGATGGATTCATCTTCCACATGGCCATCTTTGAGAGTCGACAAGCATTTCAGCAAGGTGCGGATGATTATGTGAAAATACACAATACGTTTTATGTGATGATTATGTAAGCCCATTAAAGATTTTCAGGAAAACATTGCATCATCTCAGGTCAAAATCATTCAAAAGCTGTTTTGCATTGAATACCACATAGAGACTCTGTTAGTAAATTAAACACATATGTGCTTGGAGGCACAAAGAATAATGGGCAAATTGTGTAATATGGAAATCTCAAATTCAGAATTAGATATAAAGACAAGTGGGTAAATGTCAATGGCAACAGAAAAACTGGTTAACCCTAAATATTTAGAAACAATTTAGGAACAGGTGCATCATGTATTTACCTTGAGGTAGTGCTCTGATGCATAGTAACAGCAAGGGCAGAAAGCAGAGATTTCTCCTGAGTATCATAACTCCTTCAAAATACACATATACATATATAAAAACATAAAATATGAATAACCCATTTATTACCAAATACTCATTAGATAGCCCAATGAAACATTCCACACGTTTCAGTTGGGCTACAGGACATAATTGAAAATCGCAAATAAATAATGTACATTTTGTATTGTTATCAGGCAGTTGTGTTGAAAATGGAATAATAGTACAAATATGTTATTTAATGAAACACTACTTTAACAAACGGACTCTGGGTTTTACTACTGTATGTTTGCACATTCCTGGGTTTTGTATGCATGTATATAAGACAGAGCAATATTAGTAAGAGATTAATATTAGACCCTTTTATCCATTTTATGTATCTCAATAATGACATTTTAAGGAGAACTGACACAGATATCATCTTCCAGAGGGACAAACTGTAAGCTAATTAAACAGCTGTGGTCATGTGGCTATTTAAACCAGCCAAGTAAAAGTTCACATAAAATCAAGACAGTCTGACTCTGAACGTTCATTTATAGTCGACAACTCATGTAAAATACATCAACAGCACTTGTAGAGCAGTCAAAGTCAAAAGTAAATGGACACACCAGTGGGGACTAAATTACTTTTCAAGTTATTAAGACATTAAACCTTACATAAATATATTACGCATCATCATTATCAGAATGACATTCCAAACACTTTTGCTGATTGCAGTATAGTAACAGGTCTTTAAAAGCGTTTAACTGTAGCAGTCTTACTAAATTAAGATATCGGTAACAATGGTATCAAACGTGGTTATGGAGAAAAGAATGTGTAATTATTATTCTCATTTAAAAAAATTAGTCAAGTCTAGGAAGCCAATTTATATTAATATAGGCTATGAATGCCCCAAAACAAAAACAAAACTCACCTGTTGTGATGTGCAATCCAACTAAATCAGCACAAGTTTATTTGTCCTCTAAATCTTCAAGATAAATATGCGATACGCAAGGACTAAAATCCACAGTGTCTATAACATCCACACGGCTCCGAGTTTCAGTTCAATGGCCTTAGAACTACTGGACTGAAGCCCCTTTATACGGTTCAGTCCGAACCATGTCAGTCAGGTTCGGATATAAAGGTGGACCTGCTGAGGGGGCTGAATTATAAGTTCCCCATCATATAATGTCATGCCGGTAGCCTACCAATGCAGTGAAACCTCCTGTCCTCCCCTGCAGTGACGTCTCCGCGTCCATATCCCGAGCCAGAGTCTGAGCCTGAGAGGAGGAGGAACAGAGATGTGGAGAAGAGACGCATATGCTCGCGCAAGATGCTTTTAGACACTCGAGAATACAACCACTCACTGTCAAATACAGTGTAAATTATAGCCTATTATAAATAATATTTGTTTACATCTATTTAAGTTGTAGCCTATATAAATATTTATGGCAGTATAGCTAATATCTGGCCAAATAAATCGAGGTTGTAAAAGAGCAATGACCTTCACAGGTTCAGACTTTGATTCAGTTAGTATGCTAATTAAACTTTATTTACAGTATATCCATATTGTCCACTTACTGATATATTGACTGTAAACATGTCTTAGGCTACAACTTTAAGTTGTTCTTTAGCTATTTCTTTTTATTAGTTATATTACTACGTGTAACATCATTTGTAATTGTTAAATAAAAGAGAAAAGCAAGTGAATTAAGCGATCTGGTTGTTCTATTCGTATCACATGAGTTCAACGGCGCTGCAAATGTGTCACGTGATTTTCCAACTAATGTCACGTGACCTCCCCGGAGACGCCATCTTTGAGGGCATAAGCTGCTCTGTTTACAATGTTTTACAAGCAAATTTCGAATATTTCTTTCTGTTTATAATGTTACGAAAATCATGAAGAGACAAAGTGGCAGAGATTATAAAGAGACTCTATTAACACAAGACAGCGAAAATTTCAGTCATAAATGGTGTGGATCCGTAGGAAGCACCGAGCACTGATTATGCAGCTTTGCCTCATACAGTATTATCATGTGCAACGTTACCATTATCTGGTATTTTTTACACATGTGAGCAATTCCGAGCCTGGAAATCACTGGAGGCGTACAATTAGTTTGTCGAGGGTTGGGTTGGTGACGTTTGCTCAAGTGCAATCAATGGAAAAGTAGTCATCATAGCGAATGTATGTAGCATGATGCTAGACTATCTGTCTATTAAAAAGCCATAGCCTCCACAACTTAATTCCTATGTTCCCCTTAAAACAGTCATCAGTGCTTTCTGTTATATGCATGTACTTATTTGTACACTGAAGAATAGGGTTGGAACAGTACATGTATTCGTATTGTACCAAAACGGGCGTCAAGGTTCAGTGCATGAATATACACGGTATAAAAATAAATAAAACTCGCGTGCAAATTAATTAATGTAATACGGAACTACTTTATACGCGGGTTCTTTAGGGACATAATCTGAGATTTCAATGCTGGAATGTGTGTGTGTGTGAGTGAGAGAGAGAGGCGCGGGCGCGATCGAACAGTGGAAACTGTTGTTTTTAATACCTCGTCATTATGTTAATACAGGACATCATTCAAACTGCAAAGTGTTAACTTGTTTATTATCCTCGCCAGCCATAACATCCGTTGTTGTTCTGACAAAAGCTTAGTCTTTTCACATTCATGAAGTCTAAAGACGGGTATACTGTAAAATCGACTCGGTTACTAACGTAACCTCGGTTCCCTGAGAGGAGGGAACGAGTATTGCGTAAGTAGCTTACGCTATGGGGAAAACTCCTTTTCTCGAGAATATTGAAGTCTTTATGTAAAACGCATTGCAGCTGCACAGCTGACAGCAATGAACGAAGGAACTCGGTCATTGGCTGTGCTGCGGCAACTTGCTTGAACCAATGACGGGGCGACTCTGAATGCGCGACCAATGAGCGCGCTTCGCGCCTGCGCGCGTCAGAGCCCGCCAAGATGGGCGTGGCCAAGCTATATATTGGGCGCCCCGTCATGAGAGTTCTTTAGGTTAAAACGACTGAAGCGAACTAACCAAGCACAAGCACGGCAGCTTACGCAATACTCGTTCCCTCCTCTCAGGGAACCGAGGTTACGTTAGTAACCGAGTCGTTCCCTTTCGAGAGGTCTCTCCTATTGCGTAAGTAGCTTACGCTATGGGAACACCATGCAAAACGCCGTGCGTGCTGAACTTCGCCTTATGATAGCCAGAGGCAGGTGCCTGAGCTAAAAAGCAAAGTTATCATCCAACTAGCCGGCAGAGGCGAGCTTTATATGTGGGAAAAAATACAGAGCGGCTAGAAGGCGCTCAGTGTGACACAAGCACATACATAATCTAGATACGAACTCGCAGTTCAACTAGCATTATGCTGATAGCACATTGGAATGCAATGTCGGGACCTGTAGGTTGTAGAATCTGATAAATGTGGACGGTGAGGCCCAGCCTGCCGCCGCACAAATATCCTCGATCGGTATCCCGCTCGACCATGCCCAGGAAGAAGCCACACTCCTGGTGGAGTGTGCTTTGACTCCCCAGGGGCATTGAAGTCCCTTAGCTTCATAAGCCAGAGCTATAGCTTCGACTATCCAGTGAGAGATTCTCTGCTTTGAAACGGCGGAACCTTTCGTACGGCCGCCAAAGCATACAAACAGTTGTTCTGTCTGTCTGAATAGGGCAGAACGCTCCAAATACACTCTGAGAGCCCTAACGGGGCAGAGTAGATTAGCGTCGTGTTCGTCTGCTGAAGACGAAAGCGCAGTTAGGGAGATAACCTGTGCTCTGAAGGGAGTGGTGAGCACTTTAGGAATATACCCATGTTTCGGTCTAAGGACGACCCTGCAGTCGTTAGGTCCGAATTCTAGGCAGGCAGCGCTTGTTGAAAGCGCGTGCAGGTCGCCCACTCTCTTGACCGAGGCGAGTGCCAGCAAGAGCGCCGTCTTGAGCGAGAGCTGTTTAAGGTGCACGGTTCGGAGTGGTTCGAACGGGGGCCCTTTAAGAGCGTCTAGGACCGTAGCTAGGTCCCAGATCGGCACTGAGGGGGGGCGTGAAGGGTTCATCCTCCTGGCGCCCCTTAGGAAACGAATAATTAGGTCGTTTCTTCCCAATGGACGTTCCATTACAAGGTCGTGTGACGCTGTGATGGCAGCCACATATACTTTGAGCGTGGAGGGGGTGCGGCCCGCCTCCAGAAGCCCTTGTAGGAAAAACACTCGTAATCTCGCATGTTACAGGGTTCAGGCCCTTGGTATTACACCAGTCACACTTTCCATTTCTGGGCATATAAGCGTCTCGTGGAGGGCGCCCGCGCCTCAGCGATGGTTTTTAGTGCTCCGCTCGCGAGGTTCCTGGGAACCCGTTGAGGGGCCATGCATGAAGGGCCCACAGATCGGGGCGGGGATGAAATATCATCCCGCTGGCCTGACTGAGGAGGTCTGGCCTCAGTGGAATCGGCCGTGGTGCAGATTGCATTTGCATCAGATCTGGAAACCATGTTTGGTTCTTCCAGAGTGGGGCTATCAGCAGCACTGCGTTTCCCTCCTCTCTGACCCGACTGATGACCTGTGGCAGCATCGCGATCGGGGGAAAGGCATATAAGGGGCGGCTCGGCCAGCTCTGGGCGAGCGCGTCCGTGCTTTTCGTGAAGAAAAGAGAGCAGTGCGCGTTCTCCTTGGAGGCGAAGAGGTCGATCTCCGCTTTGCCAAAGGTTTTCCATAACCACTGAATCGTCAGAGGGTTGAGAGCCCATTCTCCTGGGAGAATCTTGTCTCTGGATAACATGTCTGCCCCCTGGTTCAGGGCGCCTGGCACATGCGCTGCTCTCAGCGAGCGCAAGTTGTGCTGGGACCATAAAATGAGTCTCCTGGCCATTGAATGCATGGAGCTCGACCTGAGTCCACCCTGGCGATTTATGTACGACACTACCGTCATGTTGTCCGTTCGGACCAGGACGTGTTCGTTTTTTAGATGTGGGAGCAGGGCTCTGAGAGCCAAAGCGACCGCTTTCATTTCCAGACAGTTTATGTGTAGGCGCTTCTCCGGGTTTGACCAAAAGCCGGAGACAGGCCTGCCCTCGTAAAGGGCCCCCCAACCTATTTTGGAGGCATCTGTCGTTATCATCTTTCTCCTTGTGTTCACACCCAGACTCACGCCTGACTGGTACCAGTCGGCGGCTTTCCAGTGCGTCAGGGCTTTTATACAGCCGTGGTTCGCTCTGATTAAAAAGTGGCCCGAACGCCACGCGTGAGTAGGGACGCGGCTCTTGAGCCAGCGTTGGAGAGGGCGCATATGCAACAATCCTAGCTGGAGTACGGCCGATGCTGAGGCCATGAGACCGAGCATCCTCTGAAACCGTTTGACGGGGGCGCGCGCCCGCTCTGAATGATGTTGCAAGGCGCCGGATGGTGAGCGCGCGCTCCGATGAGAGACGCGCTGTCATTTGCATCGAGTCTAGAACTATTCCCAGGAAGAAATTCTCTGGCTGGGAGATAGTATGCTTTTTGCAAAATTGATTCTTAGACCCAGGCATTCTAAATGGCTGATAATCCAAGATCTGTGTGTTATTAGCTGACTCTCTGATTGTGCTAGAACCAGCCAATCGTCGAGATAATTCAGTATTCGCACTCCCCTTTGTCTTAGGGGGGAAAGTGCTGCATCCATACATTTCGTGAATGTACGGGGAGCCAGGGACAGGCCGAATGGGAGTACTGTGTACTGGTATGACTGTCCCTCGAAAGCGAATCTCAGAAACGGCCTGTGATGAGGCGCTATTGGAATGTGAAAGTAAGCATCTTTCAGATCCACTGAGAGAAACCAATCTCCTGGGCGCACTTGCGCGAGGATATGCTTGGTTGTTAACATTCTGAACGAGCGAATCATTAGTGCTTTGTTCAGGTGTCTGAGATCTAGGATGGGGCGGAGACCGCCATCCTTTTTCGGGACGAGAAAATAGCGGCTGTAAAAACCTGTCCCGCTCAGAGAGGGGGAAACAGTTTCCACAGCGCCCTTTTCTATTAGTTTGCGCACCTCGGTGCGTAGAACATGTGAACACTCTTTTCTCACTTTCGTCTCGACCACAGTCGTAAAACGTGGTGGCCTGCGAGCGAACTGGAGCGAGTATCCGTGCTTTACTATATTTAATACCCATTTCGGCATATCTGGAATGTTTTCCCATGCCGCTGCGTGTACAGATATGGGCTGAATACAGGCTAGGGGCGGGCCGCTGTGACGTAGGGACCCGGCTAGCGAATCGCCTGAGCTCATAGCTCTCAGAGGCGCGGGCGCGCGCTGAGCAGCTGAGTGAATGGGCGCGTGTGTGATTACAACAGTGCGCGCTGTGTTTGTAAAACTCGCAGCCTGAGCTGAGGTTTTGTTTGACACTGTAAGGGCAGTGTTTATAAGTGGGGGTGCATAAACAGTGGTAGGCACACGCGTCACTTTTATAATGTTTCCCGCTTTTACTGGGGATGAATTTATAACTGTGTGAACAGTGCTTGTGTGTAGTGGTGCGTACATGACCGTAGGCACGTGATCTACATTCATGGGAAGCGCAGCCTGAGCTGGGAATGAATTTGGGACTGTTTTGACAGTATCTGGGAATGCACACTTTGTGGACATGTGAACCCTTAGTGATGCAGGCAGAAAAAGACTCTTTTTGTGTTTTCTGTGCGTCGCCGTAAAAACGGCGTTTGTTTGCAGGTGAGCGAGCTCTGTGACTGGCCCATTGACTGCTGTATGGACATATCCAGCCGCCTGTAAGGGGACTGGGTAATGTTTGAGCTTTTGCGGAGAGAGTGGTCCGGCTTTTGCGAGACACGTACTCTCTCTTCTCATTTCTGTGGCTAGGACGGCTTTCGAGGCTCAGGGTTCAGCACAATCTTGGGCCGAGGACCCCGTCGCTCAGGAGGCGGCTTGCGGTTGTGAGAGCGCGAGCGGCGTCGAGCGTCAGCCTGAGGCGCGGGCTGAGAGGCGGTGGGGGCTGTTCTAGCCCGCTGCGGCTGCGGCGGTCTCTGTCTGCTCTGCGATGAGCTGGAGCGCTTTGGCAGGAAATGACGCATAGCTTGTGAAGCGTTCTGGGCCTCAGTGAAGCGTTCGGCGAAACCTTTAACCGCCGGTCCAAACAGCCCGCTGGTGGAGATAGGCGCATCGAGAAATGGCGCCTTATCCGCGTCCTTCATTTCAGTCAGAGTCAGCCACAGATGGCGCTCGAGAACAGTCAAATTAGCCATAGCACGGCCGATGGACTGGGCGGTGGCCTTCGTGGCTCGCAGAGCTATATCAGTCGCGCTGCGTAAGTCCCTGAAGGCTTCGGGGCCAGACTCGTCCATAGAGCGGAGAAGCTTGGCTTGGAACACTTGAAGTACCGCCATTGAGTGAAGCGCTGATGTAGCTTGGCCGGCGGCGGCGTAGGCGCGACCGGCGAGAGCAGAGGTAGTGCGGCAGGGTTTCGAGGGGTGGGAAGCTTTGGCTTTCCATCCGGAGGTGGAGGGCGGGCAGAGATGATTGGCCACGGCCTCCTCGAGGGGCGGCGTTCCCTCGTAGCCTCTTTCCTTCGCGCCGTCCACTGAGGAGAGCGAAGAAGAAAAAGAAGGCTTTAGGCGCGCAGAGTGGGGGGCTTTCCACGACTTGGTGAGTTCGTCGTGAACTTCCGGGAAGAAGGGAGAAGGCCTTTGCCGAGGGGCCTGCTGGCGCCCCTGCAGAAACCACTCATCCAGTCGGCTCCGGGTTGGCTCTTCGGGAGAAGACCAATCGAGCCCGAGGTCTTCCACAGCCTTAGAGAGGACACGGATAATCTCAGTATCCATAGTGGAGCCCCCGCTCGTGCTAGCTAGCGTCGACGGGGCGGGGTCGAGAGTGGAGCCCGGCCAGTCGTCCGATGCAGCGTCGATGGACAAGCTGTCGTCCATTCCCCCGTCGTCCTCGGACGCGCCGAAAGTCACAAGGCCCACCGCTCTGCCAGAGGGGTGTGGGTCCGGCTGGGTGAACTGAACCGGCGGTGGGGAAGGCAAGAGCGGCGGTGAAGCACGCGGAGACTGGCTCGGCGTGACGTCACTGAGCTCAGGTTCAGGAAGCCTCTGTGAGCGGCGCTTTTTCTTAGTGCGCGGCTCAAACAGAGGGGTGGCGATGGGCTCGCTCACGGCGAAAGCGGCGAGGCGAGCCCATAGTGCGGAGAGACCCAGGTCATCACATTCCGGGCATCCGCCCTTGGTCAATGCAGCTTCTGCGTGGTCACGGCCCAGGCAGCGAGCGCAGATGATGTGACGATCCCCGTCCGGGAGAAGGTCTCTGCACGACGCGCAGGAAGGCATTTGAAACAACGCCTTAATGGAAATTTGCTCTTTCACAAATGTCGCGGGGCGGACAGATGTAAAATACTTGCGTATATGGCGCGCCGGATGGCTCAGTAGGAGGTGCTTGAAGGCGGCTGAAGGTGCCGACGTCCTCGTAGCAATCCCGCTGGTATGCTTTTCCACGGCGGCGAAGGCTTCCAATAATCCGGAGGATCCAGCGAAGAAGGTGTTCGCTGAAGGAGATTAAATCTAAAGAACTCTCATGACGGGGCGCCCAATATATAGCTTGGCCACGCCCATCTTGGCGGGCTCTGACGCGCGCAGGCGCGAAGCGCGCTCATTGGTCGCGCATTCAGAGTCGCCCCGTCATTGGTTCAAGCAAGTTGCCGCAGCACAGCCAATGACCGAGTTCCTTCGTTCATTGCTGTCAGCTGTGCAGCTGCAATGCGTTTTACATAAAGACTTCAATATTCTCGAGAAAAGGAGTTTTCCCCATAGCGTAAGCTACTTACGCAATAGGAGAGACCTCTCGAAAGGGAACCAAATTTAACTGAACCTAGTGATGTGACATTTGAACCAAGGCATCGGAGCTTGTGTCGAGAAAAAATGGGCGTGCCAGATGAAGCCGCGATTCGAGGCTTGTGTTGTTAACGTGAAAATCACGTGACTAATGACAAACGAGGCCTCGGTTTGTGTGGATACGTCATCGGTTCGGTCCGAGTGTCGCTTCTGGATAAAAGGCTGTTCGAAACTCGCGCCACCTTGTGGGTGTTGCAGGAGTAGTAGGAGCAGTTGTAGTAGTGTCACAGAGTCAGAGAGTTAGAGAACTCCCATTGTCATTGTCATTTTTGTGTTATATATGTGTTAGGGCTGTATATTATTACATTATCAGGTTAGAATAGTTATAGTATATTGCTATTATTAATTATAGTAGCTATATTATAGTCTTGTTATATTAATTAGATAAGATTATTATGATTTTTGGATCTGGACTGGATTGCTTTTTGATTTTGGATTGTCCTTTTTGATTTGTTTGCTTTTTGTGACCTCTTCCTTTTTCCTGGTAATGGAGCCAACAAGAAAGAGGAGATCCTCCCCGTCTGGCCTCAACAGAAGCATCAGTATCCTCATACCAGCTGGCACTGGCATTTTTATGTTCCCCTGCATCTTCTGTTCCTTGTGAAAGGATCTTTTCCAAGGCTGGAGAGATTTTGTCCGAGAAGAGGAATCGTTTAAACCCCAACACACTTGAAATAATTCTGTTTCTCAATAAAAATCTACTGTAAGCCTTCCTTCCAGACTATTCTGTTGCAGTTTACTTTATTACACTCCCTCCAACATAAGCACTGCACTCAACACAGTGTCACTGTTGCTGTTCATACTGTCACTAACCAAACAATTTATGAATAATTAATTAACTGTGTGTGTGACTCTGCACAAGTAAATTCAGACAGAGAAAGATACATACTTTATATTATACACAGGTAATGGACAAATGTCTGCTCATGTCTTTTTATTATTGCAAATGAAAGGTTACAGACATTAACAGTGAGTACAAAAAAAAAAAAAAAAATATTTTTATTTATAAAAATATTTTTATTATATATATTTTTAATAAAAAATATATTTCTTATAAAATGGGGGGGGGGTGGACTGGTTCAGAATGAATTAATTTGTCTGCTATTTCTTTGCACAGTAGCTAGGTGTCACTAGTGATAAATGCTGAATGAAGCTTCGAGTAATGAACCTTTGGGTGAAGCAATTAGGGTTGCCACCCGTCCCTTAAAATACGGAGTCGTACCGTTTTGAATCAATACGGGACACGGTTTGTCCCGTATTTCTGATAGTGTTACCACCCATCCCGTTTTTCCCGGGATTGTTTTTCTTTTTAACAACCTGTCCCGGGAAATTTATACACTCTCCCGGTTTTCGAAAGGCTAAGAGGAATATGAATGTTCAAACAGCGCGCACGGTAGAGAGCGCGAGAGCTTGCGTGCCTGTGTGCCTCACGAAGCGCATGTAAGCCCCATACACCAACCCCACCCCCCCCAGCCCCCCGTCGACCGAGCTACCAGGTCATCGATATGTCCCGTTTTTTTTATCAGACAAAGGTGGCAACCCTAGAAGCAATGGTCTGCGAGGTCTCAGTGGTTCAGGAAGCCGATACTCGGTTACTGGCGTAGCCTCGGTTCTCTCTAGAAGAAGGAACGAGTATTGCGTAAGTTTAGCTTACTCTACGGGAAAGATTCATCTTCTCGAGATACTGAAGCCAAAAAATTATCCTTAATTTTTGTATACCTTGTCAACGCAGTGCAGCAGCTAGCAGACCTATAGCAGGCTATCTTGCGTGCTCATTGGCTGCTCTGCAGGCAACTGCTGCAGCCTACCAGTGAGCAGGGCGTGACATCACGCCCAATGAAGGGCGCCCGCGCCTTCATGGCGTCACAGCCCGCCAGAATGGGCGTGGCTTCAGCCTATAAAGGAATGGGCTGTAGGCTGCTTCCCTGGTTTTTGTCGACTGAAGCGAAGTCGCTCGTGACGCGAGCACGGCCGGTTAAGGAATACTCGTTCCCTCTTCTAGAGAGAACCGAGGTTACGTCAGTAACCGAGTATCATTCTCTTACGAGAGGTTCTCTCGTATTGCGTAAGTTTAGCTTACGCTACGGGAACACTTTGTCAACGCCGTGCGCGCCAAGCATCCACATGAGACCCCGAACTTAGGGGGGAACCCCATAAGTGGAAAAAATAAGGTGGCCGGCCGTTTCGCGGGCCATCACTTGTACATAAGCACACATAGGGAATACAGAGCAGCGCGGGCGCCGGCCTGTATAGGCACATGGCATAACCCCTTTAGTGCAGCTCAACCAGGAGAGCTAAGTCATGTGAGAGTGATCTGAGCAGGGGATCTGGGCAGAATACATCTCTCGTTTAGACTGACAGTAGTTTAGCCTGCAAGGCGGGAACTTCTAGGTTATAGAACCTGACAAAAGTAGACGGGGAGCTCCAGCCCGCCGCTACACATATGTCGTGGATAGAAATCCCGCTGGACCATGCCCACGAAGAGGCGACGCCTCTCGTGGAATGAGCCCTGATGCCCAGAGGGCATTGCAGATCCTTTGACGCATAAGCGGTCGCTATAGCGTCTACTATCCATCTGGACAGGCTCTGTTTCGAGGAGGCGAAACCCTTGGTGCGCCCTCCAAACGAAACAAAAAGCTGTTCCGAGCACCTGAAGGAGGCGGTGCGCGTAATGTAGCTCCTCAGCGCTCTGACGGGGCAGAGGAGGTTTACATCGCTTTCACTGTCAGACACTGCGAGAGTAGATAGTGAAATAACTTGCGCTCTAAATGGAGTGCCCATCACTTTAGGGACATAGCCGTGTCTAGGTCTGAGAATAACTTTAGAGTCATTTGGTCCAAACTCAAGACACGACGCGCTGACAGACAGCGCGTGTAGATCCCCTACGCGTTTTACTGATGACAGCGCAGTCAGAAAAAACGTTTTCAGTGATAGATATTTCAACCCCACGGAGTCCAGTGGTTCGAAGGGAAAAGCTTTCAGGGCCTCGAGGACCAGTGAAAGATCCCACATAGGAACCGACGGGGGGCGCGGCGGATTCATCCTTCTAGCTCCTCTAAGGAAGCGGATGACCAACTCATGTTTCTCCAGCGGCTGGCCGTGCGTAGGTTCTGCAAACGCTGCTACGGCCGCCATGTACACTTTGAGCGTGGAAGGGGACCTTCCCTTATCCAACAGCTCTTGTAGGAAAGTGAGCAGATGCGCCACCCCGCATGTCCGCGGGTCCAGACCTCTGTCGGTGCACCAGCCAGAGAACACCGACCATTTAGACGCGTAGAGCCTTCTCGTGGAAGGGGCTCTAGACTGTGTGATCGTGTTCATCACTCCTTCTGGCAGGGTAACGAGTACCCGTTGATCAGCCATGCATGCAGCGACCAGCGCTCTGGATGGGGATGCCAGATCGTGCCGCGATCTTGAGAGAGGAGATCTGCCCTCACCGGAATCGGCCACGGAGCTGTAAGCGACAGCTGTGCTAGTTCCGGGAACCAAATCTGATTCTCCCAACGCGGGGCTATGAGGAGCACCGAGTGGCGCGTTTCCCTGATTCTCTTGATCACCTGTGGTAACATAGAGACCGGAGGGAAAGCATATAGCGGGAGGCTGGGCCAAACTTGGGCCAGCGCGTCCTCGTCCTTCGAGAAGAACATCGGGCATTGAGCGTTGTCTTTTGACGCAAATAGGTCGACTTCCGCTCTGCCGAATAGGCGCCACAGTTTCTGGACTGTTTGGGGGTGTAAGGACCACTCCCCTGGGGGAACATTGTCTCTGGAGAGTCTGTCTGGGCCGTCGTTCAGATGGCCAGGCACATGCGTCGCCCTCAGCGAGCGCAGGTGTGTCTGAGACCAAATAAGGAGGCGTTCCGTCAGATTGCAGAGTTTTCTGGATCTGACACCGCCCTGACGGTTTATATAGGAAACCACTGATGTGTTGTCCGAACGGACAAGAACATGCTGGCCCTGTATGAACGGGAGGAAGCACTGCAGTGTGTTCTCGACCACCATCATTTCCAGACAGTTTATGTGAAACTCCTTCTCCCGGTCTGACCACTGGCCAAAGGCCGGTCTGCCCTCGAACAGCGCTCCCCAACCTGAGTTGGACGCGTCTGTTGAGATGACTTTCCGGTAAGAGACGGTTCCCATCGTTTCTCCCTGCTGGAACCAGCTGGCCGCTAACCAGGGCTGCAGAGCTGCTATGCAGGTCTGAGTCACTCTGATTTTCCGACCGCCAGATACCCAGGCTCGGGGGGGCACGCGAGCATTCAGCCAGCGTTGGAGCGGGCGCATGCGCAGTAGGCCCAGCTGGAGCACCGCTGCAGCTGATGCCATACAGCCCAACATCCTCTGAAAATTTTTCAAAGGGAGGAAGCTGCCCTTCTGGAAAGAAGTGGCTAAGTGGCGCGCGCGCTGTGTCGACAAACGAGCCGTCATGGTTACCAAGTCCAGTTCTATTCCTAAGAAGGAAATTGACTGGCTGGGCAGTAGTGAGCTCTTGGTCCAGTTGACCGTGAGACCCAAGCTTTCCAGATGACTGAGTAGCACTGTTCTGTGAGATAGAAGTTCTGTCTCTGACTGTGCCAATATCAGCCAATCGTCCAGATAGTTCATTATACGCAGCCCCTGACTTCTCAGGGGGGCGAGCGCCGCGTCCATGCACTTTGTAAATGTACGGGGTGCCAGGGACAGGCCGAACGGCAGGACGGTGTATTGATATACCTGACCGTCGAAGGCGAATCTCAAAAATTGCCTGTGACGGGGTACTATCTGAATCTGAAAATATGCATCCTTCAGATCTAGAGAGATAAACCAGTCCCTCGGGTGAACGTGCGCGAGGATTTTCCTGGTCGTAAGCATTTTGAACGGTCTTTTCGCAAGCACTTTGTTCAAATGTCTCAGATCTAGGATGGGTCTGAAGGCTCCGTCCTTCTTGGGCACGAGAAAATAACTGCTGTAAAAGCCTGACTCGCTTAGAGAAGGCGGTACCATTTCTATAGCCCCTTTGCACAGCAGCTTTGCAATTTCTGCGTGAAGTAGGTGTGCTACTTCCGCATTCACTATTGTCGCGGTCCGGGCTCGAAAGCGTGGGGGACGGCGAATGAATTGTAGTGTATAGCCCTGCTTTATTGTGCTCAGCACCCATTCTGAAATCCCTGGGATTTTTTCCCACGCGGCTATGCGAGCCGCTAGGGGGCGAATGGCCTCCGTGTTCAGACCGCCATTTGCTGGCCTGTGAAACTGAACCGGAGCCGAGAGCGCGCGGGCAATGGCGGCTCGCTGACAGCCGAAACGGTCTGATTTATGTGAGATGTCCCGATCATAGGGGATGGGGAACACACTTTTACCACATTTTGATGCGCGAGCCGTGCTCTGGGTGACAGAGCTCTCTGTAAGCGTGAGCGCATGGGCGCGGGCATGAGACCTACAACTGTATCTAACGCCCCGGTCATAATAGACGGGGAGCGTTTTATTAACGCTCTGCGTTTCGTGATAATGCTTAAGCGCGCGGGCGGGGCCCGGGGAAAGGTTTGTGTTAGTAAGCGTGAGCGCTCTCCGGCGGGCACGAGACTTACGTTTATAACCTGTTTGTTTGACCGTGTAACAGAGCGGGCAGATAGTGGGCACAGACACTCGAGCGGCTTTTCTGCGCTTTATGAGAGTGTGCTCTGTGAGTGACACAGGATTTTGAGTGCTTATGTGTAGGGGTGAGCACTGGGACGTGGGCACTTTCACTACACTTAAAACATTGACGGCATGAGCCGGACCAGACATTACACTCTTTTTGAGATTTCTCTGGGTCGCCGTGAAAACGGCGTTTGTGTGCAGGCGAGAGGGTGAATAAACCGGCTCGTTGGCTGCTAAATGGACCGCTGCAGTAGCCTGTTTGAAGGGGACTGACAGGGAAATGAATTTTGACGGCGGACCGGCCGCAGCGGGACACGCCCGTCTTTTCCCTCTTACTGTTAGGAGGGCTTCGCGTGCTCAGACTTCAGCGTGATTCTCTGCCGAGGCCCTCTGGGAGGCGGCGGTCTATGACGGCTGTCTGAGCGCGACCTAGGGCGGCCGCCCTGACGTCGCTGCGAAGGCTGAGGCTGGGGCTGTGCTGGACGCTGGGTGCTGGTTCGCACAGGAGGCTGGCTTTGTCTCTCGCGAGAGCGGCCTGTGGCGGAACTCGAGCGTCGCGGCAGGAAGAGGTTCATGGCCTGCGTGGTCTTCTGTACCTCAGAAAAATGATCAACGATCCCGTTAACCGCTGGGCCGAAGAGACCAGAGGGGGTAAGCGGCGCGTTGAGAAATGTGGCTCGCTCAGACTCCCTCATATCCGCGAGCGTTAACCAAAGGTGCCTCTCCGTAACGGTTAACGCGGCCATAGCTCGTCCGATAGCCTGGGCTGCTGCTTTGGTAGCGCGGAGAGAAAGATCCGTTGCGCTTCTCAAATCTGTAACAGCAGCTGGATCCCGGCCCTTCTCGTCCCATTCACGGAGGAGGTCGGCTTGCAGGATCTGAAGCACAGCCATGGAATGTAAAGCAGACGCGGCCTGGCCGGAGGCAGCATAAGCGCGGCCGACCAAGGCGGACGTGGCTCTACAGGCTTTGGACGGGAGCGCTGACCGTGACCGCCATCTCGCGGAGGGCGGGCAAAGGTGCGCTGCAACCGTTTCTTCCACCGGTGGAATAACCGTGTACCCTTTCTCGGCGGCGCCGTCCACTCGGGTGAGCGACGCGGAGGCTGGTGACTGTAGTCGCGACGAAAAAGGAGAATTCCACGACTTAGTCAACTCCGCGTGAAGTTCCGGCAGGAATGGAGCGGGGCTCGTTGCTGAAGCTGCGCGGCGGCGGCTTTGAAGGAAGCAGCCGTCGAGCCCCTGACTTCTCAGGGGGGCGAGCGCCGCGTCCATGCACTTTGTAAATGTACGGGGTGCCAGGGACAGGCCGAACGGCAGGACGGTGTATTGATATACCTGACCGTCGAAGGCGAATCTCAAAAATTGCCTGTGACGGGGTACTATCTGAATCTGAAAATATGCATCCTTCAGATCTAGAGAGATAAACCAGTCCCTCGGGTGAACGTGCGCGAGGATTTTCCTGGTCGTAAGCATTTTGAACGGTCTTTTCGCAAGCACTTTGTTCAAATGTCTCAGATCTAGGATGGGTCTGAAGGCTCCGTCCTTCTTGGGCACGAGAAAATAACTGCTGTAAAAGCCTGACTCGCTTAGAGAAGGCGGTACCATTTCTATAGCCCCTTTGCACAGCAGCTTTGCAATTTCTGCGTGAAGTAGGTGTGCTACTTCCGCATTCACTATTGTCGCGGTCCGGGCTCGAAAGCGTGGGGGACGGCGAATGAATTGTAGTGTATAGCCCTGCTTTATTGTGCTCAGCACCCATTCTGAAATCCCTGGGATTTTTTCCCACGCGGCTATGCGAGCCGCTAGGGGGCGAATGGCCTCCGTGTTCAGACCGCCATTTGCTGGCCTGTGAAACTGAACCGGAGCCGAGAGCGCGCGGGCAATGGCGGCTCGCTGACAGCCGAAACGGTCTGATTTATGTGAGATGTCCCGATCATAGGGGATGGGGAACACACTTTTACCACATTTTGATGCGCGAGCCGTGCTCTGGGTGACAGAGCTCTCTGTAAGCGTGAGCGCATGGGCGCGGGCATGAGACCTACAACTGTATCTAACGCCCCGGTCATAATAGACGGGGAGCGTTTTATTAACGCTCTGCGTTTCGTGATAATGCTTAAGCGCGCGGGCGGGGCCCGGGGAAAGGTTTGTGTTAGTAAGCGTGAGCGCTCTCCGGCGGGCACGAGACTTACGTTTATAACCTGTTTGTTTGACCGTGTAACAGAGCGGGCAGATAGTGGGCACAGACACTCGAGCGGCTTTTCTGCGCTTTATGAGAGTGTGCTCTGTGAGTGACACAGGATTTTGAGTGCTTATGTGTAGGGGTGAGCACTGGGACGTGGGCACTTTCACTACACTTAAAACATTGACGGCATGAGCCGGACCAGACATTACACTCTTTTTGAGATTTCTCTGGGTCGCCGTGAAAACGGCGTTTGTGTGCAGGCGAGAGGGTGAATAAACCGGCTCGTTGGCTGCTAAATGGACCGCTGCAGTAGCCTGTTTGAAGGGGACTGACAGGGAAATGAATTTTGACGGCGGACCGGCCGCAGCGGGACACGCCCGTCTTTTCCCTCTTACTGTTAGGAGGGCTTCGCGTGCTCAGACTTCAGCGTGATTCTCTGCCGAGGCCCTCTGGGAGGCGGCGGTCTATGACGGCTGTCTGAGCGCGACCTAGGGCGGCCGCCCTGACGTCGCTGCGAAGGCTGAGGCTGGGGCTGTGCTGGACGCTGGGTGCTGGTTCGCACAGGAGGCTGGCTTTGTCTCTCGCGAGAGCGGCCTGTGGCGGAACTCGAGCGTCGCGGCAGGAAGAGGTTCATGGCCTGCGTGGTCTTCTGTACCTCAGAAAAATGATCAACGATCCCGTTAACCGCTGGGCCGAAGAGACCAGAGGGGGTAAGCGGCGCGTTGAGAAATGTGGCTCGCTCAGACTCCCTCATATCCGCGAGCGTTAACCAAAGGTGCCTCTCCGTAACGGTTAACGCGGCCATAGCTCGTCCGATAGCCTGGGCTGCTGCTTTGGTAGCGCGGAGAGAAAGATCCGTTGCGCTTCTCAAATCTGTAACAGCAGCTGGATCCCGGCCCTTCTCGTCCCATTCACGGAGGAGGTCGGCTTGCAGGATCTGAAGCACAGCCATGGAATGTAAAGCAGACGCGGCCTGGCCGGAGGCAGCATAAGCGCGGCCGACCAAGGCGGACGTGGCTCTACAGGCTTTGGACGGGAGCGCTGACCGTGACCGCCATCTCGCGGAGGGCGGGCAAAGGTGCGCTGCAACCGTTTCTTCCACCGGTGGAATAACCGTGTACCCTTTCTCGGCGGCGCCGTCCACTCGGGTGAGCGACGCGGAGGCTGGTGACTGTAGTCGCGACGAAAAAGGAGAATTCCACGACTTAGTCAACTCCGCGTGAAGTTCCGGCAGGAATGGAGCGGGGCTCGTTGCTGAAGCTGCGCGGCGGCGGCTTTGAAGGAAGCAGCCGTCGAGCATGTTCAGTGCGGGTTCCTCAGGCGGCGACCACTCGAGCCCGAGGCGGTCCACGGCCTGGGTTAGCAAACGCATTAGCTCAGCGTCAGCTCCAGCGCGGGTATGGGTGGATTCCTGGATCGACGAGGCGTCGGAATGAAGCGACCATTCCTCGCTGTCTGATGCCAGGATAGAGCAACAGTCCCTCGTGATGTGTCCCTCGGCCTCATCCTCTGAAGCGACGGCAGTGAGGCTCGTGAGCGGCAACTGTGCGTCGGGGAGGGGAGGCAGGGAAGGCGAGAGCGAGTCTCGAGGGAGGTTCTCCGGCGAGCGCGCCGCCGTGGCCACAGGTTCCGGCTGTCTCAGGGAACGGCGCTTCTTCTTGCGCGGTCCCACAGAGGGCGGAGTGACTGCTGTAGATCTGATAGCTTCGAGGCGAGCCCGCAGGGTCGCCAACGGAAGTTCCACACAGAGCTCGCAACCCCCGGAAGCGAGGGCGAGCTCGGCATGTTCCAGGCCCAGGCAGAGAGCGCAGATCAGATGGCGGTCTCCGGCGCTGAGCGGGGCTCTGCACGAGCCGCAGGAAGTGCGAGGCATCTTTAAAAAGACGCTCGCTGCTCTTTTAGAGATGTGAAAATCAATCTAATGCAAGGCAAAAGGATACGTTGCCGGATAGCGTAGCTCGCACGGATGGCTGAAGGTGGCGAAGACGGCCGGCTTCCTCAGCGCTGTCCTAAGCTGGCTGTTCGCTGTTTCGACGGCGGCGATGGCTTCTCTCAGATCCAGCGATGCGAAGAGCTCGCTGAAGAGACAAAAATCAGGGAAGCAGCCTACAGCCCATTCCTTTATAGGCTGAAGCCACGCCCACTCTGGCGGGCTGTGACGCCATGAAGGCGCGGGCGCCCTTCATTGGGCGTGATGTCACGCCCTGCTCACTGGTAGGCTGCAGCAGTTGCCTGCAGAGCAGCCAATGAGCACGCAAGATAGCCTGCTCTAGGTCTGCTAGCTGCTGCACTGCGTTGACAAGGTATACAAAAATTAAGGATAATTTTTTGGCTTCTGTATCTCGAGAAGATGAATCTTTCCCGTAGCGTAAGCTAAACTTACGCAATACGAGAGAACCTCTCGTAAGAGAACTCGTTTTGCCATCACTAACTGAACCTCCGGCACGATTTGAACGTCTATTGACCCAGCAGGAGATGACCATTTTCACTTTTTATCACAAAATTAACTTGTTTCAGCTTCTTCTTCTAATATTATGCCCACAACATGCCCACAGAAATGGCGCCGGGTCGGCAAATGCCCGTATGTTGTGACGTCATGTGGGAACTATGTATTGTAGCCAATCGCAATTTCAAGAAAAGTTTTTGTTTTTCATGAGAGTTCGTGACCTTTCCTTTAAATATATAAGTGACAAAAATAGGCTTACAAAAAACAAGAAAATTTGATTTTTAATGTTAGAGGTCTAATAGAAAATTCGTTTTTTTGCAGACTTTTTGCCAATGTGTGTCATTCTGAGAAATCTCATATATTTCACTAGTTTAAAAATACCAGTAATTTAATTTAGAGGTTTCTATGGTTTCAAAGAATGGGGCAAAAATGTGTCATGCAACGACATATGTTGTCTCAAAGAAACCAGAGAGAAGGACAAACCAAAGATGACTTGATGTCTTATATTCATAACTTACCAATCTCAAAGTTGGAGACAAACGTCTAACTCTCCATGTTACAATGGTCATTCAGTGCACAAGCAAAGTTATTGCGTGACAAGACTTAATCATCTGAGCAAATTGGTTTGTTTTAGATATTGTGCCATCTTTGTAAAAAGTAGCCTACCATTTGGCCAATTCAAAATGCTCATTTTTTGTCATTTAATCGTAAGGGTCTGTCGGTCTCATGTGGTTCCACTCAAGCCCCAGAGAGTGATATTTCATCCAAAGCTGAGCAAACATGCACACTATCAAAACACATCACAGCAGAACATACTGAATATCACTTTGGTTGTTGACACTTAGTTCTACCAGTTTCCATTAGCTGAATGTGTGCGTTTCAAAATTGGGTTAGTGTGACATGGACAGGATTTGCCGTCTCTAGTCCCATTATACCTCTCTATGATGCCTCTGTCATGCTAATGCAGTCATCTCTGTCTTCATAGCGATTTCAGTAATGTCTTTATGCTGGTCCATTCTTGTGCACCCGAGAGGCCACCCTTTGCACCCAAGCTTTTAGCATGACAGTTTCATAAATCAAATTTTAGTGGACATACATCTTCACTTGTTTTCATATATTATGATGTTTATATCATGCATTTATTCTTTTTTTGATGGTTGATCATTGTTGAATCTAAATCAGAGAACAGCATTACATCTTCCACACATATTTGTTTAATATTTAAATATAATTTATTTTATCTTAAGCATCTCAACATATTTCTTTCAGGAAAAAAAAAAAAAAAAAAACGCACTGATTTTCTTTAATTACAGCAAGAGTATGCTGAGGTTATGTAAGCCAGACTCCTTTAATCTGTATGTTATTACCATCGTTCTACCTCCAGAATCTGTGGTATTCGATAACATACTTTGCTTATTTGATAGCAGGTTATGTAAGTTCTGAAGAACCCACAGGAGGTGGAATGTTCCATTATGATGTTGGAGAGATAAGCGTCGGAGCAGAGATGGAAGAATCTTACCAAAACACAGATAAATAGATCTATGATTTCATGCTGCTGGATATCCATCTGACAAAAATCACACAGTGTGCCATAAAACTAAACTAAAGTATCTCATGAGGAACTGTTTTCACAATGTTGGACTGTAAAATTGATCTTTTCAAGATATTCTCAGGGGGAAAAACATTGTCTTTTTGAAGAGTCAAAAAAATGTAAAATGTAAAGACTGTCCTACTAAATAAATGATCCATTTGCACAAATAAAACTGATGGTAAAAACATGAAAGTTCATTACATGCAATTCATTTTAGTAAGACTTTAATATTCCAATTGCAGTTTATATATCACTTACCAGATCATAACAAATCTGTGACACTGTAAGATTGCATTTTCTTGCATGCAAAAAACAAGCAAAAAAACTTTAAAGGGTTAATTAACCAATAGAGAAACAGCTGTTCAGCATTTTTCAATTATATGCAGTATGAGACACAAAGGAGTCAAGCTAATTGGTCACACTTGTGACCCATGATGCTGAATATATCTAAATGCCATCCAGTTGTTGATTTCCTTTTTCTTTTGCACAGAAACACAACCATGCCTGAAGACAGACAAAACGCTGAGGACAGTTACTGTATTTATGAGAAACAATAGCATAATAAAATGAACCTGAGTCAGAACTTTCTGACTTTGTTTAAAACAAAAAGAGGCAAAAGAGAGCAAGACAGAGAGAGTGAGAGAATAAGCTGTTTAGGGAGGGAGGAGCTCTGGCCCTGGGTCCCTGGGCACAGAAGGTGCTGCAATGCTGCTTTACTAACAGTCGGAATGGGAAGCACCTCTCAGCTCCATTTCCTCTTTTCTCTCTCACTCCCCCCACTAAAAAAACCTCTCCAAGTCTACAACACAAATGCAACACAGACGTGTACCTCTGTCTCTCGTTCTCAGACTTTGAAGATCCAGTGCAAAAATCCACACTACTTCCTTTACCATCTAGCTTATATCATAATAACATTCATGTCAGATGCATTTCAGCATTCAGCTCAACTCCTTCAATGTCAAAAAGTTCTGTTCAGAATATTTAGGTTTGTTCTCATTTATAGTTTGAAGAATGTATTGCTTTTTGAATGATTGTCTCTCTATAAATACCTAGAAAGTCAAAAAAAAAGTGTGGGTTTAAATCAATGTGGGTTTTTCAGTTTTTAATACACTGAAAAATATATAAATATGTTAACATACAGTATAAGATCAACATAAAATATTTTTTAAATAATTATTTTTCACCTCATTGGGAACAAGATTAGATTAAAATAAGTATGTCCCATAAACATTCCAGTAATATATTAAAACATTAAGTTATATAATAATTTAAATATACTTAAACTGTAAAAAAATTGCTGCCTTAAATTTTAAGTACAATCAACTTGGATGTTTAAGTAATTTCAATTAAGTTACATTAAACTGAAAAAAAGTATCTTTTTTAAGTTGAATCTTGTATAACTTATAAAACAGTTGAAAATTGCTTAACCTATTTTGATGAATTAAATCAATGTAAAAACATATGTTGTCATAACTCATTTTTTACAGTGTAATTTAACAATATTTTCCCCAATGAGGCAAGAAAATATTTTTTTTAAAACAAATCTTTTATGTTTGTTTCTTATGTTTTTTTAAGAATGACAGAAATGTTGATTAATTAATTTTAATTTTTTTTAAATTATATTTTGCATCGTTACAGCTTCTTTTTAAAGTTCAGTATGTTTTCTCCCTTTCTCATAGAATTGGACTTAGAAATGGAATTAGAACTGAAAAGTAAAACATCTCGGTTACGAATGTAACCTTAATTTCCTGAAGAGGGAACGAGACGCTGCGTCAAAACGATGTGGGAACACCTCTGCGTGATTGCGTCATGACGCACATATGAAATCAGTCCAATGGCGTTACGGAACATCATAGGCGGGTGACGTCATCGACCAGGAAACTATAAAGCATACCCAAACCAAACAGTGTTAGCTTCTGATAGACCTGAAGCAAGTCAATCACGGGCATGCCGGGAGTATGGCAGGGCGATGCAGCGTCTCGTTCCCTATTCAGGGAACTAAGTTTACAAATGTAACCAAGACGTTCCCTTTCAAGGGAACTCACACTACATCGAAACGCTGTGGGAACGCTAAACCCACGCCGCCATATGAGCAAGTGTCCGTCTGTGTGAAATCTATGCGCACACTAAGACGAAAGCACCTGCGCCCCTGGAGTGGAGCCAAGGTCAAGGTTATAGAACCTCATGAATGTGTGCGGTGGGACCATCCTGCCGCATCGCAAACATCTCGGAGGGAAACTCCTGACAGTAATGCTTTGGAAACAGCCATACTCCTAGTACAGCCAAAGGTGAAGGCTGACCGGCCGACTCATAAGCAAGTGAGATGGTTCGACCACCCACTTGGCCATCCTCTGCTTAGATGCCGGGGACCCCTTCCTGGGTGACCAAAAGCAAACTAATAGTTGTTCAGACTTTCTCCACCGGACAGCTCTGTGGACATAAGCATCTAAAGCCCTAACTGGTGAAGGGGGTGGATTGGAATCCACTGCTGCTTCAATGTAATGAGTGATTATAATCAAGGTATTAATCAATATTTTTCCTTCCAAATATCAAATTAGTTGAATGACTTCTCTGGAGATTTTACTTTGTTATAGAAGTTACCAGTGTGATTACTGAAATGTTCTTTTCATGTATTCTTTAATGTCAATATTTGCTATCTGAATGCAGTAACAGTGCTTGCTTATTCCAGAAATAAAATAGGGACTTGTTTTGTGTTTGAGTAAGGTCTTCAACGTGTGAAAACGTATAGGGATCTATAGTTTAAGGGACCATTTCTTTGTTAAAGCCTTACTTTCCAGTTAGACTAAAGTTTAGCTATCCTTGAGAGAAAGAACGCATTATCTTGATGTTTTGAGAGGACTCTCCTGTTTATAGTTAGAGCCTGGCCAAATCCAACGTTGGAAAAGCTGTTTGTCGGTGTGTATGTTAGTCTTCTTGGTTACAGGTTAAGGAACCACTGGCATTATTGCATCCCAGCCCAGCATCCCAAATCTGCGACCTGGAAGGTCATGACGTGCCTAACTTCAGCTGCATAATCGATGGAGATATGCTTCAGTCTATCTGTATATGTGTGGAAAATTACTGTGTTTACCTATTTCTTAGCCAATGAGAATCATTCATCCTGTAAGCAATGACGTAGCTTAAACCTTGGAAATGGTATAACTGCTGTGATCTTTGTATCTGTAAGCGCGGCGGCCTACGAACTCCTGTGTGAGTATTGAAGCTGACTTTGCTGATGAAACTGCAAACTATCTTCAGTAAAACTTTTCTTTAATTTATTATAATTCTGACTCTGGGTCTTCATTCTTCATATCTGGTTCTGGGTCTTTGACTGTATACCCCTTACACTGGGCAGAGCAGATTTAGTTTCTCTTGGTCTGACATTCGGAAGGGAGGAGGACAGAAGGCCTGCAGTACGATCAGGTTTTACAGTATTAGTAGGACCCTTAGGAACAGCCTGGTCTAAGGTGAAGAAAATCCTTTACCATACCAGGTGCAAATTCCAGGCATGATCGAGAGAGAAACCGAGACGGTTTGTATATCTCCAATTCTTTTGAGAGACGAGATACCGAGGAGAAAGACAGTTTTTAGTGTGTGAAACTTCTCAGGAACCTCCTCATAGGCTCAAAGGGAGCCAAGGAAAGGCCTTCCAAAACTAAGGCCAAATCCCAGGTCGTCACCCTTGTGCGGACTGCAGATCTAAGTCTCAAGGTGCCACGAAGGAAACGGGTTACTAGGGGGTGTCTCCCCAAAGACACACCACATAAAGGAGTGTGGTAAGCAGGCCACCACGTACACATTTATTGTTGAGGGGGATAACTCTGCGGAGAATCGCTCCGGCAGAAACTCCTGCACCCACTGGGCAGTTAACTGGGTAACTACTATTAGAAGATGGACCCTGTCCTGGCGAACTCTCTCCAGAACTCCCGGGAGTAGAGTGATTGGAGTGAAAAGTGCACAGACATGGCCGAGGCCATGTCTGTACCATAGCATCCAGCCCAAAAGGAGCTGGAAAACTGAGAAAGAACCATAGTGGAGAGTTTGTCGTAGAGGTGCGAACAGATCTACTTCTGCTCGACCGAAGTTCTCCTATAGGAGCTCCACCACCTCGGGGTGGAGTCTCCATTCTCCAGGCCTCGGCCCCTGCCTCAAAAGTATGTCTGCTCCCTGATTAAGATACCCCGGGATGTAAACTGCCCTGATGGAGAGCAGTTTCCCTTGGGCCCACAGGAGGATCTGGTGAGCCAGCTTGTATAAGGGGCGCGACTGCAGATCCCCCTGATGGTTTATGTAAAAGACCACCGATGTGTTGTCGGATGACTGGCCTCTGCTGTATTTTGAACCGCAAGCATAGTGCCCTGAAGCGGAGAACCGGCAGGCACCAACTGGCTTGACTGCTCTAGAGCCCTCCTCGGAGGGAGCGAGCAACCCTCGGGTAAAAACTTGCTGGGAACCTCTGTGCCCCAGCAAGGTTGGTAGAATGGCCCTGTGAAGAGGCGTGTTGGTAAAAGGCTCTCGGCACAAGAATTATGGCTCAGCCACAATAGCACTTCAGTGCAAGGATTCTTTATTTTCAGTCCAAACCATCCCAAAGTGCACAAAAATTCAAAGATACAACAAACAAAAATAAAATAAACAAATAAATATATATAAGTATATTTACACCAAGCTCTTAGCTGAATTTCCTGCTACTAAAAAGAATTTCAATAGTCCCCAATTGCACTTCAAATTGCACTCCTTAACTTTCACACCTCCACCACCTTGTGAGAAAGAGCTGCCCTTATATATTAAAGGCCCAGCCTATTGGGGTGAAACCATCAAGGTAAGTACAAGGTAAGTATCCATTTTACAACTTTCTGGAAAAAGGCAAACTGGATATACACACCTTTATATATGTATTTTTTAATACCATGTATACATTATACTTCATTAATAATATGAAATATACATAGTTAATAAATAAAAAAATTATAAAAGACATTTCCCCCACTTCCTCCTCCCCACACATAAACACTAAAAACCGTCTAGCCGGCGGATGACTCACACAGGCGCAGCACAGGCAAGCTACGTTTTATGCGTTTACGAATTGCCGCCAGCGTTTTGACCCTTTTCACTTGCCGTGCTCACGGCTGATCAACCAGGAAGACGCCACACGTAAGACACTTTATAGCACGAACAAAGACACCAACTAACAAATATACAGATAAGTAAATAAAAATGTTAGAATAAAACTTGTCTGGTGTGTGCGTGTGATTTTTTAAATGATGATAGCGGGGATATTTGATGTATAAAGGCTGTGTATGCATGTATGCAAAACTACCAGTAGCACAAACCCAAGTGTGCACCCGAGGGAAAGGCTATACAGCTGAAAATGTGTAACATAACGTGTAAAGTTATTAGCACGCTAAAGTTAGATGGGGATGGGAGTGCAAGTGCTGTCCCGGCTGGTGACAGAGAGCTCTGTCACAGACCCCCCGAGGGCACCGAGGGGAGACGGGCACCGTATAATGAGTTGGGATCCTTGCCCTTCGAGGACTTCGAATGAGTGTTTCGCGCCGCCTCCCAGTCTTTCTGTGGTGGAGCACGGGACGCGACACATTGCTTTTGCTGCGCCTAATGCGAGGAGCTGGTAGACGACTAGAGCTCCCGCCCAGCAGCCCCAGAGACATGAGCTCAGCACGGAAGGAAGACTGGAGCGCCTCCGCCTGCTTTTTGGCTTCCTGAAACCTTGACTGAATTTACTGAATCATCGAAGAGGCAGGCAAGAGAAAGCGGGGTGTCCAATGCCTGACCTGCCGCCGAATACACTTTAATAATAATAATGAATAATTCATTACATTTATATAGCGCTTTTCTGGACACTCAAAGCGCTTTACATAGAAGGGGGGGAATCTCCTCAACCACCACCAATGTGCAGCATCCACTTGGATGATGCGACGGCAGCCATATTGCGCCAGAACGCTCACCACACACCAGCTTACTGGTGGAGAGGAGACAGTGATGAAGCCAATCAGTATATATGGGGATGATTAGGAGGCCATGATGGACAGAGGCCAAAGGGCAAATTTGGCCAGGATGCCGGGGTTACACCCCTACTCTTTCGAAAGACACACAGACCACAGGGATAGCACCCCCTGCTGGCCTCACTAACACCGCTTCCAGCAGCAACCTGGTTTTCTCAGAAGGTCTCCCATCCAGGTACTAACCAGGCTCAGCCCTGCTTAGCTTCAGTGGGCAACCAGTCTTGGGCTATAGGGTGATATGGCTGCTGGCTTTATCCACCAGAGCCGATGTAGCTAAGAGGCTTGGTGGGTAATGCAGGTGCTTTAAGGGACAATGCTGACTCAGGGGAGAGATGGCTCGCAAACATCTCTTCAGCCCTGGACATCGCCCCATGACCGTGATATTTAAACCTATGGATGTTAGAGTATGTGGGCTAAACACACAGTATGAAACCGGTCAATTCCACGACCTCGACACCTCGTTGTGGAGGTCTGCAAAGAACGGTAAGCACCGGCGTGGAGGTTGAACACGAGAAGGCAGGAAGCATTCATCAAGCTTGCTTTTCTGCCTAGTCTCTTGTTTGTCTGCTGGCCACTCTATGTTTAATTTAGCGAGCAAACAAGTGATCACCTCCACAAGCTCCTCACATGCAGGAGACTAAAGTGATGAGTCTTCAGTTTCTCCTGTTTCAATACTTACAACATCCAGCTCCTCAGAACTTGATAAGTGCAGTACCGGTGTCTCGGGAAGGAAGTAACCACAGCGCGTGCTTCCAAACCGAGAGATGAAGCAATGGACCTGGCAAGTGTAGGCAGAGAAAGGGCGAAGCCCGTCTCAAACCCCTCTGCCAGATCCATTTGCGAACCTTACGACTTGAGTTGCGGCAGAGCGGCAGAAGCGGGACCAGAGCCGCAAGTACACGAGCCGAGGCGCCCTCCTCAAAGAGTCAAAGAGGCGCCCCCCCGAGGGCTGACTGAGCATGCTGCACTCCCAAACAAACAACACACAATACATGTGTATCCCCACCCGTAATGTATGTGGGCAGGGATGAACACACTTCTTGAACTGTTGTTCGCTCTCCATTATAATGCTTTTTTTACATAGGTGAAAAACTCCTGCCTAGCAACTTTCTAAAGACAGACAAAAAACGCCAGGGACACAGATTCACTTCAGCGCTTGCTGAAGACAAAGAAGCTCACACTCTTTGGTTTGGGTATGCTTTATAGTTTCCTGGTCGATGACATCACCCGCCTATGTAGTTCTGTCACGCCTATGTAACTCTGTGCTTCACAACGCAATCATGCAGAGGCGTTCCCACAGCGTCTCGACGCAGTGTGAGTTCCCTTAAAAGGAAACTTGTATGTTGTTGGAGAGAATCTGACAAGTTTAAAAAATATTTTCTGGCAAAGGTCACACAATCAAATGACTTCAGTTACAAGAAACATCCCGCAGCTGCCTTCCGCATACTCTGACCGACCGTATTGTTTCCCTCACCATATGAACAAAATTAATAAGAAGAACAGAAATTTTCATTGTAAGTCTAGTGAGAGTCTTGAACTCTGGGTACTGGATTGCCTAACCTCACACTGCTCAAAGTAAAACCACCCTAAACTAATATGCTATTATTTGAGAAGAGCAATAAAGAATCTAAGGGTCTGACTGTTTTCTCTTACAGTGGGGTCCAAAATTCAGAGACCTCATTGAAAGTCTGGGTTTTTTCCCATTTAAACCTGGAAATAATGGAAACTTAAAGGGATAGTTCATCCAAAAATGAAAATTCTGCCATAATTTACTCACGCTCACATCATTGTAAACCTACAGTATCTTTGTTGTCCATACAATGAAAGTCAATAGGGTCCAATATAGTTAGTCTTCTTTTGTGTTCCACATCAAACTCTAAAGGTAAAGTGTAAAAGAGTTTGGGTAGAAAATTAAAAATGTTTTATTTATTTTTTTAAGCATTAAACATCAGTGGATCTCAGAAAAAAAAAAGATAAATGAAATGACCTCTTTAAAGTTTGGTAGTCTATGTGTCATTAACACACACACACACACAGTTATGTCTTTGTTCTGACTTCCCACGTCAAGTTCAGCAGCTGCGTCCATCTGTTCCTAATTTCAGTGTCAGTCACTGTCTGCAGGAAAAGCAAGGAAAACGGCCTGATCTAGTGTTCCGTTTGGCCGTCAGGCGATCATTTTATCAATGTAACCCAGCATCTAGACTTCAGAGAGTTCAGACGGTTCTCAGAGTTCTCTCCAAAGCGTTGCATGCAGTATAAAGTTAAAATATCAGAACAGGACTGTGTTAGAACTGACAAGCAGTAAATATTGTAAGTTGGTGGAGAGAATCTAAAAGCGAGAGTCTAAAAATATTTTGTGGCAGAGGTCACACAATCAAATGACTTCAGTTATGAGAAACGTCTCACAGCTGCCTTCCGCGTTCACTGACCGTAGTTTAACACACCATATGATTAATATGTACAATAACTGAAGTGAAGGTCTTGAACTCTTGGAGCTTCCTGTGACTTACGATCTAACCTGTAAAACCACTCATAATTTTCTTAATTAGTATTTTTTTTCTTCATTTTCAGTAAAAATATCCTTAAACCTAGACATATAAATAAAAATACAGAAAAACAGTGTATACCTATGGCCTATTTTTTTGCCCATGTGTATAGGCCTATATATATATATATATATATACATATACACACACACACACACACACACACACACACACACACACACACACACACACACACACACACACACACACACACACACACACACACACACACACACACAAACACACACACACAGTTCTTTTTGGTTCCCAAATCTGATTGGCTGAGAGCTTTTACCAGCTGTGCAATATTCACACAGTCTCAGCACTGGAACCGTTTCACCATTTGTATCACTCTGCTTGTGGTTACTGTCATGCATGGTGGATGAGCAAATCCACCATTTTTTTTTTTACGAATACCAATGTTGTTGTCACTAATGTAGTTTTAAGAGTTTTTTAGGTGAGAATGTAGTTATTTAGACCCCAAATATGTGACTCATATATAAACATAGCTTCTATTTTAAATTGCCGTTCAGCGCTCATGTACCCGCAGACAACAGCTTCTTCATTTGGTCTTGATGTTTTCAAAAACTTCTTACAAAAACATATACAGTACATAGCTCATGCAGTATTTTTTTTCTGTAGCGTTTTAGTTGGACGTTCGTCTAATGTTTTTTAAGTTTTACTACTTGTTTTGGAGTGTTCGAGAACATTCAAAAGTAACATTTTCTTAATGTTTGAAGAATGATCAAATGGAGTGTTCCCTCAACAACTGCATAACCAAGAAAAAACGGGGTGAATTCGGGTTGATTAGGACACTTTTTCCCAGTCATCTCGATAGCAAACCCATACAAAAATGTAATATATGGCCATGTACTTATATTTTAAATAGCATGACATATATCTATACATATATTTGACTTATCTGAGAACACAATATATGCCTGCAACATATATGAACATTTATGTGTCCAAACATGTGAAGAAAATATTTGAGTTCATCCATGATACCATATATCTGCATATATTACAGTATAGTATTGGTTTCTCGCATATATGGACAACATTAAGTATAAATATGTGACATAAATATTTGTTTCCCACATATTTAATAAATGTATGTAAACATACATGCATGTGATACTGATGCATTTTTAAAGCTGTGGCATATGGTTATGGTGGACATATATGCATATATACATATATGCGTCTTACGTATATTTAACATTTATGTGCATATACGGGAAAATATATGGCACTTACACGAAAACGGCCATTTTTGCTATATTTTGAAATATATGTTTCATATACGTATGTCTATGTGTTTTATATACATACATTTTGCATATATTCTCATAGGCAGCAGACATACATGGGCACTGACATTATATATTTAATTTACATATAGACATATATTACATTTCTGTATGGGAAATGTGTCCCAATCAACCTGAATTTACCCTATATAAAATGGAAACACTTTACAAAAAGGTCTCATTTTTTAACATTAGTTAATGCATTTAAGTAACACAAACTAACAATGAGCATAAAACATTTGTGAATGTTATAAAAATGTTATGTTTATGTTAGTTCACAGTGCATTAACTATGAACAGATACAACTTTGGATCTTAAAAGATCTCTTAAGTTCATGTTAACTAATGTAAACAAATTAAGCTTTATTGTAAAGTGTTATAAAACAGACAAATATACTAACATATAAAATGAAAAGCATTGAATGAATTGGATCTGACAGTCAAAGATCTTGCACATGAAAATGAACTAATGCGTTTAAAAAAATAAATAAAATTGTCTTTGGCAGAGCCATGCATAAGCAAACCCACACACATAAATCTGTCATTCTCTCATCATTAATATGTGTACACCTCCTTTGATAAAGCACTCCTCTCTCTTCCCCATCAACAATATCTCAAATAAATTAATTGCATCCTGTTCTGACAGACTGAAGGAACATCCTTTGAATGAATTTTCAGATATAAAGCTAATGTGGGAAAGTTTTATTCTTGAGTCCTTTAGTTTGTTAACTGGTTAGGGAAATAACGCACCCACACAGTTTTCAAATCGCATAAACCTGGAACAATTTTTTAAGACAATGAAGTGGACAAAACAAAAGTCTTAAATGCGACATTGATGTTTTCCATGTGCACTCGGGTTATCTGTAAGTCTAATTGGACTGAGAATGCTACCTAAGCCATGGACAACTGCATTTTTTATATAACAACAGAGGTCTTGTACAACTGATCGAATGAAGAACTGGTTTATCGTCTTTTTGATGTTTTTATAATTAATAATTTTAATAAATTAACAGGTCACACTGGGAGCTATAATAGGAGGAGGTTTGAAACAACATTGTGGCCAATTTAGTAATTTAAATTTATTCTCCATTTGTTTTTTTTACAGCTTATTTCACATATTGCCTAAGCAAGATTTCAGCATCCTGTCATAAACTTGGAGCCGTTAAGAACATATCTTTAAAAACGAGGTCTCTGAAAGCAGCTCGCACACAGATTATTCACAGAAACAGGCATGAGGTAGTTAAGTGCATCCATATTTGACATCACTCTGTTTAGCATTATAAGTGCACAGCTTCTTTGTAAAAGCAGCCAAACCCAATTATAAGAGAGAAGTTGAGGCATTATTGTTTTTCTTTAATTCAAAAGTAAAGATCAAACGTGAAACCACTGCATAACTTCCTCAGCCATTTCTTGAAGTCATGTGGGTTGAAAATGTTTTCCTGTTATGGCTCATGACAATGAACAAAAACTGCTGAATTGTTTCTATTCACATTTAGAAATTAAAAAGTGTACTTTTCTTTTCGTTTTATCTTGGTATTTCATATACTTTTGTAAAATTAATGTATATCTTGCCATTTTTATGCAAACTATTTAATGCCATTAGATATTAATGGTATAACATTAAAAGTTAGGAGAGTCAATATAAGCTTTTGTAGAACAAGTTCTACTAAAGGTAAGTTTCTAAATGGGCAGAGAACAGAATGACCTCAGAAAAGTTATAGGTGCAGAAATGCTGCCAGCCATTGTAGTGGACACCACCCATCATTAAAGACTCCAACATTATTCTCTATCACTTACATGAAGATCTATTGGCGCCAGATAGACACAATACATGTATTGCTTTCAGATGAGCATCCTGTCTCTGCATTTAAAAATCTAACCACATCTTGGTGAGGTTTTTGTTCTAAACCCCAAACCGTATGTTTTAAAACGGCAAATAATTCAGCCCAAACCATTTAATGTACAGAGGTCACTCAAACTTTGTTTCGTAGATAATGTCAGTCTTAGGTCTGCTGTCTATTTTTAATTTTGGAAAGTGGAAAGTTCTCCGCATGATCTACTGACGACGCGCAAATTAAAGAACAGTCACAGCCGGATAATTTCCATAATGACCAACACAATCTACCAAGAGCAGCGCAAATTAGCGTCTGGTTTAAGACATGCTTTTTTTGGGGCGGTAAATAATGGCGCAAATACCAGTAAATTGACTAGTGCAAACCTTAGTAAATCACATTGTGTGATTTATTTAAATACTCTCCTCCCATAAATTTTGCATGTAAAAGGGAAACTCCTACAAATGCATATGCAATAAGTTCAGCCACAAAAATAACTGTGTCCAAGCCTTTTCAGTACTAATTTTAAATGCGTGTCTTTAGTCAATTCCTGACAGTAGTTTTTTTAACGCCAGAAGAGTATTTGCACTGGCGCAAGCTGTTAGTATATCTGGCCCTAAATTGCAAATAGCCTTCTTTCTTACTTCTATTTATATAGTTAATCATGATTGGTCCCTTGCATACATGTATTCCATCAATTATAGCCGCCTTCATACTACTGTTGATTCTTGAGAGAAGCCGACTGAAAGATAACGAGAATGCTAAAGTGGTTCGGATATATAGCATTTCATTTATGCGAAACCAAACCTAAAACAAACTTACCTAAACATGATATCCTTATATCCATCTTCATTTCATTTTCTTCATTACAAACTGCTGCAGAATGGGCTGTTATTCAACACACAGATAAAACATTTTAAAAATGAATCATTTTGGGTCTGAAATTGTGAAGTATATATAAAAAAGTATTTTTTAATTTGTAAAGTAGTTACATAAACTGAGTCACTCTCAAAATAAGATTCACATTCACAATTTAGGTATACTTTAATATCCTTTTGCTGCAAAGAATATTACATATCAGATGAATCTGTGCATAATACTGCATAGTGTGTGTATGTGTATCTGTGCATGGGAACGTGTTGCTATGTAATGTTCAAATGGACTTTTCTCTGAGGGTGCATCTTTGGCTTAACGGTTGAGGGCGTGAGCATGTTGTCAAATCTGTAGGTTGTCAACGGCGGCTGAAATGATGAAATCACAGATCCTGTCCATGATGTAGGTCTCAGAGGTGGCACGCCAGCATCTCAACGCGACTGATGTAAGACTTTCATTAGTCTGCAGCATCGGTGGACTTGGGGCAAGAACTGAGCCATAGGGTGAATTCCACACTTAAGGGAGAAGAGATTCGGCCGGATGAAATAAAGCCAGTTTTCCATCGAGTGTTCCAGTCAACAGCTGTGAACAAAAAAAAGACCTCACTCATGAAACATCCTGTTGCAGCGTGAATTAGTTCATGATAAAACTCTCTATTCTAACTATGAGATCCTGAATGATTCAAATGAACTAAAGTGCTATGCAGTTATACATTCTAAAAGTGCCGTTTCACATAATCAATGGCATAGTTTTCATGATCAATTATTAAAACAAAACCACAGACAAAACAGGAACATAACAACACATCTGCCGTCTTAATGAAGTCAAAGGGTTGATGGTTTTCATTTATTTATATTTGCCAATAAAAATGTTCTGAAGCTTTTATGTCCTGCACTTTGAATTGTGCTCTCCTGAAGACAATTAGCCATTTAGTTATGAAACCCCATTTATTTACCAGTTTGTGTACTGGAATCCCACCAACTCTGCATTTTTACTGACTCTCTATATCTTTTAACGTTTTGACAGACACAAATCAGAAGCAAAACTTCAGAAGTGTGTTGTGACATGCAGACCCACAGGGTGAAGGATCTAACCACCACATGGTGCCTGGAGGGTTATAGACTCGAGGTAGCAACAAAGACCTCATTGCTTTGTCATAGGTGGGAAATTGTTCAGTCAGGTTTTACAGTGACATGAAACTTGGCAGTGACCTGAGCCCCTTTCACACAGAGATTCCGGAAAATACACGGATAAAGTGACCTGGGATTTGACCCGGGTTCGTTAGACTTTGGTTCATTCACACTGCCAGTAATTTTCTGGAATCAGAGAGTGCGTTCACACACAACCAGTGGCGGCTCCAGAGATTTTCTGTTGCAGGTGCTATGGGGATGCTCAACACTTAAGAGAAGGTGGTTTGAATTTTGGGGTGTTTCATTATGGAGGTCGCATAGGACCACCCTTGGTATACACATGCGCGTACGCGGCCGCATTAACTATACTCGTTCCGTGACTATAAGCATATATATTAGGGGGAGTGTGTGATTGGGGTTGGGGGTGATGGTTCGGCTTTGTTGAAGGGGGCATGGGGGTTTGGGTCGTCTTAAATGCACTTCATGAGGCACACACGCACATTTGCACACACACGCAAGGTCTCTCGCTCTCTCTGCCGTGCGCGCGCGCTACACGGTTTGGAGCTCGCAAGCTCTAGATTCCGGGAGATTTTAACTAATTTGCGGGCATCAGGTGTCCGCTATCAATATACGGGAGACTCCCGGAACTTCCGGGAGACTTGGGATGTCGGCAAACGTTCACCGGACGCTGAGCCCATAGGCCAAAGAAGATCGCCTGTTTGGGCCTCATGTTATTTTAGACTAAATATATATTTTACAGACATTTCTTGGGGGTGCTATGGCTATTATAGGGGGATCTACAGCACCACCTACACTCTAAGAAGAAAAGATTCTATATAGAACCTTAAAAGGTTCTATTGTCACAGTGTCTGGTTGTGTTCCCTTGTCTATCACTAGAGGTCCTCGTTCTCACGGTGTCCTTCACATTTGACTTCAATTCCCAGCATTCTGGAGGTCACAGTGCAGGAGGTAGTCGGGAGATGATCCCTGTTTCAGTGGTCCCGGTTCTGGTGGTCCTGAGTCCAGTGGTCTGGAGAAGGAGGAGACACGTTCCGTCTGCCCAATCAGAGACTGTTCACGTTCCGTCTGCCCAGTCAGAGACTGTTCACGTTCCGTCTGCCCAGTCAGAGACCGTTCACGTTCCGTCTGCCCAGTCAGAGACCGTTCACGTTCCGTCTGCCCAGTCAGAAAATGTTCACGTCCCGTCTGCCCAGTCAGAGAATGTTCACGTCCCGTCTGCTCAGTCAGAGAATGTTCACGTCCCGTCTGCCCAGACAGAGAATGTTCACGTCCCGTCTGCCCAGTCAGAGAATGTTCACGTCCCGTCTGCCCAGTCAGAGAATGTTCACGTCCCGTCTGCCCAGTCAGAGAATGTTCACGTCACGTCTGCTCAGTCAGAGAATGTTCACGTCCCGTCTGCCCAGTCAGAGAATGTTCACGTCATGTCTGCTCAGTCGGAGACTTTTCACGTCCCGTCTGCCCAGTCTGAGACAGATCAAGAGATGCCCATTAGTGTGGCCGCCAAGGCTATGCTGGACTATCTGGAGCGTCTGGCTCGGATCCTGGACATGCCCGTGTCTCCTGTTCCAGAGCCGGAGCCAGTGTCTCCTGTTCCAGAGCCGGAGCCAGTGTCTCCTGTTCCAGAGCCGGAGCCAGTGTCTCCTGTTCCAGAGCCGGAGCCAGTGTCTCCTGTTCCAGAGCCGGAGCCAGTGTCTCCTGTTCCAGAGCCGGAGCCAGTGTCTGCTGTTCCAGAGCCGGAGGCAGAGCCAGTGCCCGTTCCAGAACCGGAGGCAGAGCCAGTGCCCGTTCCAGAGCCGGAGGCAGAGCCAGTGCCCGTTCCAGAGCCGGAGGCAGAGCCAGTGCCCGTTCCAGAGCCGGAGGTAGAGCCATTGTCTGTTCCAGAGCCGGAGGCAGAGCCAATGCCTGTTCCAGAGCTGGAGGCAGAGCCAGTGCCCGTTCCAGAGCTGGAGGCAGAGCCAGTGCCCGTTCCAGAGCTGGAGGCAGAGCCAGTACCCGTTCCAGAGCCGGAGGCAGAGCCAGTGCCGTCTGCCTTCATGGACCTGGACTATCTGGAGCGTCTGGCTCGGATTCTGGACATGTCCATGTCGTCTGTTCCAGGGCCGGAGCCAGTGTCTGTTCCAGGGCCGGAGCCCGTGTCTGTTGTTCCAGAGCCGGAGGCAGAGCCAGTGCCTGTTCCAGAGCCGGAGGCAGAGCCAGTGCCTGTTCCAGAGCCGGAGGCAGAGCCAATGCCTGTTCCAGAGCCGGAGGCAGAGCCAGTGCCTGTTCCAGAGCTGGAGCCAATGTCTGTTCCAGAGCCAGCGCCTGTTCCAGCGCCAGAGCCAGTGTTTGTTTCTGTGTTTGTGTCTGTTCTTGTGACTTTTACAGTTCTTGTGTCTGTTCCTGAGCCGGTGTCTGCTGTTCCTGAGCCGGTGTCTGCTGTTCCTGAGCCGGTGTCTGCTGTACCTGAGCCGGTGTCTGCTGTACCTGAGCCGGTGTCTGCTGTACCTGAGCCGGTGTCTGCTGTACCTGAGCGGGTGTCTGCTGTACCTGAGCGGGTGTCTGCTGTACCTGAGCGGGTGTCTGCTGTACCTGAGCGGGTGTCTGCTGTACCTGAGCGGGTGTCTGCTGTACCTGAGCGGGTGTCTGCTGTACCTGAGCGGGTGTCTGCTGTACCTGAGCGGGTGTCTGCTGTACCTGAGCGGGTGTCTGCTGTTCCTGAGCCGGTGTCTGCTGTTCCTGAGCCGGTGTCTGCTGTTCCTGAGCCGGTGTCTGCTGTTCCTGAGCCGGTGTCTGCTGTTCCTGAGCCGGTGTCTGCTGTTCCTGAGCCGGTGTCTGCTGTTCCTGAGCCGGTGTCTGCTGTTCCTGAGCCGGTGTCTGCTGTTCCTGCGCCTGAGTCATGGGCGCCTGAGTCACTACTCCGCCCTGGCCGCCCGAGGGGTCTTCACGGCCCTGGCCGCCCGAGGGGTCTACACCGTCCTGGCCGCCCGATGGACTCTGTGTTTCGCCCTGGTTCCCGGTTAAGCCCTCACCCCTTGTTCTGTCTCCCTTCACGGACCTGGCCCACCATCCCTCCCCCTGATCCTCCACCGTTCCACCTCCCTCCTGAACTCTTGTGTCGTGTTTTAGTGTTGTCGTGGAGCGTCTGGTAGCCGCTCCGTAGAGGGGGGGTTATGTCACAGTGTCTGGTTGTGTTCCCTTGTCTATCACTATAGGTCCTCGTTCTCACGGTGTCCTTCACATTTGACTTCAATTCCCAGCATTCTGTCTGTCACTGTCACTCATCAGTTCATTGCACTCAGCTGTTCCTCGTAATCATTGTTCCCAGCTGTTCTGTGTCAGTCTTGTTAGATATGTGTATATAACCCTGTCTGTTTCAGTGTGTGTCACGGACATTGTTTAATGTCACCACACTTCTGATGCCTGTTCTTGCCTGTTTCTTGTTTAGTTTCTTGTGTTGGATTGCCTTATTGGATTTTGACCCCTGCCTGGATGACTACGAGTTTGGATTGCCCTTTAATTAAAAACTACTGCAATTGGATCTCTCTCTCCTGTGTGTGTTCGTGACATCTATCAGGTGCTACGTATTTGGAACCCTTAAAAGGTTCTATAAAGAACCCTTTTTAAGGGTTCAATCAAAAGAACCCTTTAGGGTTCTTTGTAACCAGGAAAAAGGTTCTATATGGAACCTTTTAGGGGTTCATTCATTACCATTTGTTTTGTCCTTTCCGGATAAAATATTTCATATTGACAAACATCAAGACCCTAAAATGTAAAAATGTAATTCTTACCCAAAAAATTCACCCATGAATACTGAAAAAAGCACACCCAAAGTACATAGAACTAGTAATTTATTTTTATTAACAAAAATAATTACTATTACTGAAATAATGCTACTGTAATTTCAAGTATTCAAGCCTTTAAATGTACAAATCAACCATTTAAAAAATATCTCATAAATAATGAAGAGTTTCACCTACATATTACATAATAAGTCCATAAAATGTACAAAATTACATTAATCTATCACTAATAAATAATGCAAATATAGATTCATCTAAATTCCCATCAGTGTTAGAACAACAAGTCCCTCAAAACTACAAATACATAATATAACTCACAATGGAAATATACAGATATAGAAGTACTTCAAATCTACAAATTCATATTAATATCACTCATAACGAATGTGAATACATAGATTCAAACTCAGATCAGCATTTCAGAACATCAAGTACTTCAAATCTACAAATTTACATTAATATCACTCATAAAGAATTGTAATAACAGATTTAAATTCAGATCAGCATTTCAGAATAACATCAATTGCCTCATATTTACAAATTTACATTAGCACTATTCATGACATATCAAAGTATTATGATAATTGATTATACGTTTTGAGCACTGGGACAGACAGTTTTTTTTTTTTTTTTTTTTGCTGCTGGAGTTTAAACAGGTAGTGCTCAACAAAATTCATTGTGTGAGTGATGTGCTTGGGGTGTTCCACACTGAAACTGTATTCACATCCATTTCTGCGCTCACCCTCCATATTGATGCTGGTTCTTTTTTGCATGGAGGGGGTTTGAAGCTTCATGAAAAACCATAGTCGGAGTTGGCTTTACTGATTCCTGCAAGTTGGAGAAACTTATAAATTATTTGTGAAATAACTTAGAATACAGTAGTCCCAAAAGTTAAAATTCCATCAAAAATGATCATTTAGTCAACCCCCACCAACACAAAGACATGACATATCAAAACTTACATTGTCCAGACAGAAGAGAAACTTGCTGTTTTCTCTGAATAAAGATGGTAAGATTAGCAGTGCGGCATTTTTCTCCAGATCTGCAATATCAGTTTTCACAAAAACAAAAAACTAAACAGGTTATTGGTACACACTTTATTTTAGCTGTGATGGTTGTCTCGGTTTACATTACATTCACAGTGTTTTTGGAAACCCTGTCAATTTGAATGTATAACAACATCTAAATAATAACATTATTATTTTGCTTATTTTTAAATTCAATTATTAATATATAAAGACTGAAATATTACTGTAATTACTTTGTCAAATAAAATATTTATATAATTTATTTTACACTTCACTTTCAAACATTAATCATTAATTAGTATGTGAGCAGAGCAGCATCCAAAATCAAAGTACTTCTGCTGAGATTCTGAAGTATGCTTACAATGGATACTTTACTACTCCATCAGACCACAGGAGAGGATTTATGAATGCAAGTGAAGCAATGCAACCGAGGTTGTAAAAAATGAAAAAAAAATTGAAATGCAAAATGTCTCAGTTCACATTACTTTAATCTCCGATCTCTGTGTGCAAGTGTTTTGTGTGCATGTATGTCATTGAAAAGCAGCACATTAAACTTTAATTGTAATTAAACTGACTGGAACTACCTGTGAATCAAATTATTTGAATGCACACCTTTTAGCCAATCAGAATCAAATATTCAGACAAACCATGGTATAAATAGATTTATTACAGTAACCGTTCAACAAACCAAGCAACTAATGGTAGTGTTAAGGGAAAAAAGAACATACTTTTTGTGTTTGTGTCAATTTGCTGAAGTAAACTGTTCAGGACATCCCTCTGACTTCCATGTCTATAGCCACATTTAAGATGTTTGGGGCCAGAACTTGAAAAGCAGTCTCTAGATTAAGATGAAGGTCCTTCCCAAACTTCACTTCATGCAGCAGCTACGAAAAAAAGAAAGAAAAAATCATTAAAACAATTTTGACTGTTTTTATTCATACAAAAAAAAATTAGAATGCAGTGGAAATACTAAACTCAAAGGAAACAACACTAAAAACAAATACTCACAATTTGTGGAACCCGAAGAAATGGGAATATGTCCATGACCTCTCGTGTTGATTTTGTCATTAAATCGACTCTTTTAAAAAGAGTGCATCTCATTCGATTTTTAATGTTGGTGTAGTCGGGTTGTCTTTTATGTAGTTCAGCATTTATCACAGTAATGTGCTCCTGAAAACTTAATTGATCTTCTCCAATATTTTCCAGGTTTAATATAATCTGAAAAAAGTAGTAAATAACAAAATTCCTATTGTATATCTGCCATCTCCTTTATCTCTATGTATATCTACATTTTAGTGAAAAAAGATCAAACTGACAAACCTCCTGGGACTGGGTGGAAACTGGATTATCAGTACACAGGAGTACTGGAAAGTTTGCAGTCTTGCATCTTTTTGTTTGCTGAAATGAGCAAAAGACAGTTCATATAAGGAAAAATATTTAGATATTAATGTAAATATTAGTGGAATTTCTAAATAATTTATTGATTTTTCATATAAAATCACCTAAAACTTTAAAATGAACAATCATGATACGCATGTAAATTTCTCAAAAACAAATCTTCTACAAAAAGCATTAAACAAATTTGTATTTGAACAGGCAATTTAAAAATGTTGCTGAGGGGAAAAGGATCCAGCCTTCCACAACCCTAAAGAGGAAAAGTGATTTAGGGAATTAATGGATGAAGGGGGATAAGAACATGTGAATAGACCCTAATTGTACAGTCTACAAGCAAGCGCATTCCAAGTAAAGATACAGTGTCAATTTAATACACTTGTTATCAGGGCAGATTAATTGTAGTTAAAGGGATAGTTCACTTTAAAATGAAAATTCTGTCATCATTTACTCACCCTCAAGTTGTTTCAAACCTGTATGATTTTCTTTCTTCTGCTGAACACAAGGGAAGATATTTTGAAGAATGTCAGTAACCAAGTAGTTAACTGGAACCACTGACTTCCATAGTAATTTTTTTTTTCTACTATGGAAGTCAATGGTTCCAGTTAACTGTTTTGGTTACTGACATTCTTCAAAATATATTCCCTTGTGTTCAGAAGAAGAAAGAAATTCATACAGGTTTGAAACAAATTGAGGGTGAGTAAATTATGACAGAATTTTCATTTTAAAGTGAACTATCCCTTTAAGCTGTGTGTGCTTTAGAAACAGCCATACCCTGGACTGCTTCCAGTTCCTTAGACACCACATGACTTGAACATAAAATAATCATTCATAAAGTTTGAAAAGGTTGAAGTGAATCACAAGAGTGTTCACATAAAAGCATTTCTGAGCCGAAGTGCGAGTACATTTAAACACTAGCTGCAGGGGAGATTCTAGGATTTCACCTTTAGGGGGGTCGATCAGTAAACAAGAGAGAATGATAAACTTTACTGAAGAAGCAGCACTGGCCTGATCGTTCAGATAGCTGATTATAGTTTTAGGGGGGCTGAGAGGAAAAATATGGGGGTTGAAGCCCGTTGAAGCCCACCTAAAAAGGGTCTAGAACCGCCCCTAAGCTGAACGCACACAACAAGCCGCAAGCGCTCTGTTCTGTAGGGCTGTTCTTCATGACCATTTGAGTGTGCGGTCAAAAACTAGCGTAGAGCACTATCTGCGGTTAAAAACTAAGCTCAGGATCAGAAAACACAAAATTTAACAGTTTGCAACAAGCACAACAAAACTTACCGATGTAGGCCTACTGTAAGGCAACTTGTGAAACTGTCGCGGTTCAGGCTCGTTCGTGTTTTAGTGTAAATCCGCTGTAGAAAATTGACAACTTCATTACTAATGGGTTTAAAGCTTATAACAAGTAAATTACTTAAAAAAACGATGTATTTCTCTGACTTACCACAACAACATTTCCGTCAGACCATCGATTTAATTCAGCAGACGGGGATCAGTCTCTTCTCGACCGTTGGAATTCAAAAACGTGCGTGCACGCACTCGCGAGACAGCGCTGCGTGAATATGCTCGCACAAATGCAAACAAATTTGTTTAGCTACTTTGTAAAATTAATGAAAATAATGAGTTTATCACTTCTTTTTGTTTATGTTTGCTGTTCAACAGATAAAAAAAATTAAATCCATGATGCAAAATAGTTTAGTTACGGTACAATAATTTCACATAAATGACCAATAATGAAATGTAATAGCAGCAAACAAGGCTAAGTAAGACAAGACGAAAGCCTATTCAGCTATAAATGACTTAAAATGAATCCTTATGTTTGTTTTTGTACTGAGTAATTTCTTGTTATGATGATGATGACGATAAGGTCATAGAGGTGTGCCATATAGCTAAATCGTCTGTGATAATATCGTATTTTTGTTTTAACGATGTGCGCTTTAACATTATCAAGTATATTTCAAAAACTAAACAAATCGTGCCTACAGAGTGCACGCATCTAAAGTTACATGATGAAGTCTAGTTAGTTAGGCTAATAGTGCGCGTGTGCATTTTGAGTGCGTTCTTTCACTGCATTATTCAGTGTATTCAAATGCATTTATGAATCCATGTGAATGATCACATAATTCAAGATATGGGGGTTAGAAAATGTATATAGGCTATTTATATAATTTTATGTAGTTAATCAATATCACACGAAGAGTGCCATTTCAGTTTTTCTCCTCCAAAAATCAGCATGATTAAAATATGATATTAAGTTACTACAACAGTTTAATAAACAATAATTTAATTACAACTACAAAATGTTGCAGAATAATGTAATATATGAATGAATAATAGCCTAAAGAACCTTTGTGCCAAAAGGGTTCTTTCTTGTCATTATAGAACCTTTTTAGCATTAAAGGTTCTTTGGAGTTGAGTAAAGAACCCTATGGTTCTATATAGAACCCCAATGAACCCTTTTTTCTAAGAGTGTAGCTCCTCCCTGGCGAAGCCACTGCACACAACCCGTAAAAATCCCGTAAAGACACGTGACATCGATGTAACGTAATGTAGGCTACCGGCAGCATCTATAGTTTGCGTATGAGCTGCGATTTCTCTCTCGAGAAACCACGCTTGTGCATTTCCGGGACTGAACACGGCAATGTTACTAGGTCCCCAACCCGGCATCGATCCCGGCATCAATCCCGGGTCGTGTTTGCGTTCACACAGAAGGTGTTCTGGCAATTTCCCGGGATCAACGCGCTGTGTGAAAGGGGCTTGAGTGCGTTTTGAACAGAGAATATCACATACCTGCCTTTACACACACAGTAAAGTATTCTGAAAGGCAATTTAAAGACATTTGAAAGTTAAATAATACAATTTGAAAATAATTAGAAAGAAAATTAATAAAAAACATATTCAGTTCCAAACTTTTTCAGTCACACAGAGAGATAGAGCATCTCCACACAGCAAATGCTTTGTCAGCAATCACCTTTCAGAATGAAGCATTTCATTATTTGTTCAACTCTTTTTACAATTAATGCTAAATTCATTTTTAGATAATTCTATTATATAATTAAATAATTTCATAATAGTGTTTAAACTACTGTTGCACTTCGCTGTGGTGTTTACTCATGTACATATTATTGTCCTTGTACATTTAAAGGTTCAGTAAGCGATTTCTAAGAAACAAATGTTGATATTTGAAATCAACCCAAACAAACACACCCCTCTCTTCATTGCTCTGCCCCCAAAATGCATGAACATGCAATACAAGAGTGGACATCTCTCTATCAGCTGAAGCGAAGCAAAATAATGCTTCACAAAAAATAAAGCGAAGATGATAAACGAACAACAAGGAAAAAAATGAACATACAGTACACGAGTATATACAAGCATATATTATGTTATTATATTAGTCGCCAGCAGCACACCAGCTCCAGACAAACAATGACACTGTCCTGTTACTATAGCTAACATTACAACAACAGCATATCTTGGTTCAGTGAAACATAGCGAAACCAATGTTACTAGTGTAGGAAGCAGAATCAATGCTATATCTGTGTTCGTTTTCAGGTCTTCCCAGTGCAAGAACGATTTTCTAATATTAACACAGGTTGCCTGGTCATAACACTAATTTATTGTACATTTAAATACACAAGTACAATTTAATTAAGAACTGTTAATCATTCCCAGTCCTTTTTAAAATAAGTTTCTAGAGACTTCACTCACAATTCCTAACAAATTGTGTGGTTGCACTTTATTTTACAGTACATGTACTTAGTTACCCAAAAAAGTACTGGTAATATAAGATAACTACATGGGTTAAAGTTAGGTTTAGGGATAGGTTCAGTGTTAGTACCTAGTTATAGCCCAGTTATTGTAATTGATATAATAAGTGCATAGTATGTACATGCGAAACAGGGCTGTTAAATAAAGTGCTACCAATTGAGCTATAAATTAAATTGGCTACAGACATTTCCATGACTTTTAAAGATTGTATTGATTTTGTTTTAATGTTTCCAGGTTTGGAAACAACAATCATCTTCAAAAAGAGCTTTTTTTTCATGATTTGCTCATCTGAATAAAAAACTATTCAAACTATTAAAAAAGTATATCTTGTAACCTATTGAATATAACAAATAAAATACATCTTTAAGTGTAAATGAATTAAAAGATATTAAAGCAAAAGCAGCAAAATAAAAAAAACAGAGTATTATTATTGCTTATTTATGAAGATTTCAATGAGTTGAATGAGATGTTTGTTTTGTTTTGAAGAAGGCAGAAAGAAGTATCCGTCATAAAATCTACATAAAAAATAATGAGTTATTAGGGAAGAATTCCCTGTCCCATGTATCCTGATCTTCCTTTCATTGAGTATTTCTACCATAGGAGTATACCTGAGCCTAAATGGTTTTACAAGCAACTTGACGATAAATCAGAATGCAAAATATCGTACATTATGACGCAGGTTTCATAACCTGATTTACTGCAATGTTCACTGACTGAAAGCTAAGGAAGGAAGAAACACAAATCAAAGCTTCAAAAAGAAAGCTGATGGATAAATAACTTGTAGACATGTTTACATGTTTATTTTTAGCTCATAGGGGGATCATTTAATATGGTTAGAATAGCCTCCTCAGGATATAAAGCTTTTAGTCATTTAGTCTATGTTTGCAGTGACCCAAGAAAAGCCTGTATTTTAATTTAAATCCCATTTAAATCCCAGATTACCCTGAAGTCACAGGGAAAATCCTTGAAGCTGTGATTTTGAAGACTCAATTACTCAATTTAATTGCTCAGTTGCTCTAAACTTGTCTTTGAATAAAAAATTATTAGAATTATGAGCACATATTACATGCCATCCTTCTTCTGCCAATAATAGCCTGGCATAACATTGAGTTGCTTTAAGTGATCTGCATTGAAGAATAAAGCTGGCTGCTTTAGGGCGGGTGTCAGTAGAGGTGTCTCCAAAAAATGTCTACACTTCAGAGGGAAAAGCTAAGAACAGATACAAAGCAAACTGACAGAGCCACTGCCACTGCCCAAAGCCACAAGAGTTATACAAGCAGGAAAATATGCCATTCTGCTGGGCTTACCATCAGTGGCGGAACTAGAGTTTTATACATGGGGTGGCCACTGCTACTTTCGGGGGTACACAGTACACACACACACACACAGTGGAAAAGCTTGTGGAAGGAAGTGGGTCACTCTGTTTGTGTCTATAAGTGTTGAACATCCAAAATATTTGCAGAAAACAAAGCTGAAGCACCAAGTAGATAAGATACCCCATGTGTCTGTTATGAACTGCTGCATTTATTTACAAAAAAACTCACATTTACAATTTTTTTTTATTATATTTTATTTTATCTTAGCAGGCATCAAGCAGGCATCAAGCAGACATGTCCTTGAAAAAGTTAAACAATTTTATTGCCCATCAATATAAAATCTTATCCTGGGAAGATTAAATACAACATAATTCTTTCTTTATAATAATTTATAATAATTCTAATTCTAATTATTTAATTTATAATTAGTTTTTTTGTGTTCATTTTTGGGTGAACTATCCTTTTAATCTGGCAAAATCATCTCAACTTAAATTCCTGAATTGGGTATGTGACTGACTGCCTGTGTCTGGTAGATGCTCTGACCTGTTGCTGGTTCTGAAGTCTGACCACACTGACTCTGACTAGCCAGTGGTGATGCAAGGGCTGGGTGGTCTGTTTGCACCTGATCTGCCTGTTAGTCCAGTCATTTTAACCCAAAATGGGGGTCAACCTTGAACAAATTGCAACAAGCAAACTCAACTGATTTTGTATCCTCAATATGTCCTGAGTAAGGAAAAAAAAGTCCCAAAGAATCCCATTAGGGAAAGTTTAGAAAAAAACAAAACAAATATAGCCTATTCATTCTTTTTCTTACGAGAATAGGGTAAAAAGTTTAACCTTTAGATATCACCATGAACATTACTGAGTTGATTACTTACATCAAGACAAACAAAAAATGTATTCCAAGTTTTTTAAAATTGTTTGTTAAGATGGACAAACGGTGCATAATATAATTACGTATGTGCTAATTTGCATAAATACCACAACAGATCTAAACATTGGGTCTAGCCAGGTGAAAATGTCTTGTTGAATCTTGTTGACACATAACAGTAAAATACTTAATGTTAAGGTCTGAATGGAACCCATTTAGGCTACCCATGAGCATTAATACATAGAGGCAGGAAGAAGTACTTTAGAAACCAGCCTTTTTTAATTATTAAGCGATGGGGTTTGGGGCTGGGTCTGTGCGACTGTTTCTGGGGGTTGAGTCTAAGGGAAGAACAGGAGACAAGGGTAAGGAGAATGCAGAAGACAAAAGGTAAGTAAAATAAAAAGTGAATCCCCAGAAACAGATTTCGAAACATTCCCCAAATGGGATTCTTAGGGACTTTGTTTCCTTACTCAGGACATAATGAGGATACAAAATTATTTGAGTTTGCTTCTGTTGCAATTTGTTCAACCTTTTTTTCATAAAATGACTGGACTATGTTTGTGCTTATTTTAAAATAACTCTTAATATCTCTCCCTTTCTTTTCATGTTTAATTGACCCTGTTCAAAAATATGACAAATTTAAAATATCATTCCAATCACATTCATATTATAATCATCATCCAATTACCAACATTTAACTCTTTCTCGCCAGTATATAAAAAAAATGTGGTTTTGGTAATTTTCACAATTTCATGGCACCCCAGAATATTTTGTTGAATGAATATCTGAACATACCAAAAGAAAGAACAAACCCTGTGCTTTTAAAACTAAAACCAAAAAATAATGTTATTCTAGCTTCGTGCGTCTTTTTTTTTTAATCAACACTTGAATGTTGGCAAGTTTCATAAAAAGCAACATGAGCAAAAAGCTGAGAAAATCGCATTTTTATCAAAGACTACATCTAGATAAGATTCATAATGATGATCAAAACACAGTAGATCGAGTCCATCAACAACCTACACCCATAAAGCTTCATAGTCCTATACGCTTATTTCACGCAGCCGTTATTTTGAAATCGAAAGCGAGGCTGCGGTGGGAAGAAAACCGGAAGTGTCGCCTTTAAGCATAGGAGAGTCGCGAATGCGATGGCGTATTGTTGCGTTTAATGTAGAAATGTGTTATTCAAAAAATGTAAATACATTTCTTTCATACTTTAGACTATATACAGTGAAATTCATTTTTTTTTTTCAGAAAGTAAAAAAAGAAGCAGGAACGAACTATATCTACATATCCTATATTGGATATTAACATCCAATAGTGTAAATCGCGGCAGCAGCTTCAGGTTGGTAGTCCAAGGCATTGTTGTTTATCTGTACTTCCGGGGTTCTTCCCACCGGAGCCTCGCTTTCGAATTTAAAATAACGGCTGCGTGAAATAAGCGTATAGTGATCGCATTATGATATCGCTTGTTTCTGCTCTTCTTTGCCTGCGTTTTGATCTCCTATCCTCACATTAGCTAGAACATTTGTACGTATACTGTAACGTACACACGGCAAGGTACTGTATATGTGTGTATTAGGCCTAATGTAGGCTATTGGGAGCAAACAACCCTGATGCTAAACCTTAAAAGCTTACTTCAAATATGATGTTTTCTTATTCGGTGAAGTTCGGTATCTTGCAACCATCTCTCGTCCTCTGCTCGTCCGTTTGAAAACTGCGCGCGCCGCGCTGCCGGTGAACGTTTTTTTTTTTTTTTAATCAGCATCAGCAACTGCCAGTAGCAAATAAAATTTTGGGATGGCACCCGGGGTGGCCAATCGCATGTCAGGGGTGACCCCGGACCCCTCTCTGGCTCCGCCACTGCTTACCATAGAAATAAGCTTCTTAAGACTGGCCCACACTAAAAAGGTTTTTTAAATGTTCTTCCGAGCACATTCAATCACTCTTAACACACCTCACACCACAGGAATATCTGATAAAATAATCTGTAGGACCTTCAAGATAATCAAGACTTTACCTAGGATTGTCGGAGGAGGAGAATTGGGCCCAAAATCGACCAGATTATCTTGTAATGTGTGGGTGTCTTTACTTAGGAAAAACTGGGCGAGAGAATTTATTTAGCATACCAATACACTGTATAAAGTATACATTTATGCATTCAACAGAGTTAACAACTGTTAAGTCATGATGCACTGTGAATCCAAAGATGAATGAGTTAGTATTCACATGGCCTTACGGCCTCTTCAGTCTGTATTACAGTTACAGCCCTAAAGCTCCCAAAGCTGTCAAGAATAAGACATTTTCCAGACACATTCAAATGCAATCTCAAGACAGACCTCTTTAGGTCAGATCACCATCCCTGTGTCACGGAATGGGTTGATTAAAGGTGCGAGGACTCAAATGCATAAACAAATGGGTATATTTATTAAGAAAAACCAACTAAACAAAACTACAAACAAAACTCCCTCGAGGGGGACACCGAGACAGATATCAGGCAGGATCAGGAAACACGAGGAACATGGACAACTTGGACAGCGAACCAGCACAGGACTGCAAACACAGGGAGATTAAATAGAGGAGCAAACATAAGAGGGTAACAAGGCAGGCAGGTGGGGAAAATTAAACAATAACGAGATAACAAGATGGGCGGGGTTTGACAATTGACAGGAGAGCACATGGCACAAGGAAATAACATGACAACATGAGATGTGCTCACAACAGACCAGACTAAACACAAACACGAACACATGACAAACCGGGAGTGTCACAGCTCTGTCACTAAACCAAGAGAAAACCCAGACAAGGGTGACAGAACTGTGACACCCTGTCCTCATATGAATCTCTTAACTTAACTTCCATCCCTTGCATCTTCACTTATGAAACATTTGGATTTGATAATGCTTTGAGATACCAATAAAAATGTAGGAAATCACTGTTATCTATTTTTATCATATTTTAATCCATTTAGCAAATTTTACCCCCAAAAGTCAGCATAGAAAATGTGAAAATTTACAGACTCCATTTGTGTCTTTAAAGGGTTAGTTCACCCAAAAATGAAAATTCTGTCATCATTTACACACCCTTGTGTTGTTCCAAACCCGTAAGACTTTCGCTCATCTTCGGAACACAAATGAAGATCTTTTTGATGAAATCTAAAAGATTTCTGTCCCTCCATTGACAGTCCACGCAACTACCACTTTGACGCTTCATAAAGTTCATAAAGAAATCGCAAACCTAACTCTGAAGAGACTTGATCGCTTTATATGATGCACAGATTTAATTTAGGCTTTTATTCATATATCAACATTAATCAGTGAACATAAACAGAAGCTCAACCGAACCTGCTTGACTCGGGAGAACAATCCTCATTGGTTGTTGCGGAAGCTCAAATGTGCTGCGTAACACAAGAAAATGAACCTCATTGGTTCTTGCTCAAACGTGTTGCGTAACACACGAGAATGAACCTCATTGATTCTTGCTGAAGCTCAAACGTGCTGCATAACACACGAGAATGAACCACATTGGCTCTTGTGGAAGCTCAAACGTGCTCCGTAACATGAGAATGAAGCTCATTGGTTCTTGCTGAAGCTCAAATGTGCTCCGTAACACAAGAATGAACCTCAGTGGTTCTTGCTGAAGCTCAAATGTGCTGCGTAACACACGAGAATGAACCTCATTGGTTCTTGCTGAAGCTCAAACGTGTTGCATAACACACGAGAATGAACCTCATTGATTCTTGCTGAAGCTCAAATGTGCTGCATAACACACGAGAATGAACCACATTGGCTCTTGTGGAAGCTCAAACGTGCTCCGTAACACACGAAAATTAACCTCATTGGTTCTTGCTAGAGCTCAACTGTGCTGCGTAACACACGAGAATGAACCTCATTGGTTCTTGCGGAAGCTCAAACGTGCTCCGTAACACGAGAATGAACCTCAGTGGTTCTTGCTGAAGCTCAAATGTGTTGCGTAACACACAAGAATGAACCTCATTGGTTCTTGCTGAAGCTCAAAGGTGTTGCGTAACACACGAGAATGAACCTCATTGATTCTTGCTGAAGCTCAAACGTGCTGCATAACACACGAGAATGAACCACATTGGCTCTTGTGGAAGCTCAACTGTGCTGCGTAACACACGAAAATTAACCTCATTGGTTCTTGCTGGAGCTCAACTGTGCTGCGTAACACACGAAAATTAACCTCATTGGTTCTTGCTGAAGCTCAAACGTGTTGTGTAACACGAGAATGAACCTCATTGGTTCTTGCTGAAGCTCAAATGTGTTGCGTAACACACGAGAATTAACCTCATTGGTTCTTGCTAAAGCTCAAAGGTGTTGCGTAACACACGAGAATGAACCTCATTGATTCTTGCTGAAGCTCAAACGTGCTGCATAACACACGAGAATGAACCACATTGGCTCTTGTGGAAGCTAAAACGTGCTCTGTAACACGAGAATGAAGCTCATTGGTTCTTGCAGAAGCTCAAACTTGCTTTGTAACACACGAGAATGAACCTCATTGATTCTTGCTGAAGCTCAAACGTGCTGCATAACACACGAGAATGAACCTCATTGATTCTTGCTGGAGCTCAAATGTGTTGCGTAACACACGAGAATTAACCTCATTGGTTCTTGCTGAAGCTCAAACGTGTTGCGTAACACGAGAATGAACCTCATTGGTTCTTGCTGAAGCTCAAATGTGCTGCGTAACACACGAGAATGAACCTCATTGATTCTTGCTGAAGCTCAAACGTGCTGCATAACATGACAATGAACCACATTGGCTCTTGTGGAAGCTCAAACGTGCTCTGTAACACGAGAATGAAGCTCATTGGTTCTTGCAGAAGCTCAAACTTGCTTTGTAACACACGAGAATGAACCTCATTGGTTCTTGTGGAAGCTCAAATGTGCTCTGTAACATGAGAATGAACCTCATTGGTTCCTGGTGAAGCTCAAACTTGCTGCGTAACACACGAGAATGAACCTCATTGGTTCTTGCAGAAGCTCAAACTTGCTTCGTAACACGAGAATGAACCTCATTGGTTCTTGCAGAAGCTCAAACTTGCTTCATAACACGAGAATGAACCTAATTGGTTCCTGGTGAAGCTCAAACATGCTCTGTAACACACGAGAATGAACCTCATTGGTTCTTACAGAAGCTCAAACGTGCTCCGTAACACTAGAATGAACCTCATTGGTTCTTGTGGAAGCTCAAACGTGCTCCGTAACACGAGAATGAACCTCATTGCTTCCTGCTGAAGCTCAAACATGCTGCGTAACACACAAGAATGAACCTCATTGGTTCTCACACATCAAGAGAACATGCTTGAGCTTCCGTTTACCATAACTGATGTGCGAGTTGATGAATGCTTACATGTGAACAAAAGCCTAAATTAAATCTGTTCATCATATAAAGCGATCGTGTCTCTTCAGAAAATTTGGACTAAACCGCTCAGTTCATATGGATAAGTTTTACGATCTCTTCATGAACTTTTTGAAGCATCAAAATGGTAGTTACGTAGCTGTCAATGGAGGGACAGAAATCGCTCAGATTTCATCAAAAAGATCTTCATTTGTGTTCCGAAGATGAATGAAAGTCTTATGGGTTTGGAATGAACTATTTTTATAACATTTTTGGGTGAACTATCCCATTAATTCTGTTAAAAAGTCTCTCCTTTCTTAACAAAGTTTGGGGTCAAGTTGGAATTTTTTTATGTTTTTGAAAGAAGAATCTTACCAATCTCACCAATGATGCATTTATTTGATTAAAATACAGTAAAACAGTAATATTGTCAAATATTCAATTCAAATATTCAAATATATTTTAAAGTTTATTCCTGTGATGGCAAAGGTGAATTTACAGAATCATTACTCCAGTCTTCAGTGTCACATGATCCTTCAGAAATCATTCTAATATGCTGATTTGCTGCTCAAGAAAAATTATTGAAAACAGTTGAGCTGCTTAATATTTTTGTAGAACCGTGATACATTATTTATTAGGATTATTTGATGAGTAGAAAACTTAAAAGAGCAGCGTTTATTTTAAGTATACTTTTTTGTGACATTATAAATGTCTTTACTGTTGGTTTTGATCAATTTAATGCATGCTTGCTGAATAAAATTATTAATTTATTTCCGCAACTTTTAAATGAAATCTTAAAGGGATATTTATTTAGTATGATTTAGTAGACCTAAAATTTGAATTAATGGTAACAGTGTAAAAATGATAACATCTTTAATCATACAAAAGATCACAAAAGTAAGACTAAAGCAAGTAGAGAGGGACAGCTGAATGATTTACTATAATTTGAGGCCTTTTCAAGTATGCAGACCTGCATTGATTTTTTGTTAGTACTGTTCTTATTGTTGCTCTTCCCTAAAAGGCATAGGTAAGATGCAAGCAACCCTTCTGGACAACAAAGAACCTGCGCGATATCACACATCTGTAAAATGTCACAGAAGGGTCACACCTGTGCACTAACTTCCACAAGAACGTCTCAGACTTAGCTTATATGTAGTGTCTGCCTGAACGGAAAGTCTCTCTCACTTTCTGAAGCCCGTTAGGCAGTAAAACGCATTTGAAGCAGGAGAAATCAAGGCCAAGGATTATACTTTCAGAATTATACATAGTAGTTGTGCTATTTGGATGCCAAGGGTGTGAGTCACACACTGATATCTTCATGTGCATGTGCAAACCACTGTTTAAATTACTTCATTGTTCTTATCTATCAGCAATGCATCATCCTTAAATGTCCTAATAAAACAAAAAGACAGTGTTTTGAAAAGAGGAACTTAACTTGAATAATTGAATTAAATATAATACACAGTGACTATTCACAATAGGAACTTCTGTAAGTGGCTGAATAACAAGCAAAAGTAGGTTACATGGACTGGCTGCAATATCTTCCCTTGGGTTATTATGTGAATAATAGGTCAAACATAAACACAAAAAACTACTTTTTGACAACACATTGCTTTACATTACAAAAGTTAGTGAGACAGACAATTGAATAAGCAGTGGAAAAAACTACTGTTAGGAGAATCTTACACCTGAAATACATTAAAACAGGGGAATGTCCTGGAATGAGGATGACATCTCCTTTGGCAGATACCAGTAAAGCATTACAGAGAGCATCTGCAGCACAAAATGGGCTAATAACCTCATTGTAAATTATATAAAGTACCCAACCAACCACTGCTGACCATGTACTGTATTTCTCAAATATAATTATAATTTAATACAAATATATAAATATAAAATAAGGAATTGAAAATAAATAAATAACATAAAAATCTATTTTAAATACATTTTATGTCAACATCCCAAAATGCTTGCCCATTGTAAGAATGCAAATATATTTGAAAGCATTTAATTTATTTATTATTTTACATTGTGAAAGAATACAAAGTTGAAAAGATGACCTCAGGGTTCTGTACAGTTTTATGCAACATGGCTTCCATAGCACTGGATCTCTCCAAACTTATGACCACAAAGCAGCCAAGAGATACAGCTACAGCTGTTTATGCAATAAAATCCGGCCTCTGCCTAAGGATATAACTCTCTCGTCACACATAGCTTCCAAAGTCCATGTGCTGCAACTTAAAGACAAATACAGCCCAATGTGCAGAAATAATATACAGTGGCCTCCAAAAGTATTTGGTCACTTAAGTCAAATAAAAATGTCTGAATACCATTGTATTATATAACAAAATATCAAAGCAAGCGGCATTGCAACCAAATGCTGCTCTGCATGGTTTCAATATTAAATTTGCTTTTTCTGAGCCATTTTTATAGTAAAATTTTTTTGTCCCAAATGGTGATTTTTAGTAGCCTGGCAAGCCAGACCCACATCAAGATGTTAGGTCTGGGAACACACCATTGGAATGCCTCAATCCGAGGGGCGGGATAAACAGTTGTCTTTCAAATTCCCTCTGCATGCAATAGGATAGCGCTACAACCAACCAGAGCAACGAACAGTTGTGGCTGAGTGAGTCCCATGCGTTTTCCCACCAGCGGAGTTAGTTGATATATTAAACTTTTGCCGTATCCGGTCGACAAAACTCCGAACACATCTTCCTTTTTTAAGAATGACTTAAGTGCCGTTCTTTGTTCTTTTTCTTTTGTACATAAAAGAAAAGCTTAACTCCAAGTCCATCCATCCATCCATCCATCCATTCATCCATCCATTTTAAATCCTAACAAATCCTTGCTTGAAAAGTGCACTTAAAGGAGAAATTTTAACATTGAGCTAATTTTTTTGTAAATTTGGAGTGCTGTCAGTACAGAGAACAACGTCAAAATTCGGTGTTGCCTACACCGTGTTATCCTCTTTTTAAAATTTGCACCCTGTTGACTTAAAGGGGTCCAGTTTTAAACCTGCTTTTAGCCTCTTAACATCCTTGATGTGTCATTACCAGTCCACAGCCATGTGAGTGATTTTAATGATCGTGGGCGATCACTGGTAACTAAGCAACAGTGGAGACTCAGACTGTCAGCTGTCAGCCGATGACGGTGCTGTGTGGTGTTCTGAGAATATCAGCTCAAATGGATAGTTCATCCGAATCAGACACACGGAGGAGGTTTTTGAGTCCGCGCACACTCGACAATCGACTACTGTGGACTTCGACCGAAAACAGGAAGTAAATACAGGTATGTGAGCTGGCTGAATTAACATCACTTTTATTCATATCTTTCACATCTACTGCAGTCAGATTCACCGTGTTCACTCTGAATAAAATCACTCACATGGCTGTGCACTTGTAATGACACATCAAGCATGTTAAGAGATTAAAAGCAGGTTTAAAACTTGCCCCATTTAAGTCAACAGGGTGCAAATTTTAAAAAGAGGATAACACGGTGTAGGCAACACCGATTTTTGTCATTGTTCTCTGTACTGACAGCACTCCAAATTTACAAAAAAAAATAATTCTTCTTTAATTCAGTGACATTAAGATATTAGATGTGACTTTAGTGTCCTAATATGTTTAAGGGACACTGTATGTTATAAAGAGCATCTAGTGCAAAAAGGAATTGCCGAGTTGCAGTAAACACTATGGGAAAGAAACTCTAGCATACTTCACTCTTTGAGTGAGTAACAACAATAAATGCAGATTTGACTGATGGAGTACATATTAAAATCGTCTGAATGAAACGAGACCTGAGAGTTAATGCATGTTGAAATATGAACTGAGCTTTTAAACTTCACAGATCTCTGTATCTCAGCCAGCACAACAGCGACCACTAAGAATTTCCACTTCCAGTCTTGGAAATCTGAATGAATAAGACCTTGGAACAGGACAAAGAAAAAGAGCAAAACAGTGCATGCAAATCCCAAGGCCATGTGCATATTAATACCAGCTCAAAACACAAGGACTTGTTTTGTGACACTGGAGAGTTTAAGACATAATATGGGACAGGATGTGATTACACCTATCAAAGCGAATGAACAATGAACCACTCTGTGGATAGGAGACTGCCAAACAAGACAGCCAAAGATGCGTGTTTATATTTTCCCACCAAAATTGGTGGGGAAATAAGCTTTTAAGCTTCCAAAATGAAGCAAAAGCACCATAAGTCTCATAAAAGTCTTCAATTAATCAAGATTCACCTTAAAAGAATGATTCACTCATGAAATGGTCTGCACTTCTTTCATGAATGCAAGAAGAGCTAGGGCAGAAGATAGGATTCAGTGAATTATGACTTTAATTTTGGTTTGTTCTTCATGCAGACCTACTTCAGAAGACAGCTGTATTGTGTTGTATATTCTAGTTTTATGGTGCAATTGCATCCTTTTTGAAGCTTGAAAAGCTTCAGTTCTCAGTCATTGAAATCCCATGAAAAAGAGAATGAAAAATAGTCTTCAAAAATATCTCTTTTTGTGTTCTGTAGGAGAAGAAAAAAGTCATATCGTTTTGGAACAACATGAGGGTGATATAATTTTGGGTGAATTATTATTTTAAGTGATGACTGAAGACTTCTTCCAGAGGACACTTCATTTTCTTCTGAAGAATAGACAGGCTATAATTGAACATCTGCTGTGTGTTCTTGAAAAATAAAGAGTACTACCAAAGCAAAACAAGCCATTTATGGTCCACATAATGATCTGATCAGCCATTGTAGTGAACAACCATGGCCAAGATCTCTGATATCCAGACCCGTAAACAACAAAACAGCTAAGAAGTTGACCTTTTAGGTAAGAGATGACACTACAGATGTGTTGGTATGGACAATAAATACTCAAATACAGAACCATCAAAAGGACTGCGTTAAAAAACTATAATATAAAAATGTATGATTTTTTTGGCTCATAGTATGCCCTAAATTAGGGGTCTCAATTTTTTTTCAAGTAAAGGACCTCTATACAGTGGATAGAAAAACTAAGCAGGGACTCACTGTGACATACATTACTATTTAAAATATTATGAATCCTGGCCTATAATAATGTGCATACATTAAAGCACTTGAATGTGATGCTTAAATTGCAAAGCCTTTTCTAGAGTCATATCCTTAAATATACTGTTCCACAATAAAATTTGGGGTCTGTAATATATTTATTTTTTGGTGTTTGAACAAAGTCTCTTATGCTCACCAATGCCACATTTATTTGATAAAAAACAGTAAAAACAGTAATATTGTGAAAAATTCTTACAATTAAAAATAACTGTTTTCTATTTGAATATATTTTAAAATGTAATTTATTCCTGTGATCGCAAAACAGAATTTTTGGCAGCCATTATTCCAGTCTTCAGTGTCACAGTGTCAGAAATCATTTTAATATGCTGATTTGGTGCTCAAGAAACATTTCTTGTTCATTGAAAAAAGTTGTGCTGGTTAATATTTCTAGTGTAAATCGTGATACCTAATTTTCCAGGATTCTTCTGTTTAAAAGAACAGCTTTTATTTTAAATCTTTTGTCAAAATGTCTTTACTGTTGCTCCGATCAATTTAACACATTCTTGCTGAATAAAAGCATTAATTAAAAAAAATCTCACAAAAGCTAGTTCAAACAATAATTGGTGGAACCTCTGCATCTCCACCCGGACCCCTTTTGAAGACCCCTGATCTAAAGAAATGCAAGTTTTAATGGTGAGCCCTTCAATCTGACAACTGATGTCCTTTCACATCATTCCAGAAAGACATACTGTGGTGTTGAGCACCTAATGCAGAGCAGGTGCATGACATTCTCTTTTGTCAGGGCTAATACATAACCATAAAATTAGAGTTCCTACTTTAGTGTGGAAGGGTTTTTCAAGGCCATCTCTGCGAAATATGATCCTGCATCTGTTTCTGGCTTCAGACAAGTAAGTCCGTCAAAAGCTCAGGCTGATCAGTTAAAGTGCTACATCCTGACTTCCTACACACACTCCAACATATAAACAGATGCTCCAATGGATCATTCAGAGCATGCACTGTCAAAGCCTGTAATTTAGTTTTATATTTTTTCTATGTGCTAACATGAAACTGAGATAAATAATTTGAGGATAACTTGAGGAAGATGACATGATTTGGCTTTGTACAAGACCCGCAGTTATATTTACAATACAGACTCCCCAGAAAGCAGTGATTGGTGTGAACAATTAATGTCATCTACACAACCACAATGTCTGTAAATCATTAATGGGCTTTTAAATAGTTTATACCTTTTAGCCCGATGTGTGGTCACACATTAATGGACTGCTCACAAAAGTTCTCATTTTTCACAGACAAATTTTGACCCAGATTTGGACTTGGTTTTATATTCTCATTATCTTTCTTAGACTCATCCGTCTAATCCTTCTGTTTTAATGAGTTTTGCAGGACAATATGTCTTATGGAAGAATGGTAAAACTATCAAAAAACAACACAATAAAATAAAACATGCAGGCTTTTAAATCATTTACAATAATTCTTCTCATACATCTCATTCAAAAGCATAAAGCGGCCATGTGCAAATATGATCTGCTTTTCTTGTTTGTGGGGTAACATTAGAAAAATAACTAAATGCCCTCAGTCTTCTGGAATGCTTTACATAAAAGCAAGAGGATCTACAAAGAAGGTAATACAGGTTTAAAACGACATGAGGATGAGTTAATGGCAGATTTTTTTTATTGGTGTGAACTGGTACTTTAAAGTCAGTGTCATAAACTAACATGATGTAGCCTGTATGTTATTCTGTTTTTACAACTGCTCATCTCTCAAATATTTCCCATTTCTTATTCATAAACAGAGCACACACTTTTTCCGCTCTGATAAGGAATGCTCTGTAGATGACAGATAGTTGAGTTATGGAGCAGAAGTACTGGCACCACAACTGTGCTGGGGATCCAAAAGGTGTCAGTCTGAGTGCAAGGCGCTCTGGGAAGTTGTGACATGGACAGAGGAAGAGTTAAAGTCATGAGAAAGGAGCTGAGCTAAGGCACATGGGTCAGGAAGTCAAGACGCAAGACAGCCAGAGTGGACAAGATTGGCTAATAAAAAAAAAAAAGCCTAGTCCAAAAACCACTATTTGGGCACTTCGTGAAATGAAACTTAAAAAATTCCTGAAATCAAAATTCTGTCATTATTTACAGTATTTACATACTTATGCTGTTTCAAACCCAAATATGGTTACTCTTTTCTGTGGAACACAAAGAAGATTTTCACATATCTTTTCCATAACAAAAAGTTAATTCTTTCAAGCTTCAAAAAGTCACCATGAAAACAATAAAAATTAGTTCATCTGACTTGTGTGCATTATTGAGACATGATTTGATTATCAGGTAATAATAAATTACATTTTGGCCTGTTAATCAAACAAAACTGTTGTATAGCTTAAAAAATACTCTGCTCACTATGAACTGCATAAATATTTATTGATATTAACTTTATTATATGATATTACATATATGTACGCTACCGATAAAAAGTTTGGGTTCATAATATAACAGAATGATTTCTGAAGGATCATGTGACACTGAAGACTGGAGTAATGATGCTGAAAATTCACCTTTACCATCACAGGAATAAATTACATTTTAAAATATATTGTAATAGAAATTTTTTTTGAATTGTAATAGTACTTCACAAAGTATTTTTGATCAAATAAATGCAGCCTTGGTGAATATCAGATGAACATCAGATGAATAATAAATAGAAATCATACCGATGATACCCTTTGAAAAGTAGTGCATATTAGATTTATCAACTTTTTGTCTGTTTCACAGAACAAATATAACAGCATATATGTGAAACAAGGACATGATGGAAAAGTAAATTATAACAGAATTTTCATTTTTTTTTAGAGAACTATTCCTTTCAAACACATTAATGGCACTGCATTAGATAAAATATCAATAAGTGGCATTTATTTTAAAGAAAGATAGCACAGGCAAAATGTTCACACAAAAAAAGGAGAGAAAAATACCTGTCCATGAGTAGTGTGTTGAACTACACCTGTGGTTATGCTGGGACAACTGGCTTCATATAGTCACTAAAAACATCTTGGAATCATTTAGGAACCATTCCAAAAAAACGTTAAAACAAGTTAGTTCTGAGCTATGCTCTAGTGTCATTTGCTCGCAGACATCACTTGGTTTGATTTTGTTATCTAATTTTTTATCAATGAAATGAATGTACTGTAATTGTGGCGTTTCAGGGTCACTGTATCTGAGATCACTATAGAGTTTCAATCTGAACTATCCAAGATTAAGAAACACTCTTTCATTACTTTTGTGTCAATTATGTACCTGTAAATGCTGGTAAAGTATTTGATCTGATTGTTTAAATCACTAGAGTTTGTCTGCCAAAGATGTCATAGCCCTGGGGTTTCAATGCACCGAATCCCTTAATGGAAAGCACAAAAGTCTTTCAGAGGATCATTTGCTCAAGGGCCAAAGACAAGGCAAGACTTCAGACAGCTTCATATCTTCAGTTGATATACTGACCAGATGATGACCGAGCATCTATTCCCCAACAAGGAAGATCTCCCTGCCGATCACGTCTCTCTCTCATGGCCCAGAGAATCAGAGATGTGAGCACACATTGAGTTTACTCCAGAGCGCTTTATAAATCCCACACATTTGCAATGCATGAATCACACTTTCCCTCGCAAAAAAGTCCTGTAGCACTAAACCAAAGAATACATTTTACAGCTCTGTAAATTACTACTCACTCCTCCCTGCGTTCCACTGTCCAAGGTTACAGCACGTTCGTATCCACCGCTGATCAAAAACGGTTAGTGAGATTGCTAATTTGTAGTTTAAAGATAGTTCACCCAAAAATAAAAGTCCTCTCACTATTTACTCATTTTCATATTCGAAACTCATATGACTTTCTTTCCTGATTTACATTATAACGAATGAGGAATACAACTCAAATAACGCCTTAATTTAAATCTATGTCACACAAAACTATTATATTACTTCAGAAGACTTGGAATATAACAGTATGTCCTATGGATTACTTTTATGACTCTTTTATGGTGGTTTTGTATGGAAGCTTGTTTCCGCCACAGAATAAAACATTTTAAAAGATAATTGCAACTTTTTCTCACAATTTTGAGTTAATTGTGAAAATAAAAAGTGAATTGCGTGATCTAAACTCGCAATTGTGAGAAAAAACTCGCAATTCTGACTTTATATCTCGCAATTCTGGCTTTTTTTCACGCAATTGCGAGTTTACATCTCACAGTTCTGAGAATTGTGAGAAATAAATTCAGAATTGTGAGATACAAACTCGCAATATATCTCACAATTCTGACTTTATAACATGCAATTGCGACTTTATATCACGCAATTCTGACTTTATATCTTGCAATTGCAAGTCAGAATTGTGAGATAAAAAGTGAAAACTTAAAAAATTAACTTTTTTATTTTTTATCCTGTGGCAGAAACAAGCTTCCATAGTTTTGCATCCTTTTTGAAACATCAAAAACTCAGTCCTTTTTATCTGCAAATTAAAAAAACTTTTGAAAAACATCAAATGTTTCCTTTTGTGTTCCACAAAAAAAAAAGTTTTTTGATTTTTGAAGTTGACATTAAGTGGAATTTCACCCTATCTATTTTCTATATGCATGTTATTGTACGCACCTTATTGATCTTATTGTGAATTATTAATATATGTATGTTTTTTTTAAATGATTAATCAAGTAATTTATCAAAACATAATAACTCAATCTACCAGTAAAATAACTTTTCTAGTGATATACGCAGACTTCTCCAATCATTTCGTCTGCACAAAACCCGACCCTTTCTTAAAATCGAATGCAAGCTCGATTTCAGATCTGCCTTGATCCAAACAACAACCACTGGATTAAACCAAGTCCCAGCCCTACATTTCTTCTTTTCAATAGTATGTTTCTCAGATCGTTCCTCAAAATATACCTTTAGCACAGTTGGCAAAATCATTCATGTGAACATGACAATGAAACAGATATTTGTTGGAGTGTATTTGACTAACATTCGATATGAGGACTCTGTTTATTAAAACAGCAGTATGATGGCTGTAACAGGCCCGTTTGAGTGATGTGTTGAGCTGTGTTGGAGACTAGGGACTGAGGTGAGGACACACTGGACTGAGTGAGGGGTGTAGAGGCTCGTGCTGTGTCTCACAGCGATCTCCCCACACAACACTTGATTCGCTGCGTGAAACCCCCATGTGGAAGCTTTTTCTGTGGATTCATTTAACGGTGAAAGGAAGATGGGGTTTCTCATATGTCCCACAGTAAGGCAGCGGGACAAAACACACACTGTAAAACATATTGAGCTGCACTCAACGAGAAAGGCTGTAATAAAAGAATCTCATTCAGTAGTCGAAGATTTTCTTCTTTTCAGTACCTTCATACCTTGTGTTATTGTAATCTATGTCATGAGGTATTTGAGAAAAGAATCTTTCTGTCATTTATAGTCTTTGTGGTTAGAAGCAAAATTCAAGAGTACAGTACAAAAAAAAACAAGTACACACAAACAATTCCAGTCATTTCAACAGGAATCCACATGACCAGGAATATATCATGAGAGTGAAACATTTCCCCACTCAGATATAACTTTGGGTTCAAGTTTGTCTCACAATTTTTCACTGACAGAAAGCGACTTTGTGGACTCCACTATTGACAATGGACCTTTTTTGCAGGCAAAAATCTGCTTATGTGACCACATCTTAATTTTAATTAAGGCAGGATAGCATGCATGCTTGGTTGGGAAGCATCCCAGAATGCACAACAATAGAAAAAACCAAGCCTGCAGACAAGGTGAAAGAAATGCAGTATAATTCAGTACTGAAAAATACTGGTAACAATTGTGTAATTAAAATTGATTATTTTACCCAATACGTTAATGTCAAACATAACTGAAATTAATAATGAATTATGCCTTATAGGTAGCTGCCTATGTAGGTAATGCACAGCATGGCAGCTCAATTGGTTAGACAGAGGTAGATTATAGTGCTTGCAAGGCAGCATTGTATTGATATTTGCCAAAGTTGATATTTATCAGTATGGTTTGAAAAAAAGTTGCCGCCTTAAAATTTTATGTACAATCAACTTGAATGTATAAGTCACTTCAAATTAAATTATATTAAACTGACTTACATTTATTTTTTTGAAAATTGCTTAACTTATTTTGATGAGTTAAAGCAATGTAAAAATGTAAAAATAAAGTTTTTAGTTGTCAAAGTTTTCGTAACTTATTGTTCATATATTTTTTACAGTGTAATTAATTCAGCCCAAATCATGTACAAAAACAGTTTTGTTATAATTTCAGTCTTAGGTTGTGCAATTGGTCTTATTTTCTTACACCTATTCGCACAATGAATAAATGCAATTGGAGGCATTAAACCAAAGCCTAAAATTCCCTAACTGCTTTGTAAGAACCGATATTGTTTTAGTAGAATTAGAGTTATCGTTATATTGTTTTAGTATTGTTTACCTCTGGATTTGCAGGGTTGAAAGCCACATTTAGGACCGTTTCAGAGTGTCTCTGGAGCTTATGGAGAAAGTTGCTGCTGCGTGTGTCATATATATAGGCCTAGAAGAAAGGTTAAAGGACAGGTTGAAGGTTGAAGTCTCAGCACAGCACATGAAACACATATAATCAACATCAATATAAGCAAAAAATGCTTGCCTCATTATGCATTCACACTCTTTGTAAAGAAACTTTCATACACTGGCTTCAGTGTCTGAGAGAAAAAAGTTAAAAATGTTGAAGAGGCCAAACACACTACCTCATGTTGCATGCTGTATTTGTGTTACACAAATGTACAAATCAAGGGATTACAAATGTACAGTGTGAAATCTTAAAACCTAACTATCCGGGTAACAAAGATAAACAGCATGGGTGCATGTCTAACTATGGAATCTTCTTGATAGCATTTTGGCAGTATTTATAGCTAAAAAAGGCAGATCAGCAATCAGCAGACCTGCACTATTTCCAAGCTCAGGTCTGTGTAGTGTTTGTAGCACAAAGCTACATTACTGTTCAAAAGTTAAGGGTAAGTATGATTAAAAAAAAAGAAATAAATACTTATTCAGCAAGGATGATCAAAACCGACAGTAAAGACATTTATAATGTTATAAAACTGTTTTTTTTAAATAAAATTCTGTTCATCACAGGAATAAATAATAAAACAGTTATCTTAAATTGTAAGGTAATACTTTACAATAAGGTTTCATTAGTTAACATTAGTTAACTACATTAGTTAACATGAACTAATAATGAACTGAACTTCCATGCATTTATTAATCGTTGTTAATTTTAATTTCAACATTTACTAATACATTATTAAAATCAAAAGTTGTATTTGTTAACATTAGTTCATACACTGTGAAGTAACATGAACAAACAATGAACAGCTGTGTTTTTTTTGTTAACTAACTTTAACAAAGATTAACAAATACAGTAACAACTGTATTGCTCATGTTAGTTAATACATTAATGTAAACAAATTCAACCCAATTGTAGTGATACCAATTGTAATAATATTTCACAATATTAATGTATTTTTTTATCAAATAAATGTAGCTTGTGTGAGACTGAAAATCTTAAAGACCCCAAACATTTGAATGGGTTTAATTTTCTTCAACCAGGGTTTACAGCACAATTTACAGCATTAACAAATTAATGAAAAGATAAATAATGCCATAGATGAGGAAGAGAAAACCGACCATTAAAAAATCTGCCATATAGATAAAAACATGAGACCTATCACAGCAGACTGTTTGGGTTCCTCCATATGTTTCTTATTGAGTCCTCGGAAATACATTGAGAGTGTTCTGGAAGAGACACGGGTCTCTGTGCCAGAAAGAAGCCAGAGATAGCTACTGTAACAGGTTTTTGAAACATTCAATTATGTGTATATTTAAGGCATTTAGCAGATGGCCTTATAGAACACTTACAAATCAACTTCAGCTTCAGGGGCAAACCTAACATGGTCGACAGATAGGAAGCCCATGAGATCTGCCGACACTGTGTCCAAAAAAGACGCAATGTGACAAAGCAATATGCAATAAATGCTTCTTCATGTTCAATATTTTATCTTAACCAGCTATCAATGGAATTTAGTCAATGGCTTGCTTTTATTTATTTTCTCTTGACATTCCTCTATTTATTTTTGTTTTTAAATGGATAGCTCACCTAAAATTATATCACCTGTATATCCAAATCTATCATTATTTCTTCTGTGGAACACAAAATAAATATTTTGAAAAACGCCTCAGTGCTATATTTTGTCCATACAATGAAAGTCAATATCCAGAGTTGATCTGGACACGGAAAAAAGATTTTCCACTGAAGAAAAGTGACATTAAGATTGGGTAAATTATCATTTTTATTTATTTATTTTTTGATTTTTGGGTAAACTATCCCCTTAAATTACTAATAGGTAAAGGCAACACAGTTAAAAGCACAATTTACAATGTGGTTAAAAGCATAATTTGCCATGTTTTCCATGTCATCCTATGAGGTCAAAATCAATCACTTTTTGTTGATTATACTTGTATTTGGTACTTATGGTACTTAAAATAAGGCTTGGGATTAATGCAGTAATGAGATGGCGATAAAGTTATTTTTTCTGTGATTGTCTTGTGAAATATAAAATGCATCAACAAATTTATCTGGCTTATCGAAGTCTCAAGACAAAACGTCCTGGTTGCGTATGCAACCCACCGTTCCCTGAAGGAGGGAACGGAGGACGTAGTCGACGTCGACTGAAATGGGATCACGCCAGGGAGCCTATCATCTTCGAGTACTATTGAACGAGCCAATGTAATTGGCGTGCGTGATTCGCATCACTCACTCCGCCCCCGCGGCGCGGGTATAAATACGGAAGTGGATGCACGCACTAGTTGCTTTTCGCTGAGGAGCCGAGCGTAACCCGGAGTCAGCGGTGGTCCAGCGGTAGTGGCAGGGGGACTACGTCCTCCGTTCCCTCCTTCAGGGAACGGTGGGTTGCATACGCAACCAGGACGTTCCCTTTCAGTCGATAAAGTCGGACGTAGTCGACGTCGACTGAAATGGGGTCATACCTTTGAAAGCGCCACTAAAGCTGCCACCTTCCAGTGCCTAGACAAAAGCCTCCTGATGCCCCCGCGATTAAGGCGGGGAAGGACAGAGCTTAGGCCAGGGAAGTCAGTGCTGTTCCTACAGGACCACTGGGAAAGCGTTCCCCGTACATTGGAAGGGACGCTGCAGAAGCCACATCCAACCCAGAGGGCGGTAGCGTGGAGAATACACATATGAACTGGGCGGAAATCGGCAGTCTAACATATGGAATGTCACCGGGGTGGCTCCAGCCTAAGATGGGGGAGACTCACTGGACAGTGGCGGCAGAGAGACTCGCCGCAGGGAGCCGTATCGTGGACAAATACACATATGGGGTCGCCGTAGGGACCGCAACATATGGACCCAGCCTAACACAGGTTCCACACTGCTTACGAGTGGTAGGCCTAACACCAGACGTTCCGCACGTCCGACGTCGGAGGGTTGTGGAGGAACTCAACAGGGTTCAATTTTAAAGGAACTCAACTGGAGTAGAAAGGCGCACGTATCCAGTCCATAGGAGGGGAATGGCGTAGCAAGCAGACACTTGAACCAGGCTCACGGTGAAACTGACTTCATGAGAAGGGAGCCCACGGGAAGCAGCGGTTCAACTAGGTGTCGTCCAGCCCCCAACTCTAGAATCTGTTTAGCAAAGCTTCGTTAATGCCCAGGCGGAGCCCTTTACACTCATCAAAGAGGAGCTCAACACCTAAGTGGACATGTTGCATCTCGGATTTTTACCGAAATGAAGGCAAGCACTAAGTGCAACTTTGCATGGAAACAGCCTTCCCTCTCTGCTGAATTCCAACAGATATTTATAGAGCTGGTCTGAGGTCTATGGCTTGCGTTCTGTACGCGTCCAAATGAATGGACAGAGAAGCCAGGGCTGGATCTGCCTCCTCCAGGGCAGCGCTTGCAGGCTTACCACCTGCTCCTATTACGGGAGAGGTAGGAACCTTGGGCACAATCCGAGCCAGGGTCTCAGCTTGTGAGAGTTAGCTGGCCCAGACTCCAGGCACAGTACGTTGACCGAAAGCGAGCAAGTCCCTACCCTCTAGTAGAGACCACGCGAGCAGGAGAACTGATTTAACAATTTTTAACTCACTGCCTGCAGTGGCTCAGGGGCGGTCTCTGCAGTGCAGTTGCACCAGGGACAAGGCCTAAGAGGATAAAGAGGGACGCAAAGGACTTAAGACCTTGCTCCTCAGGAACTTGACGATCAGGACGTGCTTCTGCACACTTCTGCCACACGATGAGCGTCGTTTAACACCGAGGCAACATCATTTTGAGGGTGAAGGAAAACAGCCTACTCCAACCCATCTTGCAGGAAAAGAGAGCACTGAAGTGATCGAAAGCTTTCAGGATCTCCTCTGGAGAGAAGACGCACTCAACGACTAGGTTCCACTTCTAAAGGCGTAAGCACGCTACCCACTTCTAGGGGGTGCTTGCAGAAGTGATGGTAACTATCACATGTCCTGTGATAGCCACCTGAACCTCCGCGTTCAGAGTCAGACCGCCCGGAATCTCCGGGGGAAGAACGCGGGTGCCATCGTCCCCCGTCCCTGAATAGAGTTTTCAGGGGAAGTCAGGAAGGCTGTCGATGGGAACCCGGTCTAGTTGGGCCAATAAGGGGCAACTATGAAGACCTGTCCTCTCCTAACTTGGCAAGTAGGTGCAAGCGACGGGCGCAAAAAGACAGGAGCTTTGCTCAACACGACATGTGAAGATCACTGAGCTTCAGGAGCATTTTCAGCTCAGCACTTGAGTGTGATAAGTTCACTGAGTTTCAGGAGCATTTCTGCTCAACACCTGAGTGTGATAAACTCACTGAGCTACAGGAGCATCTCTGCTCAACACTTGAGTGCGAAGAACTTCACTGAGCATCAGGAGCATTTCTGCTCAGCACTGCGTGTGATAAATTCACTGAGCTACAGGAGCATTTCTGCTCAACGCCTGAGTGTGACGAACTCACTGAGCTACAGGAGCATTGCTGCTCAACACCTGAGTGCGATGAACTCCACTGAGTTTCAGGAGCATTTCTGCTCAACATGAAGTGTGACGAATTCACTGACTTGAGCAGGCGCAAGGCGATTCCTGAGTCGCAGTCGCTTCTCGAAGGCTCACTGGGGATTTAACGCATTTCTGCGGGCCCCTGGGCCAGCTGAGAGCCAGTGTTTGCCCAAGGGTAGTCCGCTCGGTTTACTCAAACACTGGCCGGAAGACGAAACCGGAAAGGCAACTAAGCGGCCCCGGAATGGTCATGACCCAGCTGGACCCAGGGGATGGAGTCTACACTTGCCCTGGCTATAACTGTCGTGAGGCTCGATAGCGGCACGATTGAGTAGAGCGGGAAGAGTGGAACAAAGCGTCCTCAGAAGCTTCTGACTCCAAGGAGGAGGTGACGGGTGAGTTGCGACATGCAAGGGAAGCTTGCGCAACGGTCGCAATGTCTAGCAACTCGAGGCACGAATGCCCGTGTAGTCGAGGGTCGCCCAGGCCCTCGTTAAAACACTCCCCTTGTACATGGCCCCTCTGTTGAAGAGGGTTTGGCAGCAGACCGGGATGAACTATAGTCACACAGGGTGAGCTGCTCTGCCACGGTCACCTCGGGACTCGATCATGAAGCTAGCGCTGAAGCGGTCACATATGGAGGAAGCCTATGGCTGCGACTACCATATACCCCAGGAGCCTCTGAAAGTTCTTTCAGTGGGACCCTTTCTCACTTCAAACACCAGCTGAACACCTTCTCATTGGAGAGACTTGTTAGACCGAATCCATCTCCAAAACTGAAAAAGAGATACTCAGCCCGTGGGCGAGATTACTCTCTTCCAGTTGACCTAAAGACCCAACGGGCTCTGGAGCACTCGAAGGGAAGGACACTGTACTGATACATCACCCTTACACGCAACACACAGGATGGCCTGCGGTGCGGAAGGTAGAGATCTGAAGCACATGTCTTTCAGGTCAGAGCTGCAGACCAATCTTGGGCCAAGATGGTCACGACCCACCACCTAGTAGCACGAAGAGCAAGTTTTACAACTGGTCTTCATACCGGCTGGAGGAGCGGCTATATCAAATCCCTCGCCAGCAGGATAAGATATGCCCGCACAAGTCAGGAGCACTGTTCAACACTCGGTGTGATGAATATCACTGGATTTTCAGGAGCACGTCTGCTCAACACCTAATGTGATGATTATCACTGACTTGAGCGGGGTAGCCGAGACTGAGGTGGGGCAGCAAAGTAGAGAGAGTGGTGTTAGTGTGCTGTGCAACACTTACCTGTCTCCACTAGCGGCAGGGGGCGCGTGAGAAGGCGGATGACCGGGTCCTCGAACGCACCAAGCTGCCTGCTGGCGACCAAGGGGGAGCTGAGAGGTGTAAGGCTATACAGGGTCACACCCGCCAGACTGGCCTCTTGGGACCCAGGAACAGATGAAATTGCTCTCTCTTTGGAGTGTGGGTACCGCTTGCTCCGCTTTTTTTTTTTCTTTTTTTTTTTTTGGGGAGCCAGCGGCGGAACAGACACACACACAAACAAAGACTCCACCCGGCCCTCACCCGGGGGGAGGGAGTGATCGCCAGCTCCAAGAGCACCTCATCCATCCCTGGGCGGCCCGCTCAGGAAAGCTTTCGCCGACGCTTGCCACCTGGTTTGGCAGCGCCTGGAGCGGGCTGGGCGTCTCTACTGCGGCCGGCTCCATGCTGAGGCCTGTGGTGGAGGCTGCTGCGGAGGCCCAGCAGGAGCGGCGGTCGGAGAACGCCCTCGGCGACGAGCAGGCGGAGGAGCTGCCACTGGCGGCGGGTGGAGGCAGCAGCTGGCCGCCAGGGCAGGATGTGCCGGATGACCTCCATCTGCGCTTGAGCGGCAGAGAACTGTAGGCTGTAGTTCCCCGCCGCGTCGCCGACCAGCCCAACCTGGGAACTTGGGGAGACCAGGAACCGAACCTTGTCCGCATCCGCCATACCAACCAGGCTGAGCCAACGATGGCGCTCCTGGACCACTAAGGTGGACATCGCCAGACCGACACACACGCTACGACGCTCGTGCCCCGTAGGGCGAGGTCGGATGCATTGCGGTGCTCACCTATGAGCGCACAGTCTGGATTACCCTCGTGCATGGCATGCAAGAGGAAGCGGCTTGCCCACAGGCTTTGTAGGCTCCGCCCGTCGGAACGGACGAAAACTCACAGGCCTTAGGGGGGAGACGAGGATCCCCCCAAAAGGCAGCGGCCGTCGGACACAGGTGCACCTGTGTCGACAGACCGCTCCAATGGAGGGACACCTCGCAACCCTTCACCGTTCCTCTATCAAGGGTAGTGAGGGGGAAAAGCTATTCAGGCGGTTTCTGGCAGAGAAAGATGCCGTTCACCACCTAAAAAACTCTCCATGCATTTCGGGAAAAAAAGGCACTGGGGCGGCGAGCTGAGAACCAGCGCGGCCCGCCCCGAGATACCAAACTCCAGATTCCAACCGAGACTGAACGGGACACGGTGGAGGTTCCACTCGAGCCCGGCAGCCTCGGCGGCCCGTTTCAGCATAGCTTGACATTTCTGGATCTGGCTTAGCAACATTACACTCCCAGGGGGAGATAACACAGCCAAGTCATCATTTCCAGAGGCCAGCTCCGATGCTGCTATCGACATCTTATCCTCAGGGGGAACCCCCATTGAAACAGCTGATCAGTCCATTACAGAGAGATTAGTCTGCTCCACAGGAATTCCATCGGCTGCGGTGTGATGGAGGAGTGAGGAGCCCACAGGGAATGGTTACCGGGCGACACATCCATCACTATCCTCCGATCACCCATCCCACACGGCACCGGGGGTGGGGCATGGTAATGGGGACTCGCACTTCGCGGACGAAGGCGAGTCTCGATCTCAACACCGCGACAGTCATATTCCCGCAATGAGAACATGAACCGTCCACAAAAGCTGCCTCAGCATGCCGAACATATAAGCCCATATGCACACATATTTATATACATATAAACATATAGCCCAAACACGTGATGCAACAATTGTGACCGTCAGAGAGGAAAAGGGAACGATCGCATCCAGAAACGCACAGGTGGAATGACATCTTGAAAAAGACGCAAACACACCTGTATTGCTCTTTCAGAAAATAGGACCGTCACCAGTGCCGGAGCACACAGGGGAATGACAGCGGAAACACTGAACAGAAACTGAAACAGTGAAGCACTCACTTTTCCGCCCTCTAACCAGCCGTCAACGCACGCCAATTACATTGGCTCGTTCAATAGTACTCGAAGATGATAGGCTCCCTGGCGTGATCCCATTTCAGTCGACGTCGACTACGTCCGACGTTATCGACTGAAAGGGAACTACTGTTCTCTCCATTCGGCTTCCAGGAAACACTGGAAAGCATGCGGTGCTGTGGAGATCTTCTCAAAACTGCTTTACCCAGTGCCGGCGATTAATAACAGCTATCAACACGCACATATTATTCCACTGACTTGAGCAAAGATTAAAAACACATACACAAACAGAACAGAGACGGCAGTCCTCCCACACTGGCAACGAGACACATATGGAAAAGTAATTTGATTGATTCAAAAAGACAAAAATAAACATTTATTATATCCAAAATATGGATAATAAAAGAAAAGAGTAAGTGGCTGCTTTAAATGTTAAGTTTGTGTAAAACCTGATGATCATGCTATCCAGCTTGAGAATAAACCAAAGAGCATCTTGTGCTTCATTGGAAGCAAGAAAATCTGACCATCTGTATAAAGACATTCACAATCAATTTTATTTGATTAGTGACCTAGAAATATTGCTGAATCTTAAATATTTCTCTTTGAATCCTAAATCTAGGTCATTCATGAGCATTCGTATAAGTCAAAACCCAGTATCGCTAGTCATTTTTCATGAAATTGTTGAGTAACATCCACAGTTTTTTTTAAGGTCAATAGGACAATAGCTCTGTAAAAGCTACCATTTTTTTTTCTCAGAGCTCTTTTAACCACAGAACACCATGAAAGTATGGATATCCAACTGTTTTCCTCATATGAGTGAACTGTTTTGACAATCCTGGCAAAGGACATAAGACATGGAGAAGCTCAGCAGTAAATGTGACGCAGCTGCTGGATATGATAAGAGATACTCAGAGAGGGAGAAATAAAGAGGTCAATGGAAAAAAGTGGTCTGTCTGTCTATCTATCTATAACCATTAAGAAAGAAATAATTTACTTTTGGCTGTTGAACTAGAACATTTTCTAAATTTGAAACTGTCTTTACATATTCAAAGCATTTTCATAATAACATTTTCATAACTCCGATAAGAGAAAAGAAAAAAGTACTGACAACAAAACCTTTTTTTACCTATAATGTGAGAAATGTGGTGTTCAGCGGTCCTGAATGGCAGTTTTATTACCTCTGTCAAGATACACAGGCTCACACTGGGCCAGAACAGGATTATCTGATTTACAATTATGCTGTACATTTTGTACAATGCTTGTGAAAAATGTAGAGGCACTATGAATTATAGGTCTTATGAATTCTATTACACCTTGTGCTTATCACGACACCATAAAACTCTCAACTTAAGCAAGAAGAAACTATTCTCAATAAACAGCAGAAAGAGACGAGGGTTAGGACATTGTAGCAGAAGATGTATTAAATGAACTCACACAATGGTCCTCCGAGCCAGTAGCTATGAAGCGACCACAGGGTGAGAAGGCCGCAGTGCAGTGATGACAGCGGTTAACATGGCTCTCATAGCGGCGAACACACCTGAAAGAGATGTACAGAGAGAAAGAAAGAAAGAAAGAAAGAGATATTAATTAGTTGAGTTTTGTGAATAATTCTACAATGTGCCAAATTTACATTTTTGCGGCTGCCGAAACTGGTTTGCTGGCGTTTGACATTAAATTCCATACACTAAAGTGACCCAACTTTGCCCATTATGCTTTAATTCAAATATTTATCCAATAGGATTCACTTCTTAGTCTGTAAAGATTACAGACGGCTGTAAAATACATATCTAGACAGTATAAATGACTATTGCAAAATTTGAACACATTCACAATATTCAGGTTTGACTTGACCAGTCAGAAATGATTATCTGAAAGAAAGAAAAAAACACTCAGGAAAGTCATCATTCCTTAAAGTGGATCTGTTTAAAATCAGCTTTTCATTTCCAGGCCTTCTTTTGTCTCTCTCTGCAGACATCACATCCTTTAGAATGTAAATATTCATTTAGCAGATACCACTCATCCAAAGCAACATACAGCACCATCTTCTGGAACACTGTGATGACTAAGAAAAAGTCCAAATACACAAAATAATTTTCAGTTGAGTAGGGCAACACATCTGGAGTCAGTGATTTCTCTGAAGGTGCTATCAAACAGTCAGGATCCATGTTTCATCATGTGGTCCAGAGGGACTATGTAAACTAATGTGAGACGATGCTTCACTTCTTTACTCCCATGCTAGGGGCTGTGTTTGCAATTGTTAGACCACATTTCCCTGCATTCTTTTAGTTTATGCTAAATGATGGAGGTAACATTACTGTACATACTTAAATATATTTAATTATTTCCTTATTGAATTCCATATTGACCTACCATTTGTCAATATGTATAGGCTACTGTATAGATTTAAAGGCTAATCATATAGGACAGCTTTCAGGGTCAATGAGGGTAAGATGTAACAACATGGAATTCAAACACATGCACTTTCATTGGGAATTTAGGGTCTGCACGGTGAGCCTCCACAAATTAAAAAGTGCTATTTCAAAATCCACAGATGGGAAATTACCTGTAGAGCTTAACCCAAAAGGCATATATATATATATATATATATATATTTTTTTTTAATCTAAACCTATGATTTGTGCCTAATGAGATCATTATGCCATTATGGAAGTCACAAAATAGCATATAAATTAATGTAATGCTAGCCACATGCCTTTATGGAGCAGCACAAGCATAATAAATTAACTCTTTTAATGAGACTACATAGACTGCCAAAGCAGGCCGTTTCGTCCACGCAATAAAAAAAAGCAAAAAAAGCTAAAAAAAAAAAAAAAAAAAAAAAAAAAAAAAACAACTGGCATAGACATAACCAGAAAATTCAAAAGATATATAATATATAATATAAAGGTTAAAATAAATTGGAGTGCAACAGAAAAGCATCATGGCACATCATGGAAGAGTTTTCCTGAGGTTCTTGCTCATTACATGGAGTCGGTTGTTGTGTTCACTCTGATTGCTTTGCACGCCTTAATGAATCTAGAGTGCTTTTCTTAGGATCTGGGTCTCAATTCCCATTCTGTACAAGCAAGGTTAATCTGCTTCTCATTACGAGGAAAGATTATGCTTTAAGAGAAAGAATAAACAAATTTATTGTGTAAAGCCCACATATTTTCTTCACATTTAGTCAACCACCAGAGCGGAAACAGAATGCCAACCTGAGAGCCACCACAGACTCTGCGAGCACCTTCAAAAATCAGAATGAAAATACCAAGCAGTAACCACCAACAGTCACCTAAAACACTCTAGCAACTACATACTGTAGAAGCATGCTAAAAACCACATAACAGCATCTTCTCTGACTTTGGTTATACCCATTTCAAGGGGTGAACTTGAATGACTATAAAAAAGCTGCCTAAGGACATGATGGCTGTTGAGTGAAAAAGAATCAACTTTGAGGCACAACAGTCGATTTTAAAGGTCAGATTTGTTTATATTCATTCACTGATTGATTTGAGGATTCTTTCAGTAGATTACATCATAATACCTGTAGTTACTTGTACAATGTAAAAAATTGTTGTTGTAATTGGCTATCACAACTTAAAATGTAGAGTTGGAGTAACTTTCCTGAATTTAATTTGAAATAACTCAAATATCCAAGTTGTCATTTATAGATGTACTTAAGAAAAAAAATGTAAAGTTAAATTGACTTTTTACACTGTACCAACACTAATTCTCCAATAAATAATTAATAAAGCTTTTTAAAAGATGGCAGCTATGACAGAAATAAATGAAGGCTATCAAAACCCCAGGTATTTATTTGAAACAGTGGCTAAACTAACGAAAAATAAAGCTTCAAGCCCAGACGTTTCCAAGCAGCACAGCAGTAATGACTTAATGAACTTTTTTACTTACAAGATTGATAATATCAGGGAGAAAATTATAACTATGCAAACGTCTACTACAGTATCGTATCAGACAGTGCATTGTAGTCTCCCTGACGAAAAATTCTATTCATTCATTGCTATAGGAGAGGGTGAATTTTATAAAGTTGTTAAATCATCTAAATCGACAACATATATGTTAGACCCTATACCGGCTGAATAGGGTACAATAGGGTAGGGTAAATAGGGACTGAAAGAGATGCTTCCAGAGGTCATAGATCCTCTTCTTAATATCATTAATTCATCTTTGTCATTAGGATAAGTACTAAAAACTTTTTAGCTGGCTATGATTAAACCGCTTGTTAAAAAAACGCAACTTGATCCTACAGAATTAGTCAATTACAGGCCGATCTCGAATCTACCTTTTTTGTCAAAGATACTAGAAAAGGCAGTATCTATCCTTTTTAGAAAGAAATGGTATCTGCGAGAATTTTCAATCAGGATTTAGACTGTCTCATACTGAGACAGCTCTCATTAGAGTCACAAATAATTTGCTCTTATCATCCGATCGTGGTTGTATCTCTCTATTAGTGTTACTCGATCTTAGTGCTGCACTTGACACTATCAACCACAACATTCTTTTAAATAGACTCGAAAATTATTTTGGCATTAGTGGAACTGCACTTGCATGGTTTAAATCATACTTATCTGACCGTTATCAATTTGTAGCAGTAAATGAAGAGATGTATTATCGGTCAAAAGTTCAGTATGGTGTACCACAAGGCTCAGTACTAGGACCGTTGCTGTTCACTCTGTACATGCTACCCTTAGGAGACATAATTAGGAAGCATGGCATTAGTTTTCACTGTTATGCTGATGATACTCAGCTCTATATTTCTTCACCTCCTGACGAAACTTACCAATTCACAAAATTAACGGAATGCATAGCAGATATAAAAAACTGGATGACTAGTAATTTCCTACTACTTAATTCTGAAAAAAACAGAGATTCTAATTATTGGACAAAAAACTTCCTCACGTAATAACCTAGAATACTGTCTAACACCTGATGGCTGCTCTGTCAAGTCCTCGTCGTCGGTTAGGAACCTGGGTGTGCTCTTTCATACCAATCTTTCATTTGAAAGTCACATGTCTAGTATCTGTAAAACCGCATTTTTTCATCTTAAAAATATATCTAAATTACGTCATATGCTCTCAATTAAAAATGCAGAACAATTAGTTCATGCATTCATGACATCAAAGCTAGATTATTGTAATGCTCTACTGGGTGGTTACAGCTGGTCCAAAATGCAGCCACTAGAGTTCTTACCAGAACCAGGAAGTATGACCATATTAGCCCGGTTCTGTGAATACTGCATTGGCTCCTTATTAAACATTGTATACATTTTTAAATATTGCTGATTACTTACAAAGCACTGAATGGTTTAGCTCCCCAGTACTTGAGCAAGCTCTTAACGCATTATAGTCCTTCACGTCTATTGTGATCTCAAAATTCTGGCCAGTTGATAATACCTAGAATATCAAAATCGACTGCTGACGGTAGATCCTTTTCCTATTTAGCACCAAAACTTTGGAACAATCTTCCTAACATTGTCCGGGAAGCAGACACAGTCTGTCAGTTCAAATCTAGACTAAAAACACATCGCTTTGGTTTAGCATACACATAACACATTATAGACTTCTATAATTCAATGTTAGGCTGCATAGTTTAGATCAGCCGGAACCGGGAACACTTCCCATAAATCCTGATGTACTTGGTACATCATAAGAAGGATGGCGTCTACGCTAATATTAGTCTCTCTGTTTATCCCGAGGTTTACTGTAGTCCGCCGGATCCAGGTCATATCCAGATCTGATGAAGGACCATCGTATGGACACGACGACAACGCATCCCTAAAGTGCCAGCCTCATCAGCCCTGTGAAGGCCTCATGGACACCTCAACAAACTCGTCTCCATACCAGCGTGATGACTCTGAACCCCAACCGGATGGAACTGGATAAATATTGTGAAAGTTCTGATCCAATCTGACTTCTGACCTATAATGCTGCCTGAATCATAATAATACACTGTTCGTTCATTGGCCAGAGGAGAACTGGCCCCCTGACTGAGCCTGGGTTCTCCCAAGGTTTTTTTCTCCATTCTGTCACCTGATGTAGTTTGGGTTTCTTGCCACTGTCGCCTTTCTTCGCCTTTGTCGCCATTGGCTTGCTTAGTTGGGGACATTTCATTTTATATTTAACAATATTATTACAACTTTATTTTCCTGTTATCTCTGTAAAGCTGCTTTGAAACAATCTGTATTGTAAAAAGCGATATATAAATAAAGGTGTCTTGACTTGACTTGATGTACAAACAATGAAAAATGCTTTAACAGTGTGTTGACTGTGTACCAGGGTCCCACCGGCGGTGCCCTGACCTCCTGTGCAGCTGAAGACAGAGTGATGCTTCATAAAAAGATTTTAGAAAGTCTTCATGAAGCACTTCAGAGTCTCATTATTTTTCATACATAATTCAAAATCCAGAGGGCTGCTGCTCCCCTCTTAGTCTGAAATTCAATATACTACTGTATACCTATAAAGGCAGCATTTTCATTGTCATATGCAAAACATACAGTCCCAGAACAGGTAGAGAATGGTGATGTGGAAGATCACAAGAGCTTCCAGAACTCCTTGGCTTTTGGCTGAAGGTTTTGTCTTGGCCTCTGGAATGATGTCACTTGTGCTTTAAATGAAGTCTTGGGGGAGATAAATCTGTTTCACGTGCTTGAAGTTGGAGCACTGTTAAAGAGCCAGCCATTGTAAAAATGGAAAATACACATAAAATGGCTTGCGCCGAAAGACTTCATTGCCAGACCTCAGTTTGTCAATGACTGCAGACAAATGATGTCACTAATTCTCACATATGCTCCTGTAAGCCCGACTCAATCGGCCCAAAGGAGGCATCCGATCAGTGGGTGAAGGTCTCTGCGCGTTACTGTCTTTCCGCGTGGCAAAGTGATTTGATTAAATTAAATACATTTTCTCATTTGTATTAACTCGATATTTCATCTGACTCTATAAATGAAAAAGGTTTTAATGATAGCTGTGCATCATTAAGTATGAGCGAATGTTTGACTATTCTTTTTAACTCTTTACTGAAAATAATGTCAGAGTCGATTAGAATAAAATCAAATGTTTATTTATTATGTCAGGTAAATGTATCACGCCAATTGCATAATCAGTTCAAAGATAATAGATACAAACATCACATGCTCTGGAATAAAGAGAGAAGATGCAATACCTTGACATTATAAAATACATGATGCAAAGTGTTTTGCTTACACTTCGCATCACGGGCTATTCTGGGTTACAGAATCGCGCCGAGCCTCTCGTTGTATTTCATTATATAGACAGACCAAGGCAGAAACCTCTTTTCAAATGTAAACATGAGTTCACAGTGGGAATTTACATTAATCACCGTCCCAGATTTACTGGGGGCAGAAGTTGATTTACATGGAACCATTTGCTAACAATGGGAATTTTAAATGAGTTTACACCTTCTGAGAGCAGGAGACATGTGCAAGTTATCTCTAAACCCTTATAAACTTTATTACCTTTTGGTTTACTTCTTTGGGAATGAGACCTTTGTACCAGTCGCACTGAGACATTTCAAATGATATCAAACGTGTAATACCGATGAAAATTATTCACATTAACCCATCTAGATTTTTGGGTGAATTTCAGGTGATCTCAGCATGATAGAAAGAGCAAACGGGGGAATGGGGGTCAAGGGAAAAAGATGTAGATTTGGCTTGCTTAGGTGAGACTTGCATCTCGAATGGTGCACAAGAGAGAAAATCAAATGTTAATTTCCTTTTTTCTCAGAGAGTTGCCCTCTCTTCCAGTTCTTCCAGTTTCTCCAGTCTTACACTCCCATCCATGTTTCCCGTGTTTGACCTGCATTTATCTTTAGTATTTTGTCTTAAGTGTTTTTAATGGTTTCCTCCCTGTGACAATTTTCCTTTCTAATCCGGTTCTAATGATCTAATTCAAAGAAGTGAAAAAATATTCTATTCAGCAAGGTTGTTTTTTTCGGCAATCAGTGTGATGATACCATTTTCCTGCGGCTCAAGAGTGATTAGTCATATGGTTTTTACAACTAAGGTGATTGGCTCAAAAACATTTTGTGATTTCATGGGCAAAAATGGCAGAATTCGACTTAGCAGAGTTCGAATAGCAGAGTTCGTACTTCAGGGGGGTCATGTGGCAGGAGAAAAACTGCCTTTGAGATGAATGGGAATGCTATTGGATAGCTTTCTCTAGGTATTACAAACCTCCTTGGGGAGGAAAGTGTCAGTTGTGAAACATACAGCATGTTTGCATAACATATCAAACTCTTTTATTTTAAAGCAGAGAATTCATGCTTTGTTAAAGACGTTAGTTTCTGCAGGGATGGATGAAGTTGTTATACGCTGCTGACCAGAACTTGACTCTTCCCTCAGTGCAAATATTTATCAAGGCAAGTAAAAAGTATTTGACACTTTCTTGAGTTTTCAAGTAAGAGCAGGAAGATCTAAGATCCAAGCATAATAGAATAAAGGATGTATAAGTATAGAAGCAATTCATACCATTTCACAAAGTGAGGGAATTAAAAGTCTTTCACCACTTACTTCAGCTGTCCTTATAAGGGAAATAAAACTGAATGGAGAGGATCAGGTACAGAATATCACTAAGTTCCGAGAAAAAATATGTTCAGAGTCTGGAACTTTCTGCACAGATTCCTGTACCTGCAGTTGTCTCTGTTCTAGTTTTGTTTCCTACTTTCAAAGGACGACAAATGAGTCCAAAATGCTTTTCCCACCCTGATGCATTTATGGACTGTTCTTAAAGGAACAGGCCATTCAAAAATAAAAATCTGTCATCATTAATCTCCCTACGGTAGCCTGACTATGTCAGACTTTGTACTTCCGCTCAATTTCATTTCGCTTCTGTACTTAGTCTGAGACATCGACATGCCTCTCAGTTTTCCTCCGGCCTGAAAACAGCCGGCCAATCAACGAACACAGGGCGGGCTGAGAGCCGTGACGTAGACGCTAAGCGCTGAGTTTAAGATTGGGGAAATCGAAAACGACCGCGGATATGGAGACACAGGACGCAACTCGCTCTGTTGTGGAGAATATTCCTGGCATTTCCAAACTGAAGGCCGAACAAGAAGAGTGTTTGGTAAACATTTTGAATGGAGGTGATGTCGTGGCCCTACTCCCGACAGGTTGTGGTAAAAGTTTAATTGATCATATATTACCGATCGGCAGCGAGAAACTGGGGAGGCCAAAGGCCAGCAAGGCGATAGTTGTGATTGTGTCCCCCTTGGTTGCACTCATGGAGGATCAGGTTAAGGATGCAGCAAAACTCGGTCAGCCATGTTCACTTCACCCCGGTATTTTGCTCGATGTTTTTTTTTCCGCATCATACAGGTTTACAGTGGAAGTTCGATGCGGCTGAGCTGGCGAATAACACACGTCATAACCAAACGTTATGTGATTGGCTTACGTGTAACCAATGATTTTATACTTCAGACAAGCGCCCCCTGCGATAAAGAAAACACTTTTCAATGATGCCATTCCAGACTCTGTCTATGAAGCAAAGCGAAGTAGCATTGTTTGGTATTACCAGGCTATCCCTACGGAGCCCCTAAAGGGACGCGGTGCTGGAACAAAATGTAGGATGGGAGACATTTTTTTCAAATCTTTTGCATTTCCTCGCAAAACTTTAGCGTTCCCCAGAGAAACTTTGCGTTCCCTCGCAAAGTTATTTGCGTACCCACGCAAAACTTTTGCGTTCCCTCCAAAAGATATTTACGTTCCCACGCAAAACCTGTTGTGAGCTCGGACAGACACTTCCTGTTTAATGTCACGCTGTCAGCTTCAGAGATCCGTACGTTAATGGAGCATTTCATAGTGTTTGAACTTTGTTGAACTCAAATATAAAGAAATGCAGTCAGTGCTTAACTCAAGGACTTCAGTAAAGTTGGCAATATATTCACATAGGCTATTCGAAGTTCCCGGATATCCGTGAGCTAAACGTTGTTAAAACACAAACGACACCTATTTACAATCGCAGTAACCAACGAGCTACAACCCAATTTTCCTCAAAACGAGCTTTATAATATAATATTTTCTCTAAACAGCTGATTGAGAGACAAGTCCGAATAAGGGGCCGTCTGCAAAGTGCAAATTCCAAAACCCTTCTGCACATTTTATATTATCAAACATATTCAGTAGCTTCACTGTGACACACTGTAGCTACTGTCACCAAATTCAGTTCACACATCACTGCTCTCCTGCTGGTTATACTACAATACTTAGTTTGATAAAAATGCATAATTTTTATGATTATTTATCATTAAACAAAATCAACAACTTCACCTTTTTTAGAAAAAAATATTCAATAACTTCACACTGTTATACAGTGTAATGCCATTAAATTCAGTAAGCAAATTTAATGCAAAAGCTATGGTTGTAACTATAATGTTAGCTGCGTAAGGTACCAATATAATTTGTGTAAAGAATAGGCCTACTTATTTTTTAAGTGCAATTACTTCCCAAACTAAGTGTTGTATAACCAACATTAGAGCAGTGATGTGTGAACTAAATTTGGTGTGTTACATTGAAGTTATTAAATATTTTTCATAATATAAAATGTGCAAAAGCAGTGTAGTATGCCCAGTGGGACACCATTGATGTGTAAACTGAATTGGATGGCACTACAGTTTATAACATTGAAGTTAACGACTATTTTTTTAGTCACATTTTTTGGGTTATATTACACTTTGCAGACAGTCCCTTTGGACTTGTCTCTCAGCCGCCTGCTCATAGAGATCCATTTAGCCTATATTATAAAGCTCGTTTTGAGGGAAATTTGGTTGTAGTTCTACGTTACTGTGATTGTAAATAAGTATAATTTGTGTTTTAATAACGTTTAGCTCACGAGTTATTGATCCGAGAAGTTCGAATCTGTGAATAGGCTCTATATAACTCCACCTTGAGTTAAGCACTGACCGCATTTCTTTATATTTGAGTCCAAGTTCAAACACTATGAAACGCTCCATTAACGTACGGATCTCTGAAGCACTGCCAGCGGGACATTAAAGAGGAAGTGTCTGTCCGAGCTCAACAGGTTTTGCTTGGTAGAAACTAATAAAAGCTACAAGAAAAAACATCTATGTTAGCTATGTTATGTTACTGTATGTATACACACACATACATATACAAAATTGATACAAGATTAGGGTGCGCAAATTAAGACAAAATAATTTGAGTGAACTGTTAAGTTAAAGAAATAATTTCTCACTAATCGGTCCTACAAGGAAAGAAACAAAACCAAGTCAGAGACAGAAACTACAAGTACAAGAATATGTGCTTAAAGTTCCAGACTCTAAAAACTCTGAAAAATGTGTTTGCAACATCATGGGTGAAAAGATGACATTATGTTCTATTACATTCAAATGATAAATGGATAAGAAAACACTAGCACTATACAAGCACAAAATTAATTTTGAACAAGAATTAATACAAATATTATTAAATTTAGAAATACTAAAAGGTTTTTTTTCACATAGCGCTGGTTTCGGTGTCTATTTATCAATATATTTAACTTGGTCGTATACAGACCAACGAGGGACTGTAAAAGAAACAGCATTGCTGAATTCACTCCATATAAAGCAGAGTGGTTACTGTTAGGTCAACTGCAGGGAGGGAATTCTTTCCAGAGTCCTTTTGGCAGAGGGCCGGGCAGACTCAGCTTCTAGAGAATCTGGAAATTTTGGATTCTTCTTTGAAATTATGTATGTACCTTTCTGAGTGCCCCTAATCCTGGTTGTTCTCAACAAACTTAAGGGCATTATGTAATGGTAGTATCCCGCAAGCCTATAAACAACCTGGGATTTGACTGTTATTCACTTCTCTGAAGGATATGTAATCAGCGATTTACTGAGGTGAGGGCATGAAAATGTATGCTGGAAAAAACATAACTTGAGCAACATATGTAGATGGCCAATTACTCAATAGCCAATTTTAAATCATCATAAATTTTAAAATGGCACAAAAGTAGACATTTCATCTTTGGCTCAAAGGTGATTTATAATAATGTTCTGTAAGCCTAAGCATGGCAGCTAACTAAATTTTTAGAATATTGTAATATTTATTAAAAGAGAATTGCATAATTCAACATTTAGGTGTTGGTAAATGCGCTGAATTTTATGCAGTCTTGCCCTCTAAAGGTCTCAGAAAGCCAGGGAAAGGAGATGAAGGGTCTACCTAGCTGTGCGCAGGTCCCACAATTTCAGACCGTCCGTTATGGCACTGCTCAGGAAGAGATTGTATGATTCCAGGGCCTGTGAACAGAACGAGGACCCCTGCAATAAAGGAAACAGAGTAAAGAATCACACCAAAAGAAATTGGCACAATAAAAAGAGAATCAAATATCCTGAATGGGGAAACATTGGCAAAACGGCCAACAACTAATAAGGACACAATGAGGACCTACAGCAGATACTAAAGGACAAATGTTCATTGTCGTATAAAAGTCTTTAATTAGCCTGATATTCAGAGAGAATATAGCAACTTTTTTAAGTTTTACTTGTGGTTTAATCAATCTGTGAGCTGCAATATCACATCAGTCTTTAAATATACAATATATAACTGTTCAAAAGTTTGGGATTTTCAATGTTTTTGAAAGAAGTCTTTAATGCTCACCAAGGCTGCATTTATTTGATCAAATTACAATAAAAAAATTGTGAAATAATATTATAATATAAAATAAAAAAAATTCTGTTTAAACATTTTAAAATGTAGTTTATTCCTGTGATCACGGCAAAGCTGAATTTTCAGCATCAGTGTCACATGATCCTTCAGAAATTATTATAATATGCTGATTTGGTGCTCAAGAAACATTTCTTATTATAATCAATGTTGATAGTAAAATAGTTGTGCTACTTAAAAAATACATGCTTGCAGCATCCTTAGTTGTCATAGCTGTTGACCGGTCATAGAAAGAGACATGAATTTGGCAGGAGATGGCAAACAAAGCTGCACGTGTACGCTGAAAGCGTGCAGACTTTCCAGAACTGAAGTTCTCTCGAAAAGCCAGAAAAGTCCACAGAATGGAAATGTTTGTCATACATTGTGGAAGCCCAGTCAAACCATCTCTCTCCTGCCCTAACACAAATAAAGATGGTTTAAAGTGTCCTGCGTGATTACTTACAATTCATCAGAAATATTCTCTACGAATGTTGCTTTAGAAAGAGGAACATGTTGCCCACGGAGGAGAATGTAGAGTAGCTGAGAAGAGAAAAGGTTTGTTGTAGCTAATTCACAGCTGGCAGGAATTCCCATTGATCAGCTCTCTTGATCCCTCTAGGCGTCTCTAATGCATGGGCTTCTTGTTGGAGGATCCCATATGTATGTAAGAGCCAGGTTGTGTTATTGTGAAGAGATCAGACTCACAAGTACAGCAGACAATGTGTAGCGTGACTGAAGGTTGGTATGCTGGTATGGAAAGTGCCCGCTCAGGGAACGTGGGAGAGTGCCCGCTAGCTAAAACCATTATACTGCATTAGATTAGTTATTCTAGTCCACTGTCCACTTGTGTACCCAACTAATCTTAGTTGACCCTCTCAAACTGGGGAGTATCTGGGGCAGTGAATTTGCAAATCACGTGATACACTGCTCTCACGTCATACAAGACATGAGAGCAGAGGTCGGTAAGGGCAATATACCCTACAAAAGCCTTAGTTTAACCTGTTGCATCTCACATGTCTGGTAGTATACATTTTCGGATACTCAATATTTGAATATACAAATATAAAAGAATGTTTCAGTACATTTTGTAGCAACCATCGCAGCAGTAATTCATCAAGTCAGAGCATTAGTGTAATTAGTAAGTAGTAATTCAGAGCAAGATTTTTTTTTAAAGAAATTAATACTTTTAATCATCAAATTGATCCAAAGTGACAGTAAAGGCTTTTTCTGTGCATTGTTACAAAGAATCCTGATAGTTTAATGGTTTCCACAAAAATATTAGGCAGCAAAACCATTTTTCAATTGTCATTTTCAACTTTTGTGATAATAATAATAATAAGAAGAAATGCTTCTTGAGCAGCAAATCAGCATATTAGAATGATTTCTGAAGGATCATGTGACACTGAAGACTGCAGTAATGATGCTGAAAATTCAGCTTTGATCACAGGAATAAATTACATTTTACAAATATTAAAATAGAAAACAGTTATTTTAAATTGTAATAATATTTCACAATATTACTATATTTTTGATTAAATAAATGCAGCCTTCTTGAGCATAAGCGACTTAATCTTACTTTTAGGTGAATGGAGTGCAATAGTGGAGTCCATGTCAGTCCAACACAGTTTCACAGATGCAAAGGGATAGTATGCAAAGGTTCATAAAACACCACCCTCTACAGACAGAATATGCTTACCCAACATGCTTGGCTTAAGCGAGATCCTCCCTCAACTTATTTCATGTTTCCGTCCTAATCTGTAAACCTGAGGGATTTAGACCAAGATACTCAGCAAGATAAATGGGACAAGCGAGGCCTACAACTTAGGCCCACCTTGGAAAACCTCACACAACTGTGGTTTGGATTTTTTATCCTTCAAATAAGAAGACATCATTTCTTGCATAACGTTCTGAAAGGCCTTATATAATGGAAGGACGGGAGTGCCAAACTGCAGAGAAAATTTGGTTTGGAAAATGAACTTGTAAAGCAACTCCCAACACGAGCTGAATCCGTTCATTATCTTTTACTCCCTTCAAGGATGCCACACATTAAGGTTGAGGTTGAATTTGGATATTGAGAATAATCTACTTCTTCCTGACTACACTGAGCTCCTGTTCAAAGAAGCCTGAATAAAGTAATATCTGGGAGTGGCCGGTAGTATTAGTATGGGCCCTATTTCCCCTCAGTATGATTTCCCAGCAAACAAAACTCATCCAATCAGCTTCATTAACTATAATTATTTTTAAGATGAGGGCTCAGTCAGTATTTCCTTGGTATTGTTTCTGAAAGTGACTTCATCAAGGTTGCCATGGATATGAGGTTAACCCAAGAGTAAAGTGAGTCAGAAGCAAAGCATATTCCTTTGGGTTTACAACGAACCCAGAGCACAGTCCAGACACACAACAAAAATACATACACAACCCACAAACAGCTTAAGTGGTTTGTAATTCCAATTTTAGTGTTGTAACTCAAGGGTCACCACCAGTATTGAGTCGTGTGCACCTTGTAAATGACCACTGAGGTCAGACAATTCTGAGTGAAAAGGGCACTGGTCTCTCTGTAGCATGAGCGTCACAGCTTTGTTATTAAAATGGTGGTCACAACAAAACAAGTTTTAGAGGGTTGAGTAAAAGGATGGTTGTACAAACTTGCCCTTGATATATAATATACACTAACATTCAAAAGGTTAGCCAGTAAATAATGTTTTGAAAGAAGTTTCTTATGCTCACCAAGAATGCATTAATGTGCTAAAAATACAGTAAAAACAGTAATATTCTGAAATATTATTACTATTTTGAAGAACTTAACTTATTCCTGTGATCATGGCAAAGCTGACTTTTTTGCATCATTACTCCAGTCTTCAGTGTCACATGATCCTTCAGAAATCAATCAATCAATATGCTAATTTGGTTATTATTATTGGTTAATATTTTTGTGGAAAGTGTGATACGTTTTTTTTTTCAGTATTCTTTGATGAATAGAAGGTTCAAAAGAACAGCATTTATTTGAATTTTTTTGAGCATTTGCTCATTTTCAAGTCAAAACTGCAAGGAGAATATTTTTCAGTAATATACAATTACAAATAAAACATACCAAATAATTGAAATCACTTTAATAGCTAAATTCCTCACTCATTTTTTAAATACAATATAACAGTACTGGCTCCTAAAATAATTTTTTTAGTCGTTAAATTGTTTTTTAGTTGCCAAATAAGAAAACTGTAAGGATGATTTTAAAAGGCAGTAAAATATTTGTATTATCCGGCACAGCCAGTCTCTGGTATGTTTCGGGAAACTGTACACATTTTGGGGAACTGTATAAATGGGCCTGTTCACACACCCAGTCACTTCATACGTTTTTTACTGATTGGATAGCTATCTGATTTGTTAAAACAGTTCCATTTACACGTGGCCACATAAATGTGTTTCAGCAAAAAAAAAAAAAATATATCCAATCTTCAATTCCCACTCTGTATGTAAATTTAACGGAGTTCACGTCAACAAAAGCATCAGATATGAGCTGCATTTTATTTATCATCAACTAATTTCAAGATCAAAGACCGGAATAGGAGGTAGTGCAGAAATGTATTGTCAACACTGTTCTGTGATTTACTAATAAAACAGCTCAGAAACTGAAAAGTTCTTGCATATAATTGTTAGTAACTAAAACCCACAGGTTCACTATTAGTAGAGTGACGCTGCCATGTAGAATTAATTCACACGCAATCTTTCTCCCACTAATGCATTCATATAAATGTAATCTTTACTGTGCTACTTTATCTGTATCTGATTTAGAACAAGCAGAAATGTGTGAGAAATATAACGACCCAAAGACAAAATAACTGATAAAAATAAGCTGTTATGTAGGAGCAAAAGCCTTGTGGGCAGCACTGTGTCATATGCCATAGCTTTGATTTAAAAAAAATCTGAAGTCATTTAACCCCTAGGTTATACCATGTCATACAGCTTTATTACACGCCCTCACACACACATTTTTTTTTTTAACATTTTGGGAGGAGTAAAATTTATATATGTGGTTTTAACAACCAGAAGCATTTACAATTGTTCAGTCAGCAATGCATCTCAGACCACCTCCTGAAATTGTTTGAGCGATTGGATTTAAATTAGTCTCAAATGCGTTTCGGAGGGCATTTACAACTGGTCTTTTCACGATTGGATAGCTATCCGATCGGAAAAAAAAACATAAGATGAATAAGTGCAAACAGGCCCTACACTACCAGTCAAAAGTTTTGGATCGATACGATTTTTAAAGTTTTTACAATGAGTCTCTTCTGGTCACCAAGGCTGCATTTATTTGATAAAAAAAAAAAAAAAAAAAAAAATTTAATATTGTGAAATATTATTAGAATTTAATATGTTTACAATTATAAAAATTTTCTATGTGAATATATAGTAAAGTGTCATTTATTTCTGTGATCAAAGCTGAATTTTCAGCATTATTACTCCAGTCTTCAGTGTCACATGATTCTTCAGATATCATTCTAATATGATGATTTGATGTCCAAGAAACATTTCTCATTATTATCAATGTTGAAAACAGTTATTTACATTTAATTTCAGGATTCTTTGATGAACAGAAGGTTAAAAAAGAATAGCATTTATATGAAATAGAAAGCTTTTGTAACATTAACCACTACCGTTCAAAAGTTTGGGGTCAGTAAGAAATTGTATTTTATTTTTTGAGGGAAATAAATAAAAGAAATCAATACTTCCGTTCATCAAGGATGAATTAAATTGATCAAAAGTTACAGTAAAGAAATTTATAATGTTACAAAAGATTCTACTTCAAATAAATTCTGTTCTTTTGAACTCTCATCAAAGAATCCTGAAAATAAATTGTACACAACTGTTTTCAACATTGATAATAATAATAATGAATGTTTTTTGAGCATCAAATCCGCATATTAGAATGATTTCTGAAGAATCATGTGACACTGAAGACTGGAGTAATGATGCTATAAATTCAGCTTTGATCACAGGAATAAATTACATTTTAAAATATATTCAAATTCTCTTACCTTGTTCTGGGTGAGGTGGTGGACAGCTCTACTGTGGGCATCAGGGATCTGAGTGGCTATACAGCCCTGGTTCATATCGAACACCTGGATGGTGCGGTCAGCGCCAGCAGCCAAGATGATGTCTGATATACTGGGGTTAAAGAGGTACACTGAACTTACACTTCAGCTTAAGTCCTGTCACCTTTAAAGAAATCCAATTTTCTGAATAGTTCATGACTTTTATAGCCCTACCAAAGAGGGCATGAGATTACCCTCTACATTATATATTATAATCTGTACAAGCTTTATTATTTCAGAATCCTATGTACACGCAGAAAAACTTTAACAACATTTTATCATTACGCTGATGTGTTCCACTGCATGTGTTGCAAAATCAGGCCAACTACATTACCTTACACAAGGATAGGCTAAACTAAACAGACTGCAGTGTTCAGAACATTTATTGCCTAATAAATTAAATTTAAAACATATAATAAGGAAAAGGTTTGGACACACTTCTCAAGAGCTTAAGAAACTTTAGATCTAAAAGCATATGCTTAAATGCTTGAAATTCAGTTTGTTGACAAATATAAATTTATGTTATAGGTATTCATATCTACCAAAATATTCAGAATAAGCCTGTGCGTTTAAAGAATCTTCATGCAATGACACCTTCAGCTATCGCTTTTTGAATTGTGCAAAGCATATATTCTCCGTCAGGTTTTTTAGGATACAGGAGTAGAAGTCATTGATCGCTGACATTGAAGTAATGTCTGTTCCTGACTTCATGCTTAATTTACTGGCCAGTTTGGACTTGCTTCTTTGCGTATACCTGTGTATAGGAGAAGGAAGAGCAAAAAAATGCTTGAACACAGTCCATAAAGCTAATGATTCTGAAATATAAATGTTTCTATGGATAATAACAAAGCATTGCAGTAGCAGTGTGGACATGAGCCTGATGTGCAAATATTGTAAGCATAGGTAGCACACTACTTTTAATACTGAAATGAAATAATATACTACCATTCAGAAGTTTATATTAAGCAGCAAACTGCTTTCATGATAAATAAGAAGATTTTTTTTCTTGAAAAAGCGCCTTATTTCTGTAGGATCATACTGAAGACTGGAGTAATGGCTGCTGACAATTCAGTTTTGCCGTTACAGGAATAAATGACAAATTAAAATATATTAAAATAGGAAACAGTTATTTTAAATTGTAATAATATCTCACAGCAAGTCAGGCAAAAACTAAACATAACCCTTACATAACAACACTATTGTTTTTTTTTTAACAAATAAATGCAGCCTCGGTGAGCAGACTTTTCAAAAACATTATAAATTCTTACCGACTCCCAAATTTCTTTTAACAGTATATCAACTGTGATTGCATATGGACCATTTCAGAGAAATATGAAAAAAAAGAAAGATACAGTTTTTATACTACTACTGTACTACTACTACTACTTTATACAAGTAGCATAATGCTGAAAAAGGTCTTGTGCACATAATTATTCTCTGTAAGTAGGATAGAAGATGTTCCATCATAAATAGAAAATGATGTGCAATATCTGGCTCATGTTTAATTTCCATCTCTTCCAAGGATTTCCCAACACTTGTGTTTAAGCATATAAAGATAGGGTTTTTTCTTTGATTCTTCAGAAATAATTCATGGATTCTCCACTGACGAGAACTGTACTGTGACCATGACCACAACCAAAAAATACACAGAAATTCTACACAGCAGGAAGCCTGAAGTAGGTGTTTGCAATATTAAACAGTGTTAACTAGAGTTTAAATTATGATTTTGATATATGGCTATAAATCTGATCGCCTGGCATACTTCCAGTTTTTACATCCCTCGAACTGAACCTTGCTTTTGTCAGACCAGATCTTCAGTTATTGTACGGTCCTCAGTACCCTGCGTTTACCCTTGCTCACTGTCTATTAACTGCTTGTGTGTGTGTCCCGTACCTCTTGATGTCATCTCTTGTGGTGTCCAGATGGTATAGGTACAGCATTAGATTTGATCCTGACGCCAGCAGTAAAAACTTGTCCAGATAATAAAACTGAGCCGTTCTGATGGGCTTTGTGAACTGCAAAAGCATGAAGTTAAACAAACAGTGCATAAACAGACAGTCAGTAATTCACATCAACATTGCAGTTTATTAATAGCTTTTAAATAAGTGCTAAGTGCATTCATATGTCACGTCGTATAAATTACAGCACCATATCAGTTTAAAATATCAAGATCTCAGTCATTCTCTCTTTTTACCAAAGATGGAGTGTGAAGAGATAAATGAGGATAGAGGAACATAGGAATGTTGTTTTTTCTGTCTGGAAAATATGAGAATATTGAAAGTCAATGAGAGACAATTTGGTGAGTGGAATATGAGTGCTACTGGATATTTAGTGTATGCAAGTACGTGAATGTATATAGTTTCTAGTTCATGATTTAATGCATAGTTGCCTTCCGAAATGTGCACAACTGTGTGCTCTATTATCATCACTACCACAAGGGCCCATATTAGTGTAAACTGTCTGCTTTTATTATGCTATTTAAAAAAAAAAGATATTCTTACTTTTTACTTATTTTTTTGCTACCAGTCAAACCTTGACTCCTTGTCTGCAATGTTCTTGCCAAACATTTGTCCTCGTTTGTTTGCATATTTACTTCAGTGTATTTCTGGCCAAAATGCCTAAAATGTATTTATATTCTGCTTTCAACATTAAGTAGCCCTGTTTCTTATTGCAGACTCATGATTTTCTCTTTAATATAAATGACACAAACACTGATACATTGGGTCATATTTGGCTCCACAGATACACACAGGTGCACAAGTCTTGAAGACTGGGTGGGAAGACACCAGAGAGAAACTGTAAGCCAGAATGTGATTTGAATGAACTTCAGTTGTGTTGGGAGTTCTGGGAAAGAGTGAAATAAGGGTTTAGAGAGGTCTGCAAGTGTTTAGAGCACTGATGTGCTGACCAGGGGACTGCACAGATGCCTTTGATGTTCCAGCAGAGGAATACTGCCAAGACAAACACTTCTCACAGGAGTACGCATTCAAATGCAAATGAATTTCTTGAATCTTAAAACTTTTCTTCACATACTTTGCTCATTTGTTCACTCTGAGCTGGGCTTGACTATAATTATAGGTACTGGAAAAGCTCAGAACTAGTATAACCTTTTAAATTGCTCATGTCAGAGCAAGGACTGTATTTGGCTTAATTGTTGATACGTTACCATGGTCAGAACAGGTTCAGAAGCACTTGCAGTCCAGATGCAAAGGGTGGGGTCCTCAGACGTACTCATAAACCAACGCCTACTATGACTCCAGCATACAGTGTTTACAGCCTTACTGTGCCCTGCAAACAGAAAACAACAGTCAATTGAGGAACAACATATCTCTAGTTTAAAATTCTGATGCCAGGTCCCCAAAAATGATGATCCCCTTGCAAGATACCCTCTACTAAAACTATGCAGGCAGCTATGAAACTATATTAGACTCATTTAGACTGTTTTCAAAAAAAATTTGTAAGCCTGAAATTATAAAGACAACATTTCAGACATTTCATTTCAGTGCATTCCTGTCTAAAACTCTCCACAAAAGCATATGAGGACTGGACATCTGTTATTGAAATGAATGACACAAACTGTTGAGTGACAGGAGCTGAAAACATAAAAATATGTAGGCATATTTTGATATATATATAAATTGCAACACATGTGTGAACTGTTGTTTCGCTCTTCCTTGTTTATAACAATCCTTAGTCCAATGAAAAGAACGTCTATTTCAGGGACAAGAAAGGCCTCCAAATAACAGAATTCCCCAACTGTCAGTTTCAGCTGTGCTATCAGAATGGCATGTAAAAATTCAAATACTGAATCAATTCCTTTGCGCCACTCATTCAGGGAATGAAAATAATAGACATGCGAAGGAATTTTACAAAAATAAACACTACAGATCTGAAGCTCTCCCACTACCTGTATAGACAGCTGGGTTACCGGTGAGTGGAGAGTTATACAACAAAACCGAACTGTCTCCAAGACCACACACAAGCTGCTTTCCATCTCCTAGACACAAAAATAGAAAGTTAACAGACAAAAACGAAGGCATAATTAGTTCAAAAATGACGCTCCTGAGGCGAAAGTCTAAAACTAAAGCACTACAGCACTCTTAAAAACAGGCGTGCACAACTTTATTGTGTTTAACTCCAGGAGTCTACTCTGCTTTGCTGCTGCTACAGTATATTGAATCTTTATTTGAGACCACAGGAGAACCAAATATGCAAATAATCAACAGGCAAATGATCGTTAGATACTGCTATTTAGTGCTGTTGGTCATGCATGAAGTTGGAAAAGAAACTATGTGCTATGCAATGTTAAGCCAATAAAATTACAGAAGGTTACTATAGTGCTATAGGGTTACACTTTGTGTAGAATACGTTTGACCATAAAAAAAACTCACATGCTTGAAGCCTAGTGTGACCGTACCGTTACTCACCTGAGTACTGTTGAGAGTTGACTGTGGTTGGAGTTGTGGAAACCATCAAATGAGTGTAAGGCATACTTGGTGCTTCAAAATGTGATGGATACTCATTTAAGAGGCCTTTTCTGTTGAAAAACAGCACATAGATTTCAGCAGAAGCCACAATGATCTTATTGAGTACTGCTGCATTCTTGAGACTCTGTACTTAAACTTACGTATTTGTGCTAGTTGTTGAGGCAGAGTGGGTTTTCTTCTTAACGTTGGTCTTTGGTCTAAACATTGTCCTACTATAAAAGAGATATATGCTATAGTTAATAGTCTAATTCCTGAAAAAACCCAATAGAACATACCCTAGTTTTTCATACACAAGGTACTTGAACTGGCCACAAGCAATGCAGAAACCACATTTGTGATCGGCTTTGAGATGAGAGCGATTCTACTAAGATAGTCCTTAAATACATCATGAAGATACTTCCCCAAGGTCCTCTTGTTCCTTCACAACATAATATTGCAACAACAAAAAAATCTTAAGACAAAAAAGCCTTTCAGTAAAGTGAGTCTGAGCAGGCCTGTAGGTTCCGTGGAAACGGAATTAAACAGTGTTTAAATCAATATCATGCAATTGACCTCAGATTAAACTCCGAAGTTACAGCATGGAAGATATTAGGTATGAGTACAATTGAGTAATTTGAGATTTAAGTCACATTTCAAAGCTACCAGAACACAGCCTGAGTAATATTTTTATTATAATTCTATAGAACTTCTTAGTCTTTATTAATGTTGTTCCTTAAAGGAAGTTTTGACATAGGCACCATCTTATAAATATCTAAAACTCTCATTACACACACTGAAGGGATGAATTTCACACATTTTCTAAATGTTGTACTCAACAGGGAGCTTGATAGCTTACAACTTTCAAAGCCTGAAACCATGCAAACTATATGCACGCAAGCCCGAAACCGTAAAGTTTGTTAGACTTCTGTTCTGACCCTAAAATGCATTTCTCTGTGTCGTCTACTGACTTACTGAGGAGCTGCATTGTATCCTGATGACTTCACTTGTGTGTGAAAAACTAAAGCCTGATCCTTCACACTCTTCTGACAGCTCACACCTAGAAGACAAAAAGAGAACAGGTCACTCATATAATTAAGATCTACCTATATGTAGTCTGAACATTATCGTAATCGTGTGGCACCAACACTACATTTGAAATACGTTTGATAGATGGTTACTAAAGCGTGTAATAACCCAACTGCTGTTTAGCTATTTTCATAACTCTCATTTCACTCTTCAGTCTCTTTCCACTCACATAATAAAATAATTTTTTCTTGTCCATATATTTATTTATTTGGTAAGAAGCTCTGCTTGATACTGTACAGTCAGTTGGTTATTATGGCAAAATATACCCCTTCAGGATGACATTTTATTTGGGTTTATTTTGTGATACTGCACAGTTGACTGTACATTTTACCTGACTAAAGCGTTATTGACCACACAATTTATACTAATAGGAACTTATTCAAATAAAAAGTCATATTACAGTAAAAAAGATGTCGTATGATATAAATCACAACCTGAAGAACTGACATTTTTCCAAGTTTCCTTCTCTTCAGTGAACTCATTTTTTCCAGCTCCATTAAATCTAATGCACACTTTTCCAAAAACGGTTCCTCTGTCAACCACAGACTAAACGTATATTCTGAAAAGTGGCTTATAAATTCAACTACTTCCTAAAGCAGGGGTGTCTAGTACTGATCATGTAGGGCCAATGTCCTGCTGAGTTTAGCTCCAGCATGCCCCAACACACTTGCTTGGAAGTTTCTAGTAATCCTGAAAACCATGATTAGCTGGTTCAGATGCGTTTAAAATCAGTTAAATTCATTATTGTGCAAAAATCTTTTTGGACTTTATAAAAAAGTTCCTGTAATGAGTTCAGTCAATAAAGAATCATGTACAGTATTCTTTCATAGTGCATACTTATTTCTGTGGTATCTCCAATTGTTTCATTTTACATTGGCAAATGGTACAGAAACAGTGTACCAAAGAGAAGTACTGGTTTCAGTTCATTGTCAACAAACCACATCCTGACATAACCCATTCTTCAAGAATGTTACTCTGTTCTGAGAACAGTGATCAGCCTGTTATCAGACCTTTAATCACACAGACTAAACTGCTGGATCCTGACTAGTGCATGTCAAACCCCAGCAGTAGGAAGAAAATGAGTTGTCCTAGTTATGGTATTGACTTAGGCCCCAGAAAGAGCTATGGAATAAATTTAAACCTCTAAGGATATGTAACTCTAGTAAGGAAGAGAAATAATGCCCAGATGGAGATGGAAGAAGAGCCTCCCTTAAGGGAAAAAGAGAAATGATGATGATGATGGATTGCTTTTACATCTATGAAACATATAATAATCATTATTCAGTTAAAACACACACTCAAAAAAAAAAGTGTTTGCAAGGAAATAAAAGAGCTTTAAAAAGTATTTTAGAATTTCTTTGATTCATTTTAATTTTGAGAATAGGAGAGAGAATGGAAGTACTACTGTAGGTCAGTATGTGGGCCACATACATTACTGTTTTTGCTGTATTTTTGATCAAATAAATGCAGCCATGGTCAGCACAAGAGGCCCGACCCCAAACTTTTAAATGCTTATACTGTAGTATAAATGAATTTGGTCAGTTTATTCAATTTCAAACTTTACAAACACGCTACCACATTTAATTTTATGGATACATTTTTAGTCTTTTGAATAATATGCAGTGATGAATCATGCAAATTAAGACCACGATCCTGTGTTAATGAAATAAATAGGGTACAGGGTAAAAAATAAGAATGATTTGATGTTGGATTTTGTGACATAGTTAGGGGCTTGTCTCTTCATTCTGTGGTTATGAAAACCCTGTATCTGTGTGACTTCAGACACCAGATAGCATCAGACTGTTTTACTGAAGATAAATATTTAAGAGTGACATTTTTATTGGACGGTTTCCTTTCCACGTATTTCAAAAGTATTTCAAATAAACCCAAATATCTCAAACTGCAGTCTATAAAGAACGCTGCTGTGCCTAATGACAACTTTCTTTTGAAAAGTTATATTGTGGTACAGACCTTTCGCCAGGCTAGAAAGATTAACATCTTGGACAGTAATTCGTTAGCTTCATAAATTTTACCTTAGAGGGGTGTCAATAACACAAAAACGCCACCAAAGGTAGCTTTTTTTATTATTTGGCAAAAATGTGTGTGTGTGTGTGTGTGTGTGTGGTTTTGTGAACTCCAACCTATTTTTCTCTGAGGTTTTGGGTCCTGTTTTGCCAGCTCAGCATTCAGAGGGGACATAGTCATCAGAGGAGAGCTGAAAAATGGTGAATATAAAGGAAAAAGTGGCAGAAAATCAAGCATGGAAAAACAACATAAATAGACTTCTGTTACTGGAAATAATAAAATGCAGAATTTTCCATTGTGGTAGTTGACTCATCAAGAACAGACAATACTGTATATCTACTAAAGAAAGTTCTAGCTAAAACCAAAATCAAACAATGAGTAAATTATTCTTGGATGTTGTTTAAAATGATACCCTGCATATCCTTAATCCAAGAACCTCCTGACCAGTGGCTGAAAGATAAGTTTTGCTACCTGGGCACGACTGAAAGATGCTCTTCCACAGAGAAGCTCTTCGCCATCCTAAAGCAGAGCTCGTCCAGCCAGGCACTGTTAACCTCAAAAAGGACGACTGAATTCCCAAATAGAGAGGACACCAAACAACACATCTAACCAGAAAGAGAGAGAGGATGAGGGTAGTCCTTATGTCATACTGTGTCGTACACAGACAACTTTCCTCCCAGAATGCAAACCACAGTCAAACCTTGTAAAATCTTTACATCTTAAATAATCTGGGCTTTTAGAAACTGTAAACTGCTAATTGCAGGGCTGTAAAAATACCAAAGGTGCTATACATGTGAGCTCTAGAGTGGTTTAAGGTTAACTACGGGAATCATTAAAAAAATAGCAAGTATATGACTTCTATGAAGGTGATCCTCACAGTTTGCCATTAATATGGAAATTTATTCTGTTAAACAAATAATCATAAGAATCTATTAAGAGCTGTACAGACATGGAATACTGTAAATCAATAAAATATTGTATTTCTATACACAATGCATTCTTTTACAAACACCAAAAATGTAACACAGTACTTACATTGCCACCATGTCCATGGGTGATGGCCCATGATTCTGCTATTGAAATGCTAAGGTCACCTGTCATGGGAAAATGCAAAACTTCAAAAGATCTGAAACTAATTTAGATTTAGAGATAACCAGGCAAATATTTAATGACTACTGAAAGCGCCAACATGGTTCTGTGAATCTGAAGGATCTGGAGATATTCTGTTTGGAGGAATGATCTTGTCACCTCTTGTCAGGTTCTCCAAACTCATCAGGCATTATAGGAGAAAACTCAGCTGTTATCTTGGAAAAAGGAGGTTGCAAAAAGTATTTAATAAAGGGGGGCAAATAATTGTTCCAAATAATTGGCAAATAAAAGCATCTGCTACCTTCTGGATTACGGCCTACACCAAAGAATTTTATCATTTCATCTATTTGATACTAATTTGTAAACAACTGTTAAATAAATCTTATTAATAAAATCTAAACCTTTTACCTCCTGAGTCTTTCTTGTAGAACTAATTTGACCAACTAGCAGTTAGTTAGGGGTAATCAGTTTATTTTTCAGTATAGTTTTTTATGTAACTGACATAAAAAAAAAAATGATGATCAGTCTTGAAGAAAAATATTCGATGTCTAACTTGTAAGCAGCCACATGAGAAATTAGTGTATTTGAAAGAAGACAAACAGAAATTCTTAACCCTCAGAAACCCAACCATTTATATTGATGGTGACTTTTTCACTGATTAAATGTGTTCCTAGGAAGCCATTTGTTATAAAAAAAAATCATGATGTTTATAAATATTTTTGAGGTGAATTTTGTTTTGAGGTTGCAAGATTAACCAATGTTATCATTAAGTGTACAAGTACTTACGCAATGACTTTCTAAAGTTTCATAATCCTGGAATATTCCGAGTTAGAACACTGAAACCCTAAATGGTTTTCTCATAGCAGCCCGCTGACAGGTTATGCTGAAAATTATTTATCTATCATTTACTGAACGTGCCTTGTTGTACAATGCATAACATTCAAATGGTTGATCACTATGACCTACTCTTGCATTTATTAGGGGCCAAGCACCGAAGGTGCGGGCACCTATTGTAATTGTTCCGGTTCTTCTTCTTCTTCAGACTGGGCGTCTATGGCAGCCCATAGAACCGCTTGCGGGAAAGTTAAGAAATTTGGCACGCAGATAGAGGACAGTCTGAACTGTCACCGTAGCAAATTTGGAGTCTCTAAATCAATTCCACTAGCGCCACCAACTGTCCAAAGTTTCACTCATGTTTATGCTAATAACTTTTGAACCATAAGGGCTAGAAACAAAATTGAAATAGAAATGAAAATTTGTCCGCCATTTTGAATTTTCAGAAAAACCTACTTTTTCGAACTCCTCCTAGGCTGATGCTCCGATTTTAACGAAAATTTATCCAGATCATCTCCAGACCATGTCGACAAAAAGTTATGGAATTCATGTCGATTCGTCAAACCGTTCTCGAATACCGCGCAAACTAATTTTACGTAGCGCTTGCGAAAACAGACGAAAGGCTTTATCTCCGCAACGCTTTATCGTATTCAGACCAAACTTGGTACATGTCATCACAAGCATGACCTGAGGCTACATGCAGTGCTTCGGTGCAGCACCACCTCCTGGTCCGGATATATGAAAAATGGCTATTTTTGCTTATAACTCATGAACGGTTAGATCCAAAAATCATCAAAGTGGACTCGTTAGATTCAGGACGTCATGCCGAGTCGACTGATATACAATTTTTTCCATATCGACTATTTTAGGCGTCGGCCATTTTGAATTTTGTTCCAAAATGCTGTATTTTCTGAACGCATGAACGTATCGTTACGAAACTCGGTATGGGTCATCAGTATGATGCCCTGAAGGAGCCTGAGAAGTTTCAAACCAGCACCACCTAGTGGTAAAGTTACATTTTCAAATGCTTATAACTCTGGGTGTGGTTGACTGATTTTCACGGGAGTCATCTCCTTGGGTTCCTGAATCCTTGCCAAGTCCAACGATACCACCAATGCTAGGTTTTGCCTTACGGTTTGTGTAGCGTTATGATTTAGCGCTTAAAAAACATTTGCCAATATCTTCGAAACCGTTTGACCGATCGAGACGAAACAACCGTCAGAAGTTTGGAAACATAGGTCGTTGGCTAGACTTTAATGCCCAAATGTCAAAATATTAATAGTAGGTGGCATGAAAATAACTGGGTCAACTGGGTCATTTTTTTAAGCGTTTATACATATAAATGTCTATAACTCCAAAGCGAAATGACATAATTTCACCAAATTTGACACACACATGTATGGGCTCACTCCTAGGACATATGAAAAAAACTGTGGGATTGTGCCACTTGTTGTCGCTTTAATAGAACAAAACGTGAAATTGGCATTGAATTCAATACAGTTTTGTGATTAAAATGCTATATTTAACGAATACATTGGTGTAACATTACGAAACCCAGTATGTGCCATCAGCAGCATGCCCTGAAGGTACTCAAAAATGTTTTAGACAGCGCCACCTTTTGGTCAAAATTTATAATTAAATTTACAACAATGCTAATGACTTTTGAATGAATTTGCCTATTGTAATGACTCTGGGTTATACCGCAAACAAAGATACCAATTTTGCCAAAGTCTGCTAAACTTCCTGTCTGCCATCTTCCTAGACCGTTTGTCCAATTTTCACCAAAATCGAATCGTATCATCTACAGACCGTACCGACTAAAAGTTATGGATTTAGTGACGACAGATAAAACGTTTTTTGTATACCACAGCAGCAAATTTGAGGTATGATGCCAAAATGACTATTCAGGCTTTATATCTGCAATGACTTGAAATATTGACACCAAACTTTGTATGTGTCATTCTCACTGATGTGGCCACTGACCACATCACATTGATATCGTAACTGCGCCACCTATAGGTCGCAAGCGATAAACCATTAAATCATCTTATAAGTTACTTTATATATGAGTTTTCAGCCATTTGCCCAAAATGTCTCTAATTGCTCCTTGCTACAGTTGGTCTGACACTCCCAGCCATGTTGGCATGTCTTATCGTCTTCTTTTGCGCTTGGCCCCGGTAATGGCTGCTTGCAGCTATATTTTGTATTATATTTATGTTATTTAAGTGTACATTTTTTTATATGTTGCCATTTTTTACTAATAAACAAACCAGGAACTGAGATAAAAAAAATAAAACAGGTCAAATAGTCAGCGTCAGTTCTGGCAGGCCAAGTAGTCAAGACGCTGCTAACGCTATTTGGCCAGCTGATCTGCATCAGCGCATCAGCTGTTCAACTACCCTCGCTGCTAATGGCTACGCTCAAATCAGGGCGCCCTATTTTAAGCAGATTCAGTTCGCTCCTAACTGCTTGCTGCTCGCTTCTCTGCAGCCCGCCACCTCCTCCTTGTCGTGTATAACGTGGCATTTGCTATTCTGTCATCGTTGCCGCTCTGTTCATATGGGGGGAATAGTTCAGCTCTCCCAGTCCGAAACTCTGGGAGCGTTCTCTAATGCTGCTGCTCTCCTCTGACTCTCTGCTATTTCATGGTGCTCATGAAAGGTCAGAGGACTCCCTGAACAAAGCTATACCGCCAAAAAAATTTTTTTTTTTTATTCAGAATTTATCAACTTGAATTGCAATTTATTCAATAAAAAATTCCTAAATCATTTTTTGTCATGTGTGTTCTTGACTTAATGGACCTGACAAAAATGGGTAAATTTGAATCTAAAACATGTTTAAGTGTCTCCAAGAGTTAAGTGAAAACCTATTATGCCTTTGAGTGGAAGAATCTTGAGAAGCTCTGAAGTATCCAGGTCAAGCAGATAAAGCCCATCAGAACTTCCGATCCACACACAACTTCCTCTATGGAAAAAGTACAAAGAAGAGAATGTTTGCCAAAAGACACTAAAAGGAACTAAGGCCTGGTTAATGTAACTGAGTACAACAGACAACAACAACAACAACCCAAAAGATCTCTATTGTATAGGTCTACTGTAGTGTAGTCATTCAAACCCACAAAGTCTCTATAATAGAGAACATGAAAGCCTGTAATATATAATTGAGACTACAGTGGCAGACTCTATGATTAGAGATTGATCAAAAGGAAAACTGCACTAAAGCTTTGAAAACTTGATTTAAGTCAGTGGTCAAACGTGTTGTATTGCAGTGCAAATCATAAAGTGTCAGGGGTCAGGGGTCATCTCTCCTGTCTAATAAACTAGAGTTGTTGAGGTAACATGTTGTTTTCTAAGAATCACTGGGACAATGAGAAGAATTCATGCACAGTTACAACTAAGCATGAGTGTGTAAAAGAAGAAATTCAGATAATATATTTTATATTGTAATAAAATTAAAGGTTTTTGTCCAAGTGGTTAGCATTAATGCTTTGGAAAACAAAGACATTTTTGTAACCTTGCCTATTCCAGTGAAGACTATTGGGGTCTGCAGACATTTCCTCTGCAGGGAAAGCTAAAGCACTTATGTTCACCTCTGAAGTCAGCAGGGCCGTCCCAGGCTCTGTTGGTGCCCTAGGCGAGAGTTTAGATACTCTGACTAACTTAAACACCTATGATTGGCCATTGGGTTCAAGAGATCAACAGACATGTCTGTAATTGGCTTCATTGCTCAACGCTGCAAAAACAAGTAAATAGAAACCCTTTGATGCTCTCCTGAGCGCAAACACATACGCACTGGAGCGAATGCCAAATCTGTTACAGTATCTGTTACTATTACAGTATCATGCAGTATCAACTGTGGGTGCTCTTGCTTTCGTATTGCGGTGTCCCCCGGAGTGACTTCAACCGACCACCCAAGGAAATCGCCTATGTCGCCTATGCCACGGGCCAGCCCTGGAGGTCAGGGACTAAAACCATGACATAACCTCCAAACTCTACAGATGTCCTTTGCTTCCAACCATCTTGTCATAGCTGTAACTGTAGTTTGGACAGCATGAAACCAGAAACAGGGGTATAATGACTTCTTATTGTGGTATGTGCAATCTAACCTTCCCATGTCTGCCTTACATAATTTCTTACCCCAGAAATTCCACAACTGCACAACCAGATAAAGGTGAACAACAAAAACGGGCCAAAGACATACCCCTGCTGCAGGCTAGCATGGCTTGACTGTGGTCTCTGTGCCCAGATTCTCAGAACAGGCTTTGTTGTCTCCACTGTTCCTCTCACATCATTACGAGTCGTTCCTAGCAAAGCACACAGATGAAGCTTACATTGAAGCAGATGTATCATTTTCCGCAGTGAGGTAGGCACATGAAAAACAGCAGTTATACGCAGTCTGAATTGTGGCTTGTGGGTTTTTTCTAACCATGTGTTCCATTTTGAGGTGGGTTGATTTTCCTGAGGTTTCTCTCATGCTTCTGTTCAAGCTTCGAAAGGTCCAGTTTTGTCACCAAGCGACATTTGTGGTCCACAGGGAGAGTGTAGCACCAAAGCTTGAATCACAGATATTCCAACATAAATAAGCGATATATGGATTACACAAAAGAGGTTGCAAGAGTTTGTGTGTGTGTATGACTCACCTGTCCATCACCAGACCCTGTGATGAACTGACTGTTTTGCTCCATGAAGAACAGACTAAGCAGTGGATACGCTGTGAAACAGAAACATCTTCACTACATATTCTCTACATTTACAGGCTATAATAAATTAAGAATTTCAATTTATGTTGTATAAATATTGGTGTTAGAAATTATACACCAACCTGATAGAACAGCAGATTCAAAGAGAATATCCCCCTTCCTCACATCCCACATCTGATACAAAAAAGAAAGTCATATATAAAAACAAGTATATATACAGTATATATATATATATATATATATATATATATATATATATATATATATACACACACACATATATATATATATATATATATATATATATATGCTAAAATTTGATGGGTACAATAAATTGTTAAGCCCCCGGATTCACAGACAAGACTTAAGACTAGCCCTAGACTAAAATAAATGTTTGAGCTGTTTTAACTGAAAGCAACTTGCACTGACATATCTTAATATATTTTCTGAAGATGCACACCAGTAATGTTTTTTTCTAAGGCATGTTAACAAAAGCTACTTAAATATCCTAATTGAACTAAGATCTAATCCGGGCTTAATCTAATCCCTGTATGTGAAGGTTTAATGCAGAAGACATTAATGCAAGTCTATGTTGATTTGGAGCTCAAGAAAAATGTCCTATTATTATCAATGATTATCAATTGATATTATCAATTTATTTAAAACATTTTTGCAGTTATTTTTTGAACATCTATATTTATATCTATATATACATTTCTCTAATAATTCTTTGATGAATTAAAAAAAACAATTCTGACCACAAACTTTTGAATGGTAGTGTGTGTAAACACAATAATAAAGACTTAGAAAAAACTTAGGCTATTTACAGGTACAGTCGTGCTGTTCCGGTTTGTATCGTATCTGTACCTTGAATGTTCTGTCTTCTGAGATTGAGATGAGAAGATTAGCATCCCATGGACAGAACTCTGATGCAGTCACAGGACCAAAATGAGCTTTCAGCACTCCAAGCACTTCCTCCTTCTATAGGAAAAAGAAATACAGTGGCCTCAAGTTTTGTCTTTATTTATCTTAATGGAAAATATGTTTATTGTTTTATAATTTCATTGAAAGGAGTTTTAGTACATACAGCAAAGATGATCGTATATTTTTAAGTTAATACATTTTTTTTTTTTTAATTCTTATATACAAGACAGAAATGAGGGGCTTATTCTGATTTGTTTGTACACTGATTTACTGCTGGTTTCATGTGAGTATTTCAATGTAATCTCTCAAACTTTATGGGCTGGTCAATCACAGCCTGAGTAACGGAATGTTCTGCATGCAGGCTTTGTTCAGCATTTCATCTGGAGATGGGTCAAAAGGGCTTTTTTTTTCTCTTTTACCGTTTCAGCATAACTGGGTTTTTTTTTTCAATTCACTGAACAAAAACGGTGTGCACCTTATTTCATACCTCTGCATTCAATAAAACCACTCTGGAGCCTGAGCATGCTGCCACTTTCCAGCTCAGTGGACATAGTGACAGATAAACCACCCTGCCGAGCAATGTGCCAACAACTCTACCTGAGGCAATTACACCTGGAACACACGTCACGGTTATGAGATAAAAAAAAATGACAGAGAGAGAATAATGGCTGCATTCTTGAGAGGCACCATTTATATTTGCCTGGATGTTTTTGGATGTTATTACCTGGATGTTTTTGACTCCAGGTGAGCAGATTTTTTAAATGTATTTTTATAGGTCTATGGGCGCTTATTACCTTCTTTGATTTGTCTGTAGCAGCGATAGATGTCCCAGACAATCACATAATCTTCAGAAGCACTACAGAGGATGAGACGATCACTCACTTTTCCAAACACCATGGCAGACACATCGCTATGGTGGCCAGTAAGTTCCAAGGGAGACTACAGGAAACATTCAAATTAGTTGTAGGCTTAAAAATATATTTGATAAAAATACAATATTATTGTAAAAACGTGAAATATTATTAGAGTTTAAGCAAACTTAATTGTATTTTAAACATTTTAAATGATTTTAAATTTATTCCTGTGATGCAAAGCTGAATTTTCAGCATCAATACTACAGTCTTCAGTGTCACATGATCCTTCAAAAATCATTCTAATATGCTAATTTGGTGCTTAATTTTTAATAATAGTTTGTATTATCAATGTTGAAAAAAGTTGTTGCTGCTTAATATTTTGGTGGAAATTGTGATACATTTTTCAGGATTCTTTGATGAATAGAAAGTTCAAAATAACTGCATTTGTTTGAAATCTTTTGCAACATTATAAACGTCTTTTGTGTCACATTTGATAAATTGAATGCATCCTTTTTGTATAAAAGTATTAATTTCATTCTTTAAAAATATATTAAAAAAATTACTTAATCCAAACTTCTTAGAGTATTACAGTTTCTACAAAAATAAGCAGCACAAATGTTTTCGACATTGATAATAATAAGAAAAGTTTCTTAAGCAGCAATTTAGAATGATTTCTAAAGGATCATGTGACATTGACGACTGGAGTAATGGCCACGTTGCCATCACAGGAATAATGTACATTTATAACTATAACTATATTATTTTAAATTGTAATAATATTGCACATTATTTTTTACTGGATTTTAAATGCAGCCTAGCATAAGAGACTTCTTTCAAAAACATCCAAGTTTAATTTTGGCATTCTTTGAAAATATATATAAGTGCACAAAGACCTCTAGGTTGTTGTTTTCATAAATCTTTATATTCTTGCCCTGCCATGGGACAGCACAGTGGGAAGGGCAGCAGGTCAGCTGCAGGTGGGACACTGGATTATTGCAAGTTACAGTGAACCTCTCGACAAAATACTGCTCTGAGGTCACAGCAGCCATGGAGTACCCAATAGTCACCTGTAACAACACACAATGAGAAGTCTGAAAAGAAAACATTGCTTAAGTGTTCAGCAGGGAAGGATGACATCTAACAGGCCTAGTAAAAAGGCAGTATTAGTAATTACTAGTGTTACTGGATGGAGGTTTTAAAAATAACAGACAATTGCCAAGCACACATGACGGATTAATGTAACATCACCCCTCCCTACATCAGTTTCAGTTGTAAACTCATAGTGCACAGGTGTTGTGCCGAATTTGAACTCCCCGCCAAATTATAACCCCCTTGTTGAGGCCACTATCTGGTTGCCTAATCCTAACCCCATGTAAAGCCTTTTTACCATGCCATACCATACCATGAACCTAGGGGCCTGTGTAGACCTTAATTTGCCCCTGATGGTGTCCCATTAGATTTTTTATAAAGCATTAGTGGATAAGAAAACAAGTTTTTTTTAGACCTAGTAGCTATGTTTGATAAACTAGCATATAACATTAAATTAATCAAGCATGAAAAACAGACATTGTTAAAGACAGCAATCCTTCTTGAATGTATAGTTTACAACGCCATGGTTGCAATCAATAATATAATTGGTCTAAATATTAAACCATGTACATATATCTTCTGTGGAAGTCTCAGGACAACAATTTTTTTGTCCAATCATTGCAATCGTTCTGAATTTGGGAGCCGTAAACAAACAGCAGTCATCTTTTACAGTTCCTCCTGAACCAAAACAACCTGCTTATGCTGCGTTCACACTAGAGCTTAGATTCTCTACCCGAGCCCGAGCCCGGCCCGACCCGACCCGACCCGCGGGCCGGGCCGGGCCGATATTTCCCGCCACTATGCTCGGGTCGGGTCGGGTCGGGCCCTTGATCAAGCACGTCAAGTGTCAATGGTCTCCTCCACTCACTCGCACGCACGCACACTGTATTGTGTAGCTTAAGTGCAACATGGAGCTTGAAGAAGTAAAGAAAAAAAAGAAAACAGGAGAATTAACTTTGAGCAAGTATGAAGGAAAGTCGGAGGTATGGAAATATTTTAAATTAGTCGTGGGCAGTGACAACATATGTGTTGGCTTTGTTGAGTGCAAGTGCGGCGCGCTTCTCACCTATGACAGCAAAAAAACGGGGACTTCGACGATGAGCAGACACATGAAGCAGGCTTGCCATGACAGAAAGGATGATAGTCAGCCTTCAATGTCCTCTTTTGTTACTTCTCCAAGCATACCGCTGAGGGCGAGGTTTTCTTTCTTTTTCTTTTTTTTACGTTTCTTCATTCGGATCCATTTGCGATCCATTCGATTCTGAATAAATAAACAACGCAGTTTACATGCTTCGTCCTTGTTACATTATTCATAAAGATAATAATTAATAAATGCACGCAATAAAGGCAACATGCCTTTCAACTTAAGTGTGCAAAATTCAGAATTAAATGAATGTGTAGCAATTTGTACAAATAGAGAGTCTGTGTAGGCCTATAGTACGTGTTGTAGCCTTTAAATAAGCGCATTTAGTTGCATATTAAAACATTATAATGTTATTTTTTTCCATCTATGTTGATAATGAAAGTGAACAGAGTAGATAGGAGGATGCGCAATATCGGGAGACATGGAGTGGTTCAGGCATGATTTTGACCACTTAATTATTTTTTATTTTGTAGAAAGCCTTTCTTTAAAGTGAATTTCGTTTTGTATAAATTGTATCTTAATTTTAATACATTTTTCATAAACCAATTGCCTGTATTTAATAAGAAGCAAATATAGCAGACAATATAGGCTAATAATGACATGAAGGCGCCGGCGAGCCGCGGTCACCATAGCCTGTGAACTGGAGGCTAGAGCCATCTCATCATAAATTAAATCAATTCTCCGCACGCTGGTCACCGAATTTACAAATGCACATCTTGCTTGTTGCACGCGTTGCACACATATGTCGAAATAACATTATTAATTAATCTTTAAGAATAGGCCTATTTGATTGAATGCTGAATGTTGTGCTTGTTCAATTTAATAAAATTAAAACTTTCATTGTGATAATTAAAATAATTGAATATTAAATATTAAGTAGCCAATTTTTTTACATTTCTTAATAGTAAATATAATATATATACTGTAAAATTGCGCAGCTTCCCCCTGTCAATGGTCTAGCACCCATTCAGCACCTGCGTTAAAAAAAACGATCTGGCGTCGCCCCTGGTTATAACGGCCCACGTATTAAAAATGGTCGGGTTTAAATCGGGCTCGGGCTCATAATTACAGTTAATGTGTCGGGCCGGGCCGGGCTCGGACACAACATGCACGGGCTCGGGTCGGGTCGGGCTTGATTTTTTGGGCCCGATCTAAGCTCTAGTTCACACCATGTTGCAACCATATGACGTCCTACCTGGCGCTGTTCACGTCCTCAGACTGGGATTTATCCATTTCTATGTCATCACTATCAACGCTGAAATGAATCTGCAGCAGTCAGGTGGTACAAGTAAGAGCTATGTAAGTTGTTTATGTTCATTATTATTTTAATGTTATGTGCTTAGAGATATGCCGTCTCTAATGACACTTTGCCGAATCTGCTCTGGCTGTGTGAGACCAGCGCGTTCATGTGTTTTTAATGTATTTAATAGGGGAAACTGCGAAAACGAGAGTAAAACAAACGATTATCAGTTTAAACTAAAGGTTGGACTCAATATAGTGTTCCTTACAACTTACCGAAGATCCAGTTATCTATGGATATTGACATGGAGCCAGGAATTGTGTTTCCTGACATTTATATGTGTCTGATTTTGATGCCGGGGAAATACATAAAGCACATTTGCCTGTGAACGCTTTATATAAATACAATATATGTAGGTCTAAATCCACATCACTTATATCAATGTTATATAAGTCATCAGATCACCCAGCCCTAAAACTTAAAAACATCCAATTATGCAGAATATTTAATGGTAAATATTTAATTGATGAGTTGATACAATATATAACAATACAATTTATAGGGTATGATTTTACCCTTAAATTCAGCATATTGATACAAAATGATAACTGCAAATCCACCTTTCGCTGCCTGGAGTCCAGTTTTTTCTATAAATAGCAGCGGTCCATTTGCTTATCTGTTCTGTAGTTTTCGGCAGTCTGTAAAAATATAGGCCTACCTCAGATTTCTTGTCAAATCTAGTTGTAGCCTACAGTCTATAGCAAAGCTCTTTTTCAATTTAGATGTGCTTTGTGTGTTTTTCGCAGCATTCACGCTGAAAACCAATGCTGCCGCTCAGTCTTTTTGCCACTCAGAGGGCGTAACCACAGTCACTCCGGCCAACACTGACATCACACACATACCCTCTATTGCTAGCCACAACGAAATTGCCAACCCTACCTTTAATATTCAATTCATTGGAACAAAAATTGAATATTAATTATTAACTTTAATCAACACAAGTGTAATATTCAACTGTGTCCCACATTTTATGTACACTCTTAAAGGGGTGGTTGATTGCGATTTCACTTTTTTAATTTTAAATAGTGTGTAATGTTGCTGTTGGTGCATGAACAGTATGTGCAAAGTTTCTGCGCTGAAAGTTCAACGTAAGCAGAGATATTGTCTTTTAAAAATCAGGAAGTTTAATGCCTACAAAAACGACTCGAATGGGACTACAACGAGATACTCCCGGGTTTTATACGTAACTAACCCATTACCAACCCTCCCTCCGGAATATGCAAAAAAGGGGGGTGGCCAAATTTCCGCTGCTTTGTCGAAGAGGAAGAGTTGCCGGTTTCACACTGCACGCGTTGGCAGAGCGTAAGCAGCGCAGGAGCAGTGTGTACGATGAGCGGAAGCAGGACACACGCGTTTTGCTTTCACACTGGCAGCGTTTGACGCGCGCGGCTGAACCGCGGCCTGTGTACAGACAGAGTACTTTATAATGGGTAAGTTGGCATTGCTTTATTTCGTTTTCAAATACATTTAAGAGAAAAGACTTGTCAAGAAGCTTATTTTATTAATTGATATATTATATAATGTTTGGTTCATCTTTGTTTTTGTAGTTTGGCAACAAGTTTGTTTTTGGACATTTGTTTTCTTTTTAAATTGATGAAGGTCATTTGATTGACTGTTTAAAACACAATAGATATCATCAATGCGATTTTTGGGTAAAACTGCTGTGTATTTTGGCCATGATCAATGCATTGTTACTTTAATTCAGCGTCCGATCGCGGCACTGCTGCTCCTGCTACGCGCTGCCGCGCCGCCTCTGCGTGCGGTGTGAATGCTCTAATCTGTTAACATGGGCGCCGAAAACAATACGCGCTGCTTACGCTCTGCTAAAGCCTTTGCTGCGTCCCAATTCGCCTACTTATACTACGCCCTAAAAGTATGTACTCTTTTTGAGAAGAAAAAGTACATACTTTTGAGTGTGTAGCAAAAGAGTAGACAAGCTTTGGGACATACTACTTCGTCATCTTTAACGGACAGCTCAGTCGCGAGCATCTGTCACCGTAAACTGCCCTGTCAATCATCTTGTCACAGTTAAAATCCTCCATTCAATCTAATTTAATTTCTTACCGTTTCGGAGAGAAATGTTGTAGCACGTTCACCTGCCAGTCGTGGGTCTTTCATGCGGAGGCCCTGTCCCAAATGGCGCACTTCATGCGGACTTTCGGTCTCGTGGACTTAAGTTGCGCGTGCTCGCCGAGTCTACGAGTCCGTAGGCCGTCCCATTTAGCATTTTAACGCTCTGAAGTGTGCTCAGCAGCGCCCCCTTTGTACCCTTGAAGCGGTCTTCCGCGAAGCCCGCATAGATGCAGGCTCCACGCAATTTAACTACCCAGGAATCCTTGCGAAATGCCAATCAGAAAACGGATGGGAGGAGATTTCGCTCACGGACTGTTAACATGGCTTTATGATATAGGCGTACATTTTACCAGTTGTTACTTACAGTTTATACAAACATTATCGACCAGTGGTTGATATCTCAAACATAATAATAGCGTGTTAAATAATACGATCGCATTATGATTCATTACATAAATAGAACCGAATGTCATGGCTTTACTGAGTCATATAAACGTAGTATGAATATTGAAACCTTTACATTTTTCTTAAACTCATTTACATTTTAATTTTGTGTTAAAATTGAACATTATGTATTATTATGTACAACTGTATTTATCATTTACATAACCATGACATCTATTCTAATGCCCAGGTGGCATATACAATTATAGAACTGTAAAAGCAGGCTGTGTAGTTCACATGGACATAAGATTTGGGAAAATAAAATAAATCCTGTTCTCGATGCTAAAGATTGTAATTTTTTTTAATGATATTTGTGATATTTTTCTAATAAAGGGACTGATGAGATGACCTTCGACGTCTGAGCTGAGACCTTCTTCCTGTTTCCGGCGTGACGATCGAGTCTGTCCCAAAAATACCTCTCAATGCGCCCTCGCGGACTCGCGCTAAGGGCCCTATAGGTCTGCACTACATGACGTCACCGAAGTGTGGACTCTGAGGAAGTCCACAAGTCCGGAGTGTGCCATTTGGGACAAGGCCGGAGACTCTCCTCGTGTGTTTGCAATTTGAATATAATGATGCATTTAAGTTAATGGCTAAACGCTTTACAAAAGTTCACAATGCTGCTGCAGATGCAATATAATGTAGCCAACATTGAATAAATACATTTTCGTCAGGTTATATACTGATAATTAATCACTCAAACCCCTTTATCTAAACCACTCTACATAACCGCAGGACGCGCGCGTCCTCCATGTCTGTAGTTTTTTTTTAACACTTTTCACTCGTGTTTGTAGTTCTAACCGAATCCTCGTCCAACGCGCGATGGGTTGTGGGCAATATCAGCCGTTAGAGTGTGCATCGATCTACACTTCGGATTCTGACCGGAAATAGTAGACCATCCGGGTCTCTTTGGAACACTCATTTAAACATACTACGATTTGGGAGGTACTAATTCTATTTTCGAATACTATTTAGGACGGATAGTATGCGAATTGGGACGCAGCACTTGTTTATACTCGACCCGTCCGCAAGAGCGTGAAGGTGCGCGCGGCAAAATGACGTAATTGCGGTGTGGGCGTTGGGTGCGCAAGACCCCATTTTGCCTGGCTGTGTGCACGGCACTTTTTGTAACATCGCGCGCTGATTTATGATCCTTCTATACAGAGACATTTGCATTGATGGGCGACCATAAAAGCCAGTGCTGGCTTTAGTAGCCACTTAGATGCTATTTCGTGTGTCTATGACAGACGCGTACAAACATTTTGGACCTGAATTTGTAATTATGTACTAATTTTGTAAATGTATTTTCCATGTATACTTTATGACGTAATTTTTCGATTTGATCAAGAACGTAAACCAATGCCAACGCTGTTTGTAGCTAGTTAGTTCTTTGCTATTTTGTGTGTATAAGACAAATGTGTGTATAAAGTTCAAGAATTATATGTAATTGCAACAGCAAACTTCAGCTGCTGTTATCAGATGTTTTCACGTTCTGTTGGCATTTTAACACAGTTGCCACATGTACACCTAAAGAAAACGATACACCGAGTAAACTAAGGTTTGTGAATAGATAAACGGTTGTTCATATCGACAAAACAATAACTTTAAAAAACGGTATTACTCAGTCATTTATTCAGTTATATTAAACATTTAATCAGGAGAAAAACGTATCTCAAAAGCATTTTCAAGTAACAGCATATCAAAATTCTTATATAATAATAGTAGAATAGAATAATAATAATGATTCAAAAATGTACCATTCAGAAACGTTTTGTACGAGCCGTGTTTGGGAAAATTCTACTTGACTCTCTTCATTGCCGCTTTCTCGGTCTGATTCTGGCTCAAGCTGATAAGCAGTATTGACACCATTATTTACATTTGACCAGAGCCGGAGCACATGCCGCTTTCGCCTGTAAAGGTAATGGGCCTGAAGTTTCCGCCACGCAGTTTAGCCAATTGCAACACAGCGGCCCAACTAACCAATCTGAGCCCATTGCCTGTTTCTGAGGGAGTGGTTTCATAGAATCAGGAAGTCAACCGGTCGTTCAAATGACAGAGGAGAAAGCGGCTTAGAACAAAGGTGAAATTTATGAAAAATAAGGCTTAAAAAAAAAACACGAAGACATGTTATATTGCACCCCATAAACACAGTCATGCAAAGAAAAAAAGCAGTAAACCACCCCTTTAAGTTATCACATTATTTTACTCCAATAATTTTTTTTTAATTCCTTACAATTGTGACGACACAGAGGTAACATCATGTAATTTGAACCAACGATAGAGAATGCAGGAAGTAAATAATTTCATTCAATTTAATTTTTTTCCAATTTTTACACAAAATGTAATTTTGACTGTATTAATCAAAGTCCTATTAACCAAGTTACTGTACAGACGTTAGCCCTTGAGAGAAAGCTTAATTTACTCTTTTAAAAACTCAAAACCTGCTTTTACTTACCATTTGTTGAAAACTAACTTAGCTCTAACAGTTACGTTTTTTGAGTTATAGGCTCTGGTTATAGGTCGTGTTTTGTAACGTTAACACTGAACTCATGGAAAGTGCCAATGACATCAGCTTCAAAAGTTTATTCCGTTCATCACTCACCTGAAAGTAAATTGCGTTTGCTGGTTAAGTATTACGAATGCGACCATGCATATGGTTTAATCATATATGTGTAAGTAGTAACTGAAGTTCAAACATTCTTGCATTTCAGTTTTTGGCCTGTGATCCAGTAGCATTTGCGTCTTTGTTGCTTTGGAAACGGGATCTTTTCGGGACGGCACACCAGAAGGGACAATTGCTAACGTTTGTACGGTTTGTTTAGGCGATTTTCAATAATTTATTAATTTGTGATTATAGTCAGTGTACAGTGAAAAAAAATGCTGATACGACACTGTAGATTTGTTGGAATTTTTGTGTTTCTGGCTTATTCCAAATATGTTTTAATGTCTATAATAACAATTCACGTTGTTAAAGTCTAATATGAAGAACAATATAACTGAAGAGTTGACTGGTTGATTCTACTTGGATTCGTATTATTCGTTGCGCAGCAGATCTGTAGCCTCTGATTTTGTATTTACACAAACGGCCCAACTAACACAAACAACCGTGAAGTTGGAAACACAGTATTAGTTTAAAAAGGGAATCAATCTTCTATGCAATAATGCCCTCTGGTGGTAAACTGCAGTCAGTCAGTCAGTCAGTCAATGCACATTGAAATTATGTTACAATGAACAATTATAAAAGAACAATCATAAAACAATAAACTTAAAAGATTAACAGGTTATTTTTTGTAAAATAATATATAAAACATGAAATTTGGCTGGTTAGGTTATTGTATACGTTATATCTTAATCTAAGCTCACAACAAAAACCTTTATAAAATGCAAAAAATTTAGACATTTTTAATGTGTGAATATAAAATTATAAATTTTAGCATGTTGTCAATACTTTTATCATATTCACAATAACAAACATAAAGTTATATAAAATAGATATTAAATATTTCCAAATTTTTTTAGTACAATTTGACAACGATAAAACAAATGACATATTCTATGACTCTTCTGTCGTTTCACGAAAAAAACAAAAAACACATTTCTTCAACACAAAATGTATTTAATCCTATTTGAATGTTACAAATGTTGAATGGTGCTTTTAAGCAACAAAACGTCTGCGAGTCCACGCCCACATAGGTTTTCCGCCAATGAGTCTCAGCCAAACACATGAGCTATCCAATAATCAAAGCGTTATCTACATATGCATCCTCTTGGACACGCCTTTAATCTCCATCGACCAATCAATCTATTGCTTTAGTCAGTCAATCAACTCTCCTCGCCCAGTTTTTCTGACGGAACGGAAGCCGACATGGGCCAAACCAGCCCATCCGGATAACACAGACAAACTTGGCAGCGAGCGGATGAACTGGTTGGATCTTTGTTCTTCACAGCTAGACTATCAACCTCTTTATATATTTTTGTGTATTGTCACTCATATGTATAACATTTATATCAAGATATAAAATACTCCTCCTTTGGGCACGCAGCTTCAGCACAGGCAGATACTTTGGGGGCTAGCATATTTTCCTAGTGTTTTTAGTTCATTCTTTCCCCCACCGACAAGGTTTTATTGGACCAAGATAGGCGGCGCGGGCACCAAGATGTCGAACCGGATGGTGTGCAGAGAAGCGAGCCACGCCGGCAGCTGGTACACGGCCTCAGGTAGAGCCAGAGAGACAGCGGCCCGGGCCTGAGGTCCGGTGTCCTGCTTAACACCAGTGTGTGTGTGTGTGTGTGTGTGTGTGTGTCCTAGACAGCATAACTGGGATGTTCAGCACGCTCCTATGATAGCCAAAAATGCTGCCTAGATAGGCAGCTCACGAAGTTCTTTGACACAGCCTGTGCGATCAGCTGGGAATTATTAAATAGCCGAGATTAAAATTGTGTAATGACCACAGGGCGCGTTTCTTTACATTTATACCTTTTCCCTGAGTTGACATCCTTTTAAAAACGAACTGGCTTTGTTTTAAATGCCAACTAAAACATGTCAGCTTAATTTAGTTAAAATGTACTATAAAATTATGCATCCCAGTTCTTCTAATTCTGTAAACATAAGTGCGGCATTTACTTTGCCCTGTCAAATAAATTGCCATTTCATTAAATAGTTTATATATTAGAAATCATTTTTAATAATTATTTCTGCTTTTCATTTAAATTCATGGGCCATTTTTTATATCGACCAGACTCTTGTGTTTTTTTTTTCATATTTGCCTGTTGTTGTTGTGTATTTTTGTGTGTCTATTGTGTGTAGCTTCTCTGTGTATCAGCAGCTGAGAACAAAAACAGGCCAGCAGTTAGCGGGTTAGCCTATAGCGTATATTTGTGTGTGTGAGTGTGAGAGAATCTCCTCTTATACACACCAACTACACAAACTAATACCACAGATTAATATAGCATCCACACTAACTTTACCCAGCCCTACTTTGCCGGATCAGTAAATCCAGATAGAGAAACTGCCGCAATTCAGAAGACTGGATTGACCCTGCTAACCGCTAAAGCTATTTGATGAAGTTCATATAACAGCTGTACATGACAGCTATGTTTTCATGGAGAATCAAACCCTATGTTTCATTAATATTGATGTCAAGTGATACTGTTTATTGTTATATCGGTCAGCATTTAGTTGTCCAGTTCCATTCCAGCAAATACAGTAAGCACAGTCAGCACATGAAAGTCTTTAGATGGCCGATGATGTTGTTTTCTCTCTCTCATGCAGTAACAAAGGATGCTTGACAAAAGCCCAGTGACACACACACACACACACACAATCACATATGTTTATACTGTACAGAAATCAGTCTGCTGGTTTTTACATGATGACATGTGTTCTGCAAGCTGCCAACATATTTAGAGATCTTGTTTTGTCAAAACAAAACAAAAAAAAACAGGCTTTTGCATGTGTACTCTAGAAGGTCTATTTCCAGCAAATAATAACTAATGTAATTTATTTGTGGGTCCTTATGTTTTGTTGATGAATTCCCACATACAAAGTTACTGTGGCATACACTACTATAAACATCCTTAGATCCTTAGACTATTATGTCTTCAGTTACAGTTTTTAGATCATGTTTTTAGATCGTGATCATGATCACCCTATTGGCCAATAAAAATGTGACAGATTGAAAATGTACAGACAATGTTGTGAATGAACCTCTCTCTCTCTCTCTCTCTCTCTCTCTCTCTCTCTCTCTCTCTCTCTCTCTCTCTCTCTCTCTCTCTCTCTCTCTCTCTCTCTCTCTCTCTCTCTCTCTCTCTCTCTCTCTCTCTCTCTCTCCCCCCCTCTCACTTTCAATATCATTATTATAAAATATTTTTTGTATCGTATGAAATTAATTAAAATGTCACATTTGTTATCATTAAATTGTGATTAATATTTTTTTTTTATATATTTGCAATCAGCCACCCTGCATTCTAAACAGTTATCGGCATCAGTCATTAAAAACATTTCTCTCTCTCTCTCTCTCTCTCTCTCTCTCTCTCTGTGCTGGGTAGTAACTGATTACAGTTAATCTAGGTTACATAATCAGATTTCAAAAATAGTGCTTGAAATTAGATTATATTACATTTTAAAATACTTGCAATCAGCCTACAGTTGCTTTTTTTATTGGTTACATATTCACATAATGGCATTTTTTCTTTCTAAAAAAAATATCGCATATAGCATCAGAAAGTCTCCTAGTTGTAAAATTACACACACTAGGCAAGTGTCTATAATTGCATGGCAAATTGAAAGGCCACAAAGCATTTGACTGCTGGATTTACTGAAATCATTTCACTTTTAAGGAGTGTTTTCTCAACATTGTAACATTTCATATCGAACTCCTGATGAAAACGTATTATTATTTGAATTCTCACTCAATAAGTAATTTAACCATGTATTACTATCTATGTCTTTGGAAGCCATTTGTCTTTCAGACACCTTTTTATTGTAATTTTCATTATTTTAAAATTATTTATTTTAATGAGACTTTTTTGTGATTTATAAAAACTGACAATGTTTAATGCACTTTATGTTGATAAATATACAATGATAAAAAATATATTTCTTTCTCTTTGTATTTTTATATCATTATGGTACAATATTATCCTATTCAGTTCAATGTGTTAAACGAGTTAGGTCAAAAGTAATCTGAAAGTAATCAAAAAGTAGTCAGATTATATTACCTAAAATGTGTAATGTATAATTATAACATTATAACTAATAAATAATGTAATGGCTTACACTAACTACAAATTTTGACTGTCATTACACTGTATTATATAAAAACATTACTGTAGATATTTGTGTCCTCATCAGATCAGCCATTAAAATCCAACACTAAAATGAATACATTTGCACATTAATCAATATTCAGATGCTCTTGGGAATATAATTCGTGATAATAGTATGATTCATTACAGTTTAGAGATTTGATTAACAACAACTATTAAAATTCTACCAATTTGGTTGTATTGTTGCTTGCTATGCCTTTCACAGAATCAGCTGAAGTTCATCTGTTCACTGGTTCTCATAACTGTTATCTTGTCCTGTCAGAACAAGAATTTCATTAGAATTGGGACAATGACACCGTCTGAGACTGAAATATTGCTGAAATCAACATTCAGGACAGCAATTTTAGTTATTTATTCATTTTTGTTTGAATGATTGAAGTAGAGGAATCCACAAGTGTATGCTTTATTATAAAATTGTTTAGCATGTTGTGGTACTGAGGTGATACTACGATGAATGAATATTAAATAATATAATTTTTTTTACTGCATTGCAGTAATTCAATTATTGTTTTGTTGTATTACGCCAATGGAAATTAGGGATGAAAATATGCTTCATGACAATCAAGCGGATTTTTATACTGCTGTTTTTATTCTTTTTATTTCTACGTGATCACTTATTCTAAACAATATTTGTCATGAATACAATGCATAAACAAATCTCGATTGTCCTAAATAGGCTTAATTTTCTTACTGCCTTGAATATTGTGGTCCAACCAAAACACTCACCGCGCTCTCCCAGCTAATAAGGTGCTAAGATCTACAAGATCTTGAACATTGTCTTGACAGATTTTGTGGGTTTCACCCTTACATTTAATGTTGTAGATTGTAAAGGGAGACTTGTAATACTTCTGTTGACTGAATACAATTATTTCTACATAGTGAGAATGGTACCGTACAAACTACATCCTTGCTGAGTTGTCCAAGCTGTCAAATTATGTCTGTATCTCTCATATTTGCTAATAAGGTTTTCTATCTTTGCGTTTAGGATCCCAGCTTAACGCACAACTTGAGGGCTGGTTATCTCAAGCACAATCTACAGTGGGTCCAGCTAGAGCCATAATAGCACCGTATGTGGAGTCAAACCAGACAGACATCTTTTTTGCTTCAGTTTCCGTTGTGTTTTTGTATTCTTAAACAACTGTCTTTTGCAGGCACGCTGGCTACACCTACTGCGGCGCGTGTGCCGCTCACGCCTACAAGCAGGTGGACCCCTCAATCACGTAAGTGTCCCTTCTGTCATCAGAGCTTCTTTAAATTCTCTGGAAGTAGCCGTAATGTTGAGTTTGCCGAGGGGAGAGAGGTAACCGCAGCACTCTCTTATTCATCAGTCGGAGGGTGTTCATTCTCGGCCCCTCTCACCATGTGCCGCTGTCTCGCTGTGCCCTCTCCCCCGCCGAGGTCTACAGAACGCCACTGTATGACCTGAGGATCGACCAGAAGGGTAAGGAATCTCATTTCCTCCCTGCCCAGTCTCAAAACAGAAACCTTGGGAGGATTAAATACGGATTGAATAAGAAGGCACAGAAAGGTGTTCGTTCACCCAGATTGTTTTTACTTCTGGCTCATTTGCTCTCAAACTGAGCTTTGCAGAAGTGATTGCAACATTTTCAACTTGTAAATGACTATATTTGTTATTACGCAATAGTTTTCTAATAGCTATTGTCTTTTACTATAACCATGACAAATGTGCAACACAGAAATATGAGGGATAATCTTTTTATTTCATGGTGTTCATGTTAATGAGGGTTTGTGTAATTATCATAAAGTACCTGTTCTGTTTGTAACTCCTCAATGAAAGCCTATTAATGAAAACACAAGGGCTTTAAATCCCCCCGTTTCTCTCTTACACAGTTTATGCTGATCTGTGGAAAACGGGCATGTTTGAGAGGATGAGTCTGCAGACAGACGAAGATGAACACAGCATTGAGATGCACCTGCCTTATACCGCTAAAGCCATGGAGAGGTAACAACCAGACAATGAACATCTTCATCTGGACTGTGAAAGGAACAGTTCATCCAAAACAGAAAATTCTGTCATCATTTAGTCACCCTGATGACAAACCTGTATGCATTTCTTTTTTCTGTGGAACACAAAGTCACTGGTGTTTCAGTGTGTTGTTTTGAAACCTATTGACTTCAATTATATGGATAAAAGCTGTTGAAACATTCTTCAAAATATCTTCTTTTGTGTTCCACTGAGTCAGTCATACAGGCTTGGAACAACATGAACTATCCCTTGAATACATCAGATTCTGCGAAGAATTGATATATTTGAATATATTTAATATATGTACACACACACACACACATACATATATTTCTTGTTTGCCCTACATTTTTTCTAGAAGTTGTTTCACTCAGATATACCTCACAATAGGCAAGAAAAGACTCGCAACTTCCATTTCATGCTGATTTTAAGTGACTGAACGCCAGTGGGTGGGACCTATGATGCGATGATTTATAACTATTTACTGATGTCTTGCTATAGAGGCAGTCATATGCAAATGTATATCGTCTTTTGAGCTTGATTACATACATTTTTTTTATTTATAATGAGGATGAAGTTTTAAATTATAAAAAAACCTGGAGGATGCTTAAATGGTACAAAGACCTCGTCTTATTATCAAACGATCAAAGAATATTTGATTTCTCGTGTCATGAATGCTTTGCACTTTTTAGTAGTGTATAGAACTTTGGTCACATTTTAGAATAGGGTCCAATACCACTATTAACTAAACCTTTTGCCTCAATAAACTCCTAATTACTGCTTATTAATAGTTCGTAAGGTAGTTAAGTTTTGGTATTGCGTAGGATTAATGATGCAGAATATGATGTAGAATATGGTCATGCAGAATAAGGCATTAATATGTGATTTATAAGTACTAATATCCTAGTAATATGCATGATAATAAGCAACTTGTTAATAGTGAGAATTGGACCCTAAACTAAAGTGTTACCATAACTTCTGTCTGGATAAAAATCTAAAATGTAAGTGATTTCTTTGAAGGAACCAAGAATATTAGTGGTACTGGACATATTTAACATCATCATCCATTTTATAAAACTACAAAAGTCTCACCCTTTGCTTTTTAACATTGTGTCAATGTTGCGTTCAAGTAAAATGCGTGATATTTGATATAGTTTTCTGTGGTTTCCTCAATGTACCTGGTTTTTACATTTGGGAAGTATCTATCAAGGTTTCACCTCATCTCTATGCAGAAGCATGAGCAGCATTATTGACCCATAGTCCCACTCTAACGCTCATTCATCTCTGCCAGATCCACTAATTATGTTGTCAGGATCTGTTTAACTAGTGCTGTGCCTCCTAATTAATTTGCCGTGATGGATGTTCTGTTATTTTTTTTTTACTTTTTTTAAAAAATTATTATTAATGCAGAAGCCACCAACCACTTCTGTTATGCCATTAAAACATTACAATATGTGGGCATAGGAAAGTTAAAATCCCCTCAATTTGTTTGATTAGACATTTGGGTATTTTTTTCCAAGCAGAGCAATTAGTTGCTGAGCAACTGTAATATGTAAAAAAAATCCTCCACATTACACTCTCACCTTAGAAATTTGGGTAACTGAAAACCCTTGCAGAGCTATTGATTTGGCATGGCCACTGTGATGCAAAAATGAATTTTAATAAACATGCAGATGTCAAATCTCCATCTGGGACTTGACAAATGATTCTCTGCTGTGCTTTGTTTCTCATAAACAGCCATAAAGATGAATTCAGCATTGTTCCTGTGCTGGTGGGAGCTCTGAGTGAATCTAAAGAGCAGGAATATGGCAAGCTGCTAAGCAAATACCTGGCTGACCCCTCCAATCTCTTCATCATCTCCTCTGACTTTTGCCACTGGGGTTTGTGTCCACTCACACACTTTAATTTTTCAACTGTCAAAAAACGGAAACTAGCCAATATCAATTACAGTCAGTAATCTGTGAAGAATTTCCTGTTAGTTGAAATGAGATGTACTCCTGACAAATGCTGACATCTTTTCAGCAGTAAATCTACTAGGGTTTGCACCGACTAGTCCTTTAGTTCTGGCACAGGTCAGCGCATTGGATCTCTTATTGATTATTCAAATGATTTTGGTTGGTCTCGTTTGCGTGTAGCAATTTTTGGTAACACTTCAGTTTAGGGTCCAATTCTCACTATTAACTAGTTGGTTATTAGCATGCATATTACTAGGATATTGGCTGTTTATTAGTACTAATAAAGCACATATTAATGCCTTATCCTCCACAGGGCTCCAGACTAACTTTTTGCCTTGGTTGCACTGGTGCGCCTAACTTTTTTATTTAGGTGCACCAGCACAAAATTTAGGTGCACCCAAATGTTTCCTCGGCTCGCGTCGCCTTTAACGCCACAATTTCAAGCTCAGCTTTTTTATCATGCTCCATATACATTCATATATATTATGTAAATGATTTTAAACAAGAATAAGGTGTAGGTAAATACTTTTTTTTATTTGAAGCACAATTATACTGTATATAATTTTTTTTTTTTTTTTAAAGTGCTTCACTGAGCTGCCAAACTAACTATTTTGAGTCTCTAGCTCAGGCTCGGTAGGCTCTACCTCTTGAGTCGGATGCCATCTCCGACGAAGGACCAGGGCTTGGCATCTTACTGGGACTGGTGGCTGAAGTAGCTCCATGTCTGGGCTGTTGTCGGAGCATTGACCGGGGAGTAGGGATGGGTATCCATAAGGTTTTAACGGTATTACTACTCTTACTGATATAAACAATTAAACAAAGATGCACATTATATAGGCCTTCACAGTGCTTTAATTTCGGGAAGGTCTAACATTAGCTACTGTTCAAGTATGGTCTAAAAAGAAATCTAATAAAGTAATCAAATGTAAAATAACACTGCATATTTTATCATAGATAGATAATGCTTATTAAAGCTGAAGTTATTATTTCAAGAGCTGTGAATACAAGCCGGTCATTTTGACATATTTTTGTGTACATTTGATAGTTTAGACACGCACATGAAACCCAAAGTATAATTTGCTTGTCTCGTTACGGTCTGTTTTGGAGCGCGCGTCGCCTTGGGAACAGCATCTCTTGTGCAGACTTTTGTGCTTTTAATAGCTCTTTTTATTATTAAACGCGTCCCGCAATTTATCAACAGTAGCTGGACTGCATTTTACAACAATCACGAGCTGATTCTGTCGTTAAGTTTGAGTTTTAGGGAGAAATGACAGCGTACTGCTGCGAAGGGAAGGAAGCTGCGCAAGACCGAATGTGGCTGTAGTTTTTAATGGTTTTACCTCAATATTTTTTTAATAATCTTTGGAAGCCGAAATCTAAAATAAAATCAGACTAATATCACAGACCTAAAGTGTAACCAAGCTACGTTTGAATGTTTAGTTCTGCCGTCGTCACTCATTAAGCAGAGCTGTCGTGTTGTGCGCGCTGTGGCTCCGCGTGAGAGATCTCTCTCTTTCTCTCTTGGACTGCGAATAGCAAAAATGGTGTAATATTATTATACACAGAAAAGGCTTGCAAGATAAATTCTTTTTTTAATAACGTCTTTATAGTAATAATAAATAGTATGTGTATTTTCTTAATTTCTCCAGTAAGTTACCGACATCAGAACCGATCACGTCCGAGCTGATCGATACAGCGGCCTTTCAGAAGTTGAATACCGGGCTTCGGTACCCATCCCTACCGGGGAGAGTGTTGGGGGAAACAGGCCTACTTTTCTTAAAGAAAAAAACTGTATGGGTCTATTTCTTTTCATTGTTCGTCGTCTGTTTTCTTGCGTTTCTTTTGCTGATGCTGATTGCCATAACTGATTCTCTGGTGCTCAGGTCGCAATTTCAGTCACACAGCACGGAGCAGTGTAGGCCTACCACAGCCAATCAGAGGCAAAGACCCGCCCTATCTCTGTCTCTGATTGGTTTAGACCACGATATGATCCAACCATGAGTGTGAGTTCCGACAAAGGAGAACAAGCGCTTCGTTCGTGGAGAAGCAGCGGACGCGAGGACGTTAGGTGCACCGGTGCGACCTTGGAAAATTTTAGTCGCACCCTTAGAAATTTTGGTCGCACTCTAGAGCCCTGCTCCATGACCATATTCTACATCCCTTAATCCTACACAATAACTAAACTTAACTACCTTACTAACTATTAATAAGCAGTAATTAGGAGTTTATTGAGGCAAAAGTCATAGTTAATAGTGAGAATTAGACCCTAATCTAAAGTGTGACCCAATATTTTTTGTGAAAAAAACACCAATTTTGTTGTATGCAACATGCATGTAACAGTAACATATGTGCATATTTATGCATATAATACGAAAAGCAGCACTTAACACAAACTTTATACAATTTCCAATTATTATATATAAATAATTTATTTATTATTTTCAAAATGTATTATGTATTCCAATAATCATAAAAGTGGAGTGTGAGGGCATGATATTAGTTTGGTATAGCAAACCGCCCTAAATCAAGTGTCGCTCAAATTAATGATACCGAAAGCAGCATGTTATCTGTTAAGGAAGATATGCGCACGCTTTCATTTCTCACCCACCTCATCTCGGGAGCACAGACATTCTTTTCACTCATTCTCTTCACTCATTCTCCGTCAATGTGCTGGACTTGCCAGAAACACAAGCTGCCTGCTTAGACTTGGCAGCATCCAAACGGAAATAAACCTTGTAACTTAAGTGAGTGTTTTGAAATGCTCTACATAGGTAGTAACTCGTACAAATATCCCAGATGGAGTTTTTTTTTTTTGGTGCCTCCTTTGGTTAAATGATTAATTTGAACTCTTTTCGTTTATTCTGCAGGTCAACGTTTCCGTTACACCTACTACGATGAAAGTCAAGGGGAGATCTACAGATCTATCGAGCACCTTGACAAAATGGTAAACCAATTTCTATGCCCTTTCCTTCTGGTACCTCACTTAATGTCTGACATATGAGGTTTACATCCAAGTGGCCCATTCTGCTTTGGGATACACAATGTGCTAATCCTATTGGTGGTTCTAGAAAAAAAAGGTGAGGAATTTTTCTCCAAGCTACAGAGTTATTGTTATGGTTACTTTGACGTGGAAGTCGGTGATTCAAAGACTAACTTTAATACTTTCCACCCATGACAGTGTGTCAAATAGCAGATGTTCTTAGCAACCAAGACCTCATTAAAGGCCTACCAACTGGGCAAAGTACTTTTGCCTCGGTAGGGTCATGTCCTATACAAAGATCTCGTTTGATCTGGAGCTCCTTCGAGGAAATATCCATTAATTAATGTTACTGAAAATCCATCTTGCTTTTTGAAAGTTTAATATTTTATATCATGATTTTGTGTTGTACAATTAAACTACAGCAAATGTCTAATGCAAAAAATAAAAAATATCACATTATTAATGGCAGTAATGAAAATGTTTTGTTGATGTTAGTGAAAATATATGCATATTTATTTCTTTTTTTAGGGAATGGGAATTATAGAACAATTGGACCCCATCTCCTTTAGCAATTATTTGAAGAAATATCATAATACTATTTGTGGTCGCCATCCCATCGGCGTTCTTCTAAATGTAAGTACTTAATGAATGATTCATATGAATTTCCCCCGAGACATTTTATTTAGCAAACCATTGATGACTCAATAAAGCAGAAGCAAAATAACGTGAATAATGGCTAGTCCGTAAGCATGGTAATTAGTCTTGCACTTAACAGTCGCAGTGCTTTTATTAATGTCTTTTTTTCCCCTCCAACTAATGTCTTGCCAGCTTTCTAGTCTTTCATCATGAAGCTTTTAAGATTACCGTTAAGTATCTCTTTAGTGTTTCACTCTCCAATGATTCTCCTCACTCCACCAGGCCGTGGCGGAACTGAAAAAGAACGGCATAGACATGAACTTCTCTTTCCTAAACTATGCGCAGTCGAGCCAGTGCCGAAGCTGGTCCGACAGCTCAGTGAGTTACGCTGCTGGAGCGCTCATCGTTCATTGAGGTGAACGCTCCAAGGAGCCACGGAACTTCCTAGAAGACCCCATCCCCTCCCACCCGTCCTGTTCCTGACCACATATCCCCATCCCTTCCCACCTCTTCTTATAGGAAGGACATGCAAAGCTTGTCCCAGATGGGAATCCTCACACACCCCGAATCCAGATGTAACGTTAGATACTAACCTGCTCTTCCTACAGCTTTCCCTGTACCCTGTTTTCCACATGAGGCAACTCGGATGATGCTATAGCTTGAAGTTCAGCCGCAGTTTTTTTGGGTGTTGCAAGGTCAGATGTTTGGTTGTTTTTTTTGTTGTTGTTTGTTGGGGGTCTTAATGAGGCAGAATCGGCTTTTGACCCTCCGAGGACTTTAGGTATCCAACGAGCCCTTGTGTAATTTAAAAGCAAGACACACTTAAAGTTTAAATAAAGTAAAAGAAATAAAACCATCGACATTTCACTCTTTTTGCAAGTCTGCATAATCTACGTGATAAATGACATGTCTCACCTAATGATAAATCATTTGAAAAATGAAGTTGACAGACTGCAACATGCCCATGTACACCCTGAGAATTGCATTGGTCCTGTTGTAGTTTTTAAAGGGCTACACAATACCCACTAACCCTCCACTGTACTGGTTATACAAAAAAAAAGTTTTTCTTTCATTTAATCTTTATCATAGTCAAATTAAAGTCTTTTTTTCTGATTCTTATATTTTGTTCTGGTTTTTGTTTTTCCTTTGTGATTTACCATTATTTAGTTTTCTAGTTTTACTGTGTTTGATATATAATCTCAAACTGTGTTGAAACATTTAGTAGTATATGCAGTCTACAGACGTGCAGTACATGTTTGACTTAATGCTGGTTCAGTTTCAGACTGCCTCAAAGTAGCCATGCTTTCCCATCAACCCTGAAGCTTTTAAATGGTATTTTTGGGGTTATTCTTAAACAGTTTTATTTTCTCATGCAAGTTTAGCAGCCATGTTTAACAGCTGACTAGTAGTTAGTGATGCACACCCGTACAAGGAACTGCCAGAAGGGAATTTTCTGAACGGCATAGGCATTTTGTCTTGCTTTCCTCTTTAACGTGTCCCACCAAGGTTTGAATGTCTCAAACCGGATCCTCAAAACAGAAAACAGACAAAGCATTTCATACCATGCAGATGTGCCTTGGGTCAGTGTTAAACATGATTTTCTGTTTTTTTTTTTTTTTGTCCTTCACCTATACTCGATTTAGTCTGTCTATAAAATCAGTTTTTACTGTTTTTAAAGTAGGGGAAGAGAATCATTAGCTTCACCCATCACAACACCTGTTCTTGAACTGTTCAAATTTTTTGTTAATGCCGTTTATTATTATTCTAACTATTATTGTGGAGAAAATAGTTCACACATTGTCAAATCTATGTCAAAAATGAATCAAAGTGCTCCTTAGCGGAGTAATTTTTGAATCTCAGGTTACATTGAAGCATTACAGAATTCTCGCCAGATATGACAAGGGTCATGGCTGATGTTGCAAAGAAACAATAAAGTGTAATGACAAAAGTTACTATGATGTGGTGTTTCCTTTACTCGTCTTAGTGTTTGTGATTCCTTTTGGTGTTTGTGACATGTTTACGAGCAGTTTGTGAGTTTGTTATTGAAGTGAGAGCTGGGCAAGATTAATTTAAGATGCCATATATTTTAACTTGAGTTATGTGCTTCTCTTTCAATTTTGTTTTTCATTCATGTGTTTCACAGTCATTATGAGCATGTTAACTGTACATCTGCTATGGCTACGGCTAATAAGCTATGGCTATGGAATTTTGCGTTGTTTTTTTTTTTTTTTGCAACACCTTTAAATGTACCAGGTTTAACTACTCTTGACACTTGCAGAACATGACTCACTGCTGTTCAAAAGTTTGGAGTCAGTAATTTTTTTTTCTTTTTTAAAGAAATGTATACTTTTATTCATCAAGGACACATTAAATTGATCAAAAGTAAAGACATTTATGAAGTTAAAGATATTTAGTTTCAAATATGTTCTTTAGAACATTCTATTCATTAAAGAACCATTAAGAAAAACATAAGTTTCCACCAAAATATAATGCAGCACTAATAATAAATGTTTCTTGAGCAGCAAATCAGCATATTGGAGTGATTTCTCAAGTATCAGGTGACACTGAAGACTGGAGTAACAATGCTGAAAGTTCAGCTTTGCAATCAGGAATAAATGACGTAAAACTTATTCAAATAAAAAGCAGGTGTTTCTACAGTATTGTCGATAAAAATATTAAAAACTTTAGAATGGTAGTGTCAAGCCTTAAATTAATAAACGTGGACTCACATGAAAAACCTTTTCCTTAATTGCTTTTGCAGACTAACTTTTATATTGAAAACAGACCTGCCTTGCTTTGCCAGCCTCATGCAATCGTCACATTATTGTGGATTTATTTTAAATGGGAAGAGCACACGCAGTGTAGTGCATCTGCATGGCAGACCAGTTTACCTTTTAATTTTGTGTGCTATGCAGCTAAATTCCTGTGGGATGAGAACTTCCTGTTTATTTTTTTCTTTAGATAGATGTTGACTGCTTAGATATTGTTTAATACCATTAAAAAATCCCAGGTTCTTTTGACTGAGGCAGGAACTGAGGAAATAAAATAAAAAAAAATTGAGAAAATCTGAATCTGCATGCGATTTGTTAATTCTCTTTAACAGACAAAAGTACAAAGAAAAGATGTTCAAAATTTTCACTGACCAACTTAATTGTATCTTTGTAAATATAAACAGATTTTGATGGCTGTCCCAATACAGTTTTTAATCATTTAGGAATTGAGGATACTAGTTGTTGCAGTTTTGCAAGTGGAATATTTGCCCAAACTTGCCAGATATAAGACAGCTGCTCAACAGTCCGTGGACGTTGTCTGATTCTCCTTTTCATGTTGGGTCATGCATTTTCAATAAGAGACAGATCTGGACTGCAGGCAGCCAGTCAAGCACATCCACTGTACGGTGTAGAGTGTCTGAGAAACCATTAGCATGTGCAGAATGAGGCCTATTTCTTGATGCAGTGTTTAAGTGAAAACAGTTTTCCAAAGTACACCAGAGCCCACATGGCTATTTTTAACACTAGCATGATGGTTTCTCATACAATGACATCTGAGGGCTCAAAGGTCACGCACATTCAACAGAGTTTTCTTGCCTTTCCCTACACCGACTGAGATTTATTTTATCATGTTAGATGCAATAGCTAAATATTTGACAATCTTGCATTGAGAAATGTGATTTTTGTATTGTTTGACAATTCTCTCATGTAATATGGCACAAAGTGGCTCGCAAAAACTAAGATTCTCCTTTTATACCCAATCACGATGCCCTCACCTATTACCAGTTCGCCTGCTACTTGTGGACCGTTTCAAAATAATTTAACTTGAATATTCTGTAAAAATTTCACTTCATGCATCTGTCCCAACTTTTTTGGAGTGTTGCAGCTCAGAATTTGTTTATATTTACAAAATGCGTACATTGAAAATATATATTTTTTGTACTTTTGTCAGTTAAGTAAAGGTTCAAATCACAGATTCATGATTACTGTATTTCAGAAATGTCCCAACTTTTCTGGAATTGGGGCTATAAATTGTTGGCAAACTAGCATGAAAGATATCTTTAATAAGGTGGTAGTTATGGGTATATCCTGGTGAAAAAAAAAATAGAGTCTGGTGTGTTGTGCAATGTCATTCACCTGTATTCACAGCTTACACAATTGTGTTTTTCACTTTTTTGCACTGTTTTGAGTTCAAATTCAACTAATTGCCCCCCCCCCCCATTTTCCCTGACCCTTCTTTGAAATAGGATTTGTGAGGTGACGGTGGTTCCCATTAATTGGCCCAGCTCAACAAATATCACTTCATCAATCTGTTCTCGCTGTTTAGCAGTGTCGACATTTTCAAATCTCCTGAGCCGTTTCAGGTCGCACTGAACGCATTAGGGTAAAGAGAACGTTGTTGAGAATTAGTTTGGACACAGGTGTCAGCTGTGGTGACTGCAAGTTTCTCCCCCAGAAATGACTCAGTGTTGATCTCTAGCTTACATCATGCTCTCAAAAACAAAATTAAGAACTTGTTCTAAGTTAATTGGGTGAATCTGGTCAGATTTTTATTGTCTTTATTTTCATTTTTCCAGAGCAGGTTAATATGTTTTTGTAAGTCAACATTAAACAAAATTAAGTTGCTTAAAGTGCACGGTTCATTAAATTAAATTAATGCTAGATGGTTATTTTAAGATCAATTTATTAGTCAGGCTGTAGTAGGATTGTATTATTTTAAGTGTTTCTTTGGAAACATGATTTGAAAGACATGGATTTGTTGCGCGCCCTGTTGTTTTAAGTGACTTTTATTGAGTGACTGCTTTACACTGGGGACATAAACACTGAAAGGTTATTGGTAATATGGATAAATGGTGCGAGAGGAAACACTTCCTGCTGTTTCATGTAGTTCTCTACATAAACAGAATCCATGCATTAATCACCATTCTCAGCAGGCACTCCCTTAATTACAGGAAACAACCTGTTGTGAGCTAAAGAGGTTTTCTGAAAGTGAACTGATTTCATCATACGTTAACAGCTTCAGGATATGATCTAAAAAAAAAAAAATCTGCAATTTTAGGGAAATACTCCTGGCTTATGTAAAAATGTTAGTGTCACTGTTTGGGGTTCTTCAGATCACTATACTGGGGAACAAAAAAGCTGTTAAGTACACACACACACACACACATATATATATATATATATATATATATATATATATATATATATATATATATAAAATATCCATAGTATTTGAGTACTTGTCACAATACAAGGGTGCGTGCATAGCAGACAGACAGACAGATGAAGACTCAAGATGAATGGCTATAGGCAACTTCCAACACGAAGTTTAATAAATCCACATTGGCAAGAATATGAATGGCTTGACATCCCTGCAGGGCATCCGCTGAGACGGTGTTGGAGGACTGGCTGAGCTCTGTGGTGGTGGTAAAACGAAACTAGCCAAAGCCAAAGTCAGAATGACACAGTCAATGCATGCAGGTTAATGAAAATAATAATTCCCAGTCCTTAAACAGAGGTAATTCCAAAAAAAACTGACAGATCATAGTCCAAATAGTTCTCATTGTGCAATAAAGATTCAGATACCGAGTGGAAGTCGACAAGTCCCTCAGCCAGTCCTGCCGGTCGGTTTCGCGGGCTCACGCCACGCTGGGGATGCACTTTCGGGGCGATGGCAAGCTCTGTCCTCTTGTCTACGGGCTCTGGCTCATTTGTTGCAGCGGGTGGTGCTTCTTGATCTGCGGGTGGCTCATGTGACTTCACCGCAGTCGTACGGGATGAAACGGGCTCTGGGTCTGGCTGTGCTCCGAATTGGGATGCGATGCTCTCAAGACACCTAATGATGGTTTCCCTCCAGTCCAATCCTGTGGTGTCTGGGAGGTTGATAGGGCAGTTTAAGGTTGACCCGATCCGGAACAAGGTCCTCAGGGTCTCGTCGTTGAGGGAACTGGTGACGGCCAAACAACAAAAATCTTTGACAAATGAAAATAAATTATGTCTCTCCTGAGCCAGGTGATTATTTTTTGCCATATCGTCCATCTTGGGAGGTTTGGTCATCTGTCACAATACAAGGGTGTGTGCGTAACAGGCAGACAGACAGACGAATACTCAAAAGATGAATATGGGACATTCTACCAGAAACGTACATTTCCACTTCTAAAAAATCTTGGGGGAAAAAATATTTTATTCTTAAATCTGAACACTGAGTCATATAGAGGACATGTTAAACTATGAGAAACACATAGCATGCCATCTCAGCATGTCTTTATGATTGAATAAAATACATTTTAATATGCATTTCACCCCTAAAATGTCAGGCCCTGTCACAGACAAATCTGTATATGTTAGAATGGTTTCCTAATGAATTTCTTTGATACAAATAGCATTTTCTTATTGGTCACATGTCCCTGATTGTATATAACATGGTTTTGTAATTCCTTTAAGAAATATTCAGCAACTTTTCGGTCATCTGTAGTACTCAAAATCACAGAATACCCGCCAGGCACTCATATAGTTGTAAAAAACTAGCTTTAAATAGGAGATTTTTACAAAAACATAGTGGTGGGTTTATACTCCCACCTTCATCTACACAATTAAAGAGATTAATTCATCAATATTTCCTCAAATAGTACATTTTTGTATCATAATTTCCTGTGTGACAGGACTGACCGTGGCGTGACAGGACTGACTTTATGGATTTTGTTGATGCAGAAAAAGTTATGTTTTGTGTTCTTTATTTGTACATTTCCTGAAGAAAATGTGAAGTGATGCTTGCAGTGGCAAAACTCACCACTCGGTTGCTAGGGTGTGGTACATGATTGCATACGAGCCAACAAACATGTCTGTACGATGTTCTGGTGCTGAGATATGGCTTATTCATGTGTTCAGGTGGTTGCTAGGATGTTGCTAGGGTGTTCTGGGTGGTTGCTATAGTGTTGCTAGGGTGTTCTGGGTGGTTGCTATGGTGTTGCTAGGGTATTCTGGGTGGTTGCTAGGGCGTTGCTAAGTGATTGCTAGGGTGTTCCGGGTGGTTGCTATGGTGTTGCTAGGGTGTTCTTGGTGGTTGCTATGGTGTTGCTAGGGTATTTTGGGTGGTTGCTATGGTGTTGCTAGGTGGTTGCTAGGGTATTCTGGATGGTTGCTAGGGCGTTGCTAGGGTGTTCTGGGTGGTTGCTAGGGTGTTTTACTATGGCATGCATTAAATACATATTATATGCATTAAAGGTAATAAAAAAAGTACAAAGCCATTCATTTGTAAAGCCGTGTCACAGGACTGTCAGGCCCTGTCACATAGGGATGTGACGGGACCTGATGTGACGGGGCCTGACGGCCGCCATTTTAAACTGCCATTACTCAGCCTGTTAGCATGCTAGCATAAAAACTGTTAACATGCAAGCAAGGACTTTCAGTAACATTTTTAGACATGTTTTGGATAAAAAAAAAAACATTATTTTCTGGGATGTTTTCCCGTGACAGGGCTTGACCCTTTAGCCCGTCCTCCTAAAAAAAATCATAAAAAAACAAGTTTAAAATCATACAATTCAATGAGAGAACTTACCCGTGATCATGTCAGCTTCACCTCTGTCAAATTATGTCACTTCGTCTGAGTCATACCCTTAAAGGCTTATTGCACACATTTTATGTAGGGTTTTATGTAAACGTGACAGGACTGACCAAAAACATGGTGACAGTTGTAAAATAGTATTTATTTGTAGAATTTATGTAGAATTTCATGTTTTTGATCAATTGATGTGAATGATAAGAAGTTAAACTTGTTATTGATGGAGTTATTTTCTAAATAACAGTTTTTAGCATAACAAAACTATGAAAGCTGTAGCTCCAATTTGGCTGAGGACAAGGACAAGTACAGGATTTGTAAATTTCAAGTGTTTTTAATAAAGAAAAAAATATCTGAGAACCTAATGAATGACAAATTCATTTACAGACCAACTCACAGAAATCAACCATCAGTCAGTTTTAGAATTTTTGTTGGATGAAATACTTTTTTATTCACTGTAACAGTTCAAGGACAGATAATGTACGTTTCTGGTAGAATGTCCCATATACTTCCAACACGAAGTTGAATAAATCCACATAGACAAGAATATTCAATGAAGGCAGATAAACATATTAACGTGAACGTGAGGGATCAACTTATATAGCAAACACAGACGAGATGATTATTAAACAGCTGAAACCAATAACACAAATGAGGAGTCGGAAAACTGAACAAGGACGACACGTGACATGAAAACAAACAAAGTCCATGAATAAAAAAACTAACAAAACATAATTGTGACAGTACTTTTATTTCAATATTAATATTAAATAATATAATGTAAATATTTAAATTGAAGTTCCTTTAGTGCACACTTGAGGCACCTTCAAAAGAGAGGTTCTCTGATGGTTTAGCTAGAGTGAAAATGTAAGGAAACCTAAATGGTGCCTCAAGCATCTTTTTATTTTTATAGTCTGAGAGGAGATTTCCTATTGAAAAGTATTAATATGCACGCCAAAACCAACACAAAAGGGAAAAAAATGCCCATTTACCTCACTGAACTGTAAACACTGAACACAAAATAATTAATTTGTTTAGGGTAACTAATGTTAACAAATGAAACCTTATTGTAAAGTGTTACCGTTTTTTTGTGAAAGACCAATGTTAAGTGGGAGATTTAGTAGTGTTTGATGATTAGCTATGCTAATTTAGAAGAGTTTCTGCTATGTGTTTTTTTTGTAGGGTTACCATCATGGTGACGAGTGGAGCATGAGCTTGGTTTGAGAACAGATGTTATGTTCTATATTGACGTACTTATTGCTATGCTATGCTAATGCTATCAAATCATTGTGTTACATCCTTCTGAACATAAAATATACAGGATTAACAACAACATGGTATTCATACTGATGTAAAAAACAATAGCCAAGCCTCACCTACATGCTTGTGTTTTGATACCATTCCATCACATGAAAATCGATGCTCCCCACCAGTGCACAAGTGGAAAAATCTCTCGCAATATGTTAAAGAAGGAAATCTGCTTGAAAAAGGCAATCTCACATTTCAGCACGGTGCATACTGTCGCATGATCAGGATTCAACTCTCCCTCTGCTTTTGGGGAGGAGCTGCTCTGAGACGCTGTGTTTGCTCTGGTGAGGGGTTAAGAGGGGAGATACAACATTAGGCTCAAACCTGGTCTGGAATTGGACAGATACTCAACCTCCATGCAGTGCCAAGAGGTCCTCGTGCAGGGCCTGAGTTTGGGGATGATCCTGGGTGGGGTAATGCACTTTATATGTCTCAGGAAGTCTCACGCTGCCTATGGCCGCTACGTGGACACCTCGGGCAGCTCCATCATGGTGCCCGCAAGGCTAGCCTGGTTCCTCCAGGAGCTTCCCGCTCTCTTGGTGCCCCTGCTTTTGATGCTGATCACGGATGGAAAACACAGCACTGGGAAACAACTGATGCTCTGGACCTTCTGCTTGCATTACTTCCAAAGGTAAGCTGTGTGCCTGATGGGACAAACATTTTTACAAACAATTTTACAACATTAATGAAAGATCACTAGTATAAAATGCAGACATTATATGCCAGAGCGGATGACTGCATATATATAATACTGGATATATTAGCTCACCCAGAACAAATGAGAAAAAAATAACCCTTAATCCAAAGACAAAAGGGAACGGACTGGGTGGAATGTTCTGGATTCCTGCTTCTTTAACAATCATGCTGTGCTGACAATAAATTAAGCCTGAGGAAATGTAACATAATATTTGAGTTGAGTAATTAACTGAATCAAAAGCAGGTGAATGACGAGAGAAACGCTTGGATTTAGGATCAGGTGTTCGCAGACACACAATAACAGTCCAAATGTAATGCACTGTAGGCAGATGACCTAACATACAAATAACATTCTGGTTTCCAGGAGCTGCATCTACTCTCTGCTGACCAAAGGGCGGCCGTATCCATTCAACATCATGCTGTTAGGGATGGTGTTTTGCTCTATTAATGGCTTCCTGCAGGCACACTATCTGCTGCATTGTGCTACATATAACAACACATGGTTTTCTGATGCCCGTTTGGTAGCCGGTAAAACTCGTTTACTGAAATAATTATTATAATAAAATTGTGTGCTTTTCAAAATTATATATATATAAATAATTTTTTGCTTATCGTATTATTAATTTTTTTTAAATTAAATTTACTTTAGATAAATTGCTTGTTAATGTTTATATAAAGTTGTACGTTTATTAAACTAATTTTTAAACTGTATTTCTCTAGGCCTGATTATATTTTTCATAGGAATGGGAGTCAATATTCACAGTGACCACATTCTTCGCAGCCTGAGAAAACCTGGAGAAATTTCCTATAAAATCCCGAGAGGTATTTGAGGGTCTTTTTAATGTTCGCAACACTCATCATTCACTCATCAGTCTTTATTTCTGTCTCTGAAAGCAAACTGCAATTAGCTTCACTGAATAAATGCTGAGCTGATTTATGTGTTTATTTTATCTGCAGGCGGCTTATTTGAGTATGTTTCTGGTGCAAATTTCTTTGGGGAGATAGTACAATGGCTGGGCTACGCTGTTGCTACCTGGTCCTTACCCACATTTGCTTTTGCTTTTTTCACAATTTGCTTCATAGGCCCAAGAGCCTATCACCATCACAGGTAAGTAAACCAAAATTCACAAATCACTTACAGAATTATTAAACTGTACTTCTTCAACATGTTTTCAATGGTATTTGATTGATTTAGAAAACTACATGTGGTTTCTCTAATGTGTTCCAGGTATTATCATGAGAAGTTCAAAGATTTCCCCAGATCAAGAAGATCTCTCATACCCTTCATCTTCTGAGCAGATAAATGTAGTTGCGTTCTGACAGAAATAAATAATTCATCTTCTTAATTGCTACAGTGTACACCTGTCCTTTTGGTTTGTTTTCATTGCCTGATTTAGCATACAGTAAGTGGGAATTATTGGCACAAATAGGAACATTTATGACTTGAATATCTTACCAGATTGTGTGTAATGGTTTTGACTTCCTGTATGACAAAGGATTAATCATATAAAAGGACACTTTACTACGACTTAATCTTTTTTATTATTTCTACAGTATGTTATTGCTGTTGTTAGTATATTTGCGTGTTACTGTGTGTAACTTTTATATCACTTCCTCTATCCCAGCTTAATATGTAGAGACAACTGTAAATTGGTTGATTTCCTCAAAAAGTGTAAACTGTATGACTAAACTGTATGTGGTGTTATTAAAACATGAACATCTCAGCCATTCAAGACAATTGGATGATTTTGTGTTTACAGGATTATCTGTTTGCTGAACAATGACATGTTTGGTGTTTACACCAATTGTTGATTGAAAACAATCATTATTTAGCTAACAATCATGATTTTGGTGATGCTAATGATGCATAATTTCACTTCATATTTAAAGAAGAAAATATAATGAACAGAAAAATGAAACCATATGTGTTTTTTATAAAATGCTGTTAATCTAAAGTGGTTTAAGGTACACTATGGCCCTCTGTTGGTTAAACAACAAAACTGCATGCATTTTGCAGAAGAACATGTTTTGGTTGTGCTTTGGATCTGCATGACTGTGCCAGGACTTTGCAGTGAGACATGTTGTACGTGCTACAGTAGGTCTGCACGATGAATAAATTTACCACACAGTTTTGCATGTGTGTGAGACAGAACTGATGGTTTGCCTGAAGAGAGTTTGTTGTGTGCTTGTTTGTGTTTGGTTAATCTATGACTCTCCAATATTTTGGAGAGCTCACAGCAGTGACAAGGCGGGCTTTTGTCCGCCTCGCTGCCTGCTGTGAGTTTGTTTGCGTCGTGGCTGTCTAAGCCTCGTATTAGCTTCGTATTTCCTTCTGTTTTTCCGTATTTCTCTCTTTATTCTGTTCTGAACCATCATTTAACTCATAATTACAACTCGGACTGTTGGCCAGACGCGTCTCAAGCCATTATACGGCTGGAACCGCAAATACGGTTGGAACATTGGTTGTTGGTCGTAGAGCGAGACACCGCTTCACTGCTGTTCGCCCTGCGATCGACTGCTTTTGTCAGCCTTGTTGCCCGCTGTGAGTTTGTTTGTTTGCGCAAATATGGTTTGAACATTGGTTGTTGGTCGTAGAGCGAGACACCGCTTCACTGCTGTTCGCCCTGCGATCGACTGCTTTTGTCAGCCTCGTTGCCTGCTGTGAGTTTGTTTGTTTCCCGTCTATCGTGCGTCTACATTACACCCATACCACTAAAAAGACGTTTTTTACCCAAGACTTGAGTCATAAATTAGTATAAATATTAATAGCATCACTGGTTGCATCATTGCTAACTTACTGTCCATCTGTTAAAATGGCGAATATATCAGGTGTATGTTGTCTACCTTTTGGTGCAGATGAGAACAAATCTGAATTGCTCGCGGTGCAGTCTGAATTAGAAGCTGTAGAAAAGCAGATCTGTGACCTTCTAGAGAGACAAGCTGAGCTGAGAGACCGGCATTTAACTCTTGAAACATCACGCGCTGATGCACACGGATCAGTGATTAACCGGTTATTAATCAGTTAGTAATCCGCTGACGCTGACCTCGTCTACTCTGTGCGTTTCTCAGCATTGGTCCCGAGCGTCCAGGTCACGATCAGCCATGATTTCATTCACTCCATCCCACTCAGAACCGCTTCTCCCCTCTTCGCGAAACGGAACGCGATGCTGTAATCATCGGCGATTCCACCGTCCGACACGTCCACGCTACGTTAGGTAAAAGTAAGGTGCACAGTCACTGCTTTCCTGGTGCTCATGTTCTCGATATCACTGCGCGGGTAACTGAGATCTTGAACGGTGACGAGCGCGTTGGAGCTGTTGTGCTGCACGCGGGAGCTAACGACATTAGGCTGTGACAGACGGAGGTTCTAATGAGAAAGACTTCAGGAGCCTTATCGATACGGTACGCAGCATATCGCCTGAAACATCGATTATTGTGTCTGGACCGCTTCCTACGTACCGACGAGGGCATGAAAAGTTCAGTAGATTATTCGCGCTAAATGAATGGTTATTGTCATGGTGCAATGAGCAGAAACTGATTTTTGTAAATAATTGGAATCTGTTTTGGGAGCGACCAAGCTCTTCCGCACTGATGGCTTACACCCAAGTAGAATCGGGGCAGATCTTCTGTCGGATAACATCTCCAAGATGTTAAATACCATTTGACTAGTAACCAAAAATCCAAATCACAGTCTCTACTGCACCAATTTAATTGATATTAATACTAGTGTAGAACATTGCATAGAAACTGTGTCTATTCCTCGTTTACTAAGATCAAATAATAAATTTACTGCGGGATCTAGAAAAAATCTAATTGTTATTAAAACAAAAAATCTCGCTATTAGTGAACAAAAACAATTTCTAAAGCTAGGTCTTCTAAACATTAGATCGCTCACACCTAAGGCGGTTATTGTAAATGAAATGGTCACAGATAATAATTTCGATGTTCTGTGCCTTACTGAAACCTGGCTTGAACCAAATGATTATTTCGGTCTAAATGAGTCTACTCCGCCAGGATACTGTTATAAGCATGAACCCCGTCTGATCGGTCGTGGCGGCGGTGTTGCAACAATCTACAGAGATATCCTTAATGTTACTCAGAAAACTCGTCATAGGTTTAATTCGTTTGAATTGCTTGTGCTAAATGTTACGCTTTTAGATGTAAGAAAAAAATCCCTATTATCTCTAGCATTGGCTACCGTATATAGACCTCCAGGGCCTTACGCCAATTTCTTAAAAGAGTTTGCTGACTTTCTATCAGATCTTTTGGTCAACGTCGATAAAGCATTAATTGTTGGAGATTTTAACATACACGTAGATAATTTAAATGATGCGTTAGGGGCTGCGTTTACAGATTTATTAAACTCTTCGGGGTCAAGCAAAACGTCACCGGACCAACTCATCGTCTTAATCATACACTCGATTTAATTATATCATATGGAACCGATCCAACCGATATAGATATCATTCCACAAAGTGATGATGTCACGGACCACTACTTGGTAACTTGCATATTACGCACTGCTGTAATATGTCATGCTGCGCCACGTTATCGACCAGGTAGAACAATTCGTCCATCCACCATAGATCATTTCTCAAATAGCTTATCTGATCTGTCTCAGCTGCTGCCTGAACCCAAACAAACAGATGAATTAGACGAACTAACTAGCACTATGAGCACCATTCTCTCTAGAACATTGGATATTGTTGCACCCATTAGATTAAAAAAGGTCAGAGAAAAAAGTATAGCACCATGGTACAATAATACTACGTATGTTTTAAAGAGAGAAACCCATAATTTAGAGCGTAAATGGAAAAAAAATTATTTAGAGGTCTTTAGAATCGCGTGGAAAGACAGTATGTCACTTTATAAAAAGGCACTTAAAACGGCCAGGTCTGAGCACCTCAGCAAATTAATAGAAAACAACCGAAATAATCCAAGGTTTTTATCTAATACCGTGGCTAGACTAACAAATAAACAGACGTCGTCTGAACAAAATACCTTGTTACAGTTTAGTAGTAATGATTTCATGAACTTCTTCACCGAGAAAATTGAAAGCATCAGAATCAAAATCGTAAACGTTCGATCTTTGCTCGCGCCTTATAATTCGGCCGCAATTATCACCCCGCAAGAACAATTACAATGCTTTACAACCATAGAACAAAAAGAGTTAAATAAACTTATCACTTCATCTAAAACAACAACATGTTTATTAGATCCTATACCAACTGAACTACTGAAAGAAGTGTTACCTATAGTGGAAGAGCCTCTTCTCAATATTATTAACTCATCTTTATCTTTAGGTCATGTTCCAAGAACGTTCAAGCTGGCAGTTATAAAACCTCTTATTAAGAAACCACAATTAGATCCAAATAACCTAGCAAATTACAGACCCATTTCGAATCTTCCATTTATGTCAAAAATATTAGAAAATGTTGTGTCCGCTCAACTTGGCTCTTTCTTGCAAGAAAACGACATCTATGAAAAGTTTCAGTCTGGATTCAGGCCACATCATAGCACTGAAACTGCGCTTGTTAGAATCACAAATTATTTAATTTTAGCTTCGAACCAAGGCTGTATCTCAGTACTAGTTTTACTTGATCTTAGTGCTGCGTTCGATACTATAGATCACACAATACTCTTAGATCGACTACAAAATTACACTGGTGTTCAAGGACAAGCATTAAGCTGGTTCAGGTCATACTTATCTGACCGCTACCATTTCGTCTACTTAAATGGAGAAAAATCGATTATAACTTCGGCAAACTATGGAGTGCCGCAGGGATCTGTGTTAGGCCCTTTATTATTCTCAATATATATGCTGCCACTTGGTAATATTCTAAGGAAACATGGAATTAGTTTCCATTGTTATGCTGACACTCAAATATATATTTCATCACGGCCAGATGAATACGCTAAATTATCCAAATTGACAGATTGTGTTAAAGATATAAAAGATTGGATGACACGTTATTTTCTTTTATTAAATCCAGACAAGACAGAGGTAATACTTATCGGTTCTAAAAACCGTCCACAAAACCTTTCACAGCACGACTTTAACATAGTAGGATGCCCTGTTACTTTATCCGCTACAGTAAAAGACCTGGGTGTTACATTAGACTGCAACCTGTCTTTTGAAAAGCATATTTCATATGTTACAAAAACTGCCTTTTTCCATCTTAGAAACATTGCTAAGCTACGTAATATGCTATCAGTCTCTGATGCAGAAAAGTTAGTTCATGCATTCATGACCTCGAGACTAGATTACTGTAATGCTTTATTAGCTGGTTGTCCTGCATCTTCAATAAACAAGCTACAGTTAGTCCAAAATGCAGCCGCTAGAGTTCTTACTAGATCAAGAAAATATGATCATATAACACAGATTTTATCATCACTTCATTGGTTACCTATAAAGTTCCGTATTAAATACAAGGTATTGCTTTTGACTTATAAAGCTCTAAATGGCTCCAGTTTAGCTCCAGTCTATTTAACAGATCTTCTATCGCCTTACAATCCATCGCGCTCTTTAAGATCACTAAATTCGAGGCTTCTGGTCATTCCTAGGATATCCAGATCCACCAAAGGAGGCAGAGCATTTTCACATTTAGCTCCGAAGCTCTGGAATAGCCTTCCTGATATTGTTCGTAGCTCAGACTCGCTCTCCCAATTTAAAACTAGACTGAAGACGCATCTATTTAGCCAGGCATTCATATACATTTTTTATCTTACAGTTACTGTAAATTCGGCCTCTAGTTCATAAACGCCAGAGGAGAACTGGCCCCCGACTGAGCCTGGGTTCTCCCAAGGTTTTTTTTTCTCCATTGGGTCATCTGATGGGGTGTTAGGACACCATTAGGTCACTGGATGGAGTTTTTCGGTTCCTTGCCACTGTTGCCTTTGGCTTGCTCAGTTGGGGATATTCAAATTAATTAACCAATCATACCATTGATCAGCTCTACCAAACTTGGATGTCTTTTTTCCAGTAATAAACAAACATTGTTAAGTTGTTTTGATTGATACTATGAAGCAGCTTTGATACAATCTGTATTGTGAAAAGCGCTATATAAATATATTTGACTTGACTTGACTATTTTACTAGCGGTGGTTGTCAATAACAGGCATGTCTGTTGAAAAGAATGGCCAATCAGAGGTGATAACTGTAGTTTTTTGTGTGAGTGAGCTCAGGCTCACTTTCTGTATGCTATATAATCATTTATTTATTTGAAAAAGGTTTTGTTTGCCATGCAGAGGACCAACGTCCACTGCATACTGCAAAGTTTTAGAAGTGACAGAGGCATTTAATATGGGAAAAAATCTGCGAAATTCTTCTGTAAATCACTTCCGTAAATCAAATTGATATTACTGAAAGTAATAAAGTAGCAACAGACGGCAAATATCTAATGAGTGGTCCTCTGCAGCTATCTAACGGTTGTAGTGGTACTTTTGTCATCTTCTTTTCGAAAGTGTTTGTTTTCCACTAGATGTCAAAAACGGTCCACTAAAGCATTGCACAATCCCCTTCGAGTCGGTCTCTCAACATTGTGTAATAGCTTACGTTTTGGGGAAACTCCTTTCTCCGAAATTACTGAACCCTGATTGAATCACGCTATTGCAATAGCCAATGGCGCTTGAGTACTTGCACGGTACTTGGGCGGGCCCAGCTGCAATATAGGTAGCGCAGAGCGGAAAATTATCTTAGAATCTTTCTCCATCACTTCACTTCACTTTGGAGCCTGCTTCGCCGTAGACCTGCGCGAGAAGAGCAGACAATGCTAGAAGCAAACCACTCCTTTGATCCGGTGAATTAATGAGATGTAACTTCGAGGATGCCACATGTGGGACGGGCCCATAGAGTTCCCGGACTCGCACGACGACTCAGTGTTGTGCTTTCGCCCACGGTGAAGCGGTGCTAAGAGGGTCTGATTGCCCTCGTGTGAGGACCTGCCTATCAAAATTCTCAGCACGAGGCTCGCTGATGTGCTCAACGGCAGCCTGCCAGCAATCACGCCTTCCATTCCTGAGAGGCCGCGAAGAGCTCCCTCGGGAAGCTCTGCTGGTGAGTTAACGCCAGCCCAGTGCCCACGTTCTCATCGCCCAGCAGAGCCCCGGTCTCCTACACTAAACACAGCCTCTGCCCTTCTTCTGACGCACGGGACCTGGTCTCTTTTGGCTATGGAGAAAACAACATGATGTCCACCAACGCCTCCAACCCAGATGCCTGGTCTGAGGCCCCACTCCAACTTCTCTGGACAAGGATGTCATGAATATTCTTTTGGAGGCCGTGGCCAATATGGCCCTGGAATGGTCAGTCCCAGAGCAGCCGGTGAAAAAGTGGATGGACGGGTCTCAATGCAGACTGCCAGTGGGATGCCCCGCAGAGACCAGCTCCCTTCTTCCATGAGATCTACGATGAGGTCACGCAGTCATGGCCCTTCCCTCATTCAGCCCGAGACCATGCCCAAGAGACCCACCTCCTCTCAGTAGCCCCTTTCACACAGCGCGTTGATCCCGGGAAATTGCCAGAACACCTTCTGTGTGAACGCAAACACGACCCTGGATTGATGCCGAGATCGATGCCGGGTTGGGGACCTAGTAACATTGCCGGGATCAGTCCCGGAACGAGCGCTGTGTGAACAAAAGCCGTAATCAATGCCGTGTCGTAATGATGACGCTGAAGTGAAGTGAAAGCAGGCTAGTGAAACCATACGTAATGCGCTAGTTTATGATCAAATCAGAGAAAAAAATACACAAGCGTGGTTTCTCGAGAGAGAAATCGCAGCTCATAAGCAAACTATAGACACTGCTGAGACATTACATGTCACATCGATGTCACGTGTCTTTACGGGATTTTTACGGGTTGTTTGTGAACGCACTCTCTGATTCCGGAAAATCACTGGCAGTGTGAATGAACCAAAATCAAACGAACCCGGGTCAAATCCTGGGTCACTTTATCCGTGTGTTTTCCGGAATCTCTGTGTGAAAGGGGCTAGTGGTGGATGGGGCGGACAAACCTGGTTTCACCCGGTCGCCTCCCTTTAAAGAGGCCATCACGGCTCACCTGTGTCCGTCTCGTGGATGGAAGTCGAGTTCGATGCCTTCTAAGCCAAGTAGAACTACAGCCCACATCACCGAGAAGGTATAAATTTCAGCTGGACACAAAGCATCTGGCCATCATACAATGGCGATCCTGCAGGTGTTTCAGACTAGACTCGTGAAGTCCCTGAACGAGGAAGTCCCAGAGTCATTTCGCAAGCTGTGCAGGGCAGTAGATCTCACCCAAGGAGTCAGGCGCAGTATGCGCAACCTGGTAGTGCTGGCAGCCCCTCCGCTCCAAGCATGCTCCATGATCCTAAGCTGCCGATGTGTCAGAGACCTAACAAGAAGTCCTGTTATAGCGCAAAGCAAGTTCCCCGCCAGTCCAAGAGCTCAGTGGACCAGAAGCAGAGTTCCTGAAGTTGAAGTTGCTCCTGTGAGTTGCAGCGAGTGCAGATAAATGTTTGAATTTTGTTTTACCACTGCAAAGGGTTGTAATAAACACTAGAACAAACATACCTCAAAATCAGAGCTCTTTTCCTCTTCACCAATTGGAAGAGTCACAGCAGAACATTTGCGTCTCCGATCACCACAGTGGTGTTTCGTTCTTGAATGATCGTCATTTTCAGCGCAGTGGCCAGCCCCTCTGCTCCAAGCATGCTCCATGATCCTGAGCAGACTCACAATTCTGATATTATAAATCACAGTTGCGACTTTAAACTGTGAGAGACACGCAATTGTGAGAGAAAAAAAGTCAGAATTGCGAGATAAAAACCCCTCAGAATTAAGAGATAAAAAGTCACAATTATCTTTTAATTTTTTTTATTCCTTGTCAGAAACAAGTTTCCGTATTTAATAGTCAAATCAACAGCAGTAATTTTTGTACTGGAAAGGATCTAAAATCAAAGACTACACCCAGTGTGGGGAACTACACGTACAAAACACACACTCGTTGTTCTTCCTTGCAATATATGATTTCCTAGAGTATATAGTTCTATGTAGTAATCTAGCAGTTGTTGTTATCCTTTCAGTCACTGCACTAATTACAGGAACATTACCCCTGAAGCTACCAAAGCCACAATGACGACGACCTATTTGGCCGTTTGAATATTTGCAAAAAGTGCAGGTCACTGACACTGGCAGCATCAAATAAGACATAACTTATATTGTAACTTATATGTGTTCTTCATATTTTGGTTTTGGAGGTCTAATGTAAGGAATATTTAATGTGTACTTTGTCACATGAAGTTATGAAGAAAAATAAGTCTCAGAAAAATATTTGATTATAAAATATATCAAACCTAGAATCTTTATTTAAGCACAGTTCATTCATCAAAATTCAATTGATATCCTTTATTATATATTTTACATCAAGAACAAAATTAGCCATCTCGACCGCCACATTCAAAGCATTGAGCTTGGCAGAAAACGAATCTAATATTCTGGGCTGATTGTCAGTGTTTTCCAGAAAAACAGGAGAGAAAGTGTGGCACGCAGCATTTAGTGGAGTCTTCTCCAAGTCGGATCTGTCTTCCACCAGACCACAGCCACAGGTTTGCCTAGCACTGGTTAGGGGGTAGATATCTGGTACCCATCGGTGAGCATATGTGAGGTCAATGAGACAGTCCTGCCCGTCATGCTCTAAAGAAAGAGCCACAGCGTGCAGAGAGCTGCAGAATGCCTTGACTGCCATGAGAAACTCAGAGTGAGAGACGCCCAGAGCTGCAGCTGTTGTTGTGGCTGTGGACTGATTCTGTGAAGTAAAATGACAAAACATTTAATATAGCAGCAATATAACAGGGCACACAGCAATAGAGTCAAAACCTGGAAGACTAATTCACCAGTGGTTCCCTTAACATTTTCCTATGTTTTGATAATGAGGTTTTTCAATTTATGAGTAAAATTTAGTCTGTGGAAACCTAAGTTGACGATACTTGGACGTTTTGTTTTACAGCGTAAATTACACACACTTACTCCCCAAACATTCTTATCTAGTAACTTGTTAGAAACACGTTTTTAAAAAACAATAAAATAAACATACCTGCTTCAAAATTCACGTTTTCGATATGGGTGTTTAATTTATGTTGTAGAAAAAATGTCCAAGTATCGTCAACTTATGTTTACCACAGATCTTATTTTACTCATAAATTATAAAAAAAATCATAGGAAAATCTCGAGGGAACCACTGGCAAATTAGTCTTCCAGGTTTTTACGTCATCCACACTGTGGCATGAGGATTGTAAGGTTGAGCAGATGTAACCCCAAAGAGCAAGCGGGACTTGAGGTCTTAGAATATAGAACACTTAATGACACCTTTAAAATTAAATGGTTCATAAAGTTTTTGAAGAATAGAGAAAGTCTTTGTAATGCATTTCCTAATTATATATTTAATACTCTTGGGGGCATAGACTTTTTGTTGAAATGCCATTTTTATGTTGACAAAATTCCTGTTAAATTGGCCAGTTTTCACAGACAAGCCCTGCTAGGATGGATATTGGTGTATAAGCAAAATTTTGTCACCGCATAATTATTTCATATTGAATAACAAAGACATACTATTTAAAAAATCACTATTCTATCATACTTGGCTCAATGAAGGGATTATATTAGTAAGAAAGTTGTTTAATTACAATGGATATCTGTTATCATATACTGAATTTCTACAAACATTTTAATTATCAGTTAAACCAAGAGAGTTTGCTATTGTTCTTGAGGCGATTCCAAAGAGTGTCATGTTACTCTAATTGATTGGAAATCAACATGGATGATCTTTGAGGTAACATTTTCAATGATAATGTTAATGTTTTAAAACAAAAATGTAGCAATAAGGATATAAAAATGCTCTTTGTTCGGTGTCTTTTCCTGCAGCAAGATTCTTTTGGTCTTCTTTATTTGGTAATATCTCTTGGGTCACAGCATGGAACTTGCCAAATAAGTTTTCTGTTAATTCCAAAATTAAGGAAGTGTCTTACAAAATATTTCACAGAATTTATCCAGCTAAGCATGTTTTGGAAAGATTGAAGCTTAATATTTCATATACCTGTGAATTTTGTGCACTAGAAAAATAAACTAATTTGCATCTGTTTTTTCACTGTATGTACTCAAGATTATTTTGGAAAGATTTAGAAACCTTTATTAGTATAAAACTGAAGTGTATTAAAGAAATGTGTGTATTTGATGTGCTTTTTTATACTAAGAATGACAATTTGTAAATAACAACATACTATAGGAATTATTTATTTATTTTTGTTAGGAAAATACCATATACATAAAAAAGTGGGCTCAATGCAAACCAAATTTTTCACATTTTAAAAATGATTTTAAATTATATGTAAATCTTTTGGAACAAACAAAAAAGTGCTGAAAACATGTAATGCTTTGAAAGCACTGGATTTTATGTAATTTTTCTATTTATTTATTTATTTTTTCATTTCCTGGCAGCTAATGTTAATGTGATAATATGAATATGTAATACCTCTTGTTCTCATGGCATTGAATTAATACAATTCAGATTTGTTTGCTCATGGCTCTCCTAGTGGTCATATTAAGTAGGTATGAGTAGATTTGCCACTAATTAACAATATATATGAAACATTAAAATAGGTTAAATTGGCATCTTCTAATTTTGTGAGAACTGGTCTGAATATGAACTGAGCTAGTTTTTGTGAAGATTCATAAAACCTTGTCAAATCTTTTAATAACTTTTGACCAGCATGGCCTCAAAATTAACAAAGAAAAGTGGTAAATGTCATTACACTGATATTAAAGCTCCAAATTTTTTATTACAACCAAGAACAACGTTTCAACCAGTTAGGTCTTCATAACGTATTTCATCAGGTTGTAATAATAATTTATTTATTTATTTATTTTTTGCCAATTTGGGTTTAGGATGTTCACACCAATTTATCCACTTCTCTCTATTTTTGTTGCTAAAAAAGTAGAATTTAAAGTAGAATAAATTTAATTTCATAATTCACATTATGACCAGAATGACTAAATTCTTATTTCACGATATGAGAATTTTTATTTCAAGATATTGTTCTTTTTTATTATTTTATCTCATTTCTGTAATTAAAAATAAGAAAAAAAGAAACAAATTACAAACAATAGGACAAATTCAATATAACAAAAATATGACTTAAAGTTTTTCCAGTACAATAGGTTTATTTAATGTACTTAGAATTACTGCAGAAATTTTATAATCCAAAATAAAATATTGCATAGTCTTCACTGTATGAATTAAATATAAATGTATTCTTATTAAAGCTAAACACAAAGTTATTCAGTCAAGAGCAGTAAGTTATTTTCTCTTTTGTTTGATTCACATTAATGACACAGAGCAGCAAGTAGGTACTATATTAGGCTGCTATCACTTTAAGACCAAACGCACAGATCCATTATACTGATACACATCCGATTTACACCCAACTGTTTACTTTCACTGGAAACATAACCGGCTGTGTTTACATGAATACTCCACATGATGGGCATTTTGACATTATAGCGTGTGTATTCGACCATTCAAGCGCAATAAGACGTGAAAAAGAACTGAATTTGGGATTGCATATCGAGAGACGTGGGTTTCTGTGCACGCGTTTACGCTCTGTGTCAATCAGCGCGAGCACCAAATTTAGTTTTATTTCACTGCTTATTGTGCTTAACACTTTTTAACATCGAGCACGATCTGAGAGAGGCATATATATTTACATACCGCAATATACACGATATAGCAACACGTCCCCTTGGAATTATAAGGTTCTATCTGACATTTTTGTCAAAATTGAGTTATTCACATATTCTTATTCGGTGACAACTTATTTACATTATGTGATGTGTTTTTTTAAGTTGTGTACATTGTGGGACTTTTTATTGAAAAAACAAAAAGGTTCTATCTACAAAATCGAACTCTAACTTGGCTCTATAAGGTTCTATCTGCGTGAGCCAATCAGCACTTCGAATGCACAGAAGAGGACCAATCAGAATCAACTTTATATGTCATGTCGCCAGCTTTTTCCTTGAAGACAAAAAGAAACCCCATAAAGGCATAATGCTATACATTTACAGTAAATTAAAGATTCACTAAATTGTGTAGTGTTATGAAGTGGCTTCAATTTGGCCATTTTCTTTATAGTGTATTGGTTATTATTATTAATTATCAATGAGGTTATTATTAATAACTATTATTATTATAGTTATTATTATTTGAATTATACAAATATGCAGTGAGTAAATTGAATATTTAAAAAAAAACATTTGTGTGTGTGTGCGCTAATGTGTGAAAGTGTGTGTGTGTGTGTGTGTGTATGTGTGTGAAAGTGTGTGTGTGTGTGTGTGTGTGTGTGTGTGTGTGTGTGTGTGTGTGAAAGTGTGTGTGTGTGTGAAAGTGTGTGTGAAAGTGTGTGTGAAAGTGTGTGTGTGTGTGTGTGTGTGTGTGTGTGTGTGTGTGTGTGTGTGTGTGTGTGAAAGTGTGTGTGTGAAAGTGTGTGTGTGTGTGTGTGTGTGTGTGAAAGTGTGTGTGTGTGTGTGTGTGTGTGTGTGAGTGTGTGTGTGTGTGTGTGAAAGTGTGTGACAGTGTGTGTGTGTGTGTGTGTGTATGTGTGTGAAAGTGTGTGTGTGTGTGTGTGTGTGTGTGTGTGAAAGTGTGTGTGTGTGTGTGTGTGTGTGTGTGTGTGTGTGTGTGAAAGTGTGTGTGAAAGTGTGTGTGTGTGTGTGTGTGTGTGAAAGTGTGTGTGTGTGTGTGTGTGTGTGTGTGTGTGTGTGAAAGTGTGTGTGTGTGTGTGTGTGTGTGTGAGTGTGTGTGTGAAAGTGTGTGACAGTGTGTGTGTGTGTGTGTGTGTGTGTGTGTGTGTGTGTGAAAGTGTGTGTGTGTGTGTGTGTGTGTGTGTGTGTGTGTGTGTGAAAGTGTGTGTGTGTGTGTGTGTGTGTGTGCGTGTTTTTGTGATTTGTGAGGACACAAATGTGTATAATGACATGGGTATTACACTGGTATTACAATTTGAACGTGATTTATGAGGACATTTCATACGTCCTCATATTTCAAATGGCTTTAAAAACATACTAAGCAGTGTTTTATTAAAAATGTAAAAATGCAGAATGTCTCCTGTGACGGGTAGGTTTAGGGATAGGGGCAGTGTAGGGGGATAGAATATACAGTTTGTCCAGTATAAAATCCATTACGCCAATGGAATGTCCTCACAAGGATAGCAAAACAAACCTGTGTGTGTGTGTGTGTGTGTGTGTGTGTGTGTGTGTGTGTGTGTGTGTGTGTGTGTGAGTGAGAGAGGGGGTGTGTGTGTGATTAAAAAATTAGTCTGACATTTTTTGTGATCATATAGTCAGTGAATCATTTTTCAATGATTATTAAACTTTATGAATTAATTTGCTGAAGCATGTCGATTTTCTTGTAGTTTTTAAAGTCTTAAAATGTCTTAATTTTTACAATATTAAGCCTTAAAGGTCAAATAGTTAACAATTTCATTGATGGAGTCTTAATTACAACAATAAACGTTAGCATGTTATTTCAGCCATACTGATGTCTAGACTAGAGAGAAAGCCATTATACCTGGCCCACTTTAGCTGGAATAAAGTCCTGCTCAGATGTATTACAGTAGCTGCTTTCTGTCTAAACAAAAGAAAGATTAAAGTAACAATTTCTGCAATAATGTGTTTAATTACCCACCAAATTGGTAACGAAAATTAAGATTCTGCACTGGACAAAATATTTAGACCTACCTTGCTTAATTTGAAATGTCCTAAATACATGGAAGTGCTAAAAAATATTAAATAAATGTCATAGAAAGGATACAATTTAACTTTCTAACACATGTTGAGATATTGTTACAACATTAATTTTATATTTCATGTTCAAATAATGTTTTGGCAGATAGAACCTTATAATTCTAAGCGAAAAGTGTTTTTTTAGAATTAGAAGGTTCTATCTGCATTTGACCCATTTCAAAAAAAGACATTTAAAAATTTGAGAGGATTTTGATATTGTATATTTAGAATACATTTAGGGTCCCTGTTATTTTCATGTTTGAAAGAAACTTGTTCCCCATATAAATTTTCCTATATGTAATGCAAAAACTTTGAAGCTCAATATCTCAAAACTGCTCAGAACGCAGATAGAACCTTATAATTCCAAGGGGACGAACAGACATTTTATACCGTAGTAACGATATACATCGTCATTCCGCCCAGCCCTAATTCACAGTCAAGAAATGCATAATGCATGCATCTTTTCATAACATTTTGACTAGTAAAACTTAGTCATCTACTAATCAATATTGTAGAAATGCAACTGAATGTGATGTGTAACTCGGTAGAACAGAATACCATGTGTGTGATGTGGGTGGCCAGCAGTGTCTCAGTGCAGCCTCCTCCAAGCAGGGCGTAGGGCTCCCTCAGAGTCAGTCGCAACACATGTTCTGCTCTTTGGCATGTCATCTGTCCAACAAATTAAACAAATGTTCATCATATGAGAGAAGTGAAAGAGGGGATTCATGCAATAAGTTTGAATAAATAAATGTGAGTCCAGTAAATCTAGAAAAAGTCATTTGGAAAATTGGAACTTAAAAATACAAGGAACAAAATAAATAGCTTGGAGAACAGAGAGGGAAGAATGCTCCCAAAATAAACCTGACAGAATGGTACGGCACAACCAGGGATTATTAGTAGAGCAGGGGAATACATTGAACCTTCATAAAATACACTATATAGCAAAAAATATTGGGACACCCCTCCAAATCATTGAATTCAGGAGTTCTAATTACTTCCATGGCCACAGTTGTATAAAATCACGCACATAGGCATGCAGACTGCTTCTACAAACATTTGTGAAAGAATGGGTCGCTCTCAGGAGCTCAGTGAATTCAAGCGTGGTACCATGATAGGTTGCCACCCGTGCAATAAGTCCAATCATGAGATTTCCTCACTACTAAATATTCTACGGTCAACTGTTAGTGGTATTATAACAAAGTGGAAGCATTTGGTAACAACAGCAACTCAGCCACGAAGTGGTAGGCCACGTAAAACCACAGAGTGGGGAGTGAAGAATCTGGAGTGACGAATCACGCTTCTCTGTCTGGCAATCCGGTGGATGAGTCTGGGTTTGGCGGTTGCCAGGAGAACGGTACTTGCCTGACTGCATAGTTCCAAGTGTTAAGTTTGGTGGAGGAGGGATTATGGTGTGGGGTTGTTTTTCAGAGGTTGGGCTTGGCCCCTTAGTTCCAGTGAAAGGAACTCTTAATGCTTCAGCATACCAAGACATTTTGGACATTTCATGCTCCCAACTTTGTGGAAACAGTTTGGGGATGGCCTCTTCTTGCTCCAACATAACTGTGCACCAGTCCACAAAGCAAGGTACATAAAGACATGAATGAGCGAGTTCCCTTTCGAGAGGTCTCTTGTATTGCATAAGTAGCTTACGCTATGGGAAAAAATCCTTTTCTCAAGAATATTGAAGCCACATTTTTGAAACTCAGCGCAGCTGAAAAACCTTTCAGCGGAACAAGCACCTGTAAAGCAGTCTGAGGACGCCGGCTCCTGTTTCAACTCGACGACACCTTCAGCCCGCTGTTCTGCTGTAAAGAACAGATCGCCCCATCCTCTGTGCTTCCTGCCTAGGCCCCGACCACGCATAAGCTGCTCTCTCGAAGGGGGGCTGCCTGGAGTGCGATGAGATGGCGCTCTCTACACTGCAGGCTCGACTGGCCAGTTTTGCCGCCGCCGACCACACATCCGCTCCTTTCCCTTTGCTCGAGCCACGCAAAAAGAAGCACTGCGCACAAGGATGCCAGAGCGGACGATTACGAGCGAGCACACGCCGGCCCCGTCCCCGCGTGCCTCGCTCTCTCCCAGAGAAACCCCCTTGCCAGTCCTGTTCACACAGACAGAACAACGCCCCTCTCAGCGAGCGGCCGGTCACGTCTCTTTCGGGGCATCAGACGAGGCGGACGACAAGAATGACAGACTTTCTCTCGTTGCATCCGAACACGATGAATGGACGGGCTCCGTGACGGACCCTGCCCCCTCAACGCAAGCTAGCACGAGTGATGTGAGATCCAGACTCGACGCAGAGCTTCTCCGCGTGCTGACTAAGGCCGTTGAAGACCTCGGGCTCGAGTGGTCTTCACCCCGAGGAGCCCACGCGTAGCAGGTTAGAACAATGGTTCCTGCCGGGCGCTGACAGGCCCCTCAGCAGAGCCCTGCAGCTTTCTTCCCCGAGGTACATGACGAGCTAAAGAAGTCGTGGAAAGCGCCACATTCAGCTCGTCTAAAGCCTTCATTTTCCTCAGCGCTCTCCATCGTCGACGGCGCTGTGGAAAAAGGTTACGAAGCGATTCCTCCCCTCGAGGATACGGTGGCCGCTCACCTCTGCCCACCGCCACGGGATGGAAATCTAAAGCGGCTCACCCGTCCAAGCCTGGCCGCGTCTCTTTAGCTCTCGCCGGCCGTGCATACACCTCCGCTGGCCAAGCTGCTTCGGCGCTTCACACCATGGCTGTCCTCCAAGTTTTTCAGGCGAAACTTTTCCGCTCAATAGACAAGTCTGGACCTGAACCGGAGGCTTTTAGAGACCTGCACAGCGCTACTGACTTAGCTCTGCGAGCTACCAACGCAACTGCACAGGCGATTGGCAGGAACATGGTGAACTTGACAGTGCTTGAACGTCATCTCTGGTTAAACTTAACGGAGATGAAGAATGCGGATAGGGCAGCTTTTCTCGACTCCCCTATTTCCACTACCGGTCTGTTCGGGCCAGCAGTCAAGGGTTTCGCGGAACGTTACACAAAGGCTCAGAAAGCGTCGCAGGCTATGCGTCACTTCCTCCCTAAACGCTCCAGCTCTGCTTCGGGCCACCACAAAAGGTGCTGCCCCGTTAACCTTTAAAGCCAACGCCGCCAGTCTCACAGCCTCACCCAGCGACTGAGGTACGTCAACTCTCTCGTTCAGCGAAATGTCAGCAGTTCCCAGAGCAACGTGGACCCAGACCCAGGTGTGTGTTGGACACCCGAGCCTCAAAAGCCTTCCTAGCCACAACAGCAGGCAGGAAAAGAGAGTGTTTAAGTCACGCTGCGGCCGGACCAACCTCCAAGAAAGCTCTTACACATCTCCCAGTCCCCTCTTTTCAGGCAGTGGAAATGTATTTACTGCAGTAAACGAGTCTGTTTTAAAACATCCACATCTGCAAACAAATGCCATTTTTATGGCGACCCAAATAAAGCACAAAAAGAGCACTTGTCTGTCTGTTCTCCCTCCGGCTCATGCTGGAAGTGTAATAAATGTAGGTTGTGTGCCCACAATGAAGTATGCACCCCTGCACATAAACACTGTTTCCACAATGCTAGTTTTCTCCCCGGGTCGCGCTGGAGGTGTAATAAATGTAGGTCATGTAACCACTATAAAGTACGCACCCCTGCAAATAAGCACTGTTCCCAAAGTGTCACAAGCACAATGCAGCTGGGCTGCCGGGTCCCTATCACAAAGCAGCCCGTCCCCAGACATCATTCAACCCCTAGCTATGCGGGCCAAGGCCTGGGAGGCCATCCCCAGAATATCAAAATGGGTTTTGAATATAATAAAACGAGGCTACTCGCTACAGTTCGCTCGCAGATCCCCACGCTTTCGAGCCATGGTCAAGACAACAGTGAGAAGCAACGTGGTTCATGTCCTTCGCACCGAAGTGTCGAAACTGTTGGCAAAAGGCGCAGTAGAGCCAGTCCCATCGCCACAGAGCGAGTCTGGCTTTTACAGCCGCTACTTTCTCGTTCCAAAAAAGGATGGCGGCCTCAGGCCCATAGACCAACGCTACTTTAGCGTCATCGAAGGGCAACACCCCTTTTTGGGGGAAAACAAATGGATTCCTCTGAGAACAGAACTCGCTCGCTCTAGATCTGCAAAGTTTCTTGATAGCAAAAATGGCACAAACATACACACTCTCTTTGCCGACCGAGGACCGTGGATACGGGGTTACAGAGGTGTCCCTTTGAAATGGTTGAAAACTAGATTAATGACCCCACGCAGTGGCCAAATATGGACTATTCAGACATCTAACGTTACCACTATCCCGTGAAATCACCAAGTAAGAAGCCTATTTTTTGTCATTAACACACTCACAGTATGACAAACTAGACGATGAGGCCATGAGAGATGTTCCATTGTGGCGGTTTGTATTTTGGTGAAGAAATGACTCTTCTGAACTTTTTTTTTTTATCTGGCGGATATTTTCTTCATCTTCTGAGAATTCAACACCGGTAAATACACTATTATCTCAGACCATGTCTCTGTTCGTTCAAGATGGCTTGTGAAATGATAGATTAAACCTAAAGTGATGGGAAAAGATGAGATGCTAGGAAAGATTAGGCTATAAAAGTTTTTGCGTTTGCTTGCATAACTTTTGTGTTGATATAGGCTATATATTTCCTCCCAGCTCTTTATTTCATTCTCCAAAGTTTCTCTGGGGAAATTTTTCGTAGAAATTTTATGACCGAATAAAACTTTCTCGGGCAATTCAAAAGTTTTGCAAGTGAACGCAGAATAGAGATATAACGTTAATTTGTTAGGATCATATAGACCAACGCTACATATTTTGCCGTACACTGTAAACATTTTTACAACTTTCAAAGTCCTAGCACTTTCTAGACACAAGCAGAAACCAGCCAAGTCCACTTTAGTCCTAGCCTGCCACTATTTCAACAGTAAAATCAGTTAACAGCCAAGGTAGCGTGCCTAGTGAGAGCTAATCACGTAGCTGCTAGCAGGCGCAGGTTCGTCTTTCTACCTAGTATAGCTAGTCGACAACAAAACTATGACAATAGCTTAAATCAAGTTAAATATGATCCAAGTGACATGGCCTCATCGTCTAGTTTGTCATACTGTGAGTGTGTTAATGACAAAAAAAATAGGCTACTGTAGTGATCTTTTTCTTTGTAGAAAAGTTAGAAGCTCAGACCAGGACACGGTGGAAGTTTTCCAAGCAGAAGTTCTTTATTGCTTGTCGTTGCTGCAGTCATTCCAACGTCGTCTGACTTCTTGAGTCAAACATCGTAATATATATACATTATAAGAGGGAGGGATTACATTGTGATGGTGGAAACTCGTATACAGGTTTAGTAACCTGTATTAAAAGAGAGAGGGAAAAAACCTATTCGAACCCTGAGACTCCAGGACAGGAATGACAGGACTCTCTCTTGCTAAGACAAAAGCTCGCGAGAGTCTCCAAGAGTTTCACTAACATGTTTCATTTAACTTACAATAGAAAGAAAACCCGTCTGACAGCTGTATATAGAGACACAGAATAAGACAGGACTTTCGTGCTCCACAGCTGAATGCTAAATTCAATTTACAGAACTTTCTCAGTTTATATATGGTAGTATTAGAAGTTAAATTAAACATTTGACAAAGTTGTATTCCTTCACACTTAAGGTGAAATTTTCCAAACCTTACAGTATGTTATACTTAGGAAAATAACTGTTAAGGGGCTTTATGCAACACTTATTGTTTTTTAAGGGATTACTTAAGGGAAAAATAGATACTTAAGGGAAATTCTTAGGGTGTATGACGTTTCACCTAAAGAAACCCTTAAGTAACACTTAAGAGTTATTTTTTTGCAACACCGTTAAGTTTAAGAGAAACTTGTGGGCGTTCTTAAGGGAAAATTACACTTAAGGTGCTTTATGCAACCGGGAACAGACCTTCTCGTCTATCATCAATGCCTGACCTCACAAAAGCGCTTCTAGAAGAATGGTCAAAAATTCCCATAAACACACTCCTAAACCTAGTGGAAAGCCTTCCCAGAAGAGTTGAAGCTGGTATAGCTGCAATTGGGTGAGCCAACTCCATATTAAACCCTACGGATCAGGAATGGGATGTCATTAAAGTTCATATGCATGTAAAGGCAGACATCCCAAAACTTTTGGCAATATAGTGTATCTGTGATGATTTGACTGCTGATGTAAAAAGTGCACATTGTGAACATTGCGATGATTTTAACGCAGCTTTTATTTGGCCATTATGTTTCTTAAATATCCTTTTTTGTCTCATGACTTGGGATAATGAGAGCATTAAAACAGATTTTTTTAAACACATCTAAGACAGATGTTTTCGTAAGCTTGATTCAATTTGGTGAATTGTTTCAAAGTGTGTGTTTAAATTAATTGTTATAAAAACTGTTATTGGTGCATTTAAGTGAAAATAATTAAAATGATTAAATGAACACATAAAAATCTTGACTTTAACATGTTGGACGAACCTTCAGTTCTTCAAGCATAGTTTCATTTCTGTGGCAAAGTACCAAGGTGTTAATTGCAGCATCTTTAGAAGGAAGAAGATGGAGCAGCTCTCTGGATCCACATGACTGGAAACAGAACCCTCTAACCAGCCCGTAAGCTTCAGCCGGGAATGGAGAGCAAGGAGAAGCAACAGCCTGAGCACCTGAAATTAAAATAAAATGAAGTCTCTAAGAATGTAGACTGACATTTCTATTCAATACTATTGTATTGCACAATGATGTTATATACCATTATTAGGTGTAACTCAATACTAAGTGATTACTGTAATTTAATTACTTTTCCTTTGAAAAAGTAAAATAAGGGATTACTCTTAATCTTTCTGTAATTTCATTAAATTTACAGTACTTCTGATGTAATTGCATTAAATACAGTACAGACTATGGGACAATTTTCTATCAAACAACAGTGGATTTAACATCAAAATTTTACGTCTAATGATAACATGTATGTTTTTAATTTAACCATATAACTTTAAATACTTTGGTCAGTTCAAGAATAATTTATGCAATTTTTATATTTATTTTTAAAGAATTAAAAGAGCCTTGTATTGTTCAACCGGTTGAGGTTGATATTGGATTTGTAATGCAATATTTTTAAGAGAGTAATTAGTACAGTAATATAATTACACTGGTGAAGCTGTAATAAACACTGGTGAAGCAGTCTTCAGTCACATGATCCTTCAGAAAACATTCTAATATGCTGATTTGGTGCTTAAAAAAACATTTCTTATAAAAAAAAGTTGAAAACAGTATATAATAATATTTTTGAAAATGGGGATACATTATTTTAGGATGAAAGTAAAAAAGAATGGCATTTATTTAAAATTAAAAAAATTATTTTAACATTAAAATCGTCTGTAACTTTTGAACAATTTACTGTGTCTTTGCTGAATAAGTAAGAACTCTAAGTTGAAATTGTGTTTATTTTCTAATGAAATTAGTTTAAAGAATTATTTAAATATTTACTTAAAAATGCATATTATGTATTTCCATAAAAAAACCTTTATTCACAAAAAATAACTAGTTTTTAAATATATAGTCAAATGACTGTCATAGTCATAGTAAACTATATTAAACAATTTAGAAAACAGCTATACATTCATATTCAATTCTATAAATATTCAAAAATATCTACCTGATATCTGGATAAACGGCTCCATCAGGGCAAGTCCAAGCCTCTCTATCACCACCACTCCATGTTCCCTGAAGTAGTGCTGAAGGACTGGATGTACTACTTTCTGACAAGCAAATAAGCTCACTTTGTCTTTAACAACTTGTTCCCCAAGCTTCAAGAGCTGCTGAAGGAGATCAAGCTCTGGGTCCACTCCCCTATGGATCTCCAATGTTACATCTCCAACCTCAGACATATCACCTGACAGTGATGCACTGAAAACCACCACTTTAAATGGACCAGATCCCAGTCTCTTAAGATCTGCAGGTTGAAGCATCTCAGGAACATCCACCAGTAGTCCAGGGAAAACAGAAGAATCGCTCACCGGTTGGCCCTCAATGCTGATGGTAACTGTCCTTCCAAAGCAGGCCACACCAGGAGAGTTGCAAGGGATTGAGTACAGAAAGGCCTGTGCGATCAGTAAACTGATATGCTGTGTCTCCCTGCTATTCAACATGCAGGCTGGTTTGCTGGTGATCATGCTGCGGGTGAGGGCAACGAGTGAATTACAGCTGCTGAAGTCTACCGAGACCTTACAACCACAAGAGTCTCCTTTAAGATACATGTTGCATTCTTCCACAAGGTGTTTGTATGACTTGGCTGCAGCAACAGTTCTTAGGTTATATTTTTGAGTATTTTCAATAAGTCTCAGCATGAAAATCCCCATAAACAGCCCACAGTCACTGTAACATGCGGTGTGATGTTGAAGAGAAGTTGAGATCAGTTTGAGAAGCGGCTCAGACATATCTACTCGCTTGAGCAGTGCTCTAGAGGTTGAAGTGGTCAAGACTTGGCCCCCAACATTGTTGTGTATTTGTTTCAGTCTGCCAGTAGGTCCATAGGCAGTACTGAGTACATTTCTCAACAGAACTATCTTTTGGCAGATGTTACTGTCGGAAAGTGGTTCATCTGTGCAAACAGCAGGTTTCTTCTTACAAATGCGAGACATTCTGTTGTTTCATTCAGAGAAATTCACAGAAGGTTATCGATACAGGTCAGTTGCTTTGTAATAGAAATTAATAGATCACATGCGTAATAGTACAATATTATGATTTTATGTAATGAATGATCAATATGTAGTAGCATGATATCTTTGATTTAAACCAACATCAAGATATTAGGTTAACATTTATAGCATAGATGAGATATGAAATATGTAAGGTCAACGTTTATCTTAGTTTTTCGAGCTTTTAACCTTTAATAGTTCATTTTAAATGGCCCTGTGGGGTCTTTTATAAATAGTATAAATAGTCCGTAGACAAATAATATGAGGTCATAAAAACTGCATGTAGTTACAAAACAATTAGTAAAATGCTGTTTTGGAGTTAAGTAAGTATTTTACGTCAACAACCTATTAACATAATCTTACTAAACATTATCATAATAAAATGACTCGATGGCATTGTAGAAATTTTTCATATGACATCTCTTGTTAAACTTAATTAAAAACAAACACAATAGATTTTAAAACGCGAGGAATCGTGTAAAATTTACTTTACGAGGCTCGTACATTCTCCAAAGTTAAGCGTATTGTTCAACGAACTAACCAAAACATAAGAAAGAGAAACCAGACCGTACGACAATAGCCAAGCAGCAGATTGTGTTTACGTTTTACACATGCTCTTATGTGGTAACCAAACATGCCAGTTAAAAAGTATTTAACAACAGAAACCATTAAAACAACCATAGGCTTTTACATCGCCAACATTACACATTCAATGGAGAACTATAATTTTGTTAAGATATATAACATCATGGATATTTCGCAATTTACGAATAACGATCCGTATTCGTATTAAAAGTATTAAAATCCGTCCGGCAAAATATGTAGCCTCCTATATCCGAGTGCGTCTCTATGACAACTGTACGCACTGGGGTCCTAACATGACAGAGCAAGTTTCAAACCATCGGCGGGAGAAACTGATTCAAGCTTCTTTCATTACCGTTATTTTGGACAAATTTTAATTACAAATATTAATTTTATATTGCCAATTATATATAATTGACCCAGAATGTCATAAGAAAAGTATGTGAGCGCTATTTTACCACCATTCCTGCTTTGTGTTTTGATCTGGGCTTTTCCTTCAGCTCCATCCAGCTGCTTCGGTCACAAACACGTGAGTATTCCACTCTACTGATTTGGGTTTCATCACTGTATGTTCTCAGCATTAAAAATTATTTAAGTTTCATTAGATGTGGATATTTTAACTAGTTCCTCTGTTGTTTGTGGTTGTTCAGCGCTTTCTCTTTGATTTTTTGCAGTGTTTCACCAGAATGCAGTCCTCTAAATTTGTGGTTAAGGTATGTAACTTAGACGTATTTGATCTTTTGGTCATTGCTGCAGTATTTCGTGTTCATGTTATCGTTTTTAGGTTGATTAAATTTGATTTTCTGCCGCCACATGAGAAAAATTCAAGTTTGTCATAATTATGACATATAAAGTCGAAACTTTTTTTTATTTCAAATGAAAGGTTACCGATATTAACACTAACAAATAAATAAAATAGTTAAATATTAAGAGGGGTATACAGACATCACAAGAGGTTATACGAATTACACCACAATATAACATTTTGTCAATATGAAAAATTAAAGGACTCAAGGATGTTATACGTTTTCAAAACCTTTGAGTTCCAAGGTTTTGACATTTTCTTATAGTCGAATCTTTTTGTCATAATTTCGACTTTTATCTAATCATTTTAGACTTTAAATTGCCTTTTTGTCATCATTTCACATTTTTATGTCATCATTTCGACCTATTTATGTCATTACTTTTGTCATAATTCAAAATCTTTTACTTTTATCTAATCATTTGGACTTTTTATGTCATCTTTTCGACTTAAAATTTTTACTTAACCATATTATGGCTTATGTCGTCATTTCAACTTTTATGTCAGCTATGACTTTTATGTAATTTATGACTTTTGTATTTTTATTTGGCCCTTTTTAAAATAATTGGGACTTTTTATCTTTCACTTTTATCTAATCAGTTGGACTTTTTATGTCATCGTTTCGACTTTGATTTTTGACAACCATATTATAGCTTATGTTAATTTCAACTTTTATGTCATAACTATGACTTTTATGTAATGTATGACTTTTATATTTTTATTTCAACCTTTTATGACAAAATGATGACTTTCATCCCCCAGTTTCACAGACAAGGCTTAAATCCAGTCCCAGACTAAAATTAATGTTTGAGCTCTTTTAACTGAAAGCAACTTGCACTGACATATCTTAAAACATGTCAGTACCATTGTTTTGTCTCAATATGCACGCCAGTGATGTTTTTTCTCTAACTAAGGCACGTTTATAAAAGCTACTAAAATGCCCTATGCCTGCAGCCATATCACCCAAGACTGGTTGCCAGCTGAAGCTAAGCAGGGTTGAGCCTGGTCAGTACCTGGATGGTAAACCTGCTGGGAAAACCAGGTTGTTGCTAAAAAAGGTGTTAGTGAGGCCAGCAGGGGGCGCTCACCCTGTGGTCTGTTTGAGTCCTAACGCCCCTGTATAGTGATGGGGACATTATACTGTCAAAAAGCACCGTCCTTGACTCCTTCGGATGAGACGTTAAACTGAGGTCCTGATTCTCTGTGGTCATTAAAAATCCCAGGATGTTTTTCGAAAAAAAGAGTAAGGGTTTAACCCTGGCATCTTGGCCACATTTGCCCATTGGCCTCTGTCCATCATCATGACCTACTTATAATCCCCACATATTAGGGGTGCACTGAAATTTCGGCCGCCGAAAATGTTCGGCCGAAAATGGCATTATCGTTTCGGGCCAAAATAAAAAAAACAGCCGAAAACGTAAACCAAAAATTAATGTCACCCGCCCCTGCCATCCGTGCGCAAGCGCTTAGGTTTCACTCAAGGTCAAGCTGTTATCACGCGTCTGCCTATCAAAGATAGGGATGCCTCCCGCATATTGATAGCGGCTCCCTGATGCCCGCAAATTAGTTCAAATCTCCCGGAAGAGCGAGAGCGAGCGAGCAAGAGCTCATACTCCAAACCGTGTAGCGCGCGTGCAGATTCAGAATCGTCCACGTCCGCATCGCGATGCATCTAAGAATCTATTTTTTCCCCCACCCCTAATAGGCTTACATGTTGTTTACAGTTTGAGTTTGGATTAAGTTCTAGTGCTGTTTTTGCACTGTTGTTTTGCATTGTTTTGCACAGCAATTTAAAATGTAAGTAAAAAATTGTTTACATGCAGCAGCAGAACAGAGGCCCACTGCCATTCTGAGATTTTGTGTGCAGTTATTCAGATAATTGTGGATCTTTTTGCACAACTGTTAAAAAACTATTTTATTTGATGGGACATAAAACTTGAAGAATAATATTGTTTGGTATTATTATTTATATTTATTGTTACAAATATTTTAGGTTTTGTACTATATATATATATATATATATATATATATATATATATATATATATATATATATATATATATATATATATATATATATATTATATATATTAGTATACGTTTTTAAAAGAAGCCATTTTCGGCTTCAGCTTCGGTTATCGGCCAAGTGCATCCTAAATTTTCGGTTTCGGTTTCGGCCCAGAATTTTCATTTCAGTGCATCACTACCACATATACTGATTGGCTTCATCACTCCGTCTCCTCTCCACCTATAAGCTGGTGTGTGGTGGGAGTTCTGGCGCAGTATGGCTGCCACATTAGTGGTGTTCGAGGAGATTCCCCCCTTCCATATGTAAAGCAATTTAAGTGTCGAGAAAAGCGCTATAAAAATGTAATGAATTATTATTATTATTAGTTGAAGGCCTAATCCTGGCTTAATCTAAGCTCTGTCTGTGAAGCTGGCCACTTTCTAATTTTTAATGTCATAATAATGTCTTAATTGAATTTCTTAATTGTGATTTACCAAAGCATGATTTTTTTCTTATGTAGTGGAAATGGGCTTCCTTATTATAAGAAACCTAAAGGGATTTAAGATAAGCCTTTATTGTCTCCTATTGGAGAAATTCGTCTTGGGCATTCGAAAGAACAATGGCGGCACATTGCGCATAACACACAACAATCACACAATTAACCTCCACAGAACATGCTCATAAATTATCCCATTCAGTAGTTCAATTAACATCCCACAACCACACTCAATACCCCCCACAACTTTCCTCACATTCACAGAAAAACAGAAGAACACCCACATCACAATCCCCCCCCCCGCATCACACCCCATCCTGACAATTGTACATTTCCCGTTAACTCATACTGTTGTCAATAGCTTCTGTATTGCACAATACCCAATTGCATAATACCATATCAACTATAACATAGTATACATATACATGTATCCATATACATACACTACACACATATATATACACATACACACATATGTAATATTGCACCAGTGCCCTATCATTATCATTATTATTAGTTGAACTAAGGCCTAATCCTGGCTTAATCTAAGCCCTGTCTGTGAAGCTGGCCACTTTCTAATTTTTAATGTCATAATAATGACTTAACTTAATTTCTTAATTGTGATTTACCAAAGCATGATTTTTTTCTTATGTAGTGGAAATGGGCTTCCGTATTATAAGAAACCTAAAGGGATTTATAGAGACTCAAGATCAACTTAAAATTCAGAGCTGTTTAAAAAAATGTAACTACCTCATTTCTAGACGCTAGAGGGTGTAGTTGCCTTAGCAAATGAATGCTATCAGCATGCAGCTTTCTGAATGTATTAATTTAGTTTTTTGTTTTACAGAACATAGCTCCCACTTTTTCATGTTCTTTGTGTGTGCTCATTACATGTTTTGTGACAAACCATGCCTAAAAAAAAGGTCCAAATTTCAACATAGCGTTATGCTGGCTGTGTTATATTTTCCATACCACCTCAGTCACTTTCTTTTACAATACATTAGTTTGATGTTAATAATCATGCATGCATCTATCCAGCTGAATGTCTCCTCGGGCCGTGTTTCTCGGCAGCACAGATCATGCTGGACCGGCCCTGTCTATTCATCTTCAGGCCAGATGAATGTCAATGAATGTCAGTGCTAATGCATGTCAGATGTTTCTATTAAGTGCTAGAAAAGCCCTGGGTCTCTTTCTTTGTTGATGTTTCATATAGTAAAGGCTTTAACTCTAGTTCCTGGACGCTGCTGTGGATCACACACATCCTTGTTTAGTGCCAGACTTTGGCTGCATATTTCTCTCTCTCTGTCTTTCTCACTCATCATTTCTCCCGTCTTTCTGTTTTTCATTGTGGGAGAGCACCACTCACCAACTTCACCCTCCCAGTCTGCACATAATGATACTGTTATATATGTTGCTCTCCCTGAGAAAGGAACTGTCATGCCCAACACTGTGACCACAGGGAGACATTTAAAACGGGGAGGCAAACAATACCATCAGCTGGCCCAGTTCTCAGCTAAACTCTTGTAGGCGAGCATAAGACCTGTGTCAAGATATTAAAATACTTTATTCTTTTCTATCCCAGCTGAAAGGGATAGTTTATCAAAAAATGAAAATTCCCTCAGCATTTAGCCTCATGCTGTTCCAAACCCGCATGCCTTTCTTCTGTAAAACGCAAAAGAAGATTTTTTTTTTGAAGAATATTTTGGGTGAAACATGAGGGTGAGTAAATGATGACAAAATGTAATTCTTGGGTGAACTATCCCTTTAAGGAAACGCTCTCGGTTACTAACGTAACCTCGGTTCTCTCTAGATGAGGGAACGAGTGTTGCGTAAGCTAGCTTACGCTACAGGAAAAGCCCCTTTTCTCGAGAATACTGAAGCCAAAAATTATCAATTTTGCATTAGTTTAAGATGCATTGCTGCACAGAGCAGACCTAGACGAAGCAGCTTGTTCGCCTTTGCTTTTTCACACTGAAGCGAAACCAGAACGTAGCACAAGCACGGCAGGGTTACGCAACACTCGTTCCCTCATCTAGAGAGAACCGAGGTTACGTTAGTAACCGAGAGCGTTCTCTTACGAGAGTACTCTCGTGTTGCGTAAGCTAGCTTACGCTACAGGAACCCAATGTAAAACGCCGTGCGTGCTGAAGTGTCCACACATGGCCTCAAAGGGTGTGTACCCGGAGAACCATACTTGTGAACCATAGTAGCAAATGATATTCAGACCAACGAGTAGCGGGCCTAAAATATATCAGAATCCTATAACTATAGGAATCAGTGCTTATTACATAATCACAGACAGGAGGCACCTGAGTTGGCCTGAACTGTATTGCAACTGACTGTATAGTCTGTCAGTCAAGTATTAGACTGAGAACAATTTAGCCTGCAGCGCAGGAACTTCCAGGTTGTAAAATCGTATGAATGTAGACGGAGAGGCCCATCCTGCCGCCCTACAAATATCCTGGAGTGAAACCCCACTGGACCAGGCCCATGAAGAGGCCACGCCCTTTTGGTTGAATGGGCTCTGATGCTTAAGGGGCATTGAAGGCCCTTAGACCTATAAGCCAGCTCGATAGCGTCAACTATCCATCTGGAAAGAGTCGGCTAGCCCTTTGCTGCGGCCACTGAACGAAACGAAGAGCTGTTCTGACTGCCTGAACGCAGCAGACCGCTCGACATATATCCTCAATGCCCTGACCAGGCAGAGGAGATTAACGTCATTTTCGCCGTCAGAACCAGGCAGCGCGTCAGCCGCGCTGTCATGGATACAGAGTCTAAGTCTGTTCCCAGAAAAGAGATAGTCTGTCTGGGGGACAGCGAACTCTTGGTCCAGTTGACCTGGAGACCCAAGGCTTGTAGATGTGTAAGCAGTACAGCCCTGTGCGCTATCAGTTCTGCCTCTGACTGGGCTAAAATTAGCCAATCGTCCAGATAGTTCAATATTCACATCCCCTGTAGTCTCAGGGGAGCGAGCGCCGCGTCCATGCACTTCTTGAATGTGCGAGGTGCTAGAGACAGGCCGAACGGCAGGACGGTGTACTGATAGCTCTGGCCCTCGAAGGCGAATCGTAAGAAAGGCCTGTGATGGGGCGATATTTGAATCTGAAAATAGGCATCTTTCAGATATTCTGAAATAAACCAGTCCCTCGGGCGAACTTGCGCAAGGATTTGTCTGGTCTAGAGCATTTTGAATGATCTCCGCCAGAGGGCTCTGTTCAGGCGTCTGAGATCTAGAATGGGTCTGAGACCACCATCCTTCTTGGGAACAAGGAAATATCTGCTGTAGAAACCTGACGCGCTCTGCGTCAGAGGGATGGTTTCTATAGCTCCCTTCCCCAGCAGTTTCGCTATTTCAGCACGAAGTAGATGTGCTGCTTCGTTTCTCACCGTAGTTTCGACCTTGGCCCGAAAGCTCGGGGGTCTGTAAGCGAACTGCAGCGAGTAGCCTCGCTTTATGGTGTTCAGTACCCATTGTGACACGCCCGGGATCATTTCCCATCCTTTCAAACTCAAAGCCAGGAAAAGAATGATATCTGGGCTCTGGCCGCTGGTGTGTGTGACGCATAGCTCGCGGTGTTGGCCTTTAAGCCCTCGCTCTGAGAGGCGCGCGCGCTCTCTACACACTGAACACAATCTGAGTGCATGTGAGTCACAGAGTGAGCTGTGCTTATGTGTAGGGGTGAACACTGGGTAGTGGGCACCACTTCTACACTTATAACATCCGCGGCGTGAGCCAGTCGGTGTCTCGTATGACAAACAGTGTTTATGGGTAGGAGTGAACACTGTACAGTGGGCACATAACCTACGTTTATAACGTGTGGCGTGAGCCAAGTTTAATGCGGTGGGCCGTGAAAGAGTGTGTGACACTGAACGGGCCTTGCTTATGTGTAGGGGTGAACACTGGGACGTGGGCACCTTTCCTACATTTACAGTCTCTGCGACGTAAGCTGGGCACAGAGAGAAAATGCTCTCTTTGAGATGTATGTGGGTAGCTGTGAAAATGGCTTTTGGATACAGGCGAGCGGGTCGAGTGACGGGCTCGTTGACTGTAGAGTGTTCTTCTCCAGCTGGCTCTGTTGAGGGGACTGGGAGAACGAGACATAGTTTCTTTGATGTTGGTCCGGCCGCGGCGGGACTCAGCCATCTTCGTCTTCCTAGACTGGTCAGGAAGACTTTGAGGGCTCGGGCTTCAGTGCTATCTTAGGCCGTGGGAGGTGGCCAGTGGTGGCTCGACGAGCGTAAGCGCTGCTGAGAGTCCCTCTGTTGGCGGGGTGGCGGAGGCGCGGGCGCTGTACCGCGGCTAGGCGGCTGCTTTTTAGACCTGCCGCGGAGCTGGAGCGCCTCGGTATGAAGTGTTGCATGGGTTGCGACGTCTTCTGCACCTCCGAGAAGCGCTCAGCAAAGCCCTTAACCGCCGGGCCAGAGAGACGGGCGCGTCGAGAAAAGTGGCTCTGTCAGACTCCTTCATGTCGGCCAGAGTCAACCACAAGTGCCTCTCAGTCACGGTGAGGGCCGCCATGTTCCTCCCGATGGCCTGTGCAGCGGACTTGGTGGCTCAAAGAGCTAGGTCCGTCGCGCTTCTGAGATCTGTAAAGTTTTCAGGATTCGGGCCCGCCTCGTCCATAGTGCGGAGAAGGTTGGCCTGGTAGATCTGAACCACCACCATCGAGTGAAGGGCATATACACGACCGATGAGAGCCGAAGTGGTCCTGCAGGCTTTCGAGGGAAGAGCGGGCTTGGCCTGCCATCCAGCGGAGGGCGGGCACAAGTGGGTGGCTACAGCTTCCTCGACCGGAGGAATGGCGAGGTAGCCTTTATCCTTTGCGCCGTCAACACATGAGAGCGTCGAAGAGATAGAAGACCGTAGCCTGGCAGAAAATGACGCCTTCCAGCTCTTAGATAGCTCCTCGTGCAGCTCTGGCAGGAAAGGAGCGGGCCTCGTCTGAGGCGTCGAGCTGCGGCCGGGCAGGAAACAGCCATCCAGCCTGCTGGGTGCGGGTTTCTTGGGCAGCGACCAATCAAGGCCGAGGTCGTCCACGGCCTAGGCTGGGCGGCCGTGATCGAGGCAGGGGAACCAGATAGCGATGCACGCGGGGAGATGGCCGGCGTGCATTCACTCACTGCGGTAGCTTCCGGAGCTCTCTGTGAGCGGTGCTTTTTACGGCGCGGCTCAGACAGAAGAAACGGAGGAGTGGGATCGACGTCAAATGTGGCTAGTCGAGCCCGCGGGGTCGACATAGCCATGTCCTCGCATTCCGGGCAGCCGCCTTGGGAAAGCATGAGGTCGGCGTGGGTCCATCCCAGGCAGGAAATGCACAGGATGTGGCGGTCCCCGTTGCTGAGAGGGGCTCTGCAAGAGCCGCACTTAGTGAAACGAGGCATTTGTATCAACGCCTCAGCTCTTTTAGAGAGTGAGTTCGAGGGCGAACACACAGCAAGTATAAAAGGATATGGGCGCCGGAAAGCGCAGCAGGTACGGGCGGAGAAGAGGCGAAGATGGCCAACTCCTGTTCTGCGAAGCAGATGCTCGTCCCGCTGAAGGCTTCGTCAACGACGCAGGTTTCTACAGAGATTCAGCAATGTGGAGTCTTCGCTGAAGAGGTGAAAAATCAAAGAACATCCTATCTGGACTCGGCTTATATAGACATAAGCCACCCCCATTCTGGCGGGACGTGATGCGCGAGGGCGCTCGCCCTCATTGGCGCTTATGTCACTAACAGCCCATCGATAGGCTGCAGCAGTTGCCGCAGAGGAACCAATAGGCGCGCAAGCTGCTTCGCCTAGGTCTGCTCTGTGCAGCAATGCATCTTAAACTAATGCAAAATTAAGGATAATTTTTGCTTCAGTATTCTCGAGAAAAGGGGCTTTTCCCGTAGCGTAAGCTAGCTTATGCAACACGAGAGTACTCTCGTAAGAGAACTGTAAGTACAAAAAAATCTGTAGAAAATCAGAAATGGTACTGGTAATTTTCTGGTAGGACTTTACCTCGGAAAAATCAATGCAGAAAATTCCTTCATATTACCACTGTACATTGTACCCTATTTTTTACATTATAAAATGACTTTTATAAGCCATTTGTAGATTGATTGTTTGAACACCCTGACACAGCAACTTTAAGTTGAATGTCATGTTTCCATGGTGCGGTGCAGTTAATGTTGGAGATGAGATACTCCCATGTAAATTGACTCATGCTTCAAGTCGAGGCCCTGACTTGACGCCTCAGAAGACACTGAATATTTATACAAGACCTGCCACACCACTCTGCTGTTATACCCATTTGGTGCAGGAGATGATGGGAGAGCATTTTTGTTTTTGAGTATGAACATTAAGTACTGGGTAGTATGACAGATGTCTTGGCTCTGGTTTATGTGCTAGGTCGACTTCCCTGGTAGATACGGACCACACACTTGGACCTCCAAGCATCCTGTTACTGTCATCGGATCAAGGAAATATGTTGTCATTTTTGAAACGCAGAGGGAAAAATGGGATGGATGCAGCTTAACAGACATGGGAGGATGTAATAGGATTCTAATCATGTCGTTTTTTGGAAATGTCCAAGAAATATTTCAGTTAGTTAATTACCACAGATGTTTAAATTCACCAGCTTAATGTTGGTAGTTTAGCAGCATTTATTATGAAAACCACAGTGTAAAAAAGTGGAGGAATGTTTTTTTTTTTCTCCCAATACTGTCTTTTTTACTAGAAATCTTTGCATCTTTCTGATATTGTTTGTAGAGCTTTACCAGGTGATATTCCTGCCTGTTCTTGCAGTTGGAATTTTGCTTCTGGGTTCTTTTCTTATGAAAAAAAATAAAAAATTCCATTCAGGTGTGCTTACATCCAGAGATTAACTCACAGAGCACCTCAGAATCCCTAGAGAATGTCAGCTTAGTCATAATCATGCTGATTTATTAGTGGTTTGTGTTAAGGTTTTCAAATCCCCTTAGCAAGGGCTCCAGACTAAAAAAAAATGATTAGGGACTTTTTGCACCTATAATACACATTTGGATTTAAAAAACAAAAACAAATAAAACCCCACCTTTAATTAAACAAATATTTATTGGGGTAGAACAAATACAGAATTGCTCAATTTTTTTTTTTTTTTTTTTTACAATATCATAATTGAGAACTCATTAACCCCACTGAACAATTTACTGGCTGAGTGAGTAATAAAATAAAATATAATATAGAGATAGTTCAAAAATTGTTTGTAAGAGTCATTTGTTCATGAAATGGGAATCATAACTCATAATGTGCTCATTGTTGCATGGAGCAAACACTAGCACACACTTTAAAGATGTAATTAAAGAACACCGCCTCATGAGATATATGACAAAACCGTACGTTTTTAGATTTTATTTTTGTCTGCACTGTTATTTTTACAGGGAAAAAATAAAAATGCTACAGTAAAAACCTGTTATTTGATCAACTTTAAGTTTCATTACCATTTATGGTGATTTTTTTTTTTAAATGGTGTAACATGGCATTATATGTAATTTTACTGTAAAATACTGCAAATTTATGGTTTTTGCAAGTAAAAACTATGAATTACCATATTATTTATAGTGGAAAAAAATGTGAAAAGACATTCCCTGCGTTTATATAAATAATTTAGTTTTTTTGTTTTTGTTGTCAGTAATGGTTAGTTAATATTTATTGCATTATTTTAGTGTAATGTGTGTTACCCTGATATTGTTTTGACCCTGTGTACTGTATTTTTTTTTTACTGTGAATTTCAGGCAGTGTTTTTTTTTTTGCAGTGTAGATTTCAAATGATTTAGTCACCTTTTGACCGTTTTAGTTGCAGTCTGGAGCCCTGCTGCTATATTTAAGAACTTAAGCTCATAACTCATCCCACATTAGATTTGATATGCTGCGAATTTGAATGATGTCTCAAATCGTTTGGCTTATTGAATATAGGTGTGCTGCTATGTCAAATTCAATAGACCATCATTGAAGGAGAGACCTGAGCCATATCTAGAGATCAGAATATCTTAGAGAGCTGGGGGTGGGCAATTTTTCCTTGAGCCAGTAAGAAACCACCACAGAACACCTTAGCAACCACATAGCTGCAACCCTAGCAGCTGCCCAGATCACACTAGCATCAGTGCACTGAGTTTTGCATGCAAAAATCTAGTTAAACTTGTTTGTGCCTCATGGCTCTTTTGCTGACAACGCTAATGTTGACCCTATTGAAGGAACGTCAGGTGACTCACGCCATACAAAATCAGCAAGTCAAGACCAAAGATTTAAACTTTTAACAGGCAACACCCATAGATCTAAAGAGTTCCCTTGGGCTCCGGAGACTGTTCGTCGACCTGCGATGCTCTTACAAAGACGGAGTTAGACAGTGGGGGGAGTTTTATTGAGTGAGACTGCTTCTGCTGCCCTCTATCTCTCATTCTCTCTTTCTCTCTCCCAGCATAAACATCTGTGGCTGGTTAATGTTAGCCCTGGAGCTAAGTGCAGAGAAAGGGGGTCTGGTTCTCACAGCAGCGATAGCAGTGGTAAAAGGGCAGGGATGTGTGGTGGCGAACAGGCAACTGCAGCACAAACGCTTCTGGGCCGCCTGCCCGACACTAATCAGAGTGAGGGCAGGAGAAATCTCAGTTAGGGAGGGTGAAACTGATAAGAGAAGGTAACATGGGAGCATCTTGGGAACTGCAAGTGATGCAGAGCAGAGCCAGGAGTCCAAAAAGCCGAAAGCAACCCGGTTTGCCTCATGTGTTTTCTTAGTGATTGGGAGTAGAAAAATAGCACCGCTTAAGCTGTGGACTTCGGTCAGAGCGGCAGGGACTGATTTGGTACTGTTCTGTTTTACGGTTTGTTTGGTTTCAGGGCCTTTGTAGTGTTTTTTTGGCAGGCCATGCTGATCTGATAAAGAGTGAAAGGTAAGAGGTAAGTTTAATCAGGAGGTTATTGACCTACAGAAAGCCTCAGGTGTATTCAACGAGGATCAACAAACGAAAGAAAATGTAGATGTAGAAAAAGAAAAAGCTGTTTGCCTCAAGCCCTATATACAATAATATAGTGAAGAGACTGAAGACTGAAGAAAAACCTTGTATGATATTATCTGCAAAAGTTTCCAGTATCATTCTTCCTCTAGAATGTGACACAGAGCTGTCAAGACTGTCATTGCACAACAGTGAAGGATTTGTTACTCTGCGAACAAAAAAAACTCTACAAACAAACCTAGATAACATTTCAGAGAAATTTAATGTATCTGCCAAGGGATTGTTTAACAGAGGTTGTGTAGCGGGCTAGCGGCTTAGGTCAGAGATCACCTCTTGGTTCAGCTGTTTTCTGGCAGATTCCACCCCCCCGAAAGGCTTTTCTTTAAGGCATTCAACAAAACCATTGCAAAAGTAACTGTTGCAAAATGTATGTTTTAATACCATTCTCTGCAAATACAGCCTAGGATTTTCTTGTTACTGGCATAATAAAATACTTTGGATGGCTGTAGTATTTGTTATTGTGTCATTTTGCCTAAGAACTATTTTTAGATTTCTCACAAAACGAATATGAATCCAAATCTTCTGGATTCTTTCATTGTAGCTTGGTAATGCAACAGTGTTTAACTTGCTTCTATTCATGCAAACAGTACAATTGTTAAATGTGCAAAATCCTTTCATCCAATCAAACAGATGTTAAAGGATAGTTCATCCACAAATGAAAAGATCTGTCATAATTTACTTACTTTCAACTGTTTCTTTTCCATGCAATGAAAGTCAATGCGGTCCAAAACAAAGTTTAGCAAAATATCTTCTTTTGTGATCCATAGAAGGAAGAAATGCATGCAGATTTGAAACAACATTAGGGTTAAGTAAATGATGACATGATTTTCATTTTTGGGAGAACTATCTCATTAGTACCAATAGCACTAATCCTTTCACGAACCAAACCTCATTATTCTTTCCAATCACTGTATGTCAAATTGACTCAACTGCACATTTAAAGACAGACCCCCATATTAGGCAAATCCATTTTACTGTTTCTCTCTGTCCCATAGTCACACAGGGCCTGGAAAAGCCGAGCGAACATGCCTCTCAAACACTGGGAACATTCCTACAGTCTTCTGTAATGGCATATTTCGGATTTCAAAAAGAAAGTGGAGAAAAACAGAACAGCACGCGATTAGTGTGGCAGTTCCAGAGGCAGCGTAAGAAGATGCATTATGGGATCATCGAAGCCAAGCTCCTTTTCACCGACTGATTGACAGTTCCGGTCCATTCCGTCCTATTCTTTCCCACGCCACGGAAATTGTGCAAGGTTGTCAGCCGAAACCACTGGTCAGTTGCAGAATGGGCACAGCACAAAGACGTGAGGAGAAAGCCGCCCAGTGTTTTCTAAAGGATCTGCTGTCCTCCACATACACGCATACATAAAGATTCTTCTGTTTCTTCTTTTAGCTCGTCTCCGCTTGCCCACAAAGGATTAACTTGGCTTCAAACGCTGCATCGGATGAGATTTATCACGGATATTGGAATGAATGTATCTGTAAGGATCCCAATGAAACGAAAACAACCTTGACACAGATCCTAACAGGGTTGTCTCATATGTCACCACCACCTATATATAGCTGCTTATCTTTAAAAAACACACTTCCATAGTCTGACACAAGGGGGCAGCCTGTCCCTCAAGTTCAACACGGCTGCCATCAAACTAACCCTCATGTACACAAAGCAGCAATTAGAGAAAAATATGCTTTCATGTCAAAAACAAAGCTATTTGGCAGCACGATTTGGCCTGTCTGTGTGCTAATAATATGCCGTAATCCTGCTTGACTGGAGATGAATTCGGAGGATAGAAGCCAAACGAGGATTCTGGAGACGTTTTATTTACTCAGTCGCTGTAGATTCCACCGGTATGGGAGGCATAAATCATTGCTTATGTGACGAGTGAGAAAGAGACAAAGATGTAAAGAGAGAGAAAACTAGTGTAGCCATAGAGCGGTGCTAAACAATGGGCTTTACCCAACACACCCTTTTAATTCACTTTCTCACGTCATCCTTTCCCAGCTGGCCTCGGAGAAACACGGACCTAGAGCATTACCGCCTGGCCCGAGCCACTTTAGCTCCTCTCCAGGGCCCACTAAAACACACTCGCTCATTCGTGTTCTATCAGGATTTTATCAGGCACTCTGGAAATGCTCTAGAATGTGTTCTGGACTGTGTCTTGAAAAGGGGAATTTCTTCCTGTCTGCTCCCCTCTGATGTCATCAGCTCATTTCTCTTATAGTCTACCAAGCTTGTGTCCCCGCATCATCAATGCGGCCACATCTAGCTTTGAGCTCAGGTGTTGACATGCTTCAGCGCCGGCTCCTCTTCGTCCTCTTGCGGGTGGTCCGGGAAAGGCCTGTGTGAGCGGACCGGAGCACAGTGACAGGCTCGTTCTTGCGCTCATGTGTAAAACATAATCAGGCCAGTGTTGAGTGGAGATGTAACAAGTGCTTAAACGGCCGTGACTGCTCTGGCTCTCCTACTTCGCCGTGACTTATTGTCCCTGACGTGCTGATGCAGCGCTCCAATAATTCCACTCTTCGGATGAAGTTCTGGAGCCTCCCTGAACCTGGCCCTCTTCTCATCACATTTCCATAAACTAACAGGTTAGCGAGGTCATCCTTTAGCAAAGCCTGCAAATCCTTTGCTGTGTCAGTCCTCTGTACGTCTTTAGTTTTAACACCATCGTCTCTGAGATCAAGTGTATCTGGTTACTGACATGATGCTAATGAGCTGCGTTTACAAAGCTTGTAAACGTGGTGGGCAGAGAGGGGGGGAGCAGATGCACAAAGACAAACGGAAGAGGATGGTGTGACTTTCCTTCAGCTATGAATTTAAAGGTGTCATTTAATCAGCTCAGTGATGACTTTTTGTTGTATTTAAGACCCCCATCTTTTTCTCTTTCTCTCTCAAAGTGTGGGAATTTTGCAGTGCTAGTGGATCTTCACATACTGCCCTTAGGCAAAGAAGACAATGCCAGCTGGTTCTCTGCAGAGCACAGGAAGGTACAGGAATTAGGCCGTGTTTCTGTTTGTTTGTGTATGTCCTCTTACACTACAATTGGCTGATACTGCAGAAATCTGGAATTTGGATCTACTCTTGGGGATCCCCCCCATCCTCCTCCTGCCTTTATAAGATATGTTTTCATTGGCCCACACAGCCAAAAGGCTTTGAATGATTTTCGCTCCCAGGTTTAACGCTACATGCAGCACTTCTAGTTAAATTTGAGCTCCACATAAAAGGTCACCTTGGGAGGTTTGTCTTTGTTCTCAAGATTGCAAATATGTACGCAAACACTTATGTGTTTGTATTTTCAGGAAGTCGGCTCTCTGATAAGAGATGCATTGGAGCCGAGGGTGAGGCAGTTTCAAGAGGCCAGATACCAGAAGATCCAGCCCAAACAGAGAAAAGATTACACCCTGATTGCTCCACTCTGTCTAGAAGGTAAAGCACACATGCGCTCTGTTCCAAAACGTCCAGAATCACATATTATCTAGTAGGTACTTACTTTGCGACTTTTAAAAAAAAGTGTTCTATATAGTATGACTATGAAAATGGGTAGCATTAATGAAATTTTATATATATACTATATCCGCCATGTTGTAACTGTCACGTGACCTATCATTGTCAGTTGTGTCGCTTCACTGCCATTCACAACTGCTCTTCTGTGACCTAATTCATCAGATGGGCACTTCAGAATCTTGCTGGAAGTAATAGTACTTTTTGTCTACAGCTTTATGAAGACAATGAATTCAGATATACTATTCGTTTCGCATACTGTTTTTCATCTATTATTATATAATACGGAAGTAGGAATATTTGGATGCAGGGCCAGTGAGTTCCATGCATTGGCAGCATTTCATAGGTGTGCTTCTGACATTTCGCCAATCCAATAATGCATTGCAGCGTTGAGTGTAAAATCTGCTGCAGGTGATGAATGAAGCGAGATAATTAAAACTGATTTTTATTCGGTTTATAGTGAAAAATGGTTTATAATTAACATGGTTAACATTCACTAGTTTTGTGAGGAACACTATTTGAGGTTTCTTTTCAATTTGGATGTCACCTTAGAAGGCATTTAAGCAGTATACAGCAAGGCAGCTCACTAGATTTTGGAACAGGGCTATGATGTTTTGGTCATTTTTCTGCATTAAACTTGTATTAAAAACATGACTGTAACAAACATTTTAGAGTTATTGCTGTTTATTAGGCAATGTTTGACATTTAACGGCATTCTTTAGTTACGCCATTGGCATGTGTTCAGAAGATGGCAACGTACAGACCCGTTCCTGATGTTCATTAATGTCTAATAATGTTTAACTATATTGAATTTTTTTTAATTTTCTGTCAACTTTTTGTACCCATTTGAACCACAAATGCCACTGTGATATTCTAATACAATTACAAATGTACCTGTCAAGGTAAGTTGCACCTGAATATTTGACAATTTGCTATAGGCTATTGAAATATATGATTACCCGTGATGAAGCTGCAAGTGAAGACCTGTGTCTTTCCCTCACACCTACTTTAGAAACGATCTCTCCTTCATAAACATGAGACATGTCTCACTGCTTCACAGCTTGGGCACTCTGTACACAGCTGTCCCATAGTTGGTAGGGAAAGGTTTCAAAACAAAGTGGAGAAATCAAGGCCATACCTGCATGCCAGCAAGAAAAAAAAAAACTAACTTTAAATGTATACAAAAGAAGCATACAAATTCCAAACTAACTTTGTTTTAGCCAGATTTAGTTTGAAATGACATCACTCCCATTCATTCTTCAATTTCGCTTGATGTGTATTGGGGCCTTAAGGGAGGCGGTTCTTTCTACACAGGTAGCACTTAAAGACTGTAAAAGGCTGACTCACTGCATGGGCCAAGTCCCGCTGAGAGAGGTAGATTACAGGGCAGTTAAGCTCATAAAAAGAAATTTCTCCTCTTTAGATGTTGCTGCCCCTCTCACGGCCCATCAAGGAATGGCTGCAGAGGTGCTCATCTTTCTATGTTCTTGTTGTTCAGTGCTAGTATTACATGCAGTTTTGCTTGTTTTACTCTCCTCTTGCTGCTGTGAGAAGTCAGACAACAACATAAAAAAAAAAGCAAGGAGGCAGATTCTTTATAGTCTGGCATTAGCTATTAGGGTTTTTAGGATCTGTCTTTCAGTAGCTGGTTTCCCAGGTAAGATTGACTTACCCCAACTTTCACTCATGACACGGTGTATGTGTCCAGTACCTCTCATTAGAGAACGATTTCAGATCTGAAGAGCATATCATGATTCACTGCTTACTGTGTATATAACAGCTGTGAGAAATGCAATGTCTCGCCCTTGGTCCAGGTGAGAACAGGGTTATTGTCTAATATATCAGAAAGACTGACTCATTATCTCTGACAGATAAGCATAACAAATGAGGAAATGCACTCACAGGGTGTGTGTGCATGGACAGGCTGTCTCCTTCACTTGTGTCCATAAACCTTGAAGTTTAAAAGTATTTTTTAGGCCTCTGGCAGGAAATGGAGCTGAACTGTGAATGCAAGGGTCACATGCTCAATGTTGAGGTCAAACACTAACCAGCTGATCTCCTTTTCTAGTGCAGCCAACATACACACATGTGAGGGTGCTCACTCAGCTGATATGAAGTATCTTTTATGAAGAATGTATATTAATATGTAAATTTAGTTTTTTTAATGTGATATTTTATATATATATATATATATATATATATATATATATATATATATTATTTATTTATTTATATATTAGGGGCGTAACTATATTCAAACTGAACCAAAAAACTAGATACACCACCCACGGTACGTATCGCGATATGTCGTCCTGACCCGAACGCGCTCAGCCCTAGCCTACTGTTGAGGTTGAACTCACTTTACCTTGTGTGACAAAACAAATTTTTTACAAATTAAAACATTTTTTTTTATTTGATTAAATGGTATTTAGGGGTGTAACGGTACACGTATTTGTCCCGTGAATTTCCGTGTGTCTTATGTGTACAAGACGAATACGGTGTTGTATCCTAACCACATTAACCATCAATAATTTGCATTAAGCTCCGCTTTTTGTTACTTTCGATAAGAAACAAAGTGTCATTTTTCAAATTTTCTCTATTTTATCACGAAATTCAAACAATACATGCCGTTTTGACGCTCATTAATGTGGCGTGACATCACTATATAAGTGCCTTAGTTTAAGCAGCTGCACGTGCGGAACGCGATTCTCTTCCTAATAAACGTAAATGAACATCTGAAAGTATATTGAAAGATACAGTACAACTTCCTGAAACGTATATCTTGTGTAATCACTCAATTAGTGTTTCAACGGCAGAAAGTCATCATTATGTCATTTACCTCAGGCAAGTCATTCAGTGTCCACTGCTTGTTAGTTCGCTAGAGAAATTAACACTCTCACTAAATATATGCACTATATTTGCCTATATATTCATTATATTTTACTTAATCTGTTTTTTATAATACAATTTTTTTTTTTAAATTCATGTAATTTTATGTGTGATTTGGTTAATTTATAATATGTATGGCGGTGACATTAAATGTATCCTTGATTCCTATATTGTTTGTAGAGTCTGCTGGACTGAGTATACACACTCCCTATGGTTTGTAATTCCAATTCAATTTTCCAAATACCTTGTGAAGTCCACTTCGCGACACACTTTCAGGCGATTGGGAAAATCGCAGAACTCTTTGGGTAAATTCCAGTCACAGAACTTGTGACCACTCCAGCTGTCGGCTATCAACAGCTATTAACTCTCCCCAGATCCTTTTGTGTGAACTCACTTATGCACTAGAGAGATTTTTCCCTCTCTTGTATGTGTTAGCCTACTTGGTTTCATCATGCATGCATCAAGCATGGTGTTTTGTGTTCAGTCTCAGCTTAGATGTGTCTATTGTCAACCTCTGTGTGGTTGTTTCAGAGTGCACGTCACATTTATCATATCCAGTGAGCGTGTCACATGCCAACACATTTCCTGAGCAGTCTGCTCTGCTCTCAGCTGCAAAGGCCATTTTTCAAATGTCAGCCCTTGTAGCTTTTCCCTGACTGGCTACCTCATGCTTCCCGATTAGCTCATAGTGAGTTGATTTATTTATGCTTTGGAGAGGGCGAGAAAGGGGGAACTTTTCCCACCAAATGTCTTGGCTTGGTGGAAGCACGAGCCGGACTCTTGGCACACTAACCAAGAAAATGTTTTTTTGCTGGAAGACAGCAGATTGCAATGTTTTATGTAGCCATTTGTTGAAGCATATCTGCCCTGAAAATGGCAAAAGTAAGGTTTCTTTCTGACTTTATCCCTTATTTAGAAGTAATCATTTTTGGAGTGAGATGAAACGGTATGCTTGTTGTACTCAGGGGAAATTACTTTTTTCCTCCCCGATTAATCCCTATTCTTAAGAAGTCACTGCAGCTCCTGCATGACTATGTCTGTCACCCAGAGAGTCTGTTTGCTGCTATGTTTCAAGTGCTTTAACCTAATATCTGATGCTACAGATTCAAAATAGTTATTAGGTTTAAACTGAGAACATGAACTAATTAGATTGTTGCTCAAACTTTTTTTTTTTTTATAAAGATGAAGCTAAATTAACTCAGTGTCTTTCATTGCTAGAGTTACAGCATAAGAGATGCTTTTTTTCTTTTTCTTAACTTTCTCTGACCTAATTTTTCCAGGAGTATTTTTTTTCTGGGAAAACCCAGAAATTAAAAGATCAATCTCCTGCAATAGAGTTCACAAAAGCAAACCAATTTCATCTATTTCAGCAAGCATGCACACTTTTGAGAACTTAATTAATGATTCACTTCGCATTCTTCCAGTTTGGAATGTAACTAATTTGTGTGAAATCGATTTTGTGTGAATCAGTATATCGAATTTGGGCACTAGCAAAGATTTTGATCGACTAAACATCAGGACTCTGATGACTCAGTTTACTTGCAACACAATTATGTGGTTACGCATGAAAGTGCCACTGGCATTTATGACATTTATAAACAACATTGTTGTTTAACATGCCAGGACCGAAATCCAAGTATGTTTCTCCGATAACTGTTAAAATGGACTCTCATCGTTCAATTTGCACTCCTCCTTTTATATCAGCTTGAAGAAAACGTGACAGTTTTTGGTATGTGAACCTAATTTCTCTTTCAAACCATGTACAAATATTTCTATACTTTCTAGGGATGCATCGATATCATAGTTCTCACCAATATTAAAATTCTTTACTATTTTGTCTAAAAAATATATATGTTGAAATATTAGTGTTTTTCAAGATTAATGTGTTTTTATTTTCATATAAATAATATGGGGGGGGGGGGTCATAAAATAAATCCAACCTTGAAGATATCGATAGATATAAAAAAAATACAGTGTAAATATATTGTATATGTATTAAAAATATTATAAATTGACTGTTTGATTGTAGAGGACATCAAGGTCAACTATTGTAACTATACATTTTTGTGCTGGTTGTTTCTCATCTAGTTCTTAGTTTCCTACAGATTGTAAGGGTTATTTGTCCAAATGGAAGTAGCGCTAATTTTTTTTAATTTTTTTTTTTTACTGTGCCTAAATTTTTAGTGTCACACATAATAAATTTCAAGTAGCCTTCCATCAAGTTCAGCCACGCTGAGGCAATTAACAATTACAATGCAGCTTTCGCCCATTTTTGGTAACTCTGACGTCTACCTGTGCTTGTTTCCCCACGTCAGTGTGTTTGATCTGATTAGCAGGTCTTAATGGATGAAGGGGAGGAGAAAAGAGGTGGGTGGCTGCTTCATACCCCTCCTCCTCGCTGAGCCCCTTCCTCTTTCCCACAGGTGCCATGGCTTACAGTGCTGGTGTGGCAGAGGGGGAGGGAACACCTGGCAGGCTGTTCCCCCTGATGGTCTGCCGGGTTCAGATGCATTTTCCCAGGCTCCCCAGATGAATGGTCACTAATAGCCGTGGGAGAGGGTTTTGCGAGCGCTGCACAGTGTACCAGGCTGACTCCTCTTGGCAGGCCCTGTGAGGAGGGCTTAAAGCAGTGCTGGCTGCCTGTGACCCAGCCCTTCAGTCAGCGCAAGTGCACTGCAGCAGATAGCCTTACTGCTGGAGAATGTGTTTACAAGGGCACAGAGGGAGTGAGATCTCACTCAGTGAGTGGAGGGATGTGGGACCGGCTGCGGCACTCCATTCACTTCTGATTCACTCTGGCTGTCTTCACACAACAGCAGCAAATTGTGAAATGAATTTGATGCTGCTGTCAGCTAATTTAAGATTTGACTAATTGACTTGTATTTTGATTTGAATCTAGTGATGCATGATATATCTTTAACATATAGGTTTTCAGCTGATATCAAAATTATTCTATATCAGTAGATATTGAATTACACTACAGTTCAGAGGTTTGCTGTAGAGTTGTCAAAAAGTACCGACTTCGGTACTAAGTCGGTACTAAAAATGGGACGCTTTGAGCGCTGTTGAGCGGAATTGTAAACACCTCTGAGTGGTCATTGTGTTCACGCGCTCATCGGATATGTCTGTGATTGGCTACAATGATCAGCGCTTCAAAAACATGTTGTAAATATACATCAATGACGCTCTTCACTGAGTACTTACACAGATGCCTGCTTGTGCCTTTAAACACTTCCGTGTGCTCTCAAACGCTCCTGTGCATTGATCATTGTAGTCAATTACAGACATATCCAATAAGCGCGTGAACACAATGGCCAATCAGAGGTGTTTACGATTCCGCTCAACAGCACTCAAAGCATCACAATTTTAAAATTTCAGTAACATTGGTAACGAAGTCTGTACTTTTTGGCAACTCTAATTTGTGGTCAGTAAGATATTTTTTTCTAATCCTAGTGTGTTCTATTTAAAATTTTCTTGTGTAAAGAAAAAAAATCTCCCTCTATCTGCTCCCCCTCTCCACCAGTTTGCAATAAGAGCGTTCTGTTTCTGCCCACGTGCCCCGTAGCCTTTAAATATAAAGCATGTGGTGGCATTAGCAGCAGTTACCTGCCCTGGAACATGTGAGAGGGACTAGGCAGGATTACCAGCATGGGAAATGGAGAGCTGGGAGCAGGAGCTGTCGAAATTCCCTGGGCTCTTTTGACTGCCTGTCAGTCTGTCTGTCTCCTTGTTCTAGAATTAGCCCTTGATGCTTTGTCATGTTGCAGTTGCTGTCCAAATCCACCTCCTAAGTCCCACGTCTCACTGTACAGAAAAGCCCCTGGACAGCCGGACTCTTTCCGCAGACCTTTCTCCCACGCTTTCACACACAAACTTCCTAATACACAAATCTACACCGCTTTAACACACCCGCCTCTGGCCTGAAACTGATGTTTATACATTCAGTATGACTCACCACACACACCCCTGTCTTTCGTCCGGGGTCAGTGGTGTTCCTCTGGTGCTGTCCCACCACAGGGCTCTGTATGTAATTAGGGATTGGGGAAAGAGAGCTTGATCAGTATGGGATTCATGGGACTGTTTCTCAACCACAATCTGGTCAGGCAGACTCACACACACATACAGACACAGCCTCCGTGAACCCATTCTATACATGCCGCCTGACCAAACTTCACTTTAGGAATTACTAAATCATTTTAGAGGATCACCCTGCTTTTTCCCACTCAACGTTTTCATTTCAAGGTCCAAGAGCAGATCAAATGGCAGGTCATGTGCTCAGGGTTAATGGTGCCTTTCTCCATTGAATCCATCATTATTTTTTGGCCACTGTTATATTATAACTATGTGCATGTTTGCCTGGTAAAGGAAGTTTGATCGTTCTTCCACTAAATGGCATATTTCGTTATTAAGGCCTTGCAGGCACCAGTGCGCTGTCCAGGTGAGTCCTTTTAAATGCACACACAAGCAGGATAGATTTATTAGGAGACAGGGATGAGGAGGTCTGGTTTCAATGACAGGCCCAGCTCAGGTTCAAAACCTTCAGCGCTGCAGAACAGCACATAAGTCAAGTTTTCAGAAGCCTTCCCCACGTCGTTAATCTGCTGGAATCAAACAGGAGGAATGTGTTTCTCTGCCCTCATTCACACCACATTTCCCTGTTTGCTCTTGTGACATCCTTAAGGGTCTCAGATTCCTGTATTTACTGTACCGTACCTGCATATCATTATGGATAGTTTGTACCAAAATATGTATATGCTGTGTAAGTTGTACTTAAAAATGGTTATACAACCATAATTCATTCTAATTGTTGTCTGTTCAGACAGGACTAGTTTTCCCTGAGAAGGTCAGGCAATTTACTTGAACACAAATCAGCATATTGAAATGTTTCTGAAGTATCATGTGACACTGAAGACTGGAATAATGGCTGCTGTTAATTCAACTTTGCCATCACATGAAAAAATGACTTTACATGTATTAAATACAAAACGGTAATTTTACATTGTAATAATATTTAATGATATTATTGTATATTTGATTGGGTAAAGTTTCGTTCAAGAATGCTGTGCTGGTGTTAAATCATTAGATGTTCTCACCCGTTTTCACAGAAATTATGATGTCATATACGTTAATTGTGCAGGTGTAGGCAATTAGTTGAGTGTTGCGTTAGGAGCTCTAATTAAAGGGAACATCTGCTGGGACAAGAGATGGGATGTTCTGTTTGAATGTGACTTGCTGTGTCATGTTAAAGTTTATTATAGGCTTTTGGTTGATAAATGTCACAATGTTAGGTTTTGGTCTTGGTTTTGATTATTTTGTGAAGACTATAGAAGGAGGTTTCTGAAGGCGATTTAGTCCATTTGCTTATCTTTACAGTTCTCCTTTTGATCATGTGTTGCATCCTCCTGTTGGGCCACATTGCAGCATTTCATAACCATGCTGAAGGGGTCACCCAAATGTTAAATTGAACACTCATGTGCAAATATTGTTTCAGGTGGACGTTGAACAGAGTGATAAGACACACCGACCGCTTGGCCCAGGCTACAGTTACGCAGCCGGGTGTGATGTGCTTCCAGGAAAACCCCGCTCGGCCCTTCCATGTGGCGACCCCCGTGAAACACTCACACACATATGCACAATCGCCCAGGAGCCCCACCCTGACCCAGTAAGAGCGAAGGACAAGATCTTAGAGGGTGATCATTCACATCAAAGTGAGGAGTGAGAGAAAATATTTCTACAAATTCCAACTCGGTCACCTAGACACCCGCTCTTCACCCACCGTCCCCGGTTTTAACGTATGTGAGATCGCTTCGAGATCGTCCATTACACACAGTAGCGATATGCTCAGACATCATGGATCCTATCAGAGATCGTATCAGAAATCGTATCTGATGTTGTCCATTTTTAGAGCTTGACGTGTTTAGATTGTACAACCTCTCTGGCTTGTCAAGATCTAGACTGTGGTGCTGAGAGATTATTATTATTCTTTTGCATGTTGAGCTGTCTGTGCTCTCCATTTGTTTAGAGCTGATGAGATTTTTATAGCTCATGTTCTTCTTTGAACTCTGAATCGATGGAAAGAATTGCTCTAGTCGGAGACAAGGGATCACTCACCCCATTCTTCCATTTTATTTCACATTCCTCTTTACATTCTTCTGGTTTGTTGACTTTTTGTTCTCTCTATTGTTTTCCCAGGAAGTGGTAAAAGCTCCAGGAGGGGTCATGCATGCGTGTGTACTGATGTACTGTATATATTTCTGCCTTGGCTTAGTGTCAGCGAAGCCTTGCATGGATGCTGTGATTGTTGGAACACAGGGCATCTCAATCGTCTCACATCACATGCTACTTACATTAAACATTTTCAATTTTAATTTAGTTATACAGATCTGGTAGAATGATATTTCTGTTTTTCATTAAAAGTTTAAAAGTTTCCTTTTCTTTTTTTTCTTCAGAAAAAATATTTTTTTTTTTACAAGAAGAAGTTTTACTAAAAGTAAATTTTAGTAAGCTTAATTTTATGGGCACATTTGTTTACTTTTGCGTGATAAGTAATCTTGATAAAGTGTTGAGTCACCACAAATCTGGGTCCTGAATCAAAGACAGTTAATAAACATTGCTGTAAACATTAGTCTTTATCTAGATGACTCCAGTATTTTCTTTTCTTAAAGAAAGGGTGCTTTAGATGTGCTTAATCTGCAAAAAGACACTGAGATTCACATTTAGCATGCTGCCCTGGGCCAAAAGAGTTGACTTTTTTTTTTATCAACCAACAGCTGATATCTCAAAATGAGCCTTTTTGTGGTCCTCTGTCGGCCTTGTCCTGGGAATTGCCTCTTTGAAGTGAAGGAAAAGAAGAAACACAAATGCTTTTAAACTTTTTTTTTTTTCTTTGGTTAGGAGGCGGGAGGATGGGTCAATTTAAGATGGGATAGACATGAATGAAACAAACTTGACTGAAGGTTTTGAAGCACACAGGAAAGATGCCCATTTTTTAATCTCCTGAAATATGCAGATTATCAGTTTGTTGTTTGTTCTATCCATCAACACCAGAGTTAAAAAAGGAAAGAACATGCCCTAGGCTCTTGATGCTTAGCAAAGAGACTTATGTTATGACCGAAGAGTTTTATTTTCTCATAACTCTCCCAAGCTTTTTGGGCGGTTCGTTGCATCCTTGAATGATTAGGAGCAGGAAAGATAAGACGCTGATACTGTCCACGCACTTTTTTTCACCCTCATTGAATTTGGTAGGGTTCCATGTGCCATCTTGATCTCTCTACCGGTGTTGCCTTTCTCCCTTAAGCGCTTTAAGGTCCAAGCCATCTCAAAAGTATATAAATCTGATATCGAAATCCTCCTCGGTTAATTCTTTGAGATGGAGAGGAACACCCGAGGGAGCATTTGATTAATATTATTTGTCATATTAACCTGCATTGCTTAGATGAACAGTTCTGTGAATGTAGGTGTTGCTGTTCCCACTAGTCTTGTATCACTTCCCTTAAGCAAAAAAAAATAAAAAATAGCACCAATCGCCTGAAACCTTGACATGTATATCAACTTTAGGAGCCAGTTTGGCAGGCTCACCGGGGTTTCACACAAGATGCTTACCATAGCCTATTATTCTCGTAGGTGGGATAAAATAACATTTGTGATAATTAGTTTGTATCTTGGATACAGTGACTTGAGTTTGGGGTTTAATAGGGTTTAAATGCTCTGTTTGTTGTTTCTATCAGTGTTTATGATCATGTTTGGTCCTTCAATGGAAGTTATTTCAAAGCAAGTATGTGCAGGAAGTTCTACCTAGTTTTACTAATCTACATTTTTTCTTTACTGTGACAGATTGTACCGTCATTTTTACAGTGCAGTTAGGTTTGACAGCCGATGGAGGAAAAAGGTATTGTAAATAATTCAAACAACTGGAGAGGAGCTGCTGTTAAGCAGTACTTGTGAAGTGAAAGAAAGTAAGAGGTAGATCCATCAATCACATACTGGGGGTGCTGATGACAGTTTTGTGGCTGGCAGACACTGTAATTGCATATCATTACCTGCAGAAGCTCACCAAGCTCCTGTTTGAGGACCTAGCTATCTGTTATGGGAGCCTGCAATGACATCAGCTGGTAAATCTGTCTTCACTAATGCATTTCTGCTCATTTAACACATCTAACAATGCACTCTGACGATAGCCAAATGCTCTCGATGTGAGGGATCACGGTGAGGCTATTTTAGAGCGCACACATTGAGTTTGTTTTTCTGTTTGGTTTCTATGATCTGAAACGATATGCTTAAGCACTTGAGGTCATAGGATAGTTGTTGGATCCATTTTGTGTGTATTTTATGGTGCTGTGGCAGCCTATGGCAGTCTCTCACAGACAGGCGAAGAGGCTGAAGGGTCTATTCAAGGCACAGAGTGAAAGCTGATGGATTCCCATGCCTGTTTTCTTGTTTACAGCTGCACCAGCAGATAGCTAGCGTGTTCACCAGCCCCCCTCTCTTGACGTCAAATTCCTCCCAGATTAAGAAACAGTGCTCTGCCTTCGCGTCCAGTGGATCTTGCATTCCTTGGACAATGACAAACAGATCTAGGCTGGATTCTTTCTTTGCCTCCTGTCTCTTAAATTAAAACAGAATGGTTGTGTCGTTGCTCCAACAATAGGAGGGTTGAGTGAACTTGTTTTCTTGGCATGTTAACAGTGAGTGGGTATGGTTGCTCCAGCAACTGTAAAAGTGAATGAACACATAATGTTGACATCACTAAATGCTTCATATAATGAAGGTTCAAGTTAAAAATGAAAAGTGTCTCATTTAATTAGATTTTGATAGATAATGAAAAAAGTGTTGTGTATATAATATAATATAATACATACAAATATAAAAATAATTTAAATAAAATTTAAATGAATATTAATACATAAAATCTAATATATATAAGCATTACCTATGGTTCGGACTGAGCAAATTAAGTATAGATTTTTTAAATAATATAAAATAAATAAAATTATTTAATTTACAAGCTTTTTTTTATTATATTCTTATTATTACATATATGGACTGTAAATTGCTTAATACAGGTCCTTCTCAAAAAATTAGCATATTGTGATTTCATTATTTTCCATTATGTAATGATAAAAATTAAACTTTCATATATTTAAGATTCTTTGCACACCAACTGAAATATTTCAGGTCTTTTATTGTTTTAATACTGATGATTTTGGGATACAGCTCATGAAAACCCCAAATTCCTATTTTAAAAAATTAGCATATTTCATCCGACCAATAAAAGAAGTGTTTTTAATACAAAAAAGGTTAACCTTCAAATAATTATGTTCAGTTATGCACTCAATACTTGGTCGGGAATCCTTTTGCAGAAATGACTGCTTTAATGCGGCGTGGCATGGAGGCAATCAGCCGGTGGCACTGCTGAGGTGTTATGGAGGCCCAGGATGCTTCGATAGCGGCCTTAAGCTCATCCAGAGTGTTGGGTCTTGCGTCTCTCAACTTTCTCTTCACAATATCCCACAGATTCTCTATGGGGTTCAGGTCAGGAGAGTTGGCAGGCCAATTGAACACAGTAATACCATGGTCAGTAAACCATTTACCAGTGGTTTTGGCACTGTGAGCAGGTGTCAGGTCGTGCTGAAAAATAAAAATCTTCATCTCCATAAAGCTTTTCAGCAGATGGAAGCATAAAGTGCTCCAAAATCTCCTGATAGCTAGCTGCATTGACCCTGCCCTTGATAAAACACAGTGGACCAACACCAGCAGCTGACATGGCACCCCAGACCATCACTGACTGTGGGTACTTGACACTGGACTTCAGGCATTTTGGCATTTCCTTCTCCCCAGTTTTCCTCCAGACTCTGGCACCTTGATTTCCGAATGACATGCAAAATTTGCTTTCAAATGAGCAAACAGTCCAGTGCTGCTTCTCTGTAGCCCAGGTCAGGCACTTCTGCCGCTGTTTCTGGTTCAAAAGTGACTTGACCTGGGGAATGCGGCACCTGTAGCCCATTTCCTGCACACGCCTGTGCACGGTGGCTCTGGATGTTTCTACTCCAGACTCAGTCCACTGCTTCCGCAGGTCCCCCAAGGTCTGGAATCGGTCCTTCTCCACAATCTTCCTCAGGGTCCGGTCACCTCTTCTCGTTGTGCAGCGTTTTTTGCCACACTTTTTCCTTCCCACAGACTTCCCACTGAGGTGCCTTGATACAGCACTCTGGGAACAGCCTATTTGTTCAGAAATTTCTTTCTGTCTTACCCTCTTGCTTGAGGGTGTCAATGATGGCCTTCTGGACAGCAGTCAGGTCGGCAGTCTTACCCATGATTGCGGTTTTGAGTAATGAAACAGGCTGGGAGTTTTTAAAAGCCTCAGGAATCTTTTGCAGGTGTTTAGAGTTAATTAGTTGATTCAGATGATTAGGGTAATAGCTCGTTTAGAGAACCTTTACATGATATGCTAATTTTTTGAGATAGGAATTTTGGGTTTTCATGAGCTGTATGCCAAAATCATCAGTATTAAAACAATAAAAGACCTGAAATATTTCAGTTGGTGTGCAATGAATCTAAAATATATGAAAGTTTAATTTTTATCATTACATTATGGAAAATAATGAACTTTATCACAATATGCTATTTTTTTGAGAAGGACCTGTATAGTGTATTATATTCTCAAATTAGAAACTAACAATGAAAATGTTTTAGCTTTGAATAGATTTTTTTTTTGGTATTATCCAGAATGCTTGTTCTGTTGTGATTCTTTTTGAAGGATGTCATTCATCAGTTTGATTGGCCTTTGTATACACCCTATTTATTCACTTCTTCCTTTGTGTGAACATAATTGTGCAAACAGAAAATTTTATAATAAATCTTATTTTATTCACCTGTCATCTTACCCTTGCAAAATAAACACTGACAGAATGATCAGGTCTTATATCATAATGAAGAGGTTTATTTTGTGGTAATTACCTGCTGACTGTACATTATCCCACTTTAAATTATTTTATTATGTGCAGGGCTCGACATTAACGCTTGTCCGCTTGAAGGGACAAGTAAAAGAGAATTTTACTTGCCCGACCGGACAAGTAGCCTGATTAGAACATCCATAACAAAAATAAACAAATAACTAGGGAATCACTAAACCGAGAGAATGATTCTGATTTTATTACATTTAGCCTATTGTAAGTTGCGATCGATTGTGGATAATGTATTACCATAGACTGTAAAAAAAACTGACGGTAAGGTTGCGCTGTTGACGCTCGCGCAGCCTCTCGAGGAGAAATGTACACAAATGAGCGCAGCACACACACACTCAGTTAACAACATACTGCCTATAAAAAATCTAAATGTGGAGTTTTTATATTTTTAACATATGTTAAGCAACCTCAATTATTTTTCCTGAATACCATCACGATTGAAAATGTGACATTGATTTCCTAAAACAGTTCAATAAACAGTTAAAATTAAGTCACTTACATTTTAGGTGCAATATTGCCTGTTTTTGTTCTGTTTCAGCAGCGAAAATAGTTCCAAACAAAAATCACAGCAGAACCACGGCGCATCTCACAGGAACACTCAACCTGTTTTCATTACTGAATGATTCAGGATTTTGAACGAATCGGTTGATTCAATGACCCATTCATAAACGTCTCATTCTTGAATGAATCAGCCGTTTGAACGAATCGTTTGATTGAAATAATCAATGACTCACTCATTAAGACGGTCGCCTGCCACCACCTACTGGCGGTTTAGTGTTATGTTTAAAAGTAGTATCATTCTTTCCAACGTTTCTTATTTGTATATTTAAATCAATTTCATAACATTATTTTATGCAGTTGTAATTTTTCAGTGTAAATTATTTAATTTGATCAGCCCTACCTAGGGTAACAGCCCTATAATGTCTTATTATTCTAAATAATTTAATGTATTGATAAAATTTAGGAATTTAACATGAAAGATGAAGCATACATTTAATACGATTGGGGGAGGAGATGCCCTTTAAAAGGTGCAGATATTACAATATGCCGATTTAAATATCAAAGCTGATTGAACACTGATGAGAATATTGCTTCAGAATAAATTAACACAAAAAAAATATATATATATCCGGACAAGCAACTTTTTTACTCGGACAAGTGAATGACAGATTTACTTGTCCGAAGGACAAGCACATGAAAAGGCTTAATGTCGAGCCCTGATGTGAGAAAAACAATATCGCTGAATGCATAACAAGAGGCACAAAACTAGCAGTGTTATTCATCCATCATAGAGTATAGCAGTTATTATACTAAAATATTTGACCGCAGAATGCAGAGATAGACCAATCACAATTGAGTATTTCAGAGAGTTGTGTAAGAATAATAAATAACAGTCTTCATCGCTAATTTTCAGCCACTCATCCAGTGTTTAGGGATGTTTGCAGTCTAAAATACAGGTTATGCAGGCAAAGTGGCACATTATATGCTGTTCTTAAAAGAATGAAGGATGAATTCATAAAACTCTCCCACCAGTAGAGGCTGTAAATAGTTTCAGCATTCAGTCAGTCTTGTTACAGTAGACTTCAAAGGCCAAGAAGCCCCTGGCACAGCTTACGTTCCTGCCTGAACTATGATGAGGCTTCTTTATCATTTGCTTAAACGCTTTGGTATTTTTCAGACATTAAACCGCCTTGAGCGGTGTCATTTTTTGCAGATATTTGAAGCCTTTGTTCTGGCCTTTTGCATGTTGGCCACATATAATTGATAATGTCCATGTTCCGTACAGTAGACATGTCACAGACTATTATTAATGCTGATTTGCATTTGAATTATTTTCCATAGAAATATGTTTCCTCATGCCTAAATGTGGATTTGTTTAAACAAACAGGCAGTCCCAAATGCGATTGTTTCATTATTAGCTTAACGTGTCAAGCCCTCGCTGTTTCAATATTACCTGTTCTAAATGTGTTTTGATGTTTAACTGATTTGACCATAAAATATATTTTCTTTTGCAGGTGGGAATGTTCGTCTGGCGGTGCACTTCATGAAACGGCATGTCAACTTGAGATGCATAGTCAGGCAGCACTATAGAGGTAGCTCATTTCCTCTCCTCCTAGACTAAAGAAAACTGATTTGAGGATTTTTTTCCACATTAAGTTGCCTCATGATTATATCAAAAGCACCTGTGTTGTTATTAGTTCATACAGCTGTCAGGCTCAGTCGGAGGTCACTGTCCGGATCGGTTTTATTTTGGAAAAAGTCGACTGAAATATGTTCACTTAGCTGGCAACTCAGAACTTGGTTCAAAATACGTTTTGTGCTGAACTTGTGGTTTCAATTCAAATTTATACAGATCTAAGAGAAACTTCTTTGAAGAAACCGCCCATTATGTCTGGCTAGACAGTATGAGACGAATGCACTCCGTCCTAATAGAGGCAGAGCTCAAAAAATATTTGAGACTAAAGCCAAGTCCACCCGAGCCAGGCTTGACAGCAGCTCACAGGGAAAATGTGGTTTGCTTATCATAGTAAACAAGTTTAGTCTAAAGTTTCACTGTATCTTTAGAGGTACAGTATGGCATGTCAGACTCTGTGAAGCAAGTTACAATCAGCATTGTACATGATATATGTTTAACACGACTCAAAGAAATACAAAGAAAGTAGGAGCGTAGTGTACATACTAATATGACTAATAAGGTATAGGTTATTTTAAGTGATCTAGGAAAAACAAAAAGAAGAAAATGTAGCTGACCAGCAATTTTTTTTTCAAGCTAAATTTGGCCAAGATTGAAGGAAATAAACCGGAAAATACATCAAACAATGTGGTTTGTTTTACTTGTATCGAGTTACATATTTGAAACTTTATTGACTGAGGGGCAGTGGGGACGTGAAGTCGCCAAGTGTTGACATTCAACTTTATGGCAACTTTGCTATTTTCTTAAAAATAACCAAAAACTTTTTCAACAATATTCAATATTTCCCATGAAAAGGGCATTGAGGTCAGTGTATGCTGTTGATGCTCCTGTAAATTCATCTTAGTCATCTTTGTTTTACTTCAAATGTCTGTGAGAATTTAATATGAATATATCATGCATATTTTGACCTCCCTTTCCCATTTCACCTTCGTTTCAGACAGAAAATGTACTGTATATTTTGCTAAATGGTTTCCACATCACTTTAGCTACAGCTCGATCAGTGTTTTTTTTATTTTGACCTTCACAGAGTTGCGTGTGTTTCCTGAGCGTGTTGTAGTGTGTGCCAGTCCTCCAGAGAATTCTGCACTTCCCAGTGGAAATCTGAACCTGGATGTGGTAAGAGCTGCTTATGTTATGAAATAATGTTTATAATCAGTGTTGGATAAGCTACTTTGAAACTAGCTTGCCAAGCTACAGTTTACTTAATAAATGTAGTTATGCTACAGTAAAATTACCCCCTTTAAAAATAGTTGGCTACACTATAAGTTAACAAAAGTGTCTAACTATTATTGAGGGGGTAAACTGATTTTATCCTCCTGTGCACGGTCTGTGGGCTTGAGATGGTGACTAGTTATTTTCCAGCTCTTTATATTATATATATAACATGTGTCTTTAATGTATGGTGTTTCCCAATCTTGAACCCATTCTCTGCAAATTCCATGAATTGGGTTCTGGACTCTGGACGTAGTTAATTCATATATGTTTTGTTCTCCCCTATCACTTATTATGGAGCGACAAATGAGTAGTTGGAAAGGGCTGATTGGTGAGGCTCAATACTGCTCTCTGAGGTGGACCACTAAATGGCTTTGGCCTAAGACATGGAGCACTGGGTTCTACACCCCAGTGAGTGCAGCATGTAAATATGACCACTGACCGCATACATTGATAGTTTATGTCAGGTTTTTTTTTAACGCCAAGAACCCCCTTTTCTAAAATCTAAAGGCACCTGTGTATTTGAAGAACCATGTAAACTTTTTGAAGAAAAATAGTTTGTACACGCTGTTTAGATATTGGCAATCGTGTTGTAATTTTACTAAAGTACAAAGTACTAAAAATATATAAAAAAATATTGTTTTGAAAACACAAGATTTCTGACCCATCTATAGAAAACGCTCCTGATATGAAATTTTGTAAGTATGTGTGTGTAAATATATACAAATGCTGGTGGAGGTAAAATAATGCGCAAGTAAGGGCTACCTATATAGTTTACAGCATTAGCAAAGATCTTTTTTTTTTTATCCTTAAGAAATTTTAGTTATAATTGTATTTATTTAATGACAGAGACATAATTTGTTCAGTAAACCACTGTTTAATAAAAAAAGAAGCAATTTTAGGTTTAGTTTTCTCATGTTTTATGACCTCTAGTTTCTGTTTTATTCTGTTGCCCTCATCTAGCTTTGAAAACAAGAATGCATCTTTCTTTTGTGTATTCCTCTAAGAAACACATCCAATCAGGGTCAGGTGAAGCTGAGATCAGCCTAATTAAACAGGGCTTATTTAAAGGGCATTACACTTTAAAGGTATAGTTCACCCAAAAATTATTTTTTTATCATTATTTTCTTACCCTCATGTTGTTCCAAACCTGTATGACTTACTTCCTTATGTGGAACATAAAAGAAGATATTTTGAAGAATGTTGGTAAACAAACTGTTTTGGTTAACCTTGACTTCCATTGTAAGGAAATATTTCTCAAAATATCTTCTCTCTATGTTCAACGGAAGAAAGTCAGTCATACAGGTTCGGAACAACATGAATACAGGTCCTTCTCAAAAAATTAGCATATTGTGATAAAGTTAATTATTTTCCATAATGTAATGATAAAAATTAAACTTTCATATATTTTAGATTCATTGCACACCAACTGAAATATTTCAGGTCTTTTATTGTTTTAATACTGATGATTTTGGCATACAGCTCATGAAAACCCAAAATTCCTGTCTCAAAAAATTAGCATATTTCATCCGACCAATAAAATAAGTGTTTTTAATACAAAAAAAAAAAGTCAACCTTCAAATAATTATGTTCAGTTATGCACTCAATAGTCAATACTTGGTCGGGAATCCTTTTGCAGAAATGACTGCTTCAATGCGGCGTGGCATGGAGGCAATCAGCCTGTGGCACTGCTGAGGTGTTATGGAGGCCCAGGATGCTTCGATAGCGGCCTTAAGCTCATCCAGAGTGTTGGGTCTTGCGTCTCTCAACTTTCTCTTCACAATATCCCACAGATTCTCAATGGGGTTCAGGTCAGGAGAGTTGGCAGGCAAATTGAGCACAGTAATACCATGGTCAGTAAACCATTTACCAGTGGTTTTGGCACTGTGAGCAGGTGCCAGGTCGTGCTGAAAAATGAAATCTTCATCTCCATAAAGCTTTTCAGCAGGTGGAAGCATGAAGTGCTCCAAAATCTCCTGATAGCTAGCTGCATTGACCCTGCCCTTGATAAAACACAGTGGACCAACACCAGCAGCTGACATGGCACCCCAGACCATCACTGACTGTTGGTACTTGACACTAGACTTCAGGCATTTTGGCATTTCCTTCTCCCCAGTCTTCCTCCAGACTCTGGCACCTTGATTTCCGAATGACATGCAAAACTGAGCAACAGTCCAGTGCTGCTTCTCTGTAGCCCAGGTAAGGCGCTTCTGCCGCTGTTTCTGGTTCAAAAGTGGCTTGACCTGGGGAATGCGGCACCTGTAGCCCATTTCCTGCACACGCCTGTGCACGGTGGCTCTGGATGTTTCTACTCCAGACTTAGTCCACTGCTTCCGCAGGTCCCCCAAGGTCTGGAATCGGTCCTTCTCCACAATCTTCCTCAGGGTCCGGTCACCTCTTCTCGTTGTGCAGCGTTTTTTGCCACACTTTTTCCTTCCCACAGACTTCCCACTGAGGTGCCTTGATACAGCACTCTGGGAACAGCCTATTTGTTCAGAAATTTCTTTCTGTCTTACCCTCTTGCTTAAGGCTGTCAATGATGGCCTTCTGGACAGCAGTCAGGTCGGCAGTCTTACCCATGATTGCGGTTTTGAGTAATGAAACAGGCTGGGAGTTTTTAAAAGCCTCAGGAATCTTTTGCAGGTGTTTAGAGTTAGTTAGTTGATTTAGAGACACTTTTCATGATATGCTAATTTTTTGAGACAGGAATTTTGGGTTTTCATGAGCTGTATGCCCAAATCATCAGTATTAAAACAATAAAAGACCTGAAATATTTCAGTTGGTGTGCAATGAATCTAAAATATATGAAAGTTAAATTTTTATCATTACATTATAGAAAATAATGAACTTTATCACAATATGCTAATTTTTTGAGAAGGACCTGTATATATATTTTTTAGGTGAAATATCCCTTTAATGTTCATCCATTATTCTTTTAAAACCAATTTGTTGAGAGGTCATTCAGGGAATGCACTGATGAGTTGATTGAAAATATGTAGTTTTATACATCCCTAGATGTTGTAGAGTTATTCATCTTGAAGCTGCAGTAGAAAATTGAATCCAGGATTCGCATTCTGAAATCATAAGTTGCATCACTGGTACACGATGTATTTTGCCTCGGAAACAAGACCACAGTTTTACTTGGCTCACACACATGCCCTCTTACTCACCCACTTTTATGGCAACAGTTGTGTGTGGGTATGAAGACTGTGATTTGGTTCAACAGGATACTCAGCGGTAGGATCTCTGGAGCCACAAATGTCCAAGTGAAAGTGTCTTTGTTGGACTTTCTGCTGTGTGTACCGAGTCATCATCTGTCATCATCTTCGCCCCAATCAGATCTTCTTCAAATCTTTTCATGTCCACTTCTTCCCTCTGAGACTCTTGGTTGATTCTACTTCATCTCCCAATAGAATCCTGGGAAATCTGCACAGAGCCGCCCACCTTGGGTGGACATCAAGGACGAAGACAGTCTCCCATCTATCCTGCCATTAATGTCGGTACTTTTTCGAGTTGAATCATTTGCCGTTGTTTTTCTTTGAGACCTTTTCTTTTTAGACATTTTTTCCTGCCTTGCTTTGGCTTTCAATAAAAGCATGAATTGTAATAATTCGAGTGAAGTTATCCAGTTCGACAGTGAAGAGTTCACATTGTGTAACCGCTTTTCCAGTTCATGGAAGCAAAGGCCCTTGTTTTTGCATTCCCCTCCTCAGGATGTGGTTCTCTGCTTGTATATGCTGCGAGGAAGGGTTAGCAGGAGCTTGCGGTGGTGCTCTTGCTATTTGGCAGATTGGAGGAAAGAGGCATCAGGAGAGTGAGTTGGAGTTTCTCTCATGACAAAACAATTATTTCAGTTGCTCCTTTCTAATTTGTCAGTGGGAGCCTTTTCATACAGTTTCTTTCTTTCTCTTTTTAGCTTGAAGTTAGCCAGGAAAGTTATGACTTAATAAGAAACTAAATAATCTTAATAAGAAATGCAGCTCGGCTGTATGAGTCACATGCGAAGTAGAATTTCTATTTGAAAATGATAATGGCTCAGTGAATTTGTTCTTCCAGTGTTGTCATATGTTTATGGTGAGTTTCTCTCACCGCAGAGCTTGACAGTGAGAGTCTGAATGACGCCACATGTTTTGAGGCAGTTTGGGAATTTGTCTGTGGTCCTTCCATTTGATTTAGTGCTCAGTTTGCAAAACAAAGTTTATATCAGCCGCTCAGAGCTGCCATAACACCTATCCAGAGGTCATTAGGTTAGGCTTTAAGAACGAGCGGTGATGTAACACGTGGTTTCTTGCAGCAAGAGAGAGCGTGTAAAAGATTTTTGGTACTATTTGGAAAGTCACCGGTTCAAACCCTGGAAGGGGTGTTTCATGAACTGGAAGGTGACTTGTATCCTCTGTCAAAGCAAGATTAACGGTTCCTTGAGTGATTCACATCCTGTGCTGTGGTCTGATGTTGGTCAAGCGGGAAGGATCCTTCATTGTTGCTTAGCAAAAAAGCATTGCGGGTGCACAGTCAGCACAGCATCATGTCATCACAACTGAGACGGCAGACATATCTTCCTTTTCCTTTTAATGTACTGTCTGAAACGCCTTGAGAAGGTGTCTAGCTTATATTGGGTCTGTATTTGTTCACACATACTGTACACCACCTTTTAAAAAAATGGGCTCTGTTAGATTTTTTGAAAGATTTATTTGAAAAGTCTCTTACCCTCACCAAGCCTGACAAAAAATACAATAAAAACATATTGAAAGTTTTCTTTATCACAACATTATCACAATCCACATTAGCATTATCATTATAAAAACATTATCACAGTTAAAATAACTCTTTTCTATTATATTCTCTTTTAAAATGTAATTTATTCCTGTTATTGCAAAGCATAATTTTCAGTCTAATAAGCTGATTTGGTGCTCAAGAAACATTTCTTATTATTATCAATGTTGAAAACAGTTGTTCGGCTTAATGTTTTTATGGAAACTGATACATTTTTCAGGATTCTTCGATGAATGGAAAGTTCAAATCAACAACATTTACTTGAAATAGAAGTCTTTTGTAACATTACAAATGTCAGTGTTGATCTATTTAAACCATCCTTGCTGGATATATATATATATCCAGGCGAAGCACAGGCGAAGGACTGCTACTTGGGCGCAGAGATATCACGCAACACCTGAAATAAAGCTTGCCACAAAGAACTGACAAAAGTAATGATTATGCATGAAACATTTGAATTGTTTATTAATACACTAGCATTTCCTATGTCAGTGTTGACTGCAAATATAAAGTTGACGCAGTAGTGAACGCTCCTATAGAGAGAAATGCACTTCATACGAATTAGCCTACATAAACAGAGAGTAGGCAATTTCTTTTAGGTTTTATTTGTTTTGTTTAAAAGTAGACATTTCAAGCTTTATATATATATATATAGATATACTTCTCAGGTCTGTGAGACAAGTAGCTTATACGCTGAGTTTCGGTTCATTTATGAGACACGCTCCAGTTCACGCGCTGGCGCCTCCGTGTCCATTATTGTCTACTATATTTGCTTCTCCTATTTATTAATCCAGGCAATTTGTTGATGAAACATTGATTAAAATGAAGATTCAATTTATACAAAACGAAAATTTCAAGCAAAAATAATATTCAAAGATCGCTGGGTGGGTATTATTCGATTATTATTTGAAAATCACACCCCTCCACCACATGGACGCACACATGCATGTATAGGCTACACACCAGAGCATGTGAGCAAAGCGGAGCGGTGTGACGCTTAAATATAAGTTATAAAACTTAAACATACGTTTCATATTTATGTTTAAATAATATAATGTTATTTTTTTTATTTCATCTATGTTGATTATATGAAAAGGGAACTGCATGAGATGAGTAAGATAGGAAGATGCCCAATATATCGGAAAACATTTGGAATGGGACAGACATGATTTTGACCACTTATTAAAGGGTTAGTTCACCCAAAAATGAAAATTAAGTCATTAATTACTCACCCCCATGCTGTACCAACCTCGTAAGACCTTTGTTCATCTTCGGAACACAAATGAAGATATTTTTGATTAAATCTGAGAGGTAGATCACTCCTCCATAGGCTTCCTAAGGGAATGAAACTTGACGGCCCAGAAAGTCATTAAAGGAAATGTTTAAATATTCCATGTGCCTACAGTGGCTCAACTATAAGTTTATCAAGCGACGAGACTACTTTTTTCCCGAAAAAAAAAAACATAAATAACGACTTTATTCGAACTATTCCTTTTCTTCCTTGTGGGCCTGAGACGAGAGTTGAAGAGATTTCCACGATGCATGCGCGAGAACTGAGAAGAGGACGTTCTTTTTCTAATACTTCTTGTTCAGTTCTCGCGCATGCGTCGTGGAAATCTCTTGAACTCTCGTCTCAGGCCCACAAGGAAGAAAAGGAATAGTCGAATAAAGTCGTTATTTATGTTTTTTGGGGGGAAAAAAGTAGTCTCGTCGCTTGATAAACTTATAGTTGAGCCACTGTAGGCACATGGAATATTTAAACATTTTCTTTAATGACTTTCTGGGCCGTCAAGTTTCATTCCCTTAGGAAGCCTATGGAGGAGTGATCCACTTCTCAGATTTAATCAAAAATATCTTCATTTGTGTTCCGAAGATGAACATGGTCTTACGAGGTTGGTACAGCATGGGGGTGAGTAATTAATGACTTAATTTTCATTTTTGGGTGAACTAACCCTTTAAGTTTTGTTTTGTAGAAAGCCTTTCTTTAAAGTGAATTTCATTTTGTATAAATTGTATCTTCATTTTAATCAATGTTTCATCAACAAATTGCCTGGATTAATAAATAAGAAGCAAATCTAGTAGACAATATAATCAGGACACGGAGGCGCGGGCGCGTGGAGAGCGTCTCATAAATGAACCGAAACTCAGCGTATAAGCTACTTGTCTCGCTGACGTGAGAAGTATATCTATATATATAGAAAGCTTTAAATGTCTATTTTTAAACAAAACAAATAAAACCTAAAAGAAATTGGCTACTCTCTGCTTATGTAGGCTAATTCGTATGAAGTGCATTTCTCTCTATAGGCGCGTTCACTACTGCGTCAACTTTATCTTTGCAGCCAACACTGACATAGGAAACACTAGTGTATTAATAAACAATTCAAATGTTTCATGCATAATCATTACTTTTGCCGGTTCTTTGTGGCAAGCTTTATTTCAGGTGTTGCGTGATATCTCTGCGCCCAAGTAGCAGTGCTTCGCCTGTGCACCCCTCCCCCCCCCCATATAGTCTCAAATGACTGGAAATTTGATCCTTTACCACCTCTATTTGACAACAGCTCATTTGAATCACATTCAATTACCATCACTAGTCCTATAAAAATCCATTTTGTAGTTGTATATGTGACCAGTCACGGAAACTAGGGACACAAGTCGGTTCTGGGGCATTTTGAGTTATTCATAGATTCTGAAAGTGTAGTCTCCAAGCTTTCCAACGATGTGTAACATGTGGAAATCTGATAATATTTGGAGAAGTTGTGGCCATTTGAAGGTAGGCACTTAAAAAAGCTCAAAGATGAGAAAACGACCTCGAAAGATTGTGCAGTTCTCACCTCTCTCTGCTGCTAGGAGTGACAATAGGGCTCATTTACATCTCATTTAGATAAGCCATACCCCCTGTAAAGCTCCCCCCTGTGCTTTACAGCTTTTTTTTGCACTTCGAATGAGTGCACTTCTGCAGCAGCTCTAGGCGAAAAACAATTGTGATGCCCCTCTATTTGCAATGTACCAGCAACAACACACAAAGACCAATATGCCATATAGCCTACATATAACGCAAAACCAGCAACAACACACAAAGACCAATATGCTATATACATATAACGCAAAACCAGTAACAACACACAAAGACCAATATGCCATACATATAACGCAAAACCAGCAACAACACACAAAGACCAATAAGCCATAGGCCTACATACAACGCAAATAGTGCGCAACGCGCGTGTGCCCAAAATGTCAACAATATTAAAGTTTATGCAGGAGGCAAATGCCTGCTGGCATTTTTCTTTAAGCAGTCATGACAGGAATTTTCCAAATAATCACATTTCACCTCCTCAAATTACTGTTGCAAATCTCTTTACACCACTTTCTTATGTGCGTATACTGTACACACACAAATGAAATGTCCGCAAGCACATTATATCATCAGCAGGTTCAGCATCTTAAATAACGACTAAAGAGCAAATGAAGCTTAACTTACGTTTCAGAAACGCGCACGGCAGGCCTTCATGGCCTTCATCGCACCAAAGGTCTTAACTGCATCCTCTATTTCGATTCTCTGTGCCAGTTCATGTTCTATGGAGATTGTTGCCAGTCCATTAAGTCTGTTCAGTTCACAAAACTTTCCCCATTCAAAGCAATCGGGACGTCACATATGAAACAGCCAGCCACCGCTGTCAGCGAGCCGAGCCGCCATATTCAACACCGAGGGCGCGCGCGCCGCGCCCATACCTCCGGTTCAGTTTCCCGAGCGGCGAAAACATTTTCGGTGTAACTGCCACGGTTCAGCTCGTCTGCGACAATCTTTGCGGCGTCCATCTTCATTGAATTTTGATATCAGATAGAGCCTACCAGAGCACAGCATAATAAGTAGCCATGCGGTTCACTTGGAGGGCGGGACAAAAGCGCCATATTCAGTATGGAAATACACACAGACAATAACACGCCACGCCCCTACTGCGTGCTAGAATCTCCGAAAACAAGCCGATTTCAACCTCAAAATGTAAGCTTTTAAATATACCAATACTGCTATCTCAAACATGGAGAGGCTTCTTCGTGATTTCAACTAACAGATTCTGCAAAAAAATTAAATTCACCAATTTTGAAAAAAAAACTCTTCTTTCTCATTTTGCTCGAAAGTTGTGCTGCCGACTTGTGTCCCTGGTCTCTGTGACGGGTCACATATCGTCCCCCAGGTCAACTTGGCAGTTTCTTGGAGGAGCTTGATGTGCTACTCTCATCCTTCCCTGAAGATGGTACTCCTCTTGTAATTCTTGGAGACTTCAACATCCACCTAGAAAAACCTCAGGCTGCCGATTTCCACACCCTGCTTGCATCATTCGACCTCAAACGAGTATCTACTGTGGCTACTCACAAATCAGGTAACCAATTGGACCTTATCTACACGCACTACTGCTCTACGGACAATACACTGGTCACTCCACTGCGCACCTTAGATCACTTCCTCCTCACTCTCAACCTCAACCTGCCTCAGAACACAACACGCACTCCTCCACAGGTCACCTTTCGACGGAACCTACGCTCACTTTCACCCTCTCACCTATCCTCTTTGGTCTCATCCACACTTCCTCCACCTGATGAGCTCTCAACACTAGATACTAACAGTGCAACTGATACTCTTTTCTCCACTTTAACATCCTGCTTGGACAACTTCTGTCCCCTTTCCTCCAGGCCAGCCCGCACCACACCCTCTGCCCCCTGGTTATCTGATATTCTTCGCGAACATCGTACTAAACTCAGGGGTGCAGAGAGGAAGTGGCGCAAATCAAAAGATCCGACAGACCTGGGTCTTTATCAATCCCTCCTCTCTTCCTTCTCTGCTAATATCTCTACTGCTAAAATGGCTTAATATCACAACAAAATTTTCAATTATTCTGACTCTCGCATGCTTTTCAAAACCTGCTCCTCTCTTCTTAACCCTCCTTCATCAACCCTAACAGCTGATGATTTTGCCACATTCTTCATAGAAAAAACAACCACCATCAGCGGCCAATTTACCAATCCACAAACTGACACACACATTTTACCAACAAACGCACACATTCTACCCGCCTTCTCTCTACTTTCAGAGGCGGAAGTCTCTAAACTCCTCCTTTCCAATCACCCTACTACCTGTCCGCTTGATCCTATCCCCACTAATCTACTTCAAGCCATTTCTTCCTCAGTTGTATCCACACTCACGCACATCATAAACACCTCTCTTCACACTGGTACCTTTCCCACAGCTTTTAACCAGGCTCGAGTAACCCCACTGCTTAAGAAACCCAATCTAAATCCAGCACATCTAACAAGTTACAGACCGGTATCTCTTCTTCCATTTGTCGCGAAAACACTTGAACGAGTTGTTTTCAGCCAGATCTCCTCCTTTCTTACACAGAACAACCTCTTGGACGACAATCAGTCTGGTTTCAAAAGCGGACACTCAACTGAGACTGCCCTGCTCTCAGTAATTGAAGCTCTGAGACTAGCAAGAGCAGCTTCCAAATCCTCAGTCCTCATCCTGCTGGATCTGTCTGCTGCTTTTGACACAGTTAACCACCAGATCCTCCTGTCAATCCTAAAGATGAAGGGCATCTCGGGAACTGCACTCCAATGGTTCGAGTCTTACCTCTCAGGTAGGTCCTTTAGGGTGTCGTGGAGAGGTGTGGGATCTAAGACCCAACATCTAGCTACTGGGGTGCCTCAGGGCTCAGTGCTTGGACCACTCCTCTTCTCCATCTACATGACATCACTAGGATCTGTGATTCAGAAACATGGCTTTTCCTATCATTGCTACGCTGATGACACGCAACTCTACCTCTCATTCCAGCCTGACGATCCGACGGTAGCTGCTCGTATCTCAGCCTGCCTGACAGACATTTCTGGCTGGATGAAGGACCACCACCTTCAACTAAACCTTGCGAAGACAGAGCTACTTGTGGTCCCGGCCAACCCAACACTTCATCACAACTTCTCCATTCAGCTAGGCTCGTCATCCATAACTCCATCAAGGTCAGCTAGGAACCTTGGGGTTGTAATTGATGATCAGTTGAAATTCACAGACCACATTGCTAGAACTGCCCGGTCCTGCAGATTTGCCTTGCACAACATTAGGAGGATCAGGCCCTTCCTTACAGAGCATGCTACACAACTCCTTGTCCAAGCACTTGTTTTATCCAGACTGGACTATTGTAATGCTCTCCTGGCTGGTCTTCCAGCTTGCTCTGTCAAACCTCTACAATTGATCCAGAATGCTGCAGCCAGAGTAGTCTTTAATGAGCCAAAGAGAGCACACGTCACTCCTCTCCTCACAAAATTGCACTGGTTGCCAGTTGCCGCTCGCATTAAATTCAAGGCACTGACGTTTGCCTACAGAACAACCACTGGCACTGCTCCCTCTTACCTAAACTCATTACTTCAGACTTATGTGCCATCCAGAAACCTGCGCTCTGCTAGCGAATGTCGTCTTGTGGTACCATCTCAAAGAGGCACAAAATCTCTTTCTCGGACCTTTACCATGACTGTTCCCTGTTGGTGGAATGATCTGCCTAACTCAACCAGAGCTTCTGAGTCAGTAGCCACTTTCAAGAAACTGCTGAAGACGTATCTTTTTCGGCAGCACTTGATTCAGTAGTATTAACACTTTCTCTTCTCTTCTATTCTTTAAAAAAAATAAAAAATAAAAAATGCACTTAAGTTAAACTGAGTGGGGTTATAGCACTTACGTATTGTTGTCCTACTGTTAGTTTAACTGCTTCTATTGTTCTCATTTGTAAGTCGCTTTGGATAAAAGCGTCTGCTAAATGAATAAATCTAAGATGTAAATATAGTCCCAAGTCAATATCTGCCTAGGAAATCGCCTAGTCTTAATCTGCATTGCTATTTGTACTCGTTGTGAATAAGCAGGCCACAAGAAGTAATTAGGGTTTTTTTTTTTTGATCAATTTTACTCACTACATGCTATCTGGCAACAAAGGATTCCATTCATTATGCTAAGCTAAGCTAGCGGCGGCGCTGCCAGACTAAGACAATGCATGCACTGAGTACCTTTTGTTACAATAAAACGCTTCCAAATGTGTGTATCTTTGACTCTACTCATTTAATAAATACAGTACATTAATTTAAAGGGATAGTACCAAGCGGCAACATTCTAATCTGAAAAATGAAGCCTACCCGGAAGTGCGAAAAACTGCAATACATCGAAAATCCGCTAGGGGCAGGTCCCAAAAGGGAGCAAATGTCCATAGACCCCATGTAAAAATGTCCGTTTTCAAAGCATAAATTCATGTTTTTACAGGTTGGTCCCATGGACTTTTATTGTATTTTTCGATAGGTTCCGAGTGCCTGACAACTGTGAGGGGGGTGAATTTTTTTCTTACTCGTTAGTTTAGATCGCATTTAGATATAAAATGTATGACAAATAAGGGCATGGTTAACTTTGATTGACAGCTTGATTGACAGCTGATAACGGGCTGCGCCGAGGGGAATTCCTGAAATTTGACGTCTCGGCCATAATCTGACACAACACATCATACCTTCTCTGTATCCTTTCTGAACATTTGTATTGAAATATCGTACATAAAATGGGTTGCTCTGCAATAAACTGCACTAACCGACACTGTAGGAGTACTTCGCTCCATGTTTTCCGGTAAATGACATTCCACTACTATTTCACGTAATTAGCACTATTTAGCATCAATGTTTGTGGGCAGTGGCACTGCAACAGTTAGCATTAAATAGCCTCAGATAAGTTAGTGTCCGAGGTACTTTACCTATGGTTATAACTGACGTTTGAAACACTGTAAATGCGTCTGCCAAATGAATAAATGTAACATAAGAATAGACTGATATGTCCCACATTGGAGTGTTAATATATTTTGAGCAAAATACATATTGTGCAAACCATTACCCTAAAATGTTATTTAGTTTTACTCATTGCATAATCCATAACAAAACATCCCTTGTATATATATATATATATATATATATATATATATATATATATATATATATAATATACGTACCTCTTACGGTAATGGCGTCCATAACGAAAACTGCAGAAATGAATAATAACATTAATCCATATATGGATTGGCCAGAAGGTGGGCGGGGTTAGGATTTCCCAAGATTTTTAAAGATGGCGCCGCCCATACCCCCCATAAACGGCCTCAAAACCGTTATTCAGAAAGTCTATGGGTGACGTCAAGGACGCTTTATCCATTTTTTTTTTTACAGTGTATGGATAGTACCCAAAAATGCTTCATTTACTCATGTTGGTCCAAACCTGAGTGACTTTCTTTCTTCTGTGGGAGAAAAAAAAGAAGATATTTTGAAAAATGTGTAATCTTTTTTTTTTTGTCTGTACAATAAAATCCATGGTGTACAGCATGGGGGGCCAACGTCGGTTCTGGAGAGCCACAGTCATGCAGAGTTTTACCAGAGTTGCACCCTGATTAAAAACTCACCTTTCTGTAGCTTTCTAGTAATTCTTAACACCTTGTCACATCAGAGCCTGAGGGGGACCCCGTCTGACCAGGTGTGTGAGCCGGCTGCACCATCCGTGTAGTATGAGGGAATGGAAGTGTGCCCCACCCACCCTCCCGCTACTGAAAGTGAGTCAGCCATTTAGCCTTTCTGGGCTCCCTCGGACCATCGGCTCCACCTGTGTCGGACATCGTCACGCATTCGCTGCTCTCCGGCTTTACACCCCTTTGGCTTAGGCTAGCTCCACCCTCCCTCAGGCTCCACCTCTGCCCTCAGTCGCTCCAGCTTCACCTCTGCCCTCCGGATCCCCGCTTCCATCTCGGGGGATCTGTTGTGGCTCCGTTGTGGCTGCCTAGGTCTTCTGTATCTATCCACTGCCTTGGCTCTCCATCTGCGTGGTGGGCTCCACCTCCATCGTTGCCTTCAGTTGTCCCCAGGGTGGCGTCGAGACACCATGGCTCCTCCCTCTAGTGACGCCGCCATGGAGCGCAGTCCTGGCTGTGGCCTGGGTCTCCATCCGTTCGCCCCTGATCAAGGCCATCCACTGGCTGCTACCTACATCCGTCTGCCTACTCCCAGCCCTTCACCTGCCCCTCGTCCACCTCCAAAGCCCCCTCCCTCCCTCGTTTGTCTCATCTGTTACGGCGTGAGGTTGCGCCTTCCTGAAAGGGGGTTTACTGTCACGATTATGCTTATGCCGGGCGTACACCAAAGGATTTTCACAGTCCCAGACTAAAGACCGGCAGTCTTTAGGAATCTTACTGGAGTCTCGGCGCGCTCCCGTCGTCTCGATCGTTAAATGTGAGGTGATAATCTGCAGTCCGCGACCCGATTTATGCCAGTCTTTCTCTAGTCTTTCATATCAAACATGTTTGATATTATCGCAAGTCCTAGCGTAGTCATAGTGACGAAAAACAATCAACAACCAATAAAATCGTTCTCAGAAAACAGTAAGCCATCAGTCACAACAAAGTAACATGTCGACGGACGTGGAAACACAACGAGCGCCAAGTAGGCGAAAATGGACCATGGATAAAGAGGAGCGCCTTGTCGAGCTGTGGGTAGAGCAGCCGTGTCTTTTTGATGTAAACTGCGATTCATACCACGACAGAGTGGAAAAAGAAAAGAAGTCTGTTATCTGGTTTAAAAACCGGTTGCTCCCGAACCGTGCCGCGGTTCGCGTGAATGTGAAAGCAACACGGACTCGGGTGCGCACTTGTTCAGGAAATAAAGTAACCTGCGCATGTGTTTTAGCTTATTGTGATGTATTCAGTTAAATAAAACACTTGTAAGGGATGATAGTGTTGATGATTTACCTTGGATACGAGCGAGAGTGAGCCTGCAGTGTAGCCTATTCATGCATTGCGCGTGGGATCAGGGCAACAAAGTTGGAAATCCACTGTCTCCTCAAAATAGTCCGTTTGCAAGCAGCAGAAGTCCACCTTATGTGACACACCCACAGCAAACCTGTATTGTTCACTCAACTGCGCATAATAGCAGCGAATTAATAAAAGAAAAAAACAATATTGACCCACGTTCTGTTTTCTATCATGCGCCGTGCACGTTTGCGATGACGTCATATGCACGCAAACGCACAAGGGTTCGATAGAATCAAGTTGAGTGTGAAACCAGACCAACGCTGCGGGGGGCGCCGGGAACAAACGCGCTCAGGCTCGGACCGCAGCAAACGAGCCCAGTGTAAATGCCCCCTATCACTGCTGAGCATGATGGGAGGAACTTGGTTGGAATAAAAAGCTAAAATAATCTAGTTGTAGTCTTGTAAATAGTGTCACTACAAGATTCAGTGTTTGTAAAATCTTTAGTCTGAGACTAAAAACTGTGAACCCAGGTCTTTAGATGTGAGCTGATGATCTTATAAAGTCTTTTCTAAATCTTTTCAAAGTCTTTAGGTGTACGCCCAGCATTAGTTTCACCCTCATGGACTCTTAGTTTGAGAACAAAGGAGACATGTGACTGAAGATAAACAGTTTCCTGCCACTTGTTTGTCTCCTAGGTTACTCATTGCTTTCTAGTTTGTTACTATAGTTACTTATTAGTTCCCTCCTTGGTGTCACCTGTGTTTATTAAATCACCTTTGTGTTCTCTATGTATATATTCTGACTGATTTAGTTCTTGTGGTCAGTTCTCATTAAAACTACACTGAATTTGGTTTTGTGAAGTCTTCTGTTAAATAAAGTCTGTCATTTTCTTCTTCTCCGTGCTCATTCGCTTACCATGCTTAGCAAGTGTGACACCTTGATTAGCTTGTTCAGGTGTGTTTGATTAGGGTTGGAGCAAAACTCTGCATGACTGTGTCTCTCCAGGACCGAAGTTGGCCACCCATGCTGTGCAGTATTGTTTGGAACCAATTGACTAAAAGTATATATTTTTGTGATCCACAGAAGAAAGAAAGTTTAGTATTTTGATGGTGTCCCATCTGTACCTCTGGATGTATGCTGGAAGAACGGTGCAGATAGCAGCCTTGTAATGAAGCGGCGGATCAAAGCTCAGGGCAGATGTGTTTTTACAGCCTCCTCTCCCTTTGGGGAGAGCCACAGTGTTTATGGACATAACTTTATCCTTTCTTTGTTCCTCTCCTATCTCAAGTTCTCACGGTTTCCAAAAGCAAGCCACACAACACTGTCATTCAGGGCTTCTTAGCCAAACTCATTGTCACATAATCTGGTTTGTATCCACAGAAACGAGGTGGATTTCTGGAGTGGTTATGGTTTATAGATACTCTTTATGCAAGTGCTCTGGTTTAGATGGCTGGAGTGTTGTTCTGACAGGTACTTAGAGAAGACATACACCATTCGTGTATTTTATCACTAAGATAAATAAAAGGTTGTTCTGAATTGTATTCATCGAATAGGCAAATGCTTTTCCTCAAGTTCATTGCATAGGGTGATGGTCATTGAGGTATGTAAGGGTGTCTAAGCTCTAGATTCTCTCCATTTCTTCATGTTTGTTTGCACTGTTCTTTCTGTGGTGACAAGAAATTTGGTTCAAACAACCAACAGAAACGAAGCTTCCAAGTAAGCAAGCTAGACTCGAGCCTCCTCAAAGGTATCATCTCGGTGATGACAGCAATGTTACGCAATGATGACTATGTTCAGACTTTCCATGATGGTAAAAAAAGGGTGAGGGTGCTGCTGTGGTTTGCTTTAGCCTCTCCAAGCATAAATGTTCTAAATGATCAGAGAACATTATTCATTATAGATGGATCTCTTGGCTACTGAAGGTACAAAAGACTCTGTCATATTGTAAATATAGTCATGGACACAGTGTTCTGAGGCACGACAAACCCTTCAGCTGTCACTATTTCCACAAAAAAAAATGATATATGTGACCAGTCACGGAAACTAGGGACACAAGTCGGTTCTGGGGCATTTTGAGTTATTCATAGATTCTGAAAGTGTAGTCTCCAAGCTTTCCAATGATGTGTAACATGGAAATCTGATAATATTTGGAGAAGTTGTGGCCATTTGAAGGTAGGCACTTAAAAAAGCTCAAAGATGAGAAAACGACCTCGAAAGATTGTGCAGTTCTCACCTCTCTCTGCTGCTAGGAGTGACAATAGGGCTCATTTACATCTCATTTAGATAAGCCATACCCCTTGTAAAGCTCCCCCCTGTGCTTTACAGCTTTTTTTTTGCACTTCGAATGAGTGCACTTCTGCAGCAGCTCTAGGCGAAAAACAATTGTGATGCCCCTCTATTTGCAACGTACCAGCAACAACACACAAAGACCAATATGCCATATAGCCTACATATAACGCAAAACCAGCAACAACACACAAAGACCAATATGCCATATACATATAACGCACAACCAGCAACAACACACAAAGACCAATATGCCATACATATAACGCAAAACCAGCAACAACACACAAAGACCAATAAGCCATAGGCCTACATATAACGCAAATAGTGCGCAACGCGCGTGTGCCCAAAATGTCAACAATATTAAAGTTTATGCAGGAGGCAAATGCCTGCTGGCATTTTTCTTTAAGCAGTCATGACAGGAATTTTCCAAATAATCACATTTCACCTCCTCAAATTACTGTTGCAAATCTCTTTACACCAATTTCTTATGTGTGTATACTATACACACACAAATGAAATGTCCGCAAGCACATTATATCATCAGCAGGTTCAGCATCTTAAATAACGACTAAAGAGGAAATGAAGCTTAACTTACGTTTCAGAAACGCGCACGGCAGGCCTTCATCGCCTTCATCGCAGCAAAGGTCTTAACTGCATCCTCTATTTCGATTCTCTGTGCCAGTTCATGTTCTATGGAGATTGTTGCCAGTCCATTAAGTCTGTTCAGTTCACAAAACTTTCCCCATTCAAAGCAATTGGGACGTCACATATGAAACAGACAGCCACCGCTGTCAGCGAGCCAAGCCGCCATATTCAACACCGAGGGCGCGCGCGCCGCGCCCATACCTCCGGTTCAGTTTCCCGAGCGGCGAAAACATTTTCGGTGTAACTGCCACGGTTCAGCTACTCTGCGACAATCTTTGCGGCGTCCATCTTCATGAATTTTGATATCAGATAGAGCCTACCAGAGCACAGCATAATAAGTAGCCATGCGGTTCACTTGGAGGGCGGGGACAAAAGCGCCATATTCAGTATGGAAATACACACAGACAATAACACGCCACGCCCCTACTGCGTGCTAGAATCTCCGAAAACAAGCCGATTTCAACCTCAAAATGTAAGCTTTTAAATATACCAATACTGCTATCTCAAACATGGAGAGGCTTCTTCGTGATTTCAACTAACAGATTCTGCAAAAAAATTGAAAAAAAAACTCTTCTTTCTCATTTTGCTCAAAAGTTGTGCTGCCGACTTGTGTCCCTGGTTTCTGTGAGGGGTCACATATATATACACAGGTCCTTCTCAAAAAATTAGCATATTGTGATAAAGTTAATTATTTTCCATAATGTAATGATAAAAATTTTACTTTCATATATTTTAGATTCATTGCGCACCAACTGAAATATTTCAGGTCTTTTATTGTTTTAATACTGATGATTTTGGCATACAGCTCATGAAAACCCCAAATTCCTATCTCAAAAAATTAGCATATCATGAAAAGGTTCTATAAACGAGCTATTAACCTAATCATCTGAATTAACTAATTAACTCTAAACACCTGCAAAAGATTCCTGAGGCTTTTAAAAACTCCCAGCCTGTTTCATTACTCAAAACCGCAATCATGGGTAAGACTGCCGACCTGACTGCTGTCCAGAAGGCCATCATTGACACCCTCAAGCAAGAGGGTAAGACACAGAAAGAAATTTCTGAACAAATAGGCTGTTCCCAGAGTGCTGTATCAAGGCACCTCAGTGGGAAGTCTGTGGGAAGGAAAAAGTGTGGCAAGAAACGCTGCACAACGAGAAGAGGTGACCGGACCCTGAGGAATGGAGAAGGACCGATTCCAGACCTTGGGGGACCTGCGGAAGCAGTGGACTGAGTCTGGAGTAGAAACATCCAGAGCCACAGTGCACAGGCGTGTGCAGGAAATGGGCTACAGGTGCCGCATTCCCCAGGTCAAGCCACTTTTGAACCAGAAACAGCGGCAGAAGCACCTGACCTGGGCTACAGAGAAGCAGCACTGAAGTACCCACAGTCAGTGATGGGCTGGGGTGCCATGTCAGCTGCTGGTGTTGGTTCACTGTGTTTTATCAAGGGCAGGGTCAATGCAGCTAGCTATCAGGAGATTTTGGAGCACTTCATGCTTCCATCTGCTGAAAAGCTTTATGGAGATGATTTCATTTTTCAGCACGACCTGGCACCTGCTCACAGTGCCAAAACCACTGGTAAATGGTTTACTGACCATGGTATTACTGTACTCAATTGGCCTGCCAACTCTCCTGACCTGAATTTTTTTTTTTTTTTTTAAAGATTAATTCATATTATCATTTTTATTATTATTATACATGTATTATATGAATCATCTAAAATTATATTCATAATATAAAAATGCTTCGAACTCTACAGAAGAGGATTAGGGCCAAGCAATAATAAAAAAATAAAACCATCCCGAGATTAAAGTCATTATAATGCGAAATTAAACTCGTTAAATTTAGAACAAATTAACTCGAAGTACAATCTTGAGAATAAACTCATTAAATATCGAGAATAAAGTCGTTGTGATTCGAGAAAAAACTCGATAAATTTCTAGAAAAAAGTCGAAATACAATCTTGTGAATAAACTCATTACATTTCAAGAATAAAGTCGTAGTGTTTCGAGAAAAAAAGTCGAAATGAAATGAGAATAACGCATTCGATCAGTGTTCGTTGCATAGCCTATACTGATAGAGGACATGGCAGAGTTGGATCATTTAGTCAAGATATATTTTAGACTTTCTTTAAGTGACAAAGAAATACTATCAACTTTAGCTAATTATGACAGAATAATAATTAGCATACGAACTTTAAAGAGAATTTGCAAGCGGCTAGCTCTTTTTAGAAGAAAAAATCTGTCCAATTTGCGCAATATACTCGCTTTTGTCCAACATGAAATGACAACCAGTGGACAAATGCAAGGTTATCGCTGGCTTCACCTACGCGCGATTCATCAGGGTTTCGTGGTTTCCCAGGATACCATAAGATGCATTATTAAACTTGTTGATCCTCAAGGTGTGGGATTTCGACGAAGGAGACGCTTGAGAAGACCCCAGTACACTTGCGCTGGCCCAAATGCACTTAAATTAAAACCGTACGGCATTGCCATTAATGGGTGTATAGATGATTACAGTCGTTACATTCTGTGGATGGAGGCAGTTACTTAATAAAAACAGTTACTGGAGGGTGTCCAGTTATTATACTGGTGTCCAGTGATCCAACTCTGCCATATCCTCTATCAGTATATGCAATGAACACTGATCGAATGAGTTTATTCTCAAGATTGTATTTCGAGTTAAGTTCTCGAAATTTAACGAGTTTAATTTCGCATTATAATGACTTTAATCTCGAGATGGTTTTATTTTTTTATTATTGCTTGGCCCTAATCCTCTTCCGTAAAACTCTTATGCCTTACTGCTTTAATAAATAAAACTAGGCCTATATAATAACAATATTAAGGATTCAAATGCTTATTACAACAAGCAAAATCATTTTGTCAGTCTTTTACAATCATAAAATACTCAACATTTAGTAAACATTTTAGGACGTGGCAGGAGCAATAGAGGAATCTGTGGGAAGAAAACTGGTATCAGCAGGCTGTTCATTTAAATTACTTTTTAATATTTAAATTCAAACTTTTACTAATATTTATATGACAGCGATGCTGCGTCATGCCTGAGCCCTGGCCACACCATTTGTTTGGTGGGAGGTGAAACTTCCATGGTGGCTGTAAGTGTTGATCCGGTGTATGCTTTGTAAAAGGCTAGAGTTCCAAGCAGACGTTAGCTGCGATGTACATGTAAACAAAAAAGGTAAAATGTGAGACTACAGATCTTCAGTACAGTAATAATTTTACAGGAATACAATGTAATACAACCCTTAATGTTTTCTCTCAGAACAGAACACAAAATGACTATTGACAAATTTGTCAAGTTTTAACCAATTTGGCACAGACTAACCAACATTGGGTTACATTTACCCAGCTGGGTAGGTATGTGAGGGGGTTCTTCATTTCTATGTAGAAATGACAGTAAAAATGGCCCAGCAGCTGAGTTGCACAAAAACTACCTAGCACCTGGGTAAAGTATTAAAAACAACCCAATAAAATGACCCCACAGGCTGAACCTGACATTTGGTTTAAAAAAAAACAACAACCCAGCATTTTTTAGTGCATGCTTATGCTTGCGTTCCCAGTCTCCTGCATTTGTATAGGTATGAATGGAAGTGAATGTGTGACCGAACAGTGTGACCGAACATTTACTCATAGTGACTACGGTACACTTGTTGGGAAAATCCTCCTAGAGATACCTTAAGTTAAGTGCTTTGCTCAAGGGCATTATGGTCACTGGCAAATCAGTTCACGGATCACCTCTACTTGACTGATCTTTGTCCTGATCCGTAACTCCACTTCCACTACCCGCATTGCGGGCCTTCAAGTGCTTGTGTAACGGTGATCTGCCTAACGGCTAATGAGTCCAGATCACGTGAATAGTGGTACATATTTGTTTGTTTACTAGTACAGATGAGTCATTGTAAGAGTGTCCTCTACACTGTAAAACCTAACAGTACTATTTACTCAATTAAATTGATGTCACTGCACTCAAATAATACAGAAACTTGAAGTGTCTTGAATGACTGAAACAGAACTCAAACTGAATGAGTTATAGAACATTTCTAGATCCCAGAATGATAATTGAATAATAATTGTATAGTTAAGTTAATTAATCATCAATTAAGTGATGATTGTTCATTAGTGATTAACACCTGCTGTTAACAAGCAGAATCACTGAAGGAAAGAGAAACACAAGAAATACAAGGTTTAAGGTCACCATGATGGAGATCAGCGTTTGCTTTAGTTGGGCTCTTGACCCTTGACATTTGAGTTCAAGTTTTCCTTTGGCTGCTGTAATTGGGTGTTTATAAAACATTTGTTATGGTACAAAAGTCAAGGAAAAGTATGATCGGGTGATGAAGGTCAAGGTTTGATGATGACAATCATCACTTAATGACTTTATTCACTGATCTCATTCAGAGTCTAATCTATGATTATATTATTAGTTGTATTTGAAAATAGATTCTACAACATAAGAACTAGCAATGTTATGAATTTCAGATAGTATGAAGGATTTTACAGAAAATGTGATTCATTACCAAAACTAACACAGATATCAAGAATCAGCATATGAATCTCAACAATGGTGACCATTAAAAAAACTATTCATACTGCAATGCATGCTGGGTACTACCATAATACAAACCTTATCCATGGCTCCCAGCATGCATTGCAGCATGAATTGTTTTTTTAATGGTCACCATTGTTGAGATTCATATACTGATTCTTGATGTCTGTATAAGTCAGCATGATACCATAGAGGTTTTTAAAATCTGATTGAAAGGGCCTTGCAGCAGAATCACAGTTATTTTATAATGAATACTACAAGTTATATATCACCTGTTTATCAGAGATTACTCTCTAGAAAAGATCAGAGAATCAAGACACCAAATGTTGATCCATCATTCCATAAATCATCATCAATACAAAATTTTCTTTTGGCTTTTGTGCAATAACAAATGTGTTATATAAACACTCAGTTACAGCAGCCAGAGGAAAAACTGGTGTTATAAAGTCAAGGGTCAAGAGCCCAACTAAAGCAAACACTGACCACTATCATGGTGTCTTTAAATGAAACTCAATAAATCGTCTTCATCTAAACCTCTGTTCATTCACAATAATAACTTCTGTAGACGCATGATAAAAGCCAAACTGGTTAGTAATAAGTGAAGCTGGTAATGCTGTTTGTGGAGTTGTTCAATCCTCCTCTGCTGAGATCTTGAGAGATTTGAAATTATTTTATCTCCAGTTGATTTCATCTAATGTTGTGGTTGGAAGTCAGTTGTAGTTCTTGTGTTTCTCTTTCCTTCAGTGATGTTAACAGCAGGTGTTCATCATTAATGCTCAACAATAACTTAATTAATCACTTAATTAATCACTTAATTTATTGACTGCAATATCTACTTTTAGTGAACTCAACTGAAATAATTTCAGAGTACTCATAACTATTGTTTTTTATAAACTTAAATGAATTTATGTAATCGGTTTCCTCAAATGTAATGAGTTAGCTTAACTCATTGGATTTGAATTTGTGTGTGATATTGTGAGCTAGCAGTAACTGCAAGTGCTCTGAGTTCATTTAAAGTTTGTCGTGCCAGCACTTATAGCATCAACTCAACCTAATTTCATGGTTGATTATGTACAGTATGATTGAGCTTATGGAAATGTGAAGGGTGAATGAGTTTGTGAAGACTGACTAATTTCTTTTTAAAAAATGACTTGTTGTTGATGGACACTTTAGCTTACATTTTCAACAATCATTTAGTGTAAAGACAAATAGATGCTATTTTTAGTGTTTATATCAATTGTATGTGGGCTGCAGTCCTCCTTACTGGATTCTGCTTGAATTTGTTTCACTTTTAGCTAGTGTTTATATGCAATGGTCATGGGTTTTGTAACTGTAGAGGTCATGACACTTTGCCCCGAAAATAATTTATGAGAAAATATTTAATGTAAATATTGAATCAAAACCACAATTTAAAATGTAATTTATTCCTGTGATGGCAAAGCGGACTCTTTCAGCATCATTACACCAGTCTTTAGCATAACATGATCCAGAAATCTTTCTAATATGCTGATTCGGTGCTCAAGTAACATTTTGTTAACCAAAAGAAATGAATCAATGTTAACCAAAAAAAAATGAAACAATCTTGCACACATCTCGAACTTGCTGAATCACATAATGGCTTTAATATGCAACTTTTCGGACAACAGACTTTCATCAAGCAGGTCTGATATATATTTTAATTAAAAAATATTAAAAAAATGTAAAAAAAATTTTAGGATTGTTTGATGAATATAAAGATCAACAGAACAAAATAATATATATTTTTAAATTTAAATTTTTTATTATTATAAATTTCTTGTCATATTTTTACATCAATTTAATTAATTATTGCATAACAAAAGTATAGATTTATTTTATAAAAAAATTGACCCCACACTTTTGAACGATAGTGTAACTGCACTATTCTTTATTCTTTATTTCAAGGAATAGCCCCTTGAGATGTACCATCTCATTTTTGAGGGGGTCCTTACAATAATGACAAACAAAACAAGATGATAAAGAGTAAATATTAGAGATAATTCCAAACACATAAGTACAAAGACACACACACACACTCACACACCCCCACACACTCCAACAATGCTCCCTGAAACTAGCCCCCCACCCCCTCACCAGCCAATAATGCACAGATTATGCACAAACAAGGTATGAAAAGAATAAATAAATAATATATATATATATATATATATATATATATATATATATATATATATATATATATATATATATCATATAAAAAATAACAATAAAAAAAAATAGATAAATAAATAAATCCCTCTATAAAGAATAGAGATAGACATTTGTACACATAAGCAAACTATACACCACCTCGCTGCCTGCTGTGAGCTGTGAGTTTGTTTGCGTCGTGGCTGTCTAAGCCTCGTATTAGCTTCGTATTTCCTTCTGTTTTTCCGTATTTCTCTCTTTATTCTGTTCTGAACCGTCATTTAACTCATAATTACAACTCGGACTGTTGGCCAGACGCGTGTCAAGCCATTATACGGCTGGAACCGCAAATACGGTTGGAACATTGGTTGTTGGTCGTAGAGGGAGACACCGCTTCACTGCTGTTCGCCCTGCGATCGACTGCTTTTGTCAGCCTCGTTGCCCGCTGTGAGTTTGTTTGTTTGCGTTTGTTTGTTTGCGCAAATATGGTTTGAACATTGGTTGTTGGTCGTAGAGCGAGACACCGCTTCACTGCTGTTCGCCCTGCGATCGACTGCTTTTGTCAGCCTCGTTGCCTGCTGTGAGTTTGTTTGTTTTCCCGTCTATCGTGCGTCTACATTACACCCATACCACTAAAAAGACGGTTTTTACCCAAGACTTGAGTCATAAATTAGTATAAATATTAATAGCATCACTGGTTGCATCATTGCTAACTTACTGTCCATCTGTTAAAATGGCGAATATGTCAGGTGTATGTTGTCTACCTTTTGGTGCAGATGAGAACAGATCTGAATTGCTCGCGGTGCAGTCTGAATTAGAAGCTGTAGAAAAGCAGATCCGTGACCTTCTAGAGAGACAAGCTGAGCTGAGAGACCGGCGTTTAGCTCTTGAAACATCACGCGCTGATGCACACGGATCAGTGATTAACGTTAGTAACCCGCTGACGCTGACCTCGTCTACTCCGTGCGTTTCTCAGCATTGGTCCCGAGCGTCCAGGTCACGATCAGCCATGATTTCATTCACTCCGGCTCCAACACACCACCACGAAGCCTGGGTGGTTCCGCGGAAGCCGCGTGCCAGGACAAGAATCTTTTCGCCCCTCCCGGTTTTCGAGATCTCCACTCAGAACCGCCTTCTCCCCTCTTCGCGAAACGTAACGCGATGCTGTGATCATCGGCGATTCCACCGTCCGACACGTCCACGCTACGTTAGGTAAAAGTAAGGTGCACAGTCACTGCTTTCCTGGTGCTCGTGTTCTCGATATCACTGCGCGGGTAACTGAGATCTTGAACGGGGACGAGCGCGTCGGAGCTGTTGTGCTGCACGCGGGAGCTAACGACATTAGGCTGCGACAGACTGAGGTTCTGAAGAAAGACTTCAGGAGCCTTATCGATACGGTACGCAGCACATCGCCTGAAACATCGATTATTGTGTCTGGACCGCTTCCTACGTACCGACGAGGGCATGAAAAGTTTAGTAGATTATTCGCGCTAAATGAATGGTTATTGTCATGGTGCAATGAGCAGAAACTGATTTTTGTAAATAATTGGAATCTGTTTTGGGAGCGACCAAGGCTCTTCCGCGCTGATGGCTTACACCCAAGTAGAATCGGGGCAGATCTTCTGTCGGATAACATCTCCAAGATGTTAAATACCATTTGACTAGTAACCAAAAATCCAAATCACAGTCTCTACTGCACCAATTTAATTGATATTAATACTAGTGTAGAACATTGCATAGAAACTGTGTCTATTCCTCGTTTACTAAGATCAAATAATAAATCTACTGCGGGATCTAGAAAAAATCTAATTGTTATTAAAACAAAAAAATCTCGCTATTAGTGAACAAAAACAATTTCTAAAGCTAGGTCTTTTAAACATTAGATCGCTCACACCTAAGGCGGTTATTGTAAATGAAATGGTCACAGATAATAATTTCGATGTTCTGTGCCTTACTGAAACCTGGCTTAAACCAAATGATTATTTCGGTCTAAATGAGTCTACTCCGCCAGGATACTGTTATAAGCATGAGCCACGTCTGATCGGTCGTGGTGGCGGTGTTGCAACAATCTACAGAGATATCCTTATTGTTACTCAGAAAACTCGTCATAGTTTTAATTCGTTTGAAGTGCTTGTGCTAAATGTTACGCTCTTAGATGTAAGAAAAAAAATCCCTATTATCTCTAGCATTGGCTACCGTATATAGACCTCCAGGGCCTTACGCCAATTTCCTAAAAGAGTTTGCTGACTTTCTATCAGATCTTTTGGTCAACGTCGATAAAGCATTAATTGTTGGAGATTTTAACATACACGTAGATAATTTAAATGATGCGTTAGGGGCTGCGTTTACAGATTTATTAAACTCCTTCGGGGTCAAGCAAAACGTCACCGGACCAACTCATCGTCTTAATCATACACTCGATTTAATTATATCATATGGAACCGATCCAACCGATATAGATATCATTCCACAAAGTGATGTCACTGACCACTTCTTGGTAACTTGCATATTACGTACTGCTGTAATATGTCATGCTGCGCCACGTTATCGACCAGGTAGAACAATTCGTCCATCCACCATAGATCATTTCTCAAATAGCTTATCTGATCTGTCTCAGCTGCTGCCTGAACCCAAACAAACAGATGAATTAGACGAACTAACTAACACTATGAGGACCATTCTCTCTAGAACATTGGATATTGTTGCACCCATTAGATTAAAAAAGGTCAGAGAAAAAAGTATAGCACCATGGTACAATAATACTACGTATGTTTTAAAGAGAGAAACCCGTAATTTAGAGCGTAAATGGAAAAAAACTAATTTAGAGGTCTTTAGAATCGCGTGGAAAGACAGTATGTCACTTTATAAAAAAGCACTTAAAACGGCCAGGGCTGAGCACCTCAGCAAATTAATAGAAAACAACCGAAATAATCCAAGGTTTTTATCTAATACCGTGGCTAGACTAACAAATAAACAGACGTCGTCTGAACAAAATACCTCGTTACAGTTTAGTAGTAATGATTTCATGAAGTTCTTTACCGAGAAAATTGAAAGCATCAGAATCAACGTAAACGTTCGATCTTTGCTCGTGCCTTATAATTCGGCCGCAATTATCACCCCGCAAGAACAATTACAATGCTTTACAACCATAGAACAAAAAGAGTTAAACTTATCACTTCATCTAAAACAACAACCTGTTTATTAGATCCTATACCAACTGAACTACTGAAAGAAGTGTTACCTATAGTGGAAGAGCCTCTTCTCAATATTATTAACTCATCTTTATCTTTAGGTCATGTTCCAAGAACGTTCAAGCTGGCAGTTATAAAACCTCTTATTAAGAAACCACAATTAGATCCAAATAACCTAGCAAATTACAGACCCATTTCGAATCTTCCATATATGTCAAAAATATTAGAAAAAGTTGTGTCCGCTCAACTCGGCTCTTTCTTGCAAGAAAACGACATCTATGAAAAGTTTCAGTCCACATCATAGCACTGAAACTGCGCTTGTTAGAATCACAAATGATTTACTTTTAGCTTCGGACCAAGGCTGTATCTCAGTACTAGTTTTACTTGATCTTAGTGCTGCGTTCGATACTATAGATCACACAATACTCTTAGATCGACTACAAAATTACACTGGTGTTCAAGGACAAGCATTAAGCTGGTTCAGGTCATACTTATCTGACCGCTACCATTTCGTCTACTTAAATGAAGAAAAATCGATTATAACTTGGGCAAACTATGGAGTGCCGCAGGGATCTGTGTTAGGCCCTTTATTATTCTCAATATATATGCTGCCACTTGGTAATATTCTAAGGAAACATGGAATTAGTTTCCGTTGTTATGCTGATGACACTCAAATATATATTTCATCACGGCCAGATGAATACGCTAAATTATCCAAATTGACAGATTGTGTTAAAGATATAAAAGATTGGATGACACGTAATTTTCTTTTATTAAATCCAGACAAGACAGAGGTAATACTTATCGGTTCTATAAAACCGTCCACAAAACCTTTCACAGCACGACTTTAACATATTAGGATGCCCTGTTTCTTTATCCGCTACAGTAAAAGACCTGGGTGTTACATTAGACTGCAACCTGTCTTTTGAAAAGCATATTTCATATGTTACAAAAACTGCCTTTTTCCACCTTAGAAACATTGCTAAGCTACGTAATATGCTATCAGTCTCTGATGCAGAAAAGTTAGTTCATGCATTCATGACCTCGAGACTAGATTACTGTAATGCTTTATTAGCTAGTTGTCCTGCATCTTCAATAAACAAGCTACAGTTAGTCCAAAATGCAGCCGCTAGAGTTCTTACTAGATCAAGAAAATATGATCATATAACACAGATTTTATCATCACTTCATTGGTTACCTATAAAGTTCCGTATTAAATACAAGGTATTGCTTTTGACTTATAAAGCTCTAAATGGTTTAGCTCCAGTCCATTTAACGGATCTTCTATCGCCTTACAATCCATCGCGCTCTTTAAGATCACTAAATTCGAGGCTTCTGGTCATTCCTAGGATATCCAGATCCACCAAAGGAGGCAGAGCATTTTCACATTTAGCTCAGAAGCTCTGGAATAGCCTTCCTGATATTGTTCGTAGCTCACACTCGCTTTCCCAGTTTAAAACTAGACTGAAGATGCATCTATTTAGCCAGGCATTCATATAAATTTTTCATCTTACAGTTACTGTAAATTCGGCCTGTAGTTCATAAACGCCAGAGGAGAACTGGCCCCCGACTGAGCCTGGGTTCTCCCAAGGTTTTTTTTTTTTTCTCCATTGGGTCATCTGATGAGGTGTTAGGACACCATTAGGTCACTGGATGGAGTTTTTCGGTTCCTTGCCACTGTTGCCTTTGGCTTGCTCAGTTGGGGATATTCAAATGAATTAACCAATCATACCATTTATCAGCTCTACCAAACTTGGATGTCTTTTTTTCCAGTAATAAACAAACATTAAGTTGTTTTGATTGATACTGTGAAGCAGCTTTGATACAATCTGTATTGTGAAAAGCGCTATATAAATAAATTTGACTTGACTTGACTTGACACCCCCTTATTAATACATCTGCTTGCATGCACAAGTAAAGTATACAATCCATATTTGTAAACAAATACACACATATATACAGTACACTGGACAGTGAGTAGTATGAGACCTAAAACAGTTCAGAAACACGAGCAAAGTGTTTGAAATTGAGTAATTAAAGATGATTTAAAGATATAAAGAGAAGTGATCGACCTTAGTGGAGAAGGAAGGTTATTCCAATCAGATGGAGCTTTGAATTTGAATGAACGATGACCAATTTCTTTACTGATTCTAGGTGTAACTAGAAACAGTTGGTCCATGTGCCTTAAGTTGTATTGAGAGCTGAAAGGAATTAAAAGGTCTTTCAGATATGACGGGAAATTAAAATGAATACATTTAAAAATAAGTGTTAACCAGTGGAGTTGTCTTCTGGTCTTCGGCGTAGGCCAGTTCAATGACTCAATACATTAGACAGTGATGGGTTCTATAACGACACCTGAGCACAAATCTACAAAGACTATTATATAAAACATTAAGAGGACGGAGATTTGTTCCAGAGGTGTTACCATAGACCACATCCGCATAGTCCAGTATCGGGAATATTAATTGAGTTATAATTCTCTTACGTACTTCTAGTGAGAAGCAGTCAGCAGAACGATAAAGTGATTTCAGACAACCAAATATTTTCTTAGTAATCAAATTAATATGAGATTTAAAAGATAGCTGAGAATCAAGACAGAGGCCTAGATATTTGAGTTCAATTTTTTCTATTGTTGTTCCATCAAAAAAGCTAATAGACCAGTTACTTATCATCGAAGGATCAGATCGAGTGCAAAAAATTTCTGCACTTTTTTTCGTAGATACTATATTCCTTGTTTCCATACACATTGACTGCTCTCAGTTCCTTATTCAGCTAACAAATCACTCCACTAACTTTCTGACCAAAATTTCTTTTCTTATCGCTTTTTCTCTTTCCCTTGTTCTTTGAAGACCAGCGGAGTACATGAGAGAGTTGCTTCTTGGGTGTTTCTCAGGGAAAGAAACACTGCTCCATTGTTGTTGTCTCTTTCATCTATTTTCCAAAGGTTTGTAAAATGCATATGAAGGCATTGAAATTCAAATGTTCTTCCTCCCCTGTCCTCCATGTTTTTGTCAAGCGTGTGTGTCCGCTGTACCGTTCACGCTCACTGGGTGTGTTTATTTTCAGAGAACTTATCGTTAGCGAGTATGGGTGTGTTTTTGTGCGCTTGTGTGTCTGGATATCCCCCTAAAAACCATCCAGTCTTGGTTGCAGTGGGCTGAAGGACGTGGTAAATAGGGGGGAGTTTCTGTATGTGTGGAAATGAATTGTTTTTAGACACTAGTGGCCCATGTTACAACATGATTTCCTATTAATTCTTGTCTCTTTGGGTGAACGGTGAACACACACTGCAGAGAATCTCTAGGGCTCTGATAGACTGTTCTCAGATCTTCACATGCATTACCCTTCCCTGCACCTTAAAATGAACCTTCCTACTAGCTATTGATCAGCCCATTTAGAGTCAGGCAGCAATGTGCAATCCTGCTAAGCCTGTTTCTTTCAAACAGCGTGTGGGAACAGAGCTTTAACTGAGTTGGGCCTTTCGGTCTGTGGCTGGGTTTCCATTCCATTTTAGGGGTGGGTGATACACCACTAGACATGATGAACCGGTAGAAACTTGAAAACCGGTAGAAATGTTGTATTATCGTCTCTATCACGGTGATGCTCACGTGAGGTTGCAGTTTTTATTTTCCAGTTTAAAGTGCCCCTATCAGTGTTGAGGAGTAGGCTAAACAGTTACATGTAACAAAGTTACGTAATTTAATTACTAAATAAATGTAACTGTAATCCGTTACAGTTACTGAGAAAAAATGTGTAATTAAATTAGTTACTTATGAAAATGTTAACGATTACAAAGTGGGTTACATCTGAATGTTTTCTATAAAAAGCTAGGATCTGTTGAATAATAATAATTTGTTGCTTCGCCTGTTTTTCATGTGCACGACGCCTCCTGCCATTTAAAGGCTGTTTAGTAAAGCGATGCTCTTCTGATGCCTTTGATTGGCTCTTTTGTTTGAATTTGCAGTGCACCAATTCTGCCAATTACATCAATCCACATTGCCTCTGAAAGTGCCCGAAGTGCTGGAAATGTAAAAATAATTTCATCCAGAAATCTATATTTGACCTTAGAATGATCTCAAAGAAAAAAGTTAACTAAATTATTATAATCTTAATTCATGTGATGAAGGATTTTGAAAGTCTGAAAGTAATCAGTGTCGAGTACTACTGTAAGGTTAACCCTGCCTGGTTTAAATGTTTGAAAATGATTAACAGTTGAAAACATTTGTTAGAGATTTAGAAAAGAAGTTATCAAATGTAATCAGTTACATTACTTTAATAAAGTAATTGAAATGGTTACAGTACTTATTACAATTTAAATAGGATAACTTGTAATATGTATGTAGCCTATTACATTTCCAAAGTAACCTTTTCAACACTGGCCCCTATTATGCTATTTTAAAGGTTCCTAATTTTGTTTTGGAGGTCTCCTACAACAGGTTTACATGCATCAAAAGAAAAGAAAACACTATTCTCATAATATACATTGCACATCACATTTTTCAAAGATTCTCAAACGACTCATCCGAAAATTCAGTCTCTCTAAACCCCTCATTTCCGAGAGCCTGCTCTGCTCTAATTGGCCAGATTTTCTCGACATGGACACAACACGAACCAGCTTAATTTTTTTTTGAGAGCGGGTCAAAGTAGATGATGTTTGTTTTCAGCCAAATAAAGACTATAGGTGGGCATCATGCAAATTAGTTACATTGTTACGTATGTAAGTTAGGAAATTAAGACGAAATGAGACTAACTTTATTTTTCGTGCACAATGATTTTTAAAACTTTGCAGACCTTTTACATTCACAAACAGCTATATTACACACTGCATGAAATGTAATATCTGAAAAAGCATAATGGGGCACTTTTATGTTCCCAGCAATTTTAAATGGTTTAAGCCTGATAAGAAACAAAAGAGAACTCAATTTGGTAAGTGCACGCTGGTGTTGTTTTTGGCAATTTTGACAATTATGCTCATGTCAGGTTGCAGTGTTGCATCATCACAAAAATGTATCCTGTTCGTGTGCCAGTTTGAAGATATTTTAAACCATTCAAGTGCACGAAAGAGAACTTGATTCTTTACTTGCATGCTGCCATTGTTTTTGGCATTGTAAGTACCTTATTTCTAACAAAAATAACAATATAATGATATATATCATAATTTTGAAATTAAATTCCTCTTATTGTGATATATTTTGGTCATATCGCTGTCTCTGAGTGTGAATTTTAGAATGTCACATTAAAAATGCTGGATTTAAATGATGCTAATACAGTTTACTGCAAATACTGATGCAAAATGCACATTCAAAACATATACACTTGCTTGAGGTGGGTAAATGTTTTATTCAATTAGAAGACATGCACATAAAAAAGTGGAAACACGTGAACCAAATCACAAATCTTTTCAGAAACCCATTGGTTGCTAGCACCACACTATACTGTTTGAGATACAGGTCACAAATACTGTAAATTAAGATTTAGCTTGCAACCAAGAACTGAGATTTTGTAATATTTTTTGTCTTCATTATATTAAACAAAAAAGCACATGATTGAGGTTGCGCCACAATCACATGCTGCAGCATGCAGTAGGTGGAGCTTACTTGTGTGTTTCAAAACTTATTCAGCATGACTTGCTCACTACGCCTCAGCTCAAAGACAAGCAATATGGATAACAAGTCAGTCTGTCATCCGTTTTCATTTATCTTTGATGCTTTCTTTTTGATTGTATTGTACTGTTCACCATTGCATGCACTATAGGGTTCAACCCTACAACCTTTTGGTTACCATTCCATACCATTATCCACTAGGCCACACCAATCCTCTTTATAAAACAAGCCATTATATATGGGTATATAGAGACCCCTTCTTTAGGCCAGCGTCTGCACTTCATATGAAACGCATCCCTCTGCAATTTCCTCATTTCGCTCTAATGACTTGACGGACCTTGTGCTTATCTGGCCGTTTGCTCCTAAAATAGAACTAATAGCTTATATATCTTGAACCTGTTCAGAGGCTGGTTGGTAAACCTACACTTTTATGAAATCCAATCAGTTTGGACTGGAATGATTGTTTTGTGTTGGTTAATCGCAGTTCAATGATCCTGTGCCCCTAAAGACGGCGGCCACAAGCACCCGCTCTGTTCTTGCTCAGTCAAGGATTGTTCTGTTGATAGAGCTTCATTAGGACTGTTGAAGGTGTATGTTGGTGGGATTCAATAAGCTGCCTCATCTCTTTATTCTTCTCAGCGCTGCCTAGTTAAGCATGGCTAGTACTAAAACAAGGACTTCAAAGTATTTGTTAAACTATTTAGGTGGGCAAGCCAGGTCCTCCTGATATACATACACACACACACACACACACACACACACACACACACACACACACACACACACACACACACACACATACACACACACACAAACAAACAAAAACACAATGGGAATATTATTCTGGAAATAAATTTGATTTAGTTATCATTTAAAATGTAATGTTTTGCTGAATGTGTCTTGACTTCAGATAAAGTCTCAATTTAGTATATGTACAGTATATATACATATTTGTGTGTGTATACATATTTAACCATATTGGTACTTGTTCTGACATGCTTAATATTAACAAACATATAATATACAACATGTACAAGTTTGTTTCCCTTAAGCGCACAGCCACACACATTTTTATATTTTGTTGAACATGATCAGACATTTGAGCCAGAGAAAAGGAAAAAAGAGAGCTTTCTCTGAATTCTGGCAGTTGAACACAAGCTTTTTGCTTGTGTTTTTGCTTGGTCTCTTGGGTATGGCCATCAAAACAAAACATTTCATGGATTCGTTCCCATGGCTACTCCAAATAGTTGATTCATGTCAGTGCAATGGAAAAACAAGAAATAAACAATGTACTTCATAGTTTCTGTCAAAGTGTTGAGAGAGTAGCTCAGACAGCATTCTAACTGAAACTAAACAATAAATGACTGGATATAAGCTGATTTATAATCAATATTTCTCTTTTTTTGTCCACCATCTTGAATTTAATTAATCTCTCTCTCTTTTTTTTTTTTTTTTTGTCTGAACAGAGTGAACAAAGCCGATCAAAGTATTTTTCTAGCTCTGGCGAGACCATAGATCCATTACCCAACTCCACTGCAACAAAAAGAGCTGTCCTTCAGAAGATGTAAGTTCTTATATAGCTTGTGATGATCTATCCTTCTCTTCATTTAACATTTCCTCATTCTTCCAGTGCCAGGCAGGCTAACGTCCAACCCCAACAACACCAGGATAATCAAGAGTCCAGATCAGACCAATTGCAAGTGGATGAAGCGCAAAATGGTTCTTCCGAAACACGTCAACCTGTCCTCAAATTGTTCACTGATGAGTCAGTTGAGGAAGGGAAAGTTGTGTTGTTGTCTAAATTAAGTAACGATAAAGAGGTCACTGAACCACATCTTGATGCTATCGGTCCGAAGAGACGACCAAGAACCCCAACCAGCTCAGGAGATGATGTTGACCGCCAAAAGACAAAAAGATTGCGTCTTGGAGACCCTGCAGCATTGAGCGATTCCAACAAGCTCTCTCCAGACGTTTGCAGTCCCCAGCCTGAGATTTCACAGACTAACCGAAGCGGGCTGGCCACAAGTCTGAGAGGCCTATCCGTCAAGCCCGTATCCTCTGGCTCTTCTATTAGTTCCAGATTGGCCGCCAGAGAGGGAAGGAAGGGGGGCGAGCCCAGAACATCCCGATTACGCCGGCTCAAAAAGTCCTGAGGGGCGCAGCGGCATAGAACGAGAGAGGATATCTGACGCCACCACGATGGATGTTACAGTACACACTTCTACCGTAATGCTGTCTGTCAGCGGTGGTTGCACAAGAGTTCACCACACACAGTCTTTACAGTATTTCCCTTTTGCCTTCAAAGTAAAAAACTCAATAGCTTATATTAGATTACCAAGAACATCTCAAATATTTGGCTTCATTAGTAACAGCTTAAAAGCGACTCATGCAAACAATAACTTTGCTTTTGGTTACGCATTGTAGTTTGCGTTTTCTGCGTAGGATTTGTATTTCAGACTAACGGGAGCCTCCGAGCACACTGTGGCTTCAAGCCCAAATCTCTGGCTCCATCCGTCTGAAATCTCCACTCTTCCAGCTTCAGCTGAGCACATGATTGATTTCGCTGTGTTTTCACATACACCACGCTCCTTAAGCGATCAGGGGTTTTCACCGTTGGAGCCGACTGCCGTCTCCCTGCGGTTATTATTTGTAAATGTGTTATTGCTTTTCATAACAGCTAAAAGTCTGCTGTGGGATGACTGACAATGTTATGGAATGCTGTAGTGCAGCTCGTGGACAAAATTTGGCTAATCAGGGGTGCAGTCGACATTTGATGTAGTGCGTGATGGCAGGATAAATATATGTTTTCGAGTCACATTCTCATGCTTACAAATCACTTGATGTTTATGCCTTTAGTATAATAGATTTGTCATACAAATTGTATCAGAATATATAAACATTGTGCTGTAATAATGCCATAGCATTACAGTCAAAATGCTTCTGGTTTAGAGTTAGAACAAATTTTAAGGTCATTTTACTGTATATTTTGATTTCTGTAATGCAATTCGAATCATTAAATTCTTAATCGAACAATGTTCCTTTTGAGATACTTGTGAACTTAATGTCCAAGAAATACTAAAAACTGAAATCCTAACCGTTCATGCAATCTATTGTACTGCCTTGCAATTTTAACTCATATTTTACTTTTACTTTAACATTAATAATGAAGGATTTTTTTTTTACTTTGAATTATGTAATCCTCAGAATGATATAACATAGGAGATTAACATTTAGAAAATTTAAGCTTAAAATTGCACTTGCAATTTGTCATTTTTGAAGCTTGAAAGCATCAGTCGCCATTCAAAGCACCATACATTTTTCATCAAAGTGACTTGTGCTTTATATTCAAAGTGTTCAGAAGCTATATGAAGCCTTTGTGTGAGAAACAGACATAAGTTTAAGTTGTTTTTTGCTGATTATCCTCTGCTGCGAATGAATTGAGTCAGTGAGTTTATCTTGAGTCTCATCATAAATCATTCAGAGGTTTTATAAAAGTGAATCACTGAAAAGGGACTTGTTATTTCACTCATGACCAGGAGAGCTAGAGTGGATTTCAAGATTTGTCCCTCTTTTTCTCACAGAAAGCTATCATATGACATAAGAAGACTTTGAATATAGGGCACGAGTTGTATGGAGCATTTTTACGATGCTTTTGGGTTCTTTTTGCGCCTTGAAACCTCCAGTCCCAATTCAGTGTGCTTGAAAAACAGCAACCTAATTCCTCAAAATGTCATCTTTTACGTACCACAGAAAAAAGAAAGCGTGTACAAAACATGAGGATGAGTAAATGATGACAAAATTTACATGATTCATGACTGAACAACATTGGGAAACCCCTTTCTTTTGCTCATCACCATAAGCTTTGCCTTTTGCCCTGCAGTTTTTTTTTCTGAATGCCTCATTCATCACGTAGGGAAGGTTTTTCAGTCACAGCGTCAGTCTTCACATGGTACCGAGTAGAATCTGCACAGCTATATCATTTAAACCTATTTAAACGGAGCTTGTGCATCACGTAATATTACGTCAGCGCAAGAGAGGATTCAGCTTCTCCCAAAGCAGCACAATAGAGCACAAATCGAAAAACAAACATTTAATTTTCCTTTTATACAAAATGTTTAATAAATATAACATTCAAAAAATATTGCCAGGAACAAACTAAAAAAAGAAACAGACAAATTTACAATAAGGTCAAATATGAACATTGAATATTGCCATGATCTCATAGAACTTACAAATGTGATAAGCATGTCGGTTTGGTGTTTTAGAGAGCCTCAATATAAAAGAACTACAAAAAGAACACTACATGTGCACAGCAATAGAAATGGACTCCTGAAAGCAAGGCAGTCATCTACAGTGTTTCCATTGGCCCCCTACTGTTCAAGTATTCACAGCCTAGCTTATGACATACTGCAAACCGAAGCTGAGGAGAAATGATTTGTGTGAATCAGGTTTACCAACAAGCAACTAAAAGACTCGTGTTCCCTTTTATTTTTTATGTTTTTAATGATTTATTTTTTTCTTTTTCATCCGTGGCAAGCAATATGTCTGCCACCAAGTATCCAAACAAAAAGCAGCCATGATGATGACATTACCTGCATTGAGCAAATACGAGTTGGCAAAATACAAATATTGAAATATCTGACAATGTATAAAAAAAAAGAAAGAAAAAAACATCTCAGGCACACAAACGCCCGTTTCTTAAAAAATAGACTGCTTTATTTCCTCTTTGAAAATTTGGTATGTGAAACATGAAACAAATGTCGTCTGAACAAAGCTATAGGCTGACAAAGCTATCAAAACCCTCAAAACTAGACAGGACATATAAATAAAAAGGAATGATATTTTAAGGCTCTTGATTATTAAGTTAATAAATCAAATATACACAGTGATTAATTAAAAAATATATACATATCTACACTAAATTGACAATTCTTCATATTGGCAGCAAAATGCTGACCGACCTATCCCGCCCAAAGAAAGGAAAAATAAATAATTTTTTTCTTTTTCTTTTTATACTCATTTCCGACAATTGCTGTGGTGCGTAACTGTGAAGGCACTTTCAGTTCAGAACTAGAAATAAAACCAACTAGAGAGAGTTTCCACACAGCCGCTGGATAAGGAAGAAACAACTACTTTAGCTTTGAGAGCATTGTCATTATGAACGAAAATAACACTTAAAACTATTTGCAAACACTATGCAAACTTTTCAGACTCATTGAGATACTCAAACGTATCCACAAAAATATAGACATTTGAAATGTGTACGTTTTCTTTTTTTACTTTTTTTTTTTTTTTTCTTCTCTCTTTTACAAAGGAAAACACTGGATGTGAAACGCAGCATTTGGGTTTTCTAGCCATCCACAGCAACTATCAATTGCCAATGTGAAGCCAGCTTGTCGAAACTTAAATTAACACAGGATTTTAGGCAAATTAAAGCCTTGGAGTCCAGAACACGACTCAACAGTTTTAAGAAGCACAAACCTCCCCCCCGAGACCCTGCCAAGTGACCGGTAAGTGCAACAGGGGTTCGATCGCACGGCAACACAGCTGCCTGCTATACGATATACTCCATCCTGTTTAAGCTTTGTGCTGTCTCCAAGTCTCTGTTGTCCTGTTTGTTAGTCCAGTTTGGGTTTTTGTTGGGTGCGCGCTCCTCCCGCTCCACCAGCGTGTAGGCCGGCTGCTTAGTGAAGCGCGCTTTCTGCAGGTGTTTGTCCATCTCCTCTTCCTCCACCTCAGAGTTATGCGTCCTAATTTTGGCAATGATGGAGTTCTTCCCCTCGTAATCTTTTATGGCCACGCCATGGGCCGCATGTTTCTCGATGGGGTTTTTGATTTGGTTGAGCTGCTCGCGCACATTATTGGTGGTATTGTCCTCTGTTGCTGAGGTAGTTGTGTTGCCGTGGGTGTTCTGTTTCCGTCGACGGTGAATGCACCACATGAAAGCCGAGGCCAAGGCGATGATCCAAAGCACGATGAAGATGGAGCTGAGCAGAGGAACCAGGTAGTCTGGAGAAGAAGAAGAACCAGAGGGACAGTTGGTCGGTGTTCAGGTGTTCAGACTAATCTTTTTAAAACATAGTTTTTAGAAATGTATTCATGTAGGTTTCTTTTGGTTTTGAAAAACGTTTGTGTTTAATGAAAATCAAATTTAATGACAAAAAATGTCAAGTGGTGTAACCATTAAAGCCCAAAGTATACAAAGGTCCGCATGACGGAAATTTCGGCACCAGAGTAGTACGTGCACTGTCCAATTTAGTCTCGAAAGCTAAACTAAAGAGACGGAACAACAAAATACTGGAGACTGCAACAACGACTGACGCCCACATTGACGAGCGCTGTGTAAGGGGATTATGAGATAGATGCAAACTTTTAGTTTAAAAGAATACAAAGACGTTTTTAGCAGCCATAACTTATGGAGAAATATAGTACAGACACTGGACAAAAATTTAACTTTCTTTCATGTATCAACCGCCTGGATTCAAGCACGCTATCAAAACGTAGTACACTCCATTTTTTTTCTTGCAAAAAAAGAAATGTCGTCATTGACCTGTTCCTACATTACAATGGAAACTTGTCTTAAAAAGAGCTGCTGCACATTTTATTCCTATTTACTGGTGAACATTTGTGCATTGGAAATTGGAAAATCTTGGAGTTATACAGAAGTGCTGCAGGGAAAAAATAATCCACACATCAACTTGTTTTGGACAAGACATACCCTGTTTATACCGGGTCCCCTGGCCCAATCTACAGAGGCTGGCGCATATGTTTTAAAGGTTTCTTAAGTGAGGAAGAGACTAAGCAGCTTGGCAGAAACATTGGACGCCATTTTTGATGAACAGCATGCATAAAGAGGGCCCTGATGTCTAATTGAAGTTCCATCCAACTGGCAGAGCTGATGTAACATTCCATGGCTTCAATGACTTAAAGCTTCTTTTGACAGTTAAACATTGCTCAAGCAAGACAGACCAAGGACAGACAGTTCAACACGACTGGCCTCGACTGTGAAAACCTTAATGCATTGATTTTCGACTACTTTCAGCAAAGATGGACCCAATGTCCAGTTTGATGGACAGATGCTTACCAGTTTTGGGGCTTTGTGGCTGGTGAACCCGTACACCAGTTATGGCTTTGATGATGGTACTGTTGCCATTTTGCTTGCTCACCAAGTCAATGATTTGAACCGTAATATCTTTAATAGGACTCCTGTCCAACCTGGCCTCTTCTGTGGACTGCACAAAAAAAAGACTATCATAAAAATGTTCTTTTCTACAAATTCGGCCTTCCTTAAAATAATTGGGGGGTGGGAAAGGAAGTAATTGTATTTGTATTCCAAAGTAGAAAGTAATCAAACAGGTTTGGAACGACATGAATTCAAATTTTTGAGTAAACTATTCCTTTAAATAAGGGGTGTCCCTTACGAGTTTAGTTGTAACCTTAATTAAAAACTGAACTAGCAAGGTCATCCAGAAAACTAACAACTTGTCTTAGAGCTAAAGGTGGACCTCCAGGAGCATCTTTAAATGTAATGTTATATCCATTTAAACCTTTTGAAAAGCCATACTTACGATGCTAACGTGAATCTCGTTGCTAGCTGAAGAAGATGGCTCACAGGTGATGGACACAGCATACTCCGCCGTGAGGTTCTTCAGCAGGTACCAGTGCCTCAGCTCATTACATACATGTTCCACACTCAAGCCCTGTCAGAATAGAAGTATCAATTATGAGTTTGTTCATATTTAAACCCATTCCAAGTAAATAATTAGTGCAATATGCACCCAAATCTGCTCCTCAGTTTTTAGGTTTGTTTCCCATAGCAAAGCAGACATTGAGGGCAGGGCAAAAAGACCAGAATGAAAGATTTAGTCGGTTGGGAGAAAGTACAAAAGAGACAAAGACGGTAAGGTTTTTCCCTTATCAAATATGAATCCTATACACTCCCTTGTTTCTGTAGCACATTAGAAGAAGAACTGTGGTTTTTTTTATGCCTGTCGCTGTCATGTGTTGCAGTCAGTTGTCTCTCGTTCAGCAATTCAGACCCGCTGGTGGGCAGCCGCCAGTGGTGTTTCTCAAACTCTGTTCTCATACAATGACTGCCTAAGTATTAAACCGTTACGGGATATTAGCTCAGGAATGCCTTGGTTCGGAAAGGGATACTGAGCCAGGGCTTATTGTACAAGATGATGTATTTCTTGCGCTTTTTTCATCTAAAGAAAAAGTGTTTGGATACGACAACAAAGCTTGCGAGAATCCAACTAGCCTGTAAAACTTCACCCACGAGGAACGTTGTATCCTAGATGAAGAGAACCTGATATTTCACGCCCCACTGCGCTCTCGGTTCTCCACCGAATTAGAGAAGGGTGGAGGAGACGTTTGGAAAAGGGGAAAACGGCTCAAAAGCTCATAATTCAATGGCTCTCCTCTGGAAGTATAACTCACTTGAGGCATGTTCTCCTTGTTAAAGGTGAACGTGATGTTGGCACAGCTGTCGTCTTGGTAAGAGAAGCTGGCTTGGCATTTGGAGGGTTGAGAGGGCGCGGGGGGCCAGCACTCTCCCAGACTAGGACATGGTTTGACGAAGCAGTGCTCTTCCTTGATGGGAACACAGGATTGGCCAGCAGGACACCCACCTCTGGTCTTTCCTGCCCGACATGACTTTGGCCCACACCACATCTAAACAAAGCAAAACAAAAAGAGTCAAACAATATGCTTTTTTTAATGGCATAATTAAGAGAAATATTACTAAATGCCTCAAGAATATGCTGAAGTGGCAGCTAAGTTACCATAGTGCAATGAATTCTTCCATTTTGACATTGGCAAAGGTTGCAGTTTTCCTCCCATTTGGCGCCATCGGCAGTTACTTCTCCATTAGCAATACAGGGTCTCCCAATGACTGTGAACGACACCAACAGAAGATTATGACATGGCAAGAAAGGGGGTTGTTTGAACTTTTTGAGTAAAAAGAGTCTTTTTGAGTCATAATCATGCTGCCCAAAGTAAATTTTTGATGAGACTTTCTTTGACATATTAACAGGGTCAAGTTATTGGTGTGGAAATTAAGGATTTTGGAGGTGTTAATGCAGGTCTTGGATTTATTTATTTTTCCAAGAAGAAATTATGGTCTCCCGATGGGACAGGTGAGGTTGGTAGGTATGCGGTGTGTTGCTAGTTTGCACAAGCTTTTATGACTCTCACCTTCTTGACACTCTGGTCCTGTTCTTCCAGGTGGGCAAACGCAGCGGTAACCATTGATTTCATCTACGCAGGTAGAGCCAAATGCACAAGGAGAAGACTGACACTCATTTATATCTGAAGGAATGAAGAGAATCTGTTAGGAATCACACTCTGAATGCCCTAAAAGCTTTGCAATAGCAATAGGTACAGTCTTGTTTCCCAAGAAAAATATATAAAATATATAGATTTACCGGTAACACTTTTCAATAAGGTTCATTAGTTAGCCTTAGTTAATGTATTAACTAACATGAACTAACCATGAGCAATCCAATTGTTACTGTATTTGTTAATCATTGTTAACGTTAGTTAATAAAAAATACAGCTGTTCATTGGTAGTTCACAGTGCATTAACTAATGTTTACCAGATTTTAACAAAGTATTAGTAAATGTTCAAATTAACATTAACAAAGATTAATAAATGTGTGTATACGTGCAGTTCATTATTAGTTCTTGTTAACTAATGTAGTTAACTAATGTTAACTAACGAACCTTATTGTAAAGTGTTACCATATAATAAGCAAGTCAGCTAGCAATATTTAAACGCTTGTTTTCTAAGAATATCTTGAATCAAAATTAGTTTTTGCTTAAACCAAGAGAAAATTGTCATGCAGTCTTGCATATGAGATAAGTATACATCATTAAGTGAGAATTTTGATTGCGACAAGTTCATAAAGTATGACTGTTTAATCATCAGGGTGTTTCCTATCCTGATGGACTATATCATCTTGAGCTAAGCTGACAGTGAAGTCATGAGCTCATTTGCAGGTTTGGATGCATCAAACAGTAAAGCCTAAGGTATGTCTTGTGCAACCAGATGAAAGCTTTTCCCACAAGAAAAACGAGCTCTGTAATCAGTGCTGGATAAGCAGGCTGATTGGCTTTCGCTCACTCAGAGTACGTTTTTCCCGAGGGGCCGTGAACATCAGCGCTGCAGAATGCAAGGATGGTGCTCACTGTGTTGTTGGCATTCTGCCCAGAGGGCTGGCTAATTGGGTGGCTAGACTGCATTTTGCTCCAGCTCTGTTTGTTTTTGAAGAGATGTGTTGCACATTAAAAGGGCTGACAGCCAAGAGGATCAGGCGTCATCTAACACTCACTTATGCGACAGTCTGGCCCGGCGAAACCCGGAGCACACTCGCAACGGTACCAGTTTTCACCATCCACACACGTCCCGGTGTTGTAGCTGTGGAGAGAGAAAGATGGAGGGTCAGGCACAGTTCAGTTCAGCCACCATTACAGCAATGTAAACGGGGTTCAAAATTAGCACTCGGCAAGCGCCAAAGGACAGTAAAAGCTGGCATATTGACATGTTGGTTCATGGTTCGAGTTTGGTCGACTAAAGTTGAAAAAGTAATCAAATCAAAATAAAACAATTTTATATAAAATAAAGATAAGTAAAAATAAAATAATTTCATTTAAAATAAATGAAAAATAAAACAAACAATTTAAAGTAAAATATAAAATAGCTTAACAATTGTAACTCACCAGTAAATGTTAAGTAAATTTGCAACAAAATAAATTATTTTACTCAAGTTGTAAAGTCCGACTGTCATTGATAAAAGTGAACGCAAAGATTCAAAGACATTCAAACTCTACTGATAAAAACATTAGTCGCAGCTTGCACATCCCAACAACTTTTACAACGTCTATGTAATAAAACAGGTAAATTCAATTATCAATACATTTGATAATTTCACTTGCTATTGGCAGGTGTTTAACCATAAGTTAATTTTAGACCCTGATTCCAAATGACAAAATCTGTTTTGATGGGATATGTTATTGTGATTCCTGACAGCTCAGAATCTTGCTGACAAAATGTCAAAAGGACAATAGGCAGCCAGCTTAACGCACCCTTGGAATGACAGAAGCTATGGGAGTGCCTGTTTCCCAGCACTCAGAGAGTGTGAGAAAGTGCGGCACAGCTGTACGGGCCTGTTTACAGCGGCAGGCTGTGTGTAAATGTTTTGCCAGGACTTACCATGGGTGTGGGTTGCAGTCGTTGGTATCTGAAAAAGAGAGAGAGAGAGAGGAGGGTTTGTTTTACTTCACACCCATGTGAGCACATAAGAATGAACACAACAGTGAACATGTCAGAGCTTGTGTCGGTGTGCGCGTGCGTCTGCGTGCTCGCGTGGGCGTCCAGCTTGGCAGACTCGCTGATTGTTCGTTTAACTAACTGACTCGCTGTCTCCAGCTTTTCTTCTCTCTTCATTTTTTAGGACTCCAGATTTCTCTGTTCTCTCAGAGTGAGAGGTGTACAACAATACATGAGAAAGGCACATCAAGGGGGGAAAAAGAGAGAGAGAGAGAGAATGTGGTGGGCTTGAGGAAGGGGGGGACATCTGTCTCCACTTTCCCTCATTTAAATTTTTTTCTTCATAGCTGGCAGCAGTCAACAATGTCCAGCCAGGGTGAGGTGGGTTTAGAGAAAGAGAATGGAAAAGAACCAGCAAGACAAAGCCAGGAAAATGGATCCTTCCCCTATTCGCAGACCAAATGGGGGTTGAAAAATGTACTTTTATGAGTAAAATGACTCCCTCTCCCACTTTAAATCTATCTAGGAAGTTAACGCACTACTCACTCTCGGTACAGGTGGATCCTTCCCAGCCTTCCTTGCAGACGCAGTTGAAGGAGTCGCCGTTGACCACACAGGTGCCTCCGTTCTCACATGGGTTGGGCAGACAGCTGCTGTTGTTGGCTGCAGAGGAACCACAAGAGAGGTCAGAACCCTTTGAACTGAACAGATCAACACGACTGCAACCACAACAAGACTGCCACACTTAAAACAGACCGGCTACATCTTGAAGTATTACCAAGTATAACATTTCCCAAGGCTCGTTCCAACTGAATTTCCCATCAAAGAATTGGAGCCGTCCGTATGCCAGATATATTTTCTGCATCGAACAAATTTGTGCAAAAAAAAAAAAATAATGTTCGTCCAAAAGTTTTTACAGACTGTGCTATTTGAAGCAAATTACTGCCAACACATTGATAGAACTAGAGTGAGAGTTCATATGTAAGCTAGAATGATCAAATGTTTAAAAAAAAAATAATGTTTTTTCCTCCTATTTTGCTGCTTAACTTTGTCTTGGGTTGCATTTTAAACCATAAAATTATTCCTGAATATTCAGGGGGTTTTCAAACTGAGAGGGCCATGAAGAAAAATTAAGAGAGAAAAGTGAAGAGAAAAGTTTAAAAAGATAAAATTATTGTATATCATTTTTATTTTATACATTTAAATTATATTTTATAATTTACATAATCATTACAATTCTTGTTTTATTCTGCTATTTAAAGATTAGTAGAAAATTATGGATCCATCATCGGACCAGTATTTATTTTGCAGAAATGCAAAACAAAAGACTAGTCTTACTCAGGGGCGTCATGCAAGCCAAAATTCTGGGGGGGCACAATCTGAGACGTTGCAATTGTTTTCTGACGGATGATATGGATCATGTTAGGAGGGGTCAGGGGGTTTCTCCCCCTGAAAATTTTTAAATTCTGGCTGCTAAACATACCATTTCAATGCAGTTTGGGAGGGACAGAAATACCTTAACGGAGCTAGCAGCAACCCTCCTCTATCTGAGGACTAAGTTAAAGTATCTATTTTGTAAGTTTATGTAAAAGACAGGTTGATGAAAGAACTGTAAACTCAAATTCAAAAGCTTTTGAAGTCTACTTCATTAAAGCATGTTTACACACACACTTACTGTACACTTAGGCCTACTACACATGATTTTAAAAACAGTACCATTGCAGTTCTCTTACGAGAGGTTCTCTCGTGTTGCGTAAGTTTAGCTTACGCTACGGGAAAGATTCATCTTCTCGAGATACTGAAGCCAAAAATTATCCTTAATTTTGTATACCTTGTCAATGCAGTGCAGCAGCTAGCAGACCTAGAGCAGGCTATCTTGCGTGCTCATTGGCTGCCCTGCGGGCAACTGCTGCAGCCTACCAGTGAGCCCAGCGTGACGTCACGCCCAATGAAAGGCGCCCGCGCCTTCATAGCGTCACAGCCCGCCAGAATGGGCGTGGCTTAGCCTATAAAGGAAAGGGGCTGTAGGCTGCTTCCATGATTTTTGTCTCTTCAGCGAGCTCTTCGCATCGCTGGATCTGAGAGAAGCCACCGCCGCCGTCGAACAGCGAACAGCCAGCTCAGGACAGCGCTGAGGAAGCCGGCCGTCTTTGCCACCTTCAGCCATCCGTGCGAGCTACGCTATCCGGCGACGTATCCTTTTGCCTTGCTATTTAGATCGTATATTTTCTAAAAGAGCAGCGAGTGTCTTTTTCAAGATGCCTCGCACTTCCTGCGGCTCGTGTAGAGCCCCGCTCAGCGCCGGAGACCGCCACCTGATCTGCGCTCTCTGCCTGGGCCTGGAACACGCTGAGCTCGCCCTCGCTTCCGGGGGCTGCGAGCTCTGTGAGGAGCTTCCGTTGGCGAGCCAGCGGGTTCGACTCGAAGCTCTCAACTCCGCAGCAGTCACTCCGCCCTCTGTGGGACCGCGCAGGAAGAAGCGCCGTTCCCTGAGACAGCCGGAACCTGTAGCCACAGCGACGCGCTCGCCGGAGAATCTCCCTCGAGCCTCGCTTTCGCCCTCCCCGCCTCTCCTCTCCGACGCGCAGCTGCCGCTCACGAGCCTCACTGCCGTCGCTTCGGAGGATGAGGCCGAGGGACACGCCACGAGGGACTGCTGCTCTATCCTGGCATCGGACAGCGAGGAATGGTCGCTTCATTCCGCCGCCTTGTCGATCCAGGAATCCACCCGTACCCGCGCTGGAGCTGACGCTGAGCTAATGCGCCTGCTAACTCAGGCCGTTGACCGCCTCGGGCTCGAGTGGTCGCCGCCAGAGGAACCCGCGCCGAACAGGCTCGACGGATGCTTCCTTCAAAGTCGCCGCCTTTGAAGCCGCCGCTTCAGCAACGAGGCCCGCTCCATTCCTGACGGAACTTCATGCGGAGCTGACGAAGTCGTGGAGTACTCCGTTCTCTTCTCGACTACAGTCACCGGCCTCCGCGTCGCTCTCCCGAGTGGACGGCGCCGCCGAGAAAGGGTACACGGCTATTCCACCGGTGGAAGAGGCGGTCGCAGGTCACCTTTGTCCGCCCTCCGCGAGATGGCGGTCACGGTCAGCCCTCCCATCTAAAGCCTGTAGAGCCACGTCCGCCTTGGTCGGCCGCGCTAATGCTGCCTCCGGCCAGGCCGCGTCTGCTTTACACTCTATGACTGTGCTTCAGATCCTACAAGCCGACCTCCTCCGTGAATGGGATGAGAAGGGCCGGGATCCAGCTGCTGTTACGGATTTGAGAAGCGCGACGGATCTCTCTCTCCGCGCCACCAAAGCAGCAGCCCAAGCTATCGGACGAGCCATGGCCGCGTTAACTGTTACGGAGAGGCACCTCTGGTTAACGCTCGCGGATATGAGGGAATCTGAGCGAGCCACGTTTCTGAACGTGCCGCTTACCCCCACTGGTCTCTTCGGCCCAGCGGTGAACGGGAATCGTTGATCGCTTTTCTGAGGTACAGAAGACCACACAGGCCATGAATCTCTTCCTGCTGCGACGCTCGAGTTCCGCCACAGGCCGCTCTCGCGAGAGACAAAGCCAGCCTCCTGTGCGAACCAGCACCCAGCGTCCAGCACAGCCCCAGCCTCAGCCTTCGCAGCGACGTCAGGGCGGCCGCCCTAGATCGCGCTCAGAAAGCCGTCACAGACCGCCGCCTCCCAGAGGGCCTCGGCAAAGAATCACGCTGAAATCTGAGCACGCGAAGCCCTCCTAACAGTAAGAGAGAAAAGACGGGCGTCTCCCGCTGCGGCCGGACCGCCGTCAAAGTTCATTTCCCTGCCAGTCCCCTTCAAACAGGCTACTGCAGCGGTTCAACTAGCAGCCACCGAGCCGGTTTATTCACCCTCTCGCCTGCACACAAACGCCGTTTTCACGGCGACCCAGAGAAATCTCAAAAAGAGTGTAATGTCTGGTCCGGCTCACGCCGTCAATGTTTTAAGTGTAGTGAAAGTGCCCACGCCCCAGTGTTCACCCCTACACATAAGCACTCAAAATTCTGTGTCACTCACAGAGCACACTCTCATAAAGCGCAGAAAAGCCGCTCGAGTGTTGAATGTAAGAAATGTGTCCACAAATCTGTGCCCACTATCTGCCCACTCTGTTACACGGTCAAAAAAGCAGGTTATAAATGTAAGTCTCGTGCCCGCCTGAGAGCGCTCACGCTTACTAACCCAAACCTCTCCCCGGGCCCCACCCGCGCGCTTAAGCGTTATCACAAAACGCAGGGCGTTAATAAAACGCTCCCCTTCTATTATGATCGGGGCATTAGATACAGTTGTAAGTCTCGTGCCCGCGTTCACGCGCTCACGCTTACAGAGAGCTTTTTCACCCGGAGCACTGCTCGCGCGTCAAAATGTGGCAAAAGTTTGTTCCCCATCCCTTATGATCTGGACATCTCACATAAATCAGCCGGTTTCGGCTGTCAGCGAGCCGCCATTGCCCAGAACCGAGAGCGCGCGCGCCATGCTCTCGGCTCCGGTTCAGTTTCACAGGCCAGCAAATGGCGGTCTGAACCCGGAGGCCATTCGCCCTCTAGCGGCTCACATAGCTGCGTGGGAAAACATCCCAGGGATTTCAGAATGGGTGTTGAGCACAATAAAGCAGGGCTATACACTTCAAATCATTCGCCGTCCCCCGCGCTTTCGAGCCCGGACCGCGACGATAGTGAATGCGGAAGTAGCACACCTACTTCACGCAGAAATAGCAAAGCTGCTGTGCAAAGGGGCTATAGAAAGGGTACCGCCTTCTCTAAGCGAGTCAGGCTTTTACAGCCGTTATTTTCTCGTGCCCAAGAAGGACGGACGGAGCCTTCAGACCCATCCTAGATCTGAGACATTTGAACAAAGTGCTTACGACCAGAAAAATCCTCGCGCATGTTCGCCCGAGGGACTGGTTTATTTCTCTAGATCTGAAGGATGCATATTTTCAGATTCAGATAGTACTCCGTCACAGGCAATTTTTGAGATTCGCCTTCGACGGTGTATATCATTACACCGTCCTGCCGTTCGGCCTGGCCCTGGCACCCCGTACATTTACAAAGTGCATGGACGCGGCGCTCGCCCCCCTGAGAAGTCAGGGGCTGCGAATAATTAACTATTTGGACGATTGGCTGGTATTGGCACAGTCAGAGACGGAATTTCTATCTCACAGAACAGTGCTTCTCAGTCACCTGGAAAGCTTGGGTCTCACGGTCAACTGGACCAAGAGCTCATTACTGCCCAGCCAGTCAATTTCCTTTTTAGGAATAGAACTGGACTCGGTAACCATGACGGCTCGTTTGTCGGCACAGCGCGCGCGCCGTGTTCGCCACCTAGCCGCATCTTTCCAGAAGGGCAGCTTCCTCCCTTTGAAAACTTTTCAAAGGATGTTGGGCTGTATGGCATCAGCTGCAGCGGTGCTCCAGCTGGGCCTACTGCGCATGCGCCCGCTCCAACGCTGGTTGAATGCTCGCGTGCCCCCCCGAGCCTGGGTGTCTGGCGGCCAGAAAATCTATAGCAAATGCATAGCGGCTCTGCAGCCCTGGTTAGCGGCCAACTGGTTCCAGCAGGGAGTAGCGATGGGAACCATCTCTTACCGAAAAGTCATCTCAACAGACGCGTCCAACTCAGGTTGGGGCGTGCTGTTCGAGAGCAGACCGGCCTTTGGCCAGTGGTCAGACTGGGAGAAAGAGTTTCACATAAACTGTCTGGAAATGATGGCGGTCGAGAACGCACTGAAGTGCTTCCTCCCGTTCATACAGGACCAGCATGTTCTTGTCCGCTCGGACAACACATCTGTGGTATCCTATATAAACCGTCAGGGCGGTGTCAGATCCAGAAATCTCTGCAATCTGACGGAACGCCTCCTTATTTGGTCTCAGATGCACCTGCGCTCGCTGAGGGCGGCGCATGTGCCTGGCCATCTGAACGACGGCCCAGACAGACTGTCCAGAGACAATGTTCCCCCAGGGGAATGGTCCTTGCACCCCCAAACGGTCCAGAAACTGTGGCGCCTATTCGGCAGAGCTGAGCAATGATTTTCAGTGCCTTTTTCTGGATGTTGTCAAGCTGCCCAAGGGTGGTCTGTGATGCGTTCATCCAGGCAAGCCATGAATATTCCATGGTACTCCTGACTTGTGCTTTGTAGACATTGGCTTTGGCTACCTTTGACGTCAAGCTTGTTGGCCAACCTGCGCAGAGCTCCAAGACACTGTCCAGCACGCTTGCCGATGTTTGACAGGTGATTAGTCCATAGCAACTTCTTATCGATACATAGTCCCAGAATATTCAACTGCTCAAAGAGGTCAATTCTGATTGCCCCAAAGAACAGGTCCGGGCAGGATGGAGGCCTCTTTCTCGATAGAACCATAGCCTTGCATTTGCTGGGCTCGAACGTGACCTTCCAAGCATCTGCCCACCTGCTAATATTCTCCAGGTCTTTATTTAGGGATGCTGCCACATTGGGGCCATTAAGTGTCGTTACTGGGGCATAAATGGTGGAATCATCCGCATATAGAAAAATGCTATTATTGCACTGTTCTACAACATCGTCAATGAAGATGGAGAATAATAGCGGGGCGAGAATGGATCCCTGGGGCACCGAGGCGTTGATTGGTTGAGGTGATGAGGACTGACCAGAGAGCACGACCTGGATGGACCTTCCTTCCAGGTAGTTCTTTAGCCAAGAGTGTAATGGCCCAGTTATGCCTTTAGCAGAAAGCTTATCCAGAGGGCCGTTGTCCCAAACCTGGTCGAACGCTCCTTTAATGTCTAGTGCAACAATATACACCTCACCTCCTTTGTCTAAGATGTTGTACCACGTCTGCGACAATACTGTAAGGAGGTCTGCTCTGCCGTGCAAAGGCAAAAGACCGTAACTTCGTTTTTGGTCGAAAATGAGTTATTTATATTTTTGGCACATTCAAGACCTCCTTTATCATGTGGATAAGTATCTTGAGTCAAATCCGTTGTTTTTTCGAGAAAATAATGGGTTGTCTTAACCGTAACTTCCAAAAGCCCATGAGAAACCAAGGCAGAACACCGTAACACCAGTTACGGCTCTTTGGCTTTGTTTTGGAACGCTCACGCTTGAGTTACGGTACTCTGCCTTTGTTTAGCAGCGCGTCAATATGAAGTTACGGTGCCGGCGTTCTATTAAATAATGCTACCTACCAGATTATACGGTGGTCTGCCTTTGTTTTACTCTCCATTAAAATTTACATTATGATGTAGCCTGTGTAGCAACTTGTACAGCTGCCATCAGTCCTTGTCTTCTGATGTCCTCAGAGCTTTGTCCTGCACTAATGCGGTCAGAACATTTAGTATGAACCCGCATCGACAAACGTGCGATAACGATCGCAAAGGATATATGCAGAGATGACAGAAAAATGTTACACATGTCATAGCAGGTGAATACAACAAAGAACTAAAGCCCCGCCTCACCCAGTTCGGATACCGGACCTGGTTGAAACAATCATGCATCTAGCTGGCAGAGTGCCAAAACTTCGCAGGCGCCTTCAGCACCGCCCTTAACACGGTCGAGCCGACGCGGGACTAATATATCACAGGGAGTGATAATAATTAAGCAACAAGGGTATGTTGGTGCATACAACATAAGGAAGCAAGAAGTGTTGGTGCATACAACATCAGACTAGCTTTTACAAGCAGGTTATACATACAATCACAGCGTCCGGAATAAATCCGCGGGACGAGCGAAGTGCACAAGCACAATAATATGCCAGACAGCTGAAACCACCGCATACTGAAAAGAAGCGGAACACAGAAGGTTGTGCTATAAATGCATTAGTCGTCTAGGTAGTCCAGAACGCGCTCCCTACTGAGTCTCAAGGAGGAAAGCACTGCGTAGGCTACTTTTCGTGAACAGACGAGGAGCGTGACACCTTCGAACACGAATCTCGGTAAGCGCCTGTGAAAGTATATACGTCTTTCAGATCCACCGCTATAAACCAGTCTCCAGGTCGAATGTGCGCGAGGATCTGTTTTATCGTGATCTTTTTGAGCGCATGTTTAGCAAGTCTTATGCCACTCGGTACCACTTGAAAATACTCATTACCCCTATGGAGGTATTTTGTCATGTCTAAGGGGCTATTAGGGTGGTGATGGCGCAATAGATAAAACACATGCCTTTGGTGTGAGAGACCCGGGTTCGAATCCACTGTGAGACACCAATGTGTCCCTGAGCAAGACACTTAACCCCTAGTTGCTCCAGAGGTGTGCGACCTCTGACATATATAGCAATTGTAAGTCGCTTTGGATAAAAGTGTCAGCTAAATGAATAAATGTAAATGTATTAATTAGGGCCACCAGAATGCAACCAAAGCACAGGATAGCAATAAGTAGATGGCTATAATTGTAAATCATACAAAATAAATGCCATGATCACTAGATTTTATACAGGTGTTGCTATAATGATTTTGTTAATGGTGATCAGCAACCAAATATTGATAATGTGGAAGTTACTGCCTTTTGCCTTGGCATGACTTCTCACTTTTTGCTGACAATACAAAGGCAGAGTACAGTAACTTTAAAATAGTGGTCAAAAGTCAAGTTTGAGCTCAAGATTTTTTTATGTAGATAATTTTCATTACTTAAACATCTAATTGCCCGATTTTCAGTGTCCTACCTATAATTAATTTGGCGGGACAACTAAAAATCTTTAAAGTCATTTTTCTCAGTTCCACACTCTAGCGAGTTAAGGTCTTTTGCCTTTGTAGGGCAGTGCTGTGCAGTGGTTCGGTTTAAATCCATACTGTTTATTAGAAATTAATTTATGACGGTTCCTATGTGGGATCTTTCATTGGTCCTCGAGGCCCTGAAAGCTTTTCCTTTTGAACCACTAGACTCCGTGGGGTTGAAATATCTATCACTGAAAACGGTTTTTCTGACTGCACTGTCATCAGTAAAACGCGTAGGGGATCTGCATGCGCTGTCTGTCAGAGCGTCGTGTCTTGAGTTCGGACCAAATGACTCTAAAGTCATCCTCAGACCTAGACATGGCTATGTCCCTAAAGTGATGGGCACTCCATTCAGAGCGCAAGTTATTTCATTGTCTGCTCTCCCAGCATCTAACAGTGAAAGTGATGTGAACCTCCTCTGCCCCGTCAGAGCGCTGAGGTTTTACATTACGCGCACCGCCTCCTTCAGGCGCTCGGAACAGCTTTTTGTTTCGTTTGGTGGGCGCACCAAGGGTTTCGCCTCCTCGAAACAGAGCCTGTCCAGATGGATAGTAGACGCTATAGCGGCCGCTTACGCGTCAAAGGGTCTGCAATGCCCTCTGGGCATCAGGGCTCATTCCACGAGAGGCGTGGCCTCTTCGTGGGCATGGTCCAGCGGGATTTCTATCCATGACATATGCGTAGCGGCGGGCTGGAGCTCCCCGTCTACCTTTGTCAGGTTTTATAACCTAGAAGTTCCCGCCTTGCAGGCTAAACTGCTGTCAGTCTGAACGAGAGGTGTATTCTGCCCAGATCTCCTGCTCAGATCACTCTCACATGACCTAGCTCTCCTGGTTGAGCTACACTAAATGGGATTATGCCATGTGCCTATACAGACCCCACGCCCGCGCTGCTCTGTATTCCCTATGTGTGCTTATGTACAAGTGATGGCCCGCATGGCCGGCCACCTTATTCTTTCCACTTATGGGGTTCCCCCCCTAGAAAGATCGGGGTCTCATGTGGATGCTTGGCGCGCACGGCGTTGACAAAGTGTTCCTGTAGCGTAAGCTAAACTTACGCAATACGAGAGAACCTCTTGTAAGAGAACGATACTCGGTTACTAACGTAACCTCGGTTCTCTCCAGAGAGGGAATGAGTATTGCGTAACCGGCCGTGCTCACGCCACGAGCGACTTTGCTTCAGTCGACAAAAACCAGGGAAGCAGCCTACAGCCCCTTTCCTTTATAGGCTAAGCCACGCCCATTCTGGCGGGCTGTGACGCTATGAAGGCGCGGGCGCCCTTCATTGGGCGTGACGTCACGCCGGGCTCACTGGTAGGCTGCAGCAGTTGCCCGCAGGGCAGCAAATGAGCACGCAAGATAGCCTGCTCTAGGTCTGCTAGCTGCTGCACTGCGTTGACAAGGTATACAAAATTAGGGATCATTTTTGGCTTCAGTATCTCGAGAAGATGAATCTTTCCCGTAGCGTAAGCTAAACTTACGCAATACTCGTTCCCTCTCTAGAGAGAACCGAGTTTACGTTAGTAACCGAGTATCGTTTTTATGTTATGATTTTAAATTGGTATGTGACCTAAGAACGATCTTACATTAAAGGTAGCCTACATAAAGGTGCTGACGTCTGACTTTGTGGTGCTCTGAAATTAAGCTATTTTAATAATAATATGTGATGAAGGACTTTGAAAGAAGTTTGACAACTAGTTTACGGTTAGACTAGGCTAGCTATCGATAACGTTACACTGACACAACTTAAGTGAATGCTCTGAATTTGCAGCTAATATCAAATCCATAACTTTTTGATCAAGTTAAAATTTCCAGGTCAACCACAAATAATCCCACTACCTTTTAATATCATCCGATAACTAATTCAATGCCGATTTGTTGCTTTGCCCACTTACCACTTCAAGACCATCTGTAAAACATTGCCAGCTCAACGTGCGAGACGAGTGAGTTGCTTGAACATACACAGCAAAGATTCTAGAGCGTTACGTGCGTAGCGCTCTAGATTTGATATAGCCTACACATACACCATATTAGGAAAAAGGGGCGGGCTGATGCTGACCGATTTATTACACATCCAGAAGAATACATTTGAGTCGTTATAGGCTCTGGTAATTATTATGGAGCATAATAGGAATAAAGTTGTGACAAAAAAATTATCAGGGAGGAAAAATCTGAGGGGGCACGTGCCCCCTCACTTTGAATGGGCATGACGCCACTGGTCTTACTTCTTACAGTACAGATAATATTTATATATAATAAATCTATATTATTATTTATTTATTTTTGCTTTAGACCTGTCTTTATTCAGTATGTCTAATCTCACAGTTACTATTTTTCTTACACTGTCAAAATTGGTTTTAAAATATAAAGCCTTCAAATTTCAGGAGGGAGGTGGTAACATTTGGGGGTCCTTGGCATTATAAAGTTTGAACATTTAAATGTCCATAACATTATAGGAAGGAGCGATTTAAAAAAAAAATCTGAAGCACTTGCAAGAAATACTTGCAGCAAATATGTAGCTTGTAGGTTTGCTACAACTGCTTTCTCCAAAGTGCATTTTAATGTAAAAGTATGACTTTGTAACAAGAAGCATGCCACAGGGGTTTGTGGGATTGCTGTATATTTGTAAAGACTCGATGCCTGTGAGTTGTATCACATTCTAAGAGAGGGAGAGCAAGTGAATGGGCATCACCCAAACTGACCTATGTTACATGTGGCACCATCCCAGCCAGGTGGGCACCTGCATTTAAAGATGTCCCCTTCATCATGGCATGTACCTCCATTGTTGCATGTGGCTTCGTCACATTGGCTATCACCTGAAATTACAGTTGATCCGATAGTAGTTTAAAACTCCATGTGTACTCGCAAGCACGCAAACAAAAACTTAACAAACTGGGTGGGTCATAAAAATAGTCTTTCGTACGGGAGTGGCATGTTTTTCCCTTCCAGCCATTTTCACATTCGCAGTAGAAATCGTTCACCAGGTCTTGACATGCTCCCTTGTTCAGGCAGGGGTTCAAGCTGCAGTCATCTATGTCTGATAAAACGGGGAGAAAAGAATGAGAATATGAACTCAAAGAAGCACAAACATTTAGTATAAGTAGAGAAAAATCTATTCAAGTGAACATACTGATTTCACAGTGAACTCCTTCCCAGCCGTCAGCACAAATGCACTGATAAACGTTCACCTTATCGATGCAAGTCCCACCGTTGCGACATGGGTTACTTTCACAGTCGTTTATATCTGAAAAATGACCAAAGACACCATAGAATTTAGGATCATCTAAGACCATGTAAATAAAGCTTTAGCAAATCTCCAAATAAATATATTTTTTAAACCATATATTATAATGTTGTGATGCCTAAATTCACTTGTAGCATTTTTTTTGGTGTGTTTTATATTTAAAACAGACTTATTGGAAAGAAGTGCAATATCAATGCATGCATATAATCCAATAATATGTTCAGTCTTACTTTCATGACAGTAGGTGCCTCTGAAACCTTCCTGACACTCGCACGTAAACTGGCCCCCGGCCTGGCTTCTGCAGCGCCCGTGAGGGCCACAGACGTTGGAGGAGATATATCGCACCCCGTCCGGTGTACTGTTGGATGCCACGGCAACAGTGCAGCTGTCAATCACTATCAGGGTTTCAATGAAAGAACAAAATCCAGCTGTTAAATCTCTGGGTTCTTTGCAGAACGACAGCAAGTGACATAAAATCTACAAAAGCGTGTGACACTACCCATTCTTCCACTTAACAGTAATCCAGGCAATGTATTCAGATATTTAGTTTGGTTCACTTTAGAAAGCAAATCCAGTTTTTACATCTGCTTTTGCAGAAAGAATGTGCAAGGAGGCCATTTAATGCACATAAGCTCTGACTCTGCTCACAAAGAAACTTGATGGGCTTATCTAGCTGTGGGGTTTGCCTCTCCTCAAACACACACACACTTTAAAACATCCAAGGCAGAGAATCCCACCAAGTCATAACCACGGAGAACACACACAGAGCTGTTAAGAAGCTGGCAAATGTTCAGGAGGATTTGGGAATGGGGAAAGTGTTTGAGAGACTGTGTGTATGTGAGCTGTGTGTCCAGAGAGGTTACTGTCAAATAGCTCACTGTGGGCTGAAAAAGCCTCATGTAACAAAATATGAGTTCTTTTTTCTCATCTTTCCCCCTGAAGGTGGTGGGAGAGTCCACGGGCCTGTAATCTCGTTTTACTCAGCAGCTGAACAATGGCATGCAACTAGCAGATCAGCTTACTATGGGTTTTAGAGGCGCTTTACAAAGAGATACTGAGACGAGATCCGTCCCGGAGACTGAGATTTCTCACCTTGGCATGATGTGGTTCGACAATGGTCCTTCAGGTGAGAGCAGTTTTTACCCTCGTAGTCATCGGGGCATTTGCAGAAGTAGTCCGAGGCCAGGTTGAAACACTGCGCCCCGTTCTGGCATGGGTTGGGCTGACAGTAATCGATATCCAGCTACACCGGAGAAAGATTTACAAGAGGAGAAAAGAGAGCTCAATGATGAGGGGAAAATGATATCCAGGCATTTTTGGATTCATAGAAAACAGAGCAACCCTCAACAGCCTCGACACGGCGTCTGCCAGGAAAAAGCGTACCAAAATGCTCAGGAGAATAAAAACAAATAGAAGACTATTTTAAAGAGCTAGCCAAACCCTGCCTGTCTCAAACCTAGCCCTTCTTTCTTTGTCTCTCTCTTTCCTTGGGGTACAACTAGAGCTGGGTGAATGAAGGTATACACTGCTGTTTAAAAGTTTAGGTTAAGAAAGATTTTTTTTTAAATAAATTACTAATTTTATACAGCAAGGATGCATTCATTTAAAAGTAACACATTTATAATGTTAAAAAATTATATATGTGTTTTTTTTTTACTTTCTATTCATCAAACAATCTAGAAAAAAATGCATTACAGTTTCCACAAAAATATTTAGCAGCACAACTGTTTTCAACATTGATAAACCTGATCTATCTCAGCTGCTCAGTGAACCCCAACAAACAGATGAACTAGAGGAAATGACTAGCAGTTTGAGCACCATTTTCTCTAGTACATTAGATATTGTTGCACCAATTAGATTAAAAAAGGTTAGAGAGAAAACTAAAGCACCATGGTACAATAGTACTACACATGTTATCAAGAGAGAAACTCGTAACTTAGAGCGTAAATGGAAACAAACTAATTTAGAGGTCTTTAGAATCGCGTGGAAAGACAGTATGTCACGTTATAAAAAGGCTCTAAAAGCTGCCAGGGCTGAGCATCTCCGCAAACTAATAGAAAATAACCAAAATAATCCAAGGTTTTTATTTAACACCGTGGCTAGACTAACAAATAAACAGACATCACCAGAGCAAAATATTCCGTTACAGTATAGTTGTAATGATTTTATGAATTACTTCAATGAGAAAATAGAAAGCATCCGAAATACAATTGTAAATGTACAATCCTCTATGGTGTCTTATGATTCAGCCACAATTATCGCCCCTCAAGAACAACTACACCGCTTTACAACTATAGGACAGGAAGAGCTAAATAAACTTATCTTTGCAGCGAAACCAACAACATGTTTATTAGACCCAATACCCACTAAACTACTGAAAGAAGTGTTACCTGTAGTGGAAGAGCCTCTTCTCAATATTATTAACTCGTCTTTATCTTTAGGTCATGTTCCAAAAATATTTAAGCTGGCAGTAATAAAACCTATTATTAAGAAACCGCAATTAGATCAAAATAACTTAGCAAATTACAGACCCATTTCAAATCTTCCATTTATATCTAAAATACTAGAAAAAATTGTGTCCGCTCAATTGTGCTCTTTCTTGCAAGAAAATGATATCTATGAAAAATTTCAGTCAGGATTCAGACCGCATCATAGCACAGAAACTGCGCTAGTTAAAATTACAAATGATTTACTTTTAGCTTCTGACCAAGGCTGTATCTCAATACTAGTTCTACTCGATCTTAGCGCTGCGTTCGACACTATAGATCATAAAATACTCTTAGATCGACTACAAAACTACACTGGTGTTCAGGGACAGGCATTAAGCTGGTTTAGATCGTACTTATCAGACCGTTACCATTTTGTCTGTTTAAATGGGGAAAAATCGAAGATAACGTCAGTAGACTATGGAGTGGCGCAAGGATCGGTGTTAGGCCCTCTGCTATTCTCAATATATATGCTGCCACTGGGTAATATTATAAGAAAACATGGAATTAATTTCCACTGTTATGCTGATGACACTCAATTATATATTTCATCAAGACCAGATGAAAACACTAACTTATCTAAATTGACAGAGTGTCTTAAAGATATAAAATGCTGGATGACGTGTAATTTCCTGCTATTAAATTCAGATAAAACGGAGGTATTACTTATTGGTCCAAAAAACTACCCACAAAACCTCATACAATACAACTTTAATTTAGAAGGATGTCCAGTTACTTTATCCACTACAGTAAAAGACCTGGGTGTTATACTAGACCGCAACTTGTCTTTCGAAAATCATATTTCATATGTTACAAGAACAGCCTTCTTCCACCTTAGAAATATTGCTAAGCTACGTAACATGCTATCTGTTTCTGATGCAGAAAAGTTAGTTCATGCATTCATGACCTCAAGACTAGATTACTGTAACGCTTTATTAGCTGGTTGTCCTACATCCTCAATAAACAAGCTACAGTTAGTGCAAAATGCAGCTGCTAGAGTTCTTACTAGGTCAAGAAAATATGATCATATAACACCAATTTTATCATCTCTGCACTGGTTACCTATTAAGTTCCGTATCAATTACAAAGTACTATTACTGACCTATAAAGCCCTAAATGGTCTAGCTCCTGTATATTTAATGGACCTTCTATCGCCCTACAATCCATCGCGTTCTTTAAGATCCCTAAATTCGAGGCTTCTGGTCATTCCTAGGATATCCAGATCCACTAAAGGAGGGAGGGCGTTCTCGCATTTAGCTCCTAAACTCTGGAATAGCCTTCCTGATACTGTTCGTTGCTCAGACTCGCTCTCCCAGTTCAAAACTAGATTAAAGACGCATCTCTTCAGCCAAGCATTCACATAATGCTTGCCTCTTATACTACTGTTGAACCAGATCGAATGCATTAATATTATGAACAGCAGCTACGCTAATTATTTCCCATCTGCTTTTCTGCTGTTATCTCGGGACGCTAGTCCCGAGGTAAATAGCGTTCTTCAGCTACAGTCTGTATCCAGCCTCTCACGGAGACTTCAGAGTCCCCAACACCTGCGATGAGACGACTCGACGCCTGTGAAGAGACGACTCAACGCCGGCGATATGTTATGCCCTAAATTAATACATGATGATTAACTAACTGTATTTTTTACGTACATTTCTGAAATGCACTTTCTGTAAAGCTGCTTTGAAACAATATGTATTGTGAAAAGCGCTATACAAATAAATTTGAATTGAATTGAATTGAATTGAATAATAATCAAAAATGTTTCTTGAGCAACAAATCAGCATATTATAATGATTTCTGAAGGATCATGTGACACTGAAGACTGGAGTAATGATGCTAAAAATTCAGCTTTGCATCACAGAATAATTTACAATTTAAATGATATGAAAATAAAAAACAGTTATTTTAAATTCCAATAATATTACTGATTTTGCGGTCATATAAATGCAGGCTTAGTGAGACATTTAAAAAATCACAGAGCCCAAACTTTTAAACGATAGTGTAGTGTATACCAATAGATTTGCAGGGTGTTTATGGTTGACGAGCAACATCACAATTTGGCACATTTAATACAGAAATCAACAAGAAGAAATTTTATAACTTTGAACTTTGTCCATGCAATCATATTTATATTTTGAGTCTTATTTTTAACATGAGCATTACATAATGTGAGGCGACTCAGTACTGATACAAGATTTATTCATTTGTTATGAATAATTTTGTTTTTTTTTAAGTCAGAAATAAATATACAGTTACTGTTATATAAGATTTTATATACAAAGACCCCCCCCCCGAAAAACAAAAATAAACAAACAAACCTGACACAGCTGACCCGAGAAGCCGGCAGGACACAGGCACTGAAATCCATTGACTTCATCCTGACACTGACCACCGTTCAGACAGGGACTGCTAGCGCACTCATCCACGTCCTTCTCACAGTGTTCACCCGAGTAGCCAGGAGGGCAAAGACAGCGGTAACCGTTCACCAAATCCTGTTAAAGAAAAGAGCAAGAATTTAAAAGAAATTCCCTGAAAAAAAAAAAATACAATAACTCAGTGTACTTAAGTGACGAAGGTCAAAAAAGCCTTCTGCCATAATTGTAGACACACTTTCCTGGCACTAACCCTAAAAAATGATTATTCTGTTTAGAGGCCTTACATTTTTTCATACAACACTATTGAGAATCAATTGTATTAAGATGTCAGCTTCAGACGACACACCCATGAAGTCTACATGTTTCTTTTCTGGATCTTTACAGCTTCCAGGCTTCTACAATGAGCCCTTTTGAAGACAAACTAGTCACTGGATTTTTCAAAGTTTGAGAGGTTCATGGCATTCACTCTGAAGGGATTTGGGAATTTTGTTTGAAGCAGACAGTAGCAATTATAGGGGATATCATTGAGTACACCTGTACATTCCACTTTGTTCATAGTTATATCCAATTTCAGATAAACCCATATCTAAACATCATGTACAGAATAGCTAGCTGTACTTGGCCGCTTTACATGCCAGCTCCTTCCTGCTTAAGTGGGCAGATCTTGGACAGAACTTTACACTACCATTCAAAATTTGGTGTGGGTAAGATTTGAAATGCTGAGAAGCTAATAAAATTATTAATTTCTTACTGACTCCAAATGTCTGAACAGTAGTGTATATCGATAGTAAAGGAATAATTTTTATTTTTAAGGATCAAAGATTGTCAACAAAGACTTCTGAAAGTGAAGTCAGATCAGGAGATCTCCTACCTTGCAAGTTCCTCCATTCAGACACTGACCCTGGCATTCATTTACGTCTAAAAATGAGAAAAATGTGAGTTTATAAACCATAAACACAGTGCAGAAATAAATCTTTGCAAACACAAGCAGAGCTAAAAAGAAAAACATAGATATACTCACTTATGTCACAATTCTGACCCTTCCAGCCAGGGAGACACTCGCAGAAATAGCCACCAATCAGATTGTGGCATGACTTGGCATTCACACATGGCTTGTCATCACATTCATTGGCATCTTTAAAAATACATTTTGTGAATAAGTTAAAAGCATGCACATGTTTGGGAGAAAAATATAGTTAAAAGATGAGGTAATCTCTCACCAATCAGACACATTTTGCCGGTCCAGTGAGGAGGGCAGGTACATTTAAAGCCATTGACCAAATCCTGACAGGTGCCTCCGTGTTTGCATGGGTTGGGCGTACAGTCGTCCACATCTATGAGAACAGAGCAGGTTAGACACATCAAGTGTTGTTTGGCATCTTCTGTTTGGATTACTGTAAAAAGTGTGTTTGTGTGCCGCCTTACTGATTTCGCACGATGGGCCGATCCAGCCGACTGCACAGACACACTCGTAACCCTGACTGGTTTCCTTGCATGTCCCTCCATTCCCACATGGGTTGGACAGACAAGCGTGTTCAGCTGTGAATGCAAGCACATAGTCTCACTCATTTGTGGTCTGCAGTTTCAAACACGTACAGCTCTTTTGTGAAGACATATGATCATTATATTGAAAAGAATATAATCACAGAAGAAAGAACGTTTTTAAATGGTTCTTGGGTAAAAAATGTACACTTTTTCAGCAAAGATGCATTAAATTGATCAAAAGTGATGGTAAAGACTTTATAATCTTACAAAAGCTTTCTATTCATTCAAAGGATCAAAGGTTTCCACAAAAATATTAAACAGCACAACTGTTTTCAACATAGATAATAATAATAAATGTTTCTTGAGCACTAAATAAGCATATTAGAATGATTTCTGAAGGATCATGTGACACTGAATACTGGAGTAAAGGCCTGTTCACACCAAGAACGGTAACTATAACAACAACAATAAAGATAAAGAGTTCTAAATATAAAAGACTTGCAAAGTCTACACCACAGCTATAATGATAACGGCACAGAGAAATTATATCATTGTAATCACGTTCAGAACGATTTTTTTTCCAGCTGATGAATGATAAAAGCAATAACAGCCAATCAGACTTCAAAGAGCTCGAGCATTTAAAGCGGTAGACAACAAAACTGCAGTGTGTTTAACGTGTGTGAGGAAACTCCATTTCCTTCCTAATTATACTTCTTTTCATTCTTTGCTTTGAACTTTGACAGCTCACTCATGCAAAAACTCCTGTTATAATCAATGAATCTCTTATTCACATCTTTTCTAGGCTACACTTTGTCTGTTATGATGACAAGATCTGTGATCATGTAGAACTCGTCAGTCGAAGTCAGTAAACTTTCTGTGTTTTGAGGGTTGAGCGCATTCTGACTAACCTACTGTAAACAGTAAACACATCTGATTGGCCATTGCTTTCAACAAACATGCCTGTGATTGGCTACAATGCCCAACGCTGCAAACAAAAATATGCATTTCAGCGGGTACAGAATTGAGTTGGTACTAATGGTACCGTAAATTAAATTTAAAAAAAAAAAATTAAAAACACATTGTATCTACACAAATTACCTATTTTGGATTAAAATCAGCAAATTTCACCAAAAGGTGACAAGTTTGCATCCCTGTACATTAATATGTGAGCATGTATTTTAAAATGTATTAAAATTTAAAATACAATATTTTAAATTGTAATAATATTTCACAATTTTTCTATTTTACTGTATTTTTAATCAAATGAATACAGCTTTGGTGAGCACAGGATAAGTAAAATGAAGACAGATTTCCTTTTTGAGTGAACTATAGGTCTAATGTGCTCTCAAGTCCACCTCTACAGTGACCGGAGCATGTTGATCTGACCTTTGCACAGTAGTCACATGACTGACCCCATTAACTTAACAGTTAGTTTAGCTTTTATCTTCCTGCTCAAGACTGAACGATTCCTCCAATGGTTTGGATAGGAAAGATTTCTTCACATTTCCCCAGGAGGTTGTCACCACCCTAAAGGCTTGAATGTGGATCATATGAATCCGAGAGGGGGATAGGGAGGGGGGAAAAAAGCCATAACGGTCCATCTGGCAGATTTCATCACTATACCCATCCGACCATTGACTGTCAAAACAGACGAGATCCACTGGCAGGACATATCATAACAGAGGATTAGCAGAACTGGGCGAACTTCCTGACACTGTAGACAGTTAAGGCCCAGGCTCTGACATCATCTGATCCCCCATAAGGCTCTCTACACCCTTTCCCATCTACAGTTATACCAGAATACAATGACATTGCTGCAGTAATTTGACTTGATGTCAATAGCAAAATGGCAATGTGTATAAAAGGGACTTGTGAGTCGTGCCAACAGAAATACAGAAAGCAGCGCATACTGACTATGAAGATTTATTAAATGAGACAACAAATTCAGGCTGAATGACTGCATCTCTAAACTGCTCCGTGTATTAGGTTTACAATTTAAACAAAATTGTACCTTTAGCAGCTTGTTACAGGTGCAGTATCCTCAAAGAGGCAATTTTGTAACTTATTTACCCCTAAAATGTTCATAGTAGTACCTTAATGGTACATTTTGGTTCATGTTACTACTCTAAGGTAGTAGTATGAATCTTTTAGGGGTAGATAAGTCATAACTTTAAGGGTACTGCCCAAGTGACAAGCTGTTGTACCCCTAAAGGTAAAATTTTTGCACATTTTCTCTGATTATATTTAAAAAATGTGCACTAGCCTATACATCACATTTTATGCTTTAGTAATTCAGTTCAAATAGAATGACAAAGAAAATTAGTTATACTCTTTACTACAGTACACTCTTGATGAAACTTTTTCTCTGGAACTTCTATCTAATGGAATCTAATGACCAGAACCAACTCTAAATACATTTAGAGCTATTTAAAAGCATTACAAACTTCAAACACACCATATTTAAATACATAATACAAAAAGAGAGACCTTCAAATGGACTGGTAGAAAAACTATGATGAAAACATTTTTTCAAAATGTCACCCTAAACACTCGCGGTCTTCCTACGAGTCTGCACTTTCATGACGTAATGCCGCTTTGACTGCTGGGTAGACGTCTGCTGTGGAGCTCGCTTCAGTGCGGGCTCGCCAAAAGTGCGTATCGAGGACGCATATAAACCACGAAGGGAATGCTCACAAACACCCTAAAATGAAAACTAAAATGACAGAAACCTAAAATGACAAATGGGACACCCTATGGTCGGTGCATATGATCGTAAGTGCATATGAAGTGTGCCATTTGGGACAGGGCCAAAGAAAAAGAAACCGTATACTTCAGAAAGCTCAATACTGACATTTTTGCTGCCCAAAACAATCAGTATCAGCCTTAGACGGCACTGCTAACAGTTTGTTCACTAACTGATGCATATTGCATCAAAAAATGGCAAGAATCGCCATTTCCAATTGGTTTATTATTGTGATATCAACTATTTTAGATAAATCCACCAATAAAGTGCACAAAAAAACAAAACAATATGCAATTTGCCAGCTTTTTCATGTCAGTCAGACATATCTTTGCTGTCTATGTGGTCGTTCTTGTCCAGAATCTGCAAACTGAACCACTACAGCATGACAGACTCACCTCGTTCACAGATGACCCCAGAGTAGCCGTCTTCACAAGAGCACTGGTACTTGTCAGGCCCTGTATTGCTGCACGTTCCTCCGTTCAGACACGGCTGGTGCGTTCCACAGTAGTTTAGATCTGAGAGGTAAGAACATTCAGTATTAGTAATGAATGTTAGAAAGCAAAACAGAGTCAGAATAAATAAAATGAATGTGTGCTTACCTTTGTCACAGAGTTGTCCACCCCAGTTAGTGTCACAGAGGCACTGCCATGGTTCACCACAGGTCCCGTGTACACAGCCCGGGTGAGGGATGCACTTATCACAGTACGGACCCTGCCAGCCATACAGACACCTGAAAACACCAAATATACCCTAAGGTAAGATTTTGTAACTGAAACTGTCACCAAATGCCAGTATATATACAGTAGTATATACCTGTGCATTTACTTATTTGCAAAATGTAAGTTTATGTTTATGTTGTGGATAATATGCATTCGAATGAGATAAGTTATCATGGACAAAATTAATAACAAGTCAGTAATTTCACGACAAGACTAACAGTACAAAACTATTTTCTAAACAACATAACTTTAATGACGTTATTTTGATAAACAGAGCAGAAAATGGTCTTGTTTCCTCAGAAAAATTAAAATGATATGCACCAACACCTCTTTTAGAAAGAGTTTGCTTTTCCAATTCTCTCATGTTCTCAAAAGGCGTCAGGGGTAAAGAAGTGCATTCTGTTAAAAAGGCAACACCACACAAAAACAACGTGTAGTGATTTTCTGAAGTATAATTTGCCATAATTTACTCAAAGTACTTTGAAAAAATGTTTGAATTAGTTTTTCAGGAAATTCAATGCTGAAAGGTTACCCTTTCATAAACTGCGTTTTAAAAGTTCGCTCCAGTCCACTGGGGAAAAGGGAACCGCCGACAACTTCTTGTCTGATTATTTAATGCCAAACCATGCAAACAACAAACAGCAGCTTTAAAACTCTACTGGGTCTTTTAGAGAGACTAACATTAGCTTGTGGAAGGACACTCTGTCTCAATAAAAGCGGAGCGGCTTGGCCCCAGAACAGCTCGGACTGTCTGGGTGGGGGATTGTGTTTGCAGACTGCTCCACTGGCCAATGTATTTATGGCAGGTTTTTTTTTTTGCATTCTCACGCCTGTTCCCATGTAGCCATTCTCTGCCCCGGGAATGAAAAAAAAGAGAGTCAGAGCTACGGCCGCAGAATATCTCTAAGCCTGTAATTAAAAGTCATCTCCAAAACGGCTCAGAGATAACTCTCCCCTGCACTTCCCCTTTAAGATGGCAGTAATTAAGCAGCCCAAGCGATAACCTGTTCTTTAAAAGAAGGACTCAGATGAGATAGTAAGTCACTTGAGTGCTCAGCCGTAGGAAAACAGACTGCCCTCTGGGGAAAAAAGAAAACAATTAGCCTGAGGCGGCAGTTCAGCTGTAAAAATAAACACGGTGGTTGAGGAAACCTCTCTCTGTGATTAAAGACAACTATTCTTAAACGTGCGAGAAGATTTCACTATGAGAAACGTTCACAAAACAGGTTAGCAAGGTCTTAGAAGTGCCTTTGTATGATAATAAAGCAGAAACGTTAAATCTGTATGGCTGAGAGACATTTTCACCCTGTAGGCCTTGACGGTTCCAATATAGCACAGTAAGAGCTCTTGTTACAACAGTTGCACAATTGCATGGTTGTGTGTTCTGGCAAGCTTTCAGTGAGAGATGAATAGGTAATGGGATATAATCATGCCAAATCCAACAAAGAGCTGAGGTTTTAGTATACATTGAATTCTGTAGACTTCTAGCATTGATTTTGAATGCTTTCAGAGCCGGTACAATGACAAGAATTAGTCAAACAAACAAGAACTTCAAAACATCACCAAAGTCAGGCTGTTGACCAGACCCAAGTAAAAACCTATAACGAGCCAATGAAAAACCAGAAAAATCTCAATCAAAAACTTGCCACGACTTGCTCCAAGCAATAGAAGATCAGTTTGTTGTGAAAGACATTAAATTTTCACTAACTCTATGCCCTACTCAACACAAATAAGTTACACATGATGCATTCCTTTATGACGACACAAAAAAAAAAAAAAACTGTGGACAGCCTCGTTTCTGCATTTTTTTTTTGTTTTTTTTTACATCGTACATATTACAAAAGCAAAACATTACTCAAGAACAAAACTCAAGAAAAAAGCTCCTTAGCAAAAATATGGCTATGAAAGGATGAAAAAACTGCTAAATATCTTAATTCTGTTCTCTAGGGAATCAACACAAGTTGTAGAATAAAACCACCATGTTATTTTAATTCATATTAGACACGCCAGTTGGTTTATGAGTTATTTTTGATGTGCATCAGTGTTTAAAAAGAGAACAAAAGTATTTATGATGCACTCGGGAGCTATAGCTGTATACGAACACACACAAGATATGCACCGCTTTCTCTTCCCCTGTGGCCAAATTCATACATCATTAGTAAAACAAGCAGTGCATTTTAAAAGCCAATTAAAGGTTCAACTTGGCAGATTATGGATTGTAGATAAGGCCTCGACATCTTGCCAGACAAAAGCAAAACATTAAATAGCTATAAATAGCTTTGTGCTTCAGTTGTCTCCACAACATGCAGGGCTCCAGACTAACTTTTTTCACCTCCGTCCTGAAACCGTCCTGAAAAACAATTTGAACCGTCCTAAAGTGAATGTCAACCGTCCCAAAATAAAAATGTTGTTTCTGTACTTTGTTATTATCATCTATAGTTGTTAGTTGTTAGTCACATAATAAAAACAACGTAAAAGTGTTTATGATATATATTATTATATTTATTTAGCTTCATTCAAAGTAGTTATCTGTAAATAGATAAAACACAGATTTAATAAAAATTAATCTATTAACATCTAGATACAGATTTAACTACTGTGACTTAAATATCTTAAAATTAAATAAAAGCACTTTTCCTAGAGTAGAAGTCTTCTTTTCAATTAATGATATTTGCATTCTTTTTAACTTGCATACATCATGATTCTTTATTTTTTCAAGCAGCAGACATATTTATTTGTATGAATTAAATATAATGAATCCTTATTAAAGCTTTTAACGAGCAGTGAATACTTTTCTCTTTTTTTTTTCGTTGCTTGAATATTAAGGACACAGACCGCATTACTGTCACTTTAAGACATCGGATCAAATGCACTGATGCACATCCGATACACTCACAACTGTTTAAGACATAACCGGCATAGTTTACATGAATAGTCTCCAAAAATGGACATTTAGACATAATGTTGTGTGTATTATTTTGTCCATTCAGACACGAAAGAGAGCTCAATTCAGTACTCGCGCGCTGTATAGGTTTCTATGGCTGCAAGCTTCGGTCGTGTGTATGCGCACAGAAAACCGCACCGAATATAGCTTTTTTTGCGTCGTCACTCTTATTCAGATCTTTAAGTGCGCTTTACTCATTCTCCCAGACGTTTACATTTTTTAACGTTTTATGAGACATGCAGTGCATGCCAACTCGCGTGCCGCTGGGTAGATCAGCACGTTACAGTAGGCTACAAATGTGCGCATCTACAGTACCACAAACGCAGGACATCAGTTCTGACTGGATCTCTGCCCAAATCGTCACTATCTAACATTTTGGTCTAGTTTTTATTCATTGAATATCCGTTGTTAAACCAGCGCAACATATTTGCGATGTCATGAAGCCATTTGATTGATGTACCGCGGAACGAGTCTCCGCGAGTAGCCAGCCAGTGATAGTATAACTATAGTAACATCATGAGAAGACACGCTCCGTTGTAGTCAGCACTTGGTCGGTTAATTTTGACATTTTCTAAGTAAGTTAGCCTAATAGGCTAGTAATAAATGAACACACATACAAAAATGTCTTTCGTCCTGTAGGCGTCCTGGAGAATATTTCTGTTCGTCCTAAACACATTTTCTATCGTCCCCAGGACGATAGGAGCCGTTAGTCTCGAGCCCTGAACATGGCCTTATTGGAACCATCTCAGAGCTAAATGCCAGCCATGTTGGAATACTTGTAGGTGAATGTCTGTAATCTGTGCTTTCATTGTCTGTGCACCAGAAACAGAGCTTGAGCTATCAGACCCTGACAGGTCAAACGGGACACATGGATTCTAACAAGATTTAACCATGAGCCTTTAGTTGCGGTCAAAGCTTGCACTGTTGCATCATTCACTCTTTAACAAGGTTTGACTTGTTGCTCAAAATGTTAAAGAGTAAGACTGAGGACGGAATAAGCCCGTTGACAGTGTAGAACTTACTTTCTTGCAGGAAATGACACAAAATGTTATAAGAATGAAGAATACATTTGCAAATAACTCACTTGCAGCCACCTGGTTGTTTACAGGATCCGTGTTCGGTGCTGCAACCTTGTCTGCAGATAGCTGGAAAACAGAGAAAAGGGAAAGGATGAACAACAGTAAGTTTGGGCTGTGTAAAATAACACCGTGGGCCTCAATGTCCCCTGTTCACCCACGAAAACCTTTTGGGAATGTATGGGGTGGGAATCTTTCAAACCCCAGATCAGCCCACTGAATCCTACTCTAATTTGAGGCCTGTCGTCAGGCTTTGGGTTCTGCACTCTCCATTCACAGCTTATTCCAAACTACCCTCACCCATCAGCCTCTTAAAATGGCAACTGTCTGAATTGAAAGCATTCAAATCATGAAATTAACATAGAAATCAGAATCAGCAACATTAAACGCAATTTACAAACCATTTAGCCTAATTCAATTATCAGATGTATTTAGGAATGCCCAAATCAATGAAATATGACTTTTCCTGCCTTGGTGATTGTAAAAAAAGTATAGAAATTAGACAAATTAAATTGAGAGACTTTGACATTGTTATATATTTATATTTAAAAATAAGGCTGTTCTTTTGAACTTTCTATTCATCAGAAAATCCTTAAAAACTAATAATAAGAAGAAATGTTTCTTGAGCAACAAATCAGCATATTAGAATGATTTCTGAAGGATCATGTGGCACTGAAGACTAAAGTATTTATGCTGAAAATTCAGCTTTACCATCACAGAAATAAATTACATTTTCAAATATATAAAAGCCAAAAACAGTTATTTTAAATTCCAATAATATTTCACAATATTACTGTTTTCACTGTATTGTTAATCAAATAAATGAAGCCTTGATTAGTATAAAATAAAAATACTTCTTTCAAAAACATAAAAAAAAAAAAAATTAGGAACACAAACTTCCTAAATATATTTAGTGTATATTCACTAAAGAAATGCCCATGACTTTTCTAGGTCTAAAAATCACAATTTTTTTTTTTTTTTTTTTAATTTTCAGTTTTTTTTATGATCATAGGAATCATGTGTATTTGAAACAGGATATAGTAACAAAGTCTACTTGCGCACCTGTATTGCAGTCTGGACCTGTCCAGCCTTCCAGGCAGGTCTTGTTGCCATTCTGGTCACAGGTGTAATGTCCAAAAAACTCGTCACGTGGCCGGCAGAACTTGTTGCATCCAAAGCCGTAGTAGTGTTCGTCGCAGGTTACCCGGATCTGGTACTCAAACTGGGCGACGGGGCCGTTATGGGTTAGCCTTTGCCATTGTCGATTTGGGTTGATCATGCCAGAGTGGTACGCTTTCTCGATCAGCTTTCCACCTGAACAGTCAGTGTGTGAAAGTCAGAAAGGGCTTCACAAAACAATACCACACACTATTAAATTATATGATCAATAATTTATGACAACATATGTTTTTGCATTGCTTTAACTCACCAAAAGTTAAGCAATTTAAAAAAAATATATAAGTTATACAAGATTCCCCTTTTAAAAGTTAGTTTAATGTAATTTAAGTTGAAATGACTTAAACATCCAAGTTTATTGCAGCAACATTTTTTTACAATGTTGATATATGGTTGCTCATAGATATTGCTGGCCTTAAATGACCCCTCTTGTCTTATATAGCAGAAGAAAAAGCCACATTCACTATTAATTACATTGTGCAAAATAATAAGTAATCCCACTGGCAGCCAGCACTCATGACATCAGTGAATAAACACTTATGCAAAGCGGCATCTCTCTCTCTCTCTCTCTCTCTCTTTCTCTTTCTTGCAAAAATGTGTTCTGTGTAAATGGCCTCTAAATGAGTCTTAAAATATATAGCAGCTTTTATATTTTTGGAAGGGGGTCCATTGGGATCATCCTTGGCATCAAGTTTGAAAACCGCTGGATTAAAAGAGTAACACTAAATTTAGCATCTGGGAGACAAGTACTGAAAAAGATTAATGCTAATGCTAGTAAACTAAATAAACTGACCTGTATTTCCTCTAACTCTCTGACCACAATCAAACACACACACAAACACTGATTTTATCCTTGAATTCTTAAAAAATAACTAATCTATATTGTTACAGTGATGTGAAATTTCTCCTACCAGAACCGCCCATCTCTATTCCCAGCTGTGCTGTTTCTAACCACAGAAGATGAGGTAAACTGACAGCTTTTCACTCCTGAATCTGACTAGGACAAGGGACTGTGAAATGTCTATTCCTCCCTTTCACATAAACACTAATCTTTAAAGTTCACCTCTCAGACCAAGAAAGTTTCTCTGTAAACGTATGCATGATTTTACTATCATTCCCAGAGGCAGAATAAGTGAAAAGAGATGATATTATGGAGGCCAGGTGGGCCTATAGTTCATATGACTTTGGAATGCAGAGAGTCGTTGTGGCATTTCACTTGCACCCTGAGCCCTGCGGCCAGAGCCAAGTGTCACGTCTTTACTACCTGCAGCCTGATCCACTTCACTGTGGGGTGAGGAAGTCACATTAAACTGACAGAAAAATCCTCTGCGCTCTCAGGGCAAAGACTAAAGAGACGTGCTAGCAAAAATGAAAAAAACTAATGTCTTTTCTTACTGTAGACGGTTATATTACTGTTCAAAAGTTTGTGGTGAGTACTTGGTTTTTTTTTAAAGAAACTTCTGTTCAGCATTAAATTAATCAAAAGTGAATGTAAAGACATAATGCTACAAAATATTTCTATTAGGCCCTACAAGTTCTTTTTGAACATTTGACTAATCACATTCAGAATTTTACAGAATTCAGAAAAATGGTTTATCCAGAAATCCAGAAATCATGGTTTATCTTCAAATATATTAAGCAGCACAACTGTTTTCAACATTGATAATAATAATAATAAATGTTTCCTTGAGGACCAAATCAGCATATTAGAATGATTTCTGAAAGATTATATGACACTGAAGACTGGAGTAATGTCCATTAAAACAGTTGCCATGCTAACTTGCTACTGTAAACAATAGCTTACAGCGCTTGCCCCGCGCGCCTCCGGGGTCTTCTGATTGGTCCACTGTTTTGGAACTGACATTGATGAATGGGACCGCGTGTAAAAGTTGAAATTCTGCAAAAGACGTAAAACGCGAGCGCAATGGTCATACACGCCTGTCTTGCATGTTACCTAGTAAAACAATGGAAAAGTAGCGCATTGAAATGGAAAAACGTGTTCAGTGTGAACGGCCCCAAAGACACATTTGCAACTTATAATGCATTCAAGGGTAATGTATACTGTACATCAGATTTATGACTTTGGTGTTTCTAGGGCCATGTTCTACTGTTTGAGTTGGTACAACTTTAAGGCCAAGTTTCACAGACAGGGCTTAGATTAAGCCAGGATTAGGCCCGAGTTCAATTAGGATATTTAAATCTCCAGTAGGTAGCTTTTGTAAACAAATATTTGTTAAAACTGTCATTATGTCCTCACAGTAGAATATGAGACAGATAATCTGTGGAAAAAATCGAGCTCCTCTGGCTCCTCCCTGTGGTCCTATTGCCATTTGCAGAAATACACCGCTCCCGGTCAGAAACAACCAATCAGAGCCAGGAGGAATGTCTTAGCAGTGTCAATCACGCTCGTGTACGCGCTGATCACACCTCTCTTGCACAGCGCGAGCGCGTACCGTCGTTCGTGACTCTCCTGTTCGAACGCGTTCATCCAAATGAACAAATCTTTTTTCGAGTCATTTCGTTCATTCAACGAACGAAATGACTCGCAAAAAGATTCGTTCATTTCGAACGAGTCTTTTTCGGAGTCATTTCGTTCATTCAACGAACGAAATGATTCGAAAAAGATTTGTTCATTTTGATGAACGAGTTCAAACAGGAGAGTCACGAACGTGCATCACAGAACAGAGCAAGGCGAGCATTTGTGCTTATAAAACTTAAAGTTTTTTATTTATTTTTGAAATGACCGATCGTTTCGCTAGATAAGACCCTTATTCATCGTCTGGTATCGTTTAAAGCCCTTTGAAGCTGCACTGAAACTGTCATTTGGTCCTTGAAACATTTGTGTCCTATATTGAAGTCTATTATATGGAGAAAAAGCCTGGAATGTTTTCCTCAAAAACCTTAATTTCTTTTCGACTGAAGAAAGAAAGACATGGACATCTTGGATGACATGGGGGTGAGTAAATTATCAGCAAAAGTTTTTTTTAAAAGTGAACTAATCCTTTAACGTTATCTTACTAGCTATTTATAACTTATAGAAAGAGTGCAACGTTATAAAGTTACATGTATTGCAAAATACATAATGATTTGAGGACCAAGTTTGTAGTCAAAGTATGGGCAGGCCATAGTCAATGTAAAGCATATTGTTGATGTTTCGTCCCTATTAGTGAATGTTCCATAACTGTTTATAATCTGCCGTCATCGGTGGTCCTGTTTACTAGCCTGCGCGTTCACGGCAGGCTCCGCTGTGGGGGAGGAGCTGTGGAGGGAGGGCTGTAGCGCAGCAGAGAGCAAGGGGGTTGGACCTGGAAGTTGTGCTTGTTCAAATTTTCAGGCTAAGTCAACATTTTCTCAAAACTCCCTACTGCAACTTTAAGTAGCTTTTATAAACATGCCCTTAGAACAAAACAGTACTGGTGTGCATCTTGAGAAAACAATAGCACATATAGACATATTTTAAGGTATGTCAGTGCAAGTTGCTTTCAGTTAAAACAGCTCAAACATGCATTTTAGTCTGGGACAAGGTTTAAGCCTTGTCTGTGAAACAATTGGCCTAAATCTGCCTGAGATGGACAAAATGTTATTTTACAATACTTATAAAACTAAACTATTTACAATACCTTCTCAAAACACAGTAAAATCTCAAATGTAGGCAAGGCTTAATTGGCAGCAGATTTGGGGATTTCCAGATTCTAATATTTCATTCAAAGATTTAAAGTCCAATAAACAGAAACAAATACCTCTAAAACGTACTGTAGCAGGACACATAAGAAGTATTTGAAAAGACAAAAAAAATGACAGGTTCCAGCCTCAGAGAAACCATTAGTGTATGCGGTATATAACCTGATACACACACAAGACAAGAGCACAACTTCAACATGTAAGCTTTTCTGCAACAACCACTTTGAACTTAATAATCTGGACATAGCTGAAAGTCGCTATATCAAAGTTAATGGTAACACAACCCAGAAGAGCTATTCAAATGAAGTCCGCAAGACTCAGTTTAGTGCCTAAATGGAATTGTTTCTGGAGTGTTAAGCCCTGTTGAGGTGTAAGAAGAGAGAGGTTATAGCAAACATAACCTTGCGCTTGAGTTATGCACCGTGACAGAGAGGCCGTGAGACCTTGACTGCCAACACCTGCCATTAGTCATCAGGTATTCGGAAACATTTTCATAAGCATGAGGCCCCCTCAACAATGTTTCTCACAGACACACACACACACACACACACACACACACACACACACACACACACACACACACACACACACACACACACAGTCTTCCTCTTCTCTCTTCCCTGTCCTGTCACACACCTGTTAGCACATTTGGTTAAAAGACTAGCGAGCTATGATCGGAAATGGAAAAAAGAAACAAAACGAAACAAATGAAAGGGACAGAAACAAATACACAAAGCAACAAACAAAATTAAAAGAGAAACAAACAAAACAAACACAAAGAAATCAACACAATATAAATCAAGCAAACAAAAACAAAAAGAGCAACAGATAGTGAGTATAAAAATCCCGCTACTCACTTTCACTGGCGGTGTCGTTATTGAAGTCCAAGGCCTCCACTATCAACGTGTAGGACCTCTGCGAGAGAAAAACACACATGCAGTTAGCAATGAAACCAAAACAAAGAAACATCAAAGATCATTTTACATCAACAGAGCTTTAGTCAGGGACCTTGACTTGTAACCAATAAACACCAATGACAAAATATGACCATTGGGACACGCTGAGAAATGTGCCGTGAAAGATCAGAAGAACAACACAACCTTCAACTTATCTGGCAGTGCTCTCCTGAAACTTTGGTCAGATACTGTATCACCATCTTTATAGATAGATCTTTATAGACAAACAAGCATCCTTGTTTTGGTAATCTGACTGTGTGAGACTATTGTTCAGCTAATCAAAAGAACCAAGCAGATCTCTGCCTGTCAGTCATAAATATATTATTTTCAATTTACATGACACCATTATCAACTAAAAATAGAAAACTTTTAATGCTTTTTGGTCGTTCATTTAGACGACAAATGCGTTTTGGGGGCCTGAACACGCAAACTTTTGAAAACGAGTTTTAAAGTGCAATTTTTTTAAAACAACGTTATCGTCTCAGTGTAAACTACAAAAACGCGAATTTGTGACGTCATGCGCATGCATATTATGTGTTCAGTCTATAGGCGCAAAGTGTTTCAAAGCCAACTACTGGCCTGGCATGAATAATACAGCGTTTTTAGTCATTTTCACGGATCAGTATGAACGGAGATCGTTCTGACATTGCTAATTTCTTAATGAAAAATGGAAATTAAAACCAAGCAATAATTAAAAAAACAACAACAGATCGAAGCTTGTCATTGTTCTTGAACATTGGAGCATCAGGCTGTTTCTTTTCATTCTGAATTTTTTTTCTTAGATAATAATGAAATTTCCAGAAATGACAGAGCTCAGACGTTAAAGTGTGTTTATTATGTGTGAGGATCTAGTAGAGTTGAATCACTGGGTCATGTTAGTCTCACTGACAGTTATGTGGCATCAGTTCAGCGGTCATTGTAAGGACATTAGGTCCAGCATTTTGTACATTCAAAGAAGCCCTACTATCATAGTAATATATCTTTATTATGCAAAGCAGCCATTTAATTTGGAGACTGACAAACTGTAAGAAAACACCTATACTATTATGAATATATAATGGTTGGGAAACACATTGATGGAATTGGATGGAGACATCATAGTTCTTAAATATATACCATGATGCTGAATGACAATTGTATTCATGTACTACAATTGTTTACATGGTACTCCAAGAATACCATGGTTTTACACAAGAGGTCAAGGTTTAGCTGGCTATCACGACCAAGTGACCCCCTACTGGTGGATATCGTAACTACACCATTAGCAGGATCATTAGCTAGTGAATGGTTTGGAACTGTGCATGTTTTTGTGGTGCCATCAGCAAATCAGCAATGTCATGACGATGTATTGTTCTGCCGGTCGCTGAGACCATGTGATTAGTCAAATTACAATAGTGCAAATTTAAATTGTAGGCTTCTCTTCTGTACCAGTTGAGCAAAAGTAATGGTTTTCTACAGGTATTATAGACTTCCTTGGTTCAACCAAGGTAGGTATAAAAATAATAATAAAATAAAATAAATTATATATATATATTTGTGTTATTTCTTCCACAGAATGCTTTACAGTAAAGGGCATACATACTAACACATTCCCACAAATGTCCATTCTGCATAATTACCTCACATATCTGACAGAAAGAGTTACGAGAAGGAGAAGAAAATAGCAGGTTGAAAGTGGACTTTTTTTCTTTGAAAACCCCACAAAAATCCCCTTTCACTTCTCTCTTTCAGGTCTTTTGTGTGCTGCGTTTTGTTCCTCTTTTTCCCCACGGAGAGGAATGCGGCGTGAAGATCTGAGGGAGTTGCGGGGGGTGCGCTGCTTTTAGCATGATTCCAATGCAGGCCGAGATCTCTGGAGGGCTTGGCTACATTTCAGCACTTCTGAAACGCTTTGTCTGACTTAAGGTCATCATGGCTCTCACCGGTATCAGGTAACAAGAGTCACGGAGAGAGAGATTACTCCGCCTGAGAGAATAAAATGTGCGTCCATATCTAGATTTCAGTGTTAGAAGTTGAACGGAAAAAAACAGAAGTATATGAGAGAAAACGAGCGTGTGTGTGAACGTGTCTGTGCCAGAATTGAAGCGTCTCTTTTCTGGCACCCACTTGTCAGATTCACACTCTCGTACTCTTGACGAGGCACTACGGAATTTCCAACATCACCAAGGTTCTCATTGTCCATTTGCAGCAAAGACGGACCCAGAGTTCCTCACGCCAGACCATTGAAACAAACCAACGCGCAACACCTCTCACTGTACAAAGAGCTAAAATTAGTCTGAGTCATGATCTCGATGACCTGAAGAATATCAAGATAACCATCGGGCCAAAACAAAGCAACCCCTTAAGTGGAAAATGTCAAGTGGTACTTGAGATGCGCCAATAGCTATCAAAATTGTAGCCAATAACTGATAAATGACCAATAATATTCAAATTCTATACTATTTTAAAAATCAAAACACTAAAAGCTGAAATCAATCATTTTAAATGCTGTACATGAATTTACACATCTAAATGTAAAACTAAACAGTAAAACTAACAATTGAATATCTGAATATCATTGAATATCTAATATTAATGTCACACAACAATTCTGGTGCTGATTAGGGATTCACGATATTTTAGTAACGTCATCGGAATCGACCAATAAAGACTTAAAATGTAATCATCGGCCTGATATAAAAAATTATTCTGGTTTGCCACCCGATAACATGTGTTGATTGTGCGCCTGCAATAACTCACATGTGAGCAAGGAGTGCTAGTGATTTTTCAACTGGATGATGAAAATAACTTGAATCCAAGGAGCTCTAAAAGAATTGTAGTATTTTTATCTGAGGCTAAAGGTGGCATCCTTCAACTGAGGTTAATCTACTCGTGCTTCATGTGTTAACGATTGCATTGCTGTTGCCCATCTACAAATGTTAAATTCACAAAAAATATGTTTAGGTTACAACCGCATCTGTCTGAAAAAAAGCAGCAATGATTGATTGTATTATTGTTATTTTCAAATGTACTCTCATTATAAAAATAACTTTATCAACATTTTGGTAAGAAGAACCTCTCCTTAGAATCTGTTACCGGAATTAAAAAAATACAGTCTGCATAATGAAACAAACAAAGGAATTTTCCAGACTAAGGAAAAAATAAATGTATATTGGTATAGGCATCAGCTATTGGCCAAAATGAGATGAAAAATATCGGTATATCGGATATGGGCAAAAATACAAAATTAATAAACTCCAATTTTTTTTTTTTTTTTAAGTAAAGATGCAACAGCCAAGGACATCCATCTGCATGTAACCGCAGTATAAGCAGCGGTGCTTCAAGTGCATGAATTAAAAGATACAACTTCTCTAAGATTTCACTGTGCTAAAGCACAGCACGCAAATTAAAGAACCAGCATTGAAAATACCAAATACCCAATACCAAAATTAAGTACTCAAACTCACTAACCAACTACTCAGCCATCACAAATCTTTTACAGATGCCATGTTTATGTGCAAATATCAGTTCATTTGATGCAAGCTGTGTCACCTCTGCAAGCTGTTGTGTTGAGATACACCTTGTCCTTCCTCTCCTTCTCCATACTTGAACGCATTGTGAACACAAACATGCTGTTGATTCACAGCCCCTATTAAATTGTCAAATCTTGCCAGTTTATGTATACCAAGCGCACAGCTCATTGATTTCAACTGCCCTGTCCTTTCAAGTGCCCGCTGCTGTATATTACGGACATGTCCGGGCATGAGCTAGCACAACCTCCCATAAGACCAGGGGAAACATCACAGACACAGTGACTAAAAAAAGTTATGGACTTAGTAACCTAAGCGATTGTTTTACCTGTCTATATGTAGTTCTGTCATGACAACTGTCGGAGAGATTGGCATGGTAATGGATGTGGCAATGTTAATGTATTTGGTCTTGGCGGAATAGACTCTGCAAGTACAGAGACTTGCTACTGCCAATACATTCACAGACATGCTGCTGTGAGCATGTAAGACATGTTACATACATGCAATAACCCCCGCAGCAGATCTATACAGGTGGAGCTGGGGAAGGTGGAGGGTTTCTGAAAGCGCGCTGCATACTGCTAACAGCAAACAATGCCAAGTATTTGAATGTTGAAGCTGCAAGGTCATTGGCTGCTGATGCCACAGCATCAAAAATAAGAGATAAAATGGGAGAAATTAAGAAATAAACAGGCTAAATGAATGAAAAACAATCACATATAACAAGAGTGCAGTTTTGGGGTCAGAAGAAGGGAAAGGGGCCGCAATGGATCTCACTCCATAACTCACAATATGGTTATCAGCTCTAAATGCCTGCTGCCGCCAGGTTCATTTTTCCCATGCTCGTCACTGACCTCAGTGTCATCGTTGAACTCTAACTATCCCCGGCACCAGTCTCCCAAACTTTACATTGTATTTGTCTTATCGCTCTGGGCCTACATGTGATAAAGGTCTACACTTGCCCACAACCCCCCTGATCTCTGATATTTTATGTTTTTTGGCTTCCATAAACGGCTCAGGCTCCTAGTATGTTGCGTTTTTTTGCTTTTATCACACCCACTTGCTGTGGGAATCTGTCGAGTGATGTCTCCCCTAGTAAAAGTGTGATTGTTAATGAGAAGAGGCTGACATGGAGAGTGACAAATGGTCTCAACAATGGCTCCGGATATACTCTGCCAGATTCCAATCAATCAAGGTCAACAGGGATACATTAGCAGCTCGGACAACTAGATTATCACCAAGAAGGTAGACACCCTTTTTTGCCTCTCAGAGGGTGCAATCACAGAAGGAAGACTTTTTTTTCCAGGTGATTCCTATCAGGAGTGGTGGCCAGAGATAAGGGGGGCTCGCAGGGAAAGCTTTTAGCAATCTTTCACTGCTCTCTCTGGCGTGGAAAATGAGACAGGCTTCCCTGATAACAGGTCTGTCGGTCACCTGTGTGCACACAAGCGCTACTGGCAGCCATCTAATCTCCTGTCACTCACGAAGGTGATCACAGGCAGGGACTGAGAAGAGAATCGGATCAAACGGCACATCAGCTATCAGATATCTAGTTCGAAAGGTGAGTATTTAAGACTAGATATCTCAATAAAAGAAAATGTTTCCTGGTAACATCACGAGTAAGTCATGTGTGAGGTGTGTGAGTAAAGTTAGCTAAACAGAACATTAGAAGCCCAGTGCTCCACTACTTTACAATGGCCTAACAATACCTCATTTAAGACCTTAACCAGGGTGAGAAAAAAGACAAACGATGCATTTCCCCGCTCTATGGCTTGAGTGATGTGTGCTTAAGTGCCACATCAGAGGTGAACATATGAAGCAAACATGTCATTATCACATAGCTGTTGGTAGTGCTTTCCCTCAGGCTTTTGGACGGTTCACCTGCATTTTTATTCTCACACCAACCCTCAGCCTGCTGTCTTTCCCACACACACCAAAAACATGGTGGAGAAACAATTTTCACTCATAATTACAAAGAATGAGCAAGTAGTGCATTGAATTAAATGAGAAGTTTTGAAGTATAAAGACTAAAATAGTATTTTCTTGTAAAACACACAAATAATCTTTGTTTTAAATTTGATAAATCATCTTTCGCAGTACAATGGCATAAGACAAATTGAGAGAATCCGATCAGAAAAGCATACGAAAACGCACTCAGAAAAGCAAAATGAAACTTTAAAATGTGGTTTGGATTGCTTTTGTATTTACTTTGAAATGGACATGCATTAAATACTAGTTTGGCTTTTGGGAAAGGGAACTGGTTCACAGACCATTAAAATGAATGGAAGATGGGACAGGAAAAAAGGAATTATCCAATTTGTTGGTGAACCAGTTTTTTGGCTCATGCTGAGCAGACAGGCCCCCAGGTGCATTCAGGGCCACGGGGCCAGAGAGCAGCGCTGTAATTTGCTGAAATGGCCAGTATGAGAAGTAAGGTCAGGGTTGGGGCGGGTTTGTCTAGGAGCCGATCTCATCACTGCTGAGTCGAGCGCAGCTTCCTGTTGCTTGCCCTGGACCGGCATTATTCCTGGACGGGCTCCATTATGCACAGTAATCCTCCCTGTAGCCAGTTTGGCCCGGCTATTGTCACCCCCTGTTTCATGTTCGCTGAAGCTGGCTCTGTCTGGGTGGGCCATGCCTAAAACCCTCGCTCTCTTTTACTCTAAACCCCTCTCTAAAACTAAAAGCACAGGGCAATCAAATGGAGTAAAAGGTGCGAAATAAATGGGTGGCATTCCTGTAAATGAAACATTTAACGTTTGGCGACGAGATTTGGCTGTTGAGTCTGGGAACTTGCTGAGAGTAATTACCAAGGGTTGCAAAGTTAAAAGGTGCCATACCTAGTCTCCAGTCAGCCGTGACTGACACAAAGCCTAAACTTCAACTATCCCCAGCTGCCAACCGAAAAAATAATTAGTGACTGACTGAAGTGTGCTATAACGTCATTTTAGATTTAATCATAATTTGGATGATTAAAAGAAACCATTTGCAGTATGCTTTAGAAGTGCACATCACAAAAATAGCTGAAGTGTTATATGATCAACACATTCCCATTGGACGTCTAGTTCACATACTGGACAGGTGGGCAGCTCACTGGGCGAACAGTTCAAACAGGGACACGTTCGCTTTGTCAGACCGACAGTTTGTCCTTTGATTTTTTTTTTAATCATTTTGACCCCGCTGAGAATGTATCCACAATGACATCATCAAGCGAGCAGGTGCACGAATGCACATGCCAACAGAACGTGCGAAAGGACAGTTCAACTTCCTCATAGTCAAGAGCTCCTGACAAATTAACATGAATACAAGGTTCCCACACTTTCTGAACAGTGTATTTTCACAACTGTTCCATGACTTTTAAGATCTGACTCATTTACATAACTTTTACAGGCCTCAAAAGCATATTCCCTAACATTTTCGTGCTTTCCAGGACCGTGGGAACCATGTGGATATCTCCAGTAAGCTATTTCTGAGAGGGCATTCCTGAAAAACTATATAGATTAATACCACTAAAATAACTCCAACTAAGGCATTGTTACCAATATAAGCAGTTTAAGGTCACACTACTCCAAGGTTTTCAAGTTTTACGATCCCCAACCAGACTCTCAGCCAACCTTGTGACCCTGAGTATAAAAATAGCTAGATTTTCTCAGACATACATTATTTAATGGTTAACAGATCATTAGAAAATTGTTAGGGTAGAATTTTCCAAGTTCTCTGTTTTATCTACCTTACATTCTCTATTGGCCCCTTGGAGTAAGATCAGGGACCCCTAGGGGTCCACAGGCCCACAATTTTTTTAGTTGATACGGCCTATGTGACCCTTACATTGGCAGACATCACACTACATACTCCAGTAGGGATTCTATTATACTGGTCTGGTGCATATCATAACACATAAGTTTACTGCAAATCCCCTTCAGATTAGACTAGCTTGATAACACAGGTTATAAAAGCCCCTTAAACGGATGACTACCATTTCAAGAGATCACGGTCAACTCATAAATTCTTTAGAGCAGCAAGACAAACATTGGTAAATCTCTCCTCTATGGAGCTTCAGATAATGTGCTTCACACCAAACAAATCTTCTTTTATTTGCATTCTAATGCAGTGACACAAGTTAAGACATTGAGTAGGTGCAAGGCTAACTGTTTATTTGACATATTTATTTACCAAGTTAGCTGACTGCCAGAAACAACATTTAGGAGCCACTGATGATCATCATCATCATGAGGAGTGAAATTACTGCAAGCCACTGTCAACAAGTGCTAATCAAGGCATTTATAAATGTTTTATAACCCAAAACATCTTTGTTTTCATTTATGTAACATTTAAATTGTATTTTAACATTCAACTCGACTTTCTTTATCAGTAAATATATCCAAATAAGTGTAATGAACTTTGGCACCACCCTTGAAAATGCAATGCCGTGATTAAACTTAGGTTCTCGATTTTAGAGGGTTGTTGTTGTTGTTGTTGTTGTTTACAGTGCACATGCACACGACTAAAACGAGCAGCTATAAACTCGAGGGATAACAGCACACGTGGGTAGAAACATTGCTATGATGTACTGTATAATCAACGTTGCGTCATCATAACACTCTATGATTTCATTAAATATGCTAGTCTAAAACCAGAAAACGCCATGAAATGAGAAAGGAGGGACGTCTACTCACCGGCCAAGCAAAACTGAAGGGTAAAACAATCCTTGACTTTTCACCCCGCGTTCCCTTGATCGAAAATTTATTCCCACCGATAACGGGCGTAGATCCAGTTCCGAAACTGCAAGCCCCTGCCGCGGAAACTCGCGATTGATATTCCTTCAGACAAACTTTAAAATATGTATCACATTCGTCCCGCGTGCATTTGCGATCCGCCGGGTTCCTCGCGCCGCCACAGCACGAGCCGTTCTGCAGCTCACCGTTCGCGTTCTGCATCGATAAGATTTCCAGCTCGAAGTGCCCCGATGCGTCAGACACCTGTTGAGAAGAACAAACTTTAAATCCATGTTTATAACGTACAGTGAGATCAAATTTGTCTCGTTTTATACAACAGCAAAAACTGTTTGCAAATTGTCTGACAATCTGTCTGTCAAATTGAAAAATAGCTTTTGTGCTGCGGGTCCAGTTTTTTTTATTTTTTTATATCAGACATTCGATAGACATACAATAGTCTATACTGTTTTCTAAATATATAACTTTATATATATTTATATAGCCTACATAACGCAAAGATTGATTTTTTAAAATGATTTAAAACGGACTCACCTTCGTCGGCAAGCATAACAAAAAGGCATGAAGGTAAAAAGCAGAAAATACTGAACTCCGTCGCACAATCATGCCTTCTTGTTGGTGTTGCGTTGAGACTCAGAAGTTCTAGCCGCCTCACGGCTCTAATGTACTCCCCGATTTAACATGCACGGGTGGAGAACAACTTTATTTCTTTCAGAAGACTATTTTCCAATGTGTAGGAAAGTGCCTCCTATTATCCAAGCGTATATGAAATTCTTATCTTTCTTATTCTGCTTCTCTCTCTCAGCGGCGGGTATACATTACACAGAAGCCATGAGAGCGTTTGTCCGCGACTGACTGACTGCGCATTCAATACTCCAAGTTCAGTTAATGGGGGTGGCAAATGCATGCGTAATTTTAATATTCAAAAGTTAAAGGGTGTGGCTTGTAAGAAAGCCCCGCCCGTGTCCCCCAGCCCCGTGATGACGGGTTTATCTGTGAGACTTACAGAGGGCTAACCGCATGTTCTTACACTGCAAAACACTTTTAAAATGGAAAGGAATGCAAAATACTACTGTAATTAATGTACTACATACATATTAACTACATAGGCTACTACATACATACTTAACATAGGCCTAGTTATACTACATACATAGCCTACTTAACTGTATGTTACCTAGCCATAAATGGTGAAAAGTATTTTAAATTCTATACAATTGTACTGTAAAATGTTATAAAAACCCAAGATATCTTATTAATGAAGATACAAGTTTTATATTCAGGCAATGCATATTCTTTATATATTTAACTGTAAACTATCTATCCATCTGTCCGTCTGTCTGTCTGTTTGTCTAATTCTGTGGGTCTTTCTAATTCTCTGGAACAATATATTGTATAGCAATAACAATAAATGCATCAGCATCTAAAAAAGAGGTCTTGCTGACAGAGGTCACAGATAGGCCTGCTGTTTTTCAGAATTATGGAATGCTCATTTAGATACTCAGAAAGTAATACAAGTTATCAGTGTGGTAATATTGACACAAAAAGGGTCATTCACCTCATAATGTCAACATTCAGTATTTTAAAAGATTCTTTCAATGGTCATGTAGCATTGATGCCTCTGTGAGTTAGACATCCCTGAGGCATGCATGGTGCATGCATCCACATACAGTAAGCTTGAGTTAATTGCCCCCATGCTTGCTGCCCTCTTGTGGGCATGGGGCAAATCTGTAAAGCTATTTGAATACAGAACATTGCAGACAGGTTATATAAAGCAAATCAAGGCTTGAGTATCTGCCAGATATCTTCTATTCTTGTAGATATATATCTAACATTACAGGTCATGCTACAGGTCATACCACAGACCTTAGAGCAAACAGTCACATGCGTGAGACATAATCAGTAACTAGTGGGTTATTTCACCACATCATTTTACAACCACTGTAGTATGTGAAACAGGCAGGATTGTGGAATGAAAGCTACTGATAAGCAACCCCTGTAGGAAAAGTGCATTTCTACATGTCAATCAAATGGCTTTTTAGTCACAGTGTTGGGAGTCTATTAATCTTGATGCTGAAAGACGGGTGAGGGTCTCTCTCTGTGTAGAGTAAGCAATACCACAGAAAGAAAATGAAATACAAGGAAATACAAGCTTTTTAAAAAATGTATGTTAACATTAATCCTTAATAAAATCACTGGTGTGGGTTTAAATGTGATGTTTATAAAATGTTGTGTTGCTAGTAGTGCAGACACTCTGCTTGTCTGACATTGGTCAGTCAAACAGATAGGCCTGCCCCAAACTCACACTAATGGGTGAGTAAATGTTTCTGCTTTGAATGAGCCATAGGCTATATACTGTAGTAGAGTTTATATACTGTACAGTGTAGACCTTATGAAGCCCCGCCCCGTTTTACTTGGGTTATTCTGTCTTCCGGTTTGTATTTCCACAGCATAAAGGTAAAATCGTATGGATTTATGAATGAACCGCTCATTTTAAGAACTTCCTGGTCTACTGACATTTGTTATGAAATCCGCTACAGACATTACAATGCTCATGATTACTTTTGTTAACTCTACATTAAGTTAATCCACTTTACCAGCTAATTACTCTTCGACAGCGATGTCAAAGGAATAAACAGAGCTACCGCAAGAACGGGAGCACAAATTTCTAAAGATGGCTGCGCACTCGTTTCTCTGGCGCATACAGTCTTGTTTACACTTTTCACTTGCACTTACACTTGTCTACCCACATTAAGCTGGGATTTGAGAAATGCATGTACAATATACAATACACTTTAAAATAAACTATACACTAAAGATTTGGCTAAATAGTTTTTTTCTTTTGTTTTGTTTTTTAACCATTGAGTCTCTTCACCTTAATTTTTTTAATGACCGCAGAATCACAGCCCTCACTAATGTGTGTGGCCACATAAAGGAGATCCATAGCAAGTTGAGGGCAAGATGCCAGGCTGATATTTCCTGTCGGTGAGGTTCAAGATTAAAGGTGCGCTGGACCTTTTGTACCGGCCACTGTGCCTTTAAAAGATTCTGACCCCTAAGAGAGGTCTCGAGTTACTCACTGCATTCAAATAGCCACTCTTTGTAATAAGGGTTAATTAGACTATTTAGACCTCAAACTTTAATGCTTTCCCCTCAAAGGGTTTCACCCATTTTGATATCCACATTCACATTTCATCTGGGATGCCAAAGCCCTTCTTTTGAAAATCAGACAGGTTTGTGGGATTTAAACCACTGCCTTTGTTAGAGAGTCCTGACCTGCCACTTTGGATGGTGCTTAAAAGCAACTATAGATTAGTAATAATAGTCATAGATTATAGAGCATATCATGTTCACTCTGCTATTGTCTCATCAAAAGTTGTTGAAGCTGTAGATCTGAAGTTTAGCATTCGTGTTGTAACATTAAGAAATCCTGATTTTTCCTGACAATTGTATATGTTTATTTTTCTATAAATATATCATGTATAAATTATATGAATGTAACAGTTATATAAATAAATGAGATGTTCCTGTGTTTTTTTATGACTTTTTTCATATCAGCATATCCACAGGCCAGAATCTGTGTTTGTAAAGCTGCCCCAAGGCTAATGTGATTTGAGTAATGACCACACAAGTGAGCCGCAAACCTTTGGGGAGCCCAAATTCGACTGGAGACCTGAGATGTATACGGGTCATCAGATTGAACTAGACTTTTCCGGTCCCACTCTGCCTGCTCGCCCCCTTTTTCATCCTTGACTGGGATCAAACCAGGCAGTTATGGGCCTCTAAATCACGCCTGAAACCAGGAACAAAGGGTCAGATGGCTGTTGCAGAGATGACTATCTATTGTCTGACACTCAGTACTATATACAAATCCAATTACTTAAGCTTGTTGCCACCTCTCATATTACAGTTCACCAATGCAGCAGACGTGAGTCCAGCCTGACAAGAATGTGGTTGAACAGATTATGTCCTTAATAAGAAAGCCCATGTGCTTTCAGTGCAGCTTCTTGGATCTTGACAGTATCTGACTCTGACTTATTCATTTTAATCTGATTTTTTTTTGTCGGTTTGCAATTGGGCCATATATCATGTTAGATTTTTAAAAATATTACTAAACAATAATGATGATCATTATGTTTAGCATTTTCTTCATCATGAAGAAGGTCTGTATAAGGATTTGAAATACACAAAGTATTTATGAAAGATCAATGCTGCGCATCTTCAAAGTGCACACAGCTGGACAATGCTGAAACAGAACATTGCTGGCAGATGATTTTACAGAAATCAAATTTCTCTCGGAAATAATGATGTACTAATGTTGATCCAAAAATAATATTGTTGTGCACAGTCAACATGCGACTGGACAGAGGGTTGCTTTGTTTTTCTCAAGAAAGCTGCAATAGGACATTTTTGGTGGTCATCTTGAATGGTGGTCATAGAATTAATTTAATTTTATATTCATCCACATGAGAGGTATATGAGAGATTCCTCAATTATACTGTCCCCTAGTTTTTTTTTTAAAGCAATCCTTATTTTTAAAAGATTAATTATAATGTAATTCTAAATTAATTTAGGATGTCTTATTTTTTTTAAAGTGCACAAATTAGGAAATTTCTACTCTGCCATTTTTTAACAAAAACAAAAAAAAACGGTCAATTCAAATGATATTTTTTATAACAAGTAATGTATACGACACTGCTTTCAGAAATCTGATATGCTGATTTTTTTTTTCCGTTTTCATGAACTTTTAGTTTGTATTGCATTATTTCCTGTGTTTCCTGTGTTTGCATTATTGCCCTCAGTTCGTTGTGTTGTTTGTGTTCAAGTACACATGGTTTAACCATTGAGTTTCTCACACTGGTTATTGTTATTTTGTTTTGTTTAATAAAAAATGCTGCTAAAGATCCCCTACGCCTCACCTTGTCATTGCCTCATAAAAACTTGACATATTTATTTGAAATAAAAACCTTTTGTAACATTTTAAATGTCTTTACTTTCTCTTTTGGTCAATTTAATGGGTCCTCACTGAATGAAAATATTAATTTCTTTAAAAAAATCTGACTGACCACAAATTTTTTAATGATACTGTACTTTGGAAAAGGTAATATTTTTTTTTCTAGTTTTCAAAAAGTTCCCTTAAGGAACACCCATATTTGGATTTAAAAGGCATGCAAACTTTATACATAATGGACATTTTCATTTCAGTGCTTGTGAATGTGTACTTTCATGAATGTTTATGTAGCTGTTCATATGTTCTCTCTTAGACTGTTCAACAACATTGTCAGTCTGATAGCACTTTGTGAGGATGGGGAGAATGATCCTGGCCAGATGACACAATAAAGGCAGTGGTGTTTGATGGAGTGATAGATAGAGTGCATGGGAACATCTTTCTGCTTAGTGCTTCTCACTCACACTTTTGGAATATTTACACTTTCTGTTTACATGACCAGCTTTTACGTACCACGTCTTAGATGGCAGAGACAGTGTGTCCTGAAATAAATATTATTCTCCCCTAAAATGTAGGACCTCCATTGTTATTTTCAACATTTATCTTAAACTAGGCCTTGTGAAATGAATAATGGACATTTCATTGGCGACTGTGTGGGGTGGCTGATGGAAAGAAAAGTAATCAAGCTCTAGGTCTAGTTGTATGTTTAAGTTTTCCGCTTTGGCTTGGTCATTTTTTTTTATGGTTTTATTACAGCATAGGGTGAAGAAAATGAACTTTGCATGCTAAGTATTATCTTTTACCTGGATGACATCTTATCATACAAAGATCTTGACGTAAATTGTAGGGTATAGTAAAATCATGCTCTACTTTCACTTACAGCAATTAGTATAAAACAAAAGTGGCTTTCATTATTGGATTATCAGAAGGGTATGATAGAGGAACATTGGACTCTTTACCCAGCCTCATTCTCATTATGAGATTTCCAGAAAGGTCAGGGTCACGGCTTCTGACCTCTGTTATTCTATCAGCAAGAGCGGAAACTGACCACTAACCAGTCTGAGAGTCTCCCTTTCGTTTGTCAAAAGCAGGGGCCAGATTTGACTGGTTAGTAGTAGCACAGTGAATGCATTTAAGATTAAAATATTTACCAGGAAAACACCATTTATGAGAAGGCCAGAAGTGGAATACAGCAAGTTAGGGGCAAAAAATAAATAAATATATATATAAAACAAATGAACGAATGAATGAATATCCTGTAAATATACCTTTTCAAATGTTGTGGATTGAGTTCCCAAATAATAGACAAGACATACTGTAGGTAGGGCATATACACACCATCTGGTGTAGGCCTATCATTTTAAAGCAAATATATATTCATTTTCACTCTATTACATGTCACAAAAACTTGCTGTTCTTCATTATTCGTAGAAATTAAGAAAGAAAATTGATGTGGTTTAGTAAACGAATCCGATTCTTTTCAATGAATTGACTGAATTGGTTCGCGAAACGGACTGAACAATTCGTCCTGACCTGATTTCCGAGTGAACTGATTTGGTTTGCATTATTTGTCCATGTTAGAGTTTGTCAAAAATGTCAGAAATTAGTCAAGAACGTGGATTAACATGATCTTCAGAGATAGCACATTTGAAGGATTTGACTGATGGAGCAATACAAGTAAGTTACTAAATAGCCTACTCAAATTAAAAAAAAGTATTGGCCTAAACATGTTCACAGCTTGTTCGAATGACGTCGCTATGTAATCAACACCTATGTTTTTAAATCTTAAAACGACGAGACATCTGGGAGATAAATTATAAATTATTTTTGTTTATTGTAAATGCAAATTAGGTTATATAACGTATTTATGAGACGAGTTGTTCAAGATAGATGTTTCTCATTGTATATTTTGTCCAAGACATAATAATTGCATTAAATTGGCATAATGTGCTTTTTAAATAATTTATTCTGATAGATAGATAGACTGATTGATTCTAAATCTGCTTAGGTGTTATGTTGTATAACATATTGCTGTTGGTCTGCCCACAAGTGTATGACTTCATCCCCTATGACGCCACAAAGGAACAGTGACGTCTTTCAGCTGTACAGTACGTCAATTTAGTTACCAATAGGGATCCAAGTGGATTAGGGATGAGAGTGTGATTGTAGGTCTGTGTGTCATGAGCCAGTGCTTGTAGGCCTGTGTGTGTCAGTCAAAATGGCATTTACTGATTTGTGTGTCAGTTGAGAACATGCTCATTAATCCAGAGTTTTGATCCGATCATATAGGGGCAGAGATGACTTGTTTTGCCTACGCACTCAGTGAGTCTGATCCGATCATCCCTGGCTAATGCTAAATACTGTCGTCACTTTCCCTCTCTGTGATTAGCATTAGCACTCTTTGTCACATGCAGATGAAGAAAAAAAAGAGGAAATGTTGCTAGAATAATGTTTGTGTGAATAATTAACCAAATGACAATAAGTAACCATAGAGATTTCTACCCATTTAGGTGGGCTTCAGTTCCATCTTTCATCTAAGCATTCTTAAACATCTGTGGTCGTGACACAGATTGTTAGCTATATAAGGAGGTTATTTCAGTCTGAATTGTCATTAGAAATGTAAAAGTTTATTACATTAAATATCATCCTCCCTTTAGTCAGTGGTGACATATGACTGCAGTCACACAGGTGCATTCTCCATCCCTCAACTATATTCAAGTGAAATAATAGATCAAATAAAATGCAACCAAATGTATTAATTTCTGATGTAAATCTATAAATGCACAAATGCAGTTTTTATTGTAAAATTATATTTTTATCCAAATTTAGAGCATCACGTTGTAGGGTCAAGGAGTCACTTTGGTTATAGAATGCAGTTGTCACGGTTCATAGAGCACAAGTTAACCAAACTCACTCTCAAATTTTGTTTATTAATCTGAAGTCACTTATAGAATGCAGTTGTCACTCTAATTCATAACTGAATTATGTATGAATATTAGGTAAAAACAGTTTTCACTCTCAAAATTTGATTGTGAGACAAGAGTCACTTCAGTTAATCAGTGCAGTTGATGTATTGCTAGATTACTCAATCTTAACTGGATTGTGTGTGAATATGGTTCGGGGGGTAAAGTGTATTTAGCACTTTAAAACAAACTGTATTCTGCTTTTGTGTGAATCTAGCCAGTGTCTGCACAGACCTTAAATTCCCCCTTACGGTTAGCCAGACTCAGCAGTGGATGGAGAAGCAAAAATGTTAAACTGATTAAGGGATGTTGGTGAACAAGTCAAATGACACACTGTTTCCACAGCGACAAGTGGGCCATCTCAAGTCCTGATGAATGCTCTCACTTTATGCACATAAGTGCCTCCTCTGTACACGCTTGAGCCGTGCGTGAAGGGTCGCATTAGCACAGCTGTGTGGGAAACCCATGTCACCGCTTGCGCCCAGCGTCGTCTGTGTCCAGGCTAACATTAGCGTGAGAGAGAGACACCATCCACAGATGGGAAAAAAAGTGAGAGGGAGAAAGGAAGGAAAACAAGTGTGGAGCCGATGGCACTGTGATCGCAATGTTAGGAATGGTGATGATTGATGTGACGAGGGAACGGATCGGAGGAAGTGAGGAGCGCTCAGTTGTATCTCTCTGCACGCCCTGAAACAACATGAGCTCTCCCACACCGGCCCCCCGAGTTGAGAATTCTGCGGGACTTTGGGAGGGTTCCACTTCACTAGCTCAGGGTGCCATGTGACATATTCTCAATGAGGTGGAACTGTGTCCTCCTTGGACAGGAAATGACTTGCTGGGCCTCGTGAGGCTAATTATTCACATTTCCCATCCACAGGAAAAGGGGGTTTTGATTGACTTTATCAAGCACTTCCGCTGCCATTTCCCTCTTGTCATCCCCTGAAACAAAAGTGTGTTGGATTTACATGATTTAATCATGTACATCGGTCCCACATAAATCACTTAAGTTAATCAGATATAATTTGTTCACGTAATTTCAACATCACAGAATCAACTCCTTTTTAAGTGACCCAATTAAATAGAATCAAAGGGATCTTTGATGGTTCCCTGACAGGGTTTATTAATTCAATTTCATGTATCTTTTTTGTCACATGACTGAGTTATAAGATTGTACTAGCTAGCTAACAAACTATTAGCTAACAGTAGCACATATTAGAATGCTAAGTGCTAAGCAGTAAATGCAGAAATGACGTGTTGTACCAGTCCACAGCCTAAACAAATGCTCCACTCTTCTTCACAATGGTTACCCAGTGTAATTTAAACAGTTCTAATAATTCCAACATAATCAAACATTAAACAATATCAAACCCTATCAATTCTCCCCGTTTTCTCATGTTGCTCAAAAACACTTAAAATAACACTTAATTTCAAAATGTTTACCCTCATTATGTCCCTAGCAAAGCATGCTGGGAACTTGAGTACTTGATTGGATCACATTCGGCTTAAATAACTGAATCTAGCACATTTTAGAGAATTACAGTAATCGAAAGAAAAGAAATCAAGTTTACAAGAGAAACAATTTTGTTGTGTAGATATTATGCAAATATTATGATTGAGTACTTTGGACATATGTGTTTTGCCCTTTTTAGATGGCATTTCTACTATAGATGGCAATACTTATAACTATTCATGTTGTTGTTTATATTGTATTCATGGGTATCACAAAAATAGAAAAGGGAAATGACTTTGGTTTCTTGTTCATTCAAGTATTGTTCTAGGCCACACTATGCATTTTGTAAAAAAAGTATATATACTTCTATGCTCAGAGTGCACATTTTCTTTTAAACAAATTTATAATTTCATTATTACCCCCCCCCCCCCCCTTTACTTTACGATTGGTTACTAAACCATACAAATATTATTCTTGTGTGCTCAGAACATTTTTTTATTTTATTTTAATATCCTGTACTTTACGATTGTTGCTGGTCAGATTACACAATATGACCAGAGTGAGATCATATAGAGTATATCCTATAAAGAAATATTTTATTCTGTCAATAATAATATAATTATCAAAAAATCGGACTGGTCTTTAAAAAGCAGAATGAAATAGTAATATGTCAAGTTGTGTATTTTGTTTATTTATTTAAAGGCAATTACTTGGCTGTAATCAGTGAGCATGTCATAAGCGATCCAAGTTACGTTTTCTGTTTTGCCCTATGTTTGTCTCAGACTGCAAAATTGTGGCTGTGGACATAAAAAATTGAAGTTGGAGCTCATAAAATCTTGTTGCTGGTTCAGGTCCCCAAAAGCAATACTTTTTGCTTTCACTGGGCCTAGGAGGTAGTTGTGCCTGTGTAAATGTTGGCTCAATTGCGTTCTTTCCCCAAAGTAGGCTATGTTTACACACAGTAATGGCTTTGCTTGCAATGAGAGATTTAAGGTTAATTAACTTGAAAACACCCTGTTAAACTGTCAGCAATCACTGAATGCTCAGGTCTTTGCTTTAAAGCTGAAAGGAAGTTACAGATTTCTCTGAGGATGTAGTGAGAGTCTTAGTTGATAACGCAGTTTGCTGCTCACCCGCCCGTCTGCTCCATTTAGCAGCTAGTGGTGAGAGGCAGGAGAACTGTCAAACAAATGCCTCGGTTACAACTGTAACCTCGGTTCCCTGAAGAGGGAACGAGACACTGCGCCGATTGATGCTAAGGGAACGCTTTGCGTGATGATGTCTTGAAGCACATGTAAAATCAGTCCAATTGTGTGGCGGGATGTCAGAGGTAGGTGACGTCATGAACCAGGAAACTATAAAGCCTGCCCAAGCAGCGCTAGCTTCTTAAGGCGAGACACGGCAGGCAAAAACATGTTTTTTTTTTCACTGGTCAATTTTGAGATTTTGGGCTATTTGTCTTCAATAACATGTCTTCTTTCAGACTTGTGGTGAAAAAATTTCCAAAATACACATTGAGGTCTTTATTTTACTACACTTTGTCTGTTTGCGTCTGTAGATTTCTCCTAAATTCAACAAAAAGTTGTCGTTCTAAATCAACAAGCTGGTCAGCGATCGCGATCTGCACCCTGTCATCACACACACCGTTGGAAAGCTCTCTCTCTCGTTTACATTGTTGTCGGATCCAAATATGGTCATTTCCTTTGTATCAGAAACCAATCTTGAAAGTACAATGGGGATTCAACTCTAAAACCGAAATCTCATTGGCTGATGTCAATTTCTGACAACGTGATTCGTTCAGATGCATCACGTGACATGCTCTGACATTTTAGATGTGTGTTTTTAACTGTTTTTCTGTTCAGTTGAAGGCCATAAATGCTGTGTTATAGGTTGTAATGTGAATACATGGATTTCTCGGCGACGTCATCACTGCTTGCGCACGCAGCCAGGGGGCAAAAGACCCGCGGTCTTCGTACCGGAGTAAAGGGTTTCTGATGGCAGATACATTTTGATAGACGTACCCTGCCATGCATTTGCAGTTAGCCGTAAGGATGTAACCAAGGCCCTTATGGACATACACCCAGGCATCATAAGGCTCGGCTTTAATGCCTTGCCTTTGACTAGGGAGCACATCTGACCTCAACACACAAAAATCTGGTGCTGCATCAAGTATTTGACGAGCTGCACATGACCACATAGAACGTAGTTGTATGCATGGTTGTATGCATCAAGGGATTTGTACGCTCTAATCATTTCTCTTTTATACACACTTGGTGTCTGAATTAGACAATTATATATATATCAGGCCATACAATTGCTGGCCACTTCTTGTCATCCACAATCCAAAGATCGTCAGGTATTGCGTAGGGATCCGGCAAGATCTCACCATTGCTGAGAGTAAGTTTTTTAATATAATCGCCACGGTCGGAGGTACTACTTCCCACATAATCCATCGTCAAATCTTTGATTTACAGTAAAGTAACGTTATATGTGTGCAGTCATGATATGTTGCAGGTCGTAAAGTAACGTAAACAAGGTTAACTTATATAAAAGCAAATTCGGGCACTATACATTACTAACTTAGTCTAACATGATAATTCATACATGCATCACAGTATGTCCGGATTTTGATTCGTAAACAGTTGGACGTTTTACATAATGTTATATTAATATGAAAAACAAACAAACAGATCCAACTCTGAAATTGCAGTTTATTATTGAGTCAACAAGAAATTACAAACAATGCGAAATCTACGTTAATTACAATGTTCTTTTACAGAACTCGGCATAACAGATAGCGTTTTTTTGCCCCCTGCATGCGCGCGCATCCGGTATTGTTTGTATACAAGAAACCCGTGTATTAGGTGGTTTGTATTGTTGTTGCTAATGATTTGATAAGATATTGTGTCTGTAAATAGTTGTTTCCACTAAAAAAGTATGAATTTTTACATGACAAATCTTTAAATGCTCTTTTCTCAAAATGAGTTTTTTATCATTCTCCAGTAGAAACTTCTCAGCCTGTGTAGCACCTATGTACACCAAACTTTCCTGTTAAACACTTAGCAGTATTCTGAAGATATTTTCAGAGGGATTTGTTTATAAATCATTCCTGGCCTGATTTATGTGACATTTTAATAAAAAAAATATGGCGAGAATTGATTTTTTAAGGCTATGGACAGTATATTTTGATTTCCTAGGTAATGAAAGCATATATCCTGAAATCCCTCTGAAATTCTTTTTTCATCTTGTGTGTAAACAAAATGAAAAAATAATTTTGCACCTGGCTTTATCATATGTTCAGATCTATCTACCGAAAATATATGCGAAATTGTGCATATTTAATGAGATAATGCCTAATTTGCATAATTAAACACACATTTCAAAAACTTGTAATACATTTTTTTATATACTTGTGTAAGTAATCAACTGAGAAAGTTTCATGGTGATATCTATTATTTTAAAATTTTACCCTATTCACCTGTAGTGTCTTGCCTTAAGGTCTGAGCAAGTCGATTAAAGGCACGTAGGAGATATGGCAGGTGACGCAGTATCTCGTTCCCTCTTCAGCGGACCAAGGTTACAGTTGTAACCGAGGCGTTCCCTTTCAAGGAAACTCGCGCTGCGTTGATTGACGCTAAGGGAACGTCTATACCAGTGTTTCTTAACGTCTCCTGCAGGGACCCCCTGACAGGACATGTTTTTGTTTTAACCCTGAAATGGCACACCTGATTCAATTAAGTAAAGGCTCAAAGGCTTAATGTGTAGCTGACTAATTGAATCAGGTGTGCCATTTCAGGGTTAAAACAAAAACATGTCCTGTCAGGGGGTCCCTGCAGGAGAGGTTGAGAAACACTGGTCTATACCAATGCCACCTTAGCGAGAAATGTCTGTCCTGTCTGAAATCATAAGAGCAGCACTAGGCTGTCTGGTTGACTCATAATAATAAGGCTGTCTGGTTGACTCATAATAATAATTTATTACATTTATATAGCGCTTTTCTCGGCACTCAAAGCGCTTTAGAAGGGGGAATCTCCTCAACCACCACCAATGTGCAGCATCCACCGAGATGATGCGACGGCAGCCATTTTGCGCCAGAACGCCCACCACACACCAGCTTATTGGTGGAGAGGAGCCAGAGTGATGAAGCCAATTAGAATATATATATATATATATATATATATATATATATATATATATATATATATATATATATATATATATATATATATATATATATATATATATATATATATATATATATATATATATATATATATATATAATATATGGGAATGATTAGGAGGCTATGATGGACAGAGGCCACTGGGCAAATTTGGCCAGGATGCCGGGGTTAAACCCCTACTCATAAGCAAGTGAGATAGCCTCGACCACCCACTTGCTCATTCTCTGCTTAGATGCTGGGGACCCTATGTTAGGGGGTCCAAAACATACAAATAATTGTTCGGCTTTACGCCACAGGGCAGCTCTGTGCACATAAGCATCCAGTGCCCTAACTGGGCATAGCAGATTGTTCTTTTCCTGGTCCGAATCTTGAAAAGGAGTAGGACAGAAGGCCTGCAATACTATAGATCTGGCCACATTAGTGGGGACCTTGGGAATATAATCTGGTCTAGGATGAAGGAACGCTTTAACCATGCCAGGGGTAAATTCCAAGCACGAGGGTGCAACCGACAAAGCCTGAAGATCTCCTATTCTTTTAAGAGATGAGATAGCGAGGAGGAACAGAGCTTTCAAAGTAAAAAACCTAGTTGACACCTCCTCCAAAGGCTCAAAGGGAGCCTGGGAGAAGCCTTGAAGGACAATCGCCAGATTCCATGTCAGAACCCTGCTGCGTGCAGCAGGACTCAGCCTCAAAGTGCCACAGAGGAAACAAGATACCAAGGGCATCCTACGACGACAAGAAGCTCCCAACACGGGGCCCTAGGACAGGAACCAAGGTTTCTTCCACATAACCAGGGCAGGTAGGCATCGCTGCATAACCCTGATCATGTGAAAGGGGTTGCCCCTCAGAGAAAACCCTTTGGTCCTGAGCCACCACTGCAAGGGTCTCATGTACAGTAGGCCAAAAGGTATCAAGTTGGACGCTGCTGCCATCAAACCCAACAGTCTCTGAAACTGTTTGACAGTGAGTGACTGGCCTAGCTTTATTCTTTTCACAACTGACAGGATGGACTCTATGCATGCCGGTGACAGGCATGCCCGCATCAACATAGATTCCCAAACCACACCCAGAAAAGTGGTCCTCTGTTGTGGAGAAAGCACACTCTTCTTGGCGTTTAGCCTTAACCCCAGCTCTTTCATGTGGTCGAGGACGACATCTCGATGCCAAACCGCCAACTGATGCGACTGAGCTAGAATCAACCAATCGTCGATGTAGTTCATGATGCGAATACCTTGCAGATGCAGTGGCACCAAAGCTGCATCTACGCATTTCGTGAAAGTGTGGGGAGATAGTGCTAGGTAGAACGGAAAAACTCGATATTGGTATGCTTTGCCCCCGAAAGCAAACCTCAGGAACTTTCTGTGATATGGAGGGATGGAAATGTGGAAGTATGCGTCCTTGAGATCTATCGTGACAAACCAGTCCTCGGATCTGATCTGTGGCACGATTTGTCTCAGTGTTAATATTTTGAACTTTAGATGCATGACTGACTCGTTCAGAACTCTCAGATCCACAATGGGACGCAACCCACCATCCTTCTTTGGAACGATGAAATACCGACTGTAAAACCCGGTGTCCCTGCTGGAGGGAGGTACATGTTCTATGGCCCCTTTCTCCAACAGGGTTTTCACTTCTTGTTCCATTACCAGAACCTGCTCGGGGCCCACCACGGTGGATAGGACCCCCATAAACCTGGGCGGGTGAGACACAAATTGTATTTGATAACCCTTTTCTATGGTCTGCAGGACCCAACGAGAAATATTTGTCAGTAGCTCCCACGCTGTCAAAAATACTACTAGAGGTACCAGCCTCTCGAGACTGGCTTCTGGATTTAGTTGTTGTTGAACAGTCAGTCCGTCACCCTAAAACGGCGAACCGGCAGGGAACGACTGAACTGACTGCTGTGGGACCCTCCTCGGAGGGGGCGGGCATCCCAGGACCACTACGTTTCCAGGTGGACCCTGAGATATGTGCTCGCCGGAGACTGCTGCGCCCTGAAGCACACGAGGTGGCAGGGTTAGCGTGACGTCCCCTGAGGGCACCGAAGGGAGACGGGCACCATATAATGAGGTGTTAACCGCTCTGCTTCGGGGGGAACTGCCCTCAATGGCCTGCGCCTTGGGTGTTAGGACCTTTTCCCCGCAGCCTTCTTGGAAATAATGACGGTCGTCAGATCCGTCTTACCCCTTGAAGGCTGCGGTTGAGCGCGCTTTTCGTGTCAGCAGTCTTTGTGTGGGGGAGCACGGGAAGCCACTCTCTGTTTTTGTGTGGCACGGTGTGAGGAGCTGGCTTTAGATGTTTGGGGCTGCTCTCGCTCAGCAGCCCCGGAGACATGAGTACGGCGGGGGAGGAGTTTCTGGAATGCAGCCGCTTACTTAGCTAATTCCTGAAATCTCTCGACAACCAAGTTTACAGTGTTGCAGAAGAGGCCAGAGGGTGAAATAAGAGCATCCATTAAAAAGTTCTTATCTTTCCTTAATATTGCTCAAATTCAACCAGAGGTGTATCTCAGTGGCAGCCAGGGCTGCCATAGACCGGCCGATAGTTTTAGCTGTCTCCTTGGCGGCCCTGAGAGACAAATTTGTGACCCGCCGCAGTTCGCAAACCAAATCCGGGCCAATACCCCTGCCCTCATCAAGATCTCCTAACAGTTCAGCCTGGTAAGCCTGCAGCAGTGACATGGTATGAAGAGACGCTGCAGCCTGACCAGCCGCTGAATAAGCCTTACCCATCAAAGCTGATGTTACTCTAACTGGCTTGGTGGGTAATACCAGGGCCTTGAGGGAAGATGCTGATTCAGGGAGACCCCGGCGTTGAGGTTGTAAATGAGAGGGCAGGAAGCGTTTGTCTAGTTTGCTTTTAGAACGAACGTCCTGCTTATCTGCCGGCCAATCGATGCTTAATCTTTCGACCGCTCTCGTTACAACCTCAACAAACTCCTCAAAAGCATGAGACTGCGGTGGCGAGTCCTCAGTATCTCCTGCTTCGACACTAACAACATCTAATTCCTCGGAACTAGATAGCTGTAGTGTCTGTGCCTCAATCGGGGCAGAAGTAACTGCAGCATGTGCTTCCAAACCCTTAGAGAAGGCACTGGATCTGTCAGGTGAAGGCAGAGATAAGGCTGGCCCTGTCTCTACCCCAGTTGACAAATCCATTTGTGATTTGTCAACTTCAGCAGCAGCTGTGTTCAGCAGCAGCAGGACATGAGCCTTGGGGAATCCCCGAGCCTGAGCGTCCTCGCTAAAAAACGTCAGGCGGGATCGGAGTGTCCGCAATGGAAGCACATCACAGTGCTCACAGCCAGCATCCTCGAGTGCTGACCGTGCATGCTCCTCACCCAAACAAACAACACACAAAACTTGTGTGTCCCCATCCATTAAATAACGCGGGCAGGGGTGCACACACATTCTGAACTGCTGCTGCTTACCCGCCATAACTGAATATATACACTCACCTAAAGGATTATTAGAAACACCTGTCCAATTATCTAATCAACCAATCACATGGCAGTTGCTTCAATACATTTAGTGTGGTCCTGGTCAAGACAATCTCCTGAACTCCAAACTGAATGTCAGAATGGGAAAGAAAAGTGATTTAAGCAATTTTGAGCGTGGCATGGTTGTTGGTGCCAGACGGGCCGGTCTGAGAATTTCACAATCTGCTCAGTTACTGGGATTTTCACGCACAACCATTTCTAGGGTTTACAAAGAATGGTGTGAAAAGGGAAAAACATCCAGTATGCGGTAGTCCTGTGGGCGAAAATGCCTTGTTGATGCTAGAGGTCAGAGGAGAATTGGCCGACTGATTCAAGCTGATAGAAGAGCAACTTTGACTGAAATAACCACTCGATACAACCGAGGTATGCAGCAAAGCATTTGTGAAGCCACAACACGCACAACCTTGAGGCGGATGGGCTACAACAGCAGAAGACCCCACCGGGTACCACTCATCTCCACTACAAATAGGAAAAAGAGGCTACAATTTGCAAGAGCTCACCAAAATTGGACAGTTGAAGACTGGAAAAATGCTGCCTGGTCTGATGAGTCTCGATTTCTGTTGAGACATTCAGATGGTAGAGTCAGAATTTGGCGTAAACAGAATGAGAACATGGATCCATCATGCCTTGTTACCACTGTGCAGGCTAGTGGTGGTGGTGTAATGGTGTAGGGGATGTTTTCTTGGCACACTTTAGGCCCCTTAGTGCCAATTGGGCATCGTTTAAATGCCACGGCCTACCTGAGCATTGTTTCTGACCATGTCCATCCCTTTATGGCCACCATGTACCCATCCTCTGATGGCTGCTTCCAGCAGGATAATGCACCATGTCACAAAGCTCGAATCATTTCAAATTGGCTTCTTGAACATGACAATGAGTTCACTGTACTAAAATGGCCCCCACAGTCACCAGATCTCAACCCAATAGAGCATCTTTGGGATGTGGTGGAACGGGAGCTTCGTGCCCTGGATGTGCATCCCACAAATCTCCATCAACTGCAAGATGCTATCCTATCAATATGGGCCAACATTTCTAAAGAATGCTTTCAGCACCTTGTTTAATCAATGCAACGTAGATTTAAGGCAGTTCTGAAGACGAAAGGGGGTCAAACACAGTATTAGTATGGTGTTCCTAATAATCCTTTGGGTGAGTGTTTATACAGGTCCTTCTCAAAAAATTAGCATATTGTGATAAAGTTAATTATTTTCTATAATGTAATGATAAAAATTAAATTTTCATATATTTTAGATTCATTGCACACCAACTGAAATATTTCAGGTCTTTTATTGTTTTAATACTGATGATTTTGGCATACAGCTCATGAAAACCCAAAATTCCTATCTAAAAAAAATTAGCATATCATGTAAAGGTTCTCTAAACGAGCTATTAACCTAATCATCTAAATCAACTAATTAACTCTAAACACCTGCAAAAGATTCCTGAGGCTTTTAAAAACTCCCAGCCTGTTTCATTACTCAAAACCTCAATCATGGGTAAGACTGCCGACCTGACTGCTGTCCAGAAGGCCATCACTGACACCCTCAAGCAAGAGGGTAAGACACAGAAAGAAATTTCTGAACAAATAGGCTGTTCCCAGAGTGCTGTATCAAGGCACCTCAGTGGGAAGTCTGTGGGAAGGAAAAAGTGTGGCAAAAAACGCTGCACAACGAGAAGAGGTGACCGGACCCTGAGGAAGATTGTGGAGAAGGACCGATTCCAGACCTTGGGGGACCTGCGGAAGCAGTGGACTGAGTCTGGAGTAGAAACATCCAGAGCCACCGTGCACAGGCGTGTGCAGGAAATGGGCTACAGGTGCCGCATTCCCCAGGTCAAGCCACTTTTGAACCAGAAACAGCAGCAGAAGCGCCTGACCTGAGCAACAGAGAAGCAGCACTGGAGTACCCACAGTCAGTGATGGTCTGGGGTGCCATGTCAGCTGCTGGTGTTGGTCCACTGTGTTTTATCAAGGGCAGGGTCAATGCAGCTAGCTATCAGGAGATTTTGGAGCACTTCATGCTTCCATCTGCTGAAAAGCTTTATGGAGATGAAGATTTCATTTTTCAGCACGACCTGGCACCTGCTCACAGTGCCAAAACCACTGGTAAATGGTTTACTGACCATGGTATTACTGTGCTCAATTGGCCTGCCAACTCTCCTGACCTGAACCCCATTGAAAATTTCTGTGGGATATTGTGAAGAGAAAGTTGAGAGACGCAAGACCCAACACTCTGGATGAGCTTAAAGCCGCTATCGAAGCATCCTGGGCCTCCATAACACCTCAGCAGTGCCACAGGCTGATTGCCTCCATGCCACGCCGCAATTTCTTTCTGTGTCTTACCCTCTTGCTTGAGGGTGTCAATGATGGCCTTCTGGACAGCAGTCAGGTCGGCAGTCTTACCCATGATTGCGGTTTTGAGTAATGAAGCAGGCTGGGAGTTTTTAAAAGCCTCAGGAATCTTTTGCAGGTGTTTAGAGTTAATTAGTCGATTCAGATGATTAGGTTAATAGCTCGTTTAGAGAACCTTTTCATGATATGCTAATTTTTTTAGAATTTTGGGTTTTCATGAGCTGTATGCCAAAATCATCAGTATTAAAACAATAAAAGACCTGAAATATTTCAGTTGGTGTGCAATGAATCTAAAATATGTGAAAGTTTAATTTTTATCATTACATTATGGAAAATAATTAACTTTATCACAATATGCTAATTTTTTTAGAAGGACCTGTATATATATATATATATATATATATACAGTGTTGGGCAAGCTACTTAGAAAATGTAGTGAGCTAAGCTAGCAGTTACTCTACATTATGTAGCTTCACTACACTGAAGCTACCACCCTGGGAAATGTAGCAAGCTACAGCAATATAGCAAAAGTATTTTACTACATCTAAGCTACTTTTTCAAATTTAATTTTTATATTGAACCAACTTAATTCCAAGTCAATTCTATCTCAGTGATCAATAAAACTGTCAATCAAACATATAGGCAGGCATAATTTGTCAGTTCAATTGTTCCAAACCAATTTGGCAAAAAACAAAAACAAAAAACATAACTATATAAAACTATAACAAAACCAGGTGTCAAGAGTGTGTGCATCTTTTTCCATTTCTCACGTGTCAGCCCAAGGATTGATATTGGTACGTGATGTCACAGCATACGGAGCAGAAGGTGTTGGTAATACACCAAAAAGCTGGTTTGTAGGGCCCTATGAAATCCATTTTATTTTTTCCCACATTCCAAATTCAGTTTTATTTTGTTTTTATTTTTCTGGACTACAATTTTAATGGTTAAATAAAATTTTAGTAATCAAAAACATGTGTAATTAATTGAATTATGAAACGTATACAATTTAACAATAATTTATTAACATTTTTAAATAAATTATATTTTAAGGGCACTATGAAATAGTTTTTTTTTTAATGGTTTAAATTGTAATGACCAATTTTTTAAAATGTAGGCCTAATGATTTAAGCAAAAATTTTTTCAAAAGTTAAACCAACCTTTTATTTTGACATGTAGGTCCATGTAGCTAGACCTTTGAGTCTCTGTTTTTTTTTTTGATATGACGATAGTTTTTCTCAAATCAAGCTAAAATGCTGCTAAAGTGACTCTCAGAGCGGCTGTGTGGATGAAGTTCATCGATCCATTACTGAAAACATCGCAAGCGTCATGGGTGCTTCAGTGTGTGGTAAATGAATCCGTGCGTCTGAGCCATTCATTTACAGAGACACGCAGAACATGCATGATTCCTTTTTAAATAGTCTTTATGCGGTTTAATATTCACAGACACTAGTCTATATCGCGATTTTATTGAAGTTTACTTAGCCTACCTTCTTTTCATCCAAGATCTGACAAATTCCGTGAAATTCCGCGTTATACAGTAAATTTCGTTTTTATGCATGGATACTGCGATTCAGTCCATGTTTTCCGTATTGCGGTAATGAAATCATATGGCCCTATGATTACCAACCACTGTAAAACAAGAAGAAGAAGTCACCGTCACTAACTGATCCAGCATCAGTGATACTTAGCAGTTGTATTTCCGATTTGAGCTTGAGAAATGCTTGGAAAAAATGTAGCTTGTGTGGACGCCACGGCACTACTTGATCAAAAAAAGAGCTTCGCTACTGAAAAGCTATTTGATTCAGAAAACAGTGACGCTACCACCATGCTACTGAGAAATGTAGTTAAACTAGGAGCGTCACTACTTGTAGCGTCTGTCAGGATACAGGCACGGAGACAGAGGTAAGTGAATCCAAAATACACCTTTATTTAACGTGACACAAGTGCAAGGGTGAGTATTTCAAAGTTCAGGTGCAGATTTGGTGAAGATCACTACGTGCGGGGCAGATTACAGGTGAGCAGGTCCTCTTCAGGTTAACTGATATCAAAGATCTGTGACTGCTTGACATTTGTCTTTTCTCTTTCAGATGCAATCACAAATCAGACAACTCGACGTGAACACAGGGACTCAGGAGAATATAGGGTCTCGAGGAACAAGGATCCAGACAGGATTTTTGAAGACAGTGGAACAGGAATACAGTGGTTAGTAATTCACAGGTGAGTATACGTTACTTGGCTGGTATTGGAAGTATCAGAGACTTCGGGAGACAACGGGAAATGGTCTGTTCCTGTTGGAGGCTTGACAAAGACTGAGGCTGTGGTGAGTGTTTTTATGCAGAGGTTGATGATTGTGAACAGATGATTGGCAATCCGGGGAGAGTAATTGCAGGTGCTTCAAAGAGGATTCTGGGGAATGTAGTGCGAAGATAGACGGTGACCCGTGACAGCGACGCTACAGCCCAACACTGTACAGGTCCTTCTCAAAAAATTAGCATATTGTGATAAGTTAATTATTTTCCATAATGTAATGATAAAAATTAAACTTTCATATATTTTAGATTCATTGCACACCAACTGAAATATTTCAGGTCTTTTATTGTTTTAATACTGATGATTTTGGCATACAGCTCATGAAAACCCAAAATTCCTGTCTCAAAAAATTAGCATATCATGAAAAGGGTCTCTAAACGAGCTATTAACCTAATCATCTGAATCAACTAATTAACTCTAAACACCTGCAAAAGATTCCTGAGGCTTTTAAAAACTCCCAGCCTGTTTCATTACTCAAAACCGCAATCATGGGTAAGACTGCCGACCTGACTGCTGTCCAGAAGGCCATCATTGACACCCTCAAGCAAGAGGGTAAGACACAGAAAGAAATTTCTGAACAAATAGGCTGTTCCCAGAGTGCTGTATCAAGGCACCTCAGTGGGAAGTCTGTGGGAAGTAAAAAGTTTGGCAAAAAACGCTGCACAACGAGAAGAGGTGACCGGACCCTGAGGAAGATTGTGGAGAAGGACCGATTCCAGACCTTGGGGGACCTGCGGACTGAGTCTGGAGTAGAAACATCCAGAGCCACCGTGCACAGGCGTGTGCAGGAAATGGGCTACAGGTGCCGCATACCCCAGGTCAAGCCACTTTTGAACCAGAAACAGCGGCAGAAGCGCCTGACCTGGGCTACAGAGAGGCAGCACTGGACTGTTGCTCAGTTTTGCATGTCATTCGGAAATCAAGGTGCCAGAGTCTGGAGGAAGACTGGGGAGAAGGAAATGCCAAAATGCCTGAAGTCCAGTGTCAAGTACCCACAGTCAGTGATGGTCTGGGTTGCCATGTCAGCTGCTGGTGTTGGTGCACTGTGTTTTATCAAGGGCAGGGTCAATGCAGCTAGCTATCAGGAGATTTTGGAGCACTTCATGCTTCCATCTGCTGAAAAGCTTTATGGAGATGAAGATTTCATTTTTCAGCACGACCTGGCACCTGCTCACAGTGCCAAAACCACTGGTAAATGGTTTACTGACCATGGTATTACTGTGCTCAATTGGCCTGCCAACTCTCCTGACCTGAACCCCATAGAGAATCTGTGGGATATTGTGAAGAGAAAGTTGAGAGACGCAAGACCCAACACTCTGGATGAGCTTAAGGCCGCTATCGAAGCATCCTGGGCCTCCATAACACCTCAGCAGTGCCACAGGCTGATTGCCTCCATGCCACGCCGCATTGAAGCAGTCATTTCTGCAAAAGGATTCCCGACCAAGTATTGACTATTGAGTGCATAACTGAACATAATTATTTGAAGGTTGACTTTTTTTTTTTTGTATTAAAAACACTTATTTTATTGGTCGGATGAAATATCATAATTCTTTGAGACAGGAATTTTGGGTTTTCATGAGCTGTATGCCAAAATCATCAGTATTAAAACAATAAAAGACCTGAAATATTTCAGTTGGTGTGCAATGAATCTAAAATATATGAAAGTTTAATTTTTATCATTATATTATGGAAAATAATGAACTTTATCACAATATGCCAATTTTTTGAGATGGACCTGCATATATATATATATATATATATATATATATATATATATATATATATACAGACAACACCAAATAGACAAAAACAGTTTCACATAGAGCACTTGTGAAGACACAGAAGCTAGCGCTGCTTTGTTTGGGCAGGCTTTAAGGCTATATAGTTTCCTGGTTCATGACGGCCTCTGATGTCCCACCACACCATTGGACTGATTTTACATGTGCTTCAAGATATCATCACTCAAAGCGTTCCCTTAGCGTCAGTCGACGCAGCGCGAGTTCCCTTGAAAGGGAACTTGCCCTCTCTTTCTTCTGAGTTGTGTGAAGAAATGCAGCCTGGTGGCCTGTAAACTCATAACTGATAAAGAGCACAGAAACAAATGCTTTAATGTCTTGCTCATGCTGAATTTGTCGTAAGTGTTTACAGTAAAGTAGAGGCCTCAATGGTTTTCAAGCCTCCTTCAGAGGGCGAGAGGCGTCAAAACTTACGCTACTCCTACATCCTACATCATACACATACATCGTCAAGTGTTACTCTTTTGGCGTAAGCCGACTTGCGTAGGCCGTCTGGCGGAAGCTAGTTATTTTAGTCGATAAAGTTTTAAATATGCATAAAACAACATAAACGGCCATTCACTGCCATTATAAAGCTTGGAAGAGCCAGGACATTTTTTTTTAAACGAAAGAAGAATGTCATATACACTTATGGCTTGAGGGTGAGTAAATCATGGGGTAATTTTCATTTTTGGGTAAACTATCCCTTTATGTTTGCTGTTCTAAAACTATTAAGGCTAAGTGCTTCAACTTCATATTGTGGCATCTGCTATAAGCTTTGTGGCAGGGGAAATACCCATAAGCCCTTGCAAGTGAATAATTTAATTTTAGAGCATGTAAATAATTGCTACTTAGAATTAACAGATTTTTTTAGCTTTATTTACTGTGGTTTATTCAAAGTCATTGTTAAGATGATTAGTTTTCCTTTTGGTGAACTTGGATTCTGCTTAGTTAAAATAATTTCTCGGCCGTGACCAAAAAAGAACATTTTGTTTTATTGCGGAATAGTACGGAAAAGAAAAAAACATAATCTGGTGATACTTTACATCAACACCCTAGTTACTAAAACACTACGTTGAGTCAACCTGAAATTTTTTATGTGCACCACATGTAGTTACATTTTGAATTTCTCTGTTTACTCTTGTTTAAAATGTTAAATTGCTCATACTAAAGTTGACATTCTTAAATGTCATCTCAACTTTTTCTGCATCAGATATCTCAATCAACCATTATAATAGAGGTTATCTAACAACTATTATTTTTTTTCAGTGTACTGCATCTCGCTCTAAAACTGTACCACGTTGTCAGTCAACAGACACATTGAAGCTTGGTGAAAATATTGATGCTGGCGGAGTGAAGGAGCCTGTAGCAGGCCATGACGTAGCGGTTTTTCCATGACACTTCTGATGATTGTTTCCAAATGGTCCTGTCAGTATTAATAAATCTAACGTAGACATTCAATTTAGTTTCAAAGTAAACAAAATCCTTTTCAATCCACATGGCTCATATGAACATAAAGGCAATAACTTCAAGTGGTGCAGGCATCATTGTAAGATGATGTATGTTTTTATGCATGAGGGGTTCTTTCCTCCTTTTCTTTTTTCATACGTTCTCTCTTCTGTGGAATGTATGAAGCACTGGAGGAGGGGAAAATCAGATTGATACTGTTTTCTTAACTTTACAAATGGCAAAATCACACTGTAATTTAAGAGAATCAAGCATTACCAGTAAAGTCAGCTGTGGAAACATCTAGCAGCCTGGCCTAACACTAAAATAAGAATGATTAACAACTTACAGCCAGGTGTTAATCCAACTGTCCCCAAAGATGTAGAATTTAGAGTTCATATTTTTATTGTTAACCACACCAATTTATTCAATAACTATTAGGTGACTCTATAAACATCCCCTGTGATCTGTATGGAGAAACAGAATTCAATAGAGAATGACTACTGATTTTGAATCTCGGAGGCATCTCTCTGAGGTTCCTTGAAGCAGATCAACAAATGTTCCTGCCTTCATGACAGATTGGTGGTTTAAAAGGTTTGTTAGGTGTAAATTGTGTGTGCACTGGCGTTTCCAGTGATAGGCTTATGATCAATGAATGGCATGTATCCGGTGGAAACCCTATGTTCAAATCTTCAGTTGGGTGCTTTTTTTTCTGGAAATGATTGTTTGTCTGTATATGTAATGATGATTTACAGCTGTACTATTAATATGTTGTACTTTTTTTTTGTATGAGTATGGTGGTTTGCAGAGTGCATTTAAAAGTGCTATAATGTAAAGGATCAAATTTATTGTCAGCTATTTTATTTAACAAAAAAATGTAAACTGCCCAATTAGGTGTTAGTAATGCCTATTAAACTCCAAAGAGAAAACATATACTTTACACATGCTGCATTGCAAATTATGCTTTGAAGATGTGTTGGGTTTTTAAGATTGTAATCAAAAGTTTCTGATGAATTTTGTTTTCTTGCGATTTGGCTCGAAATAAAGCTTGTTTAAATAAAAAGAAGATAAGCGTAGCAGTCAGAGAACAGCTGAAACTTGATGCGGTGTAGTAAACGCTATTAAAGAGCTGTGTGTGTGTGTGTGTAAGTGGGAGAGATAAGGAACGAAAAGAAACAACCGGACCGATGTGGAAAAAAAGTACAGACGGTGAAATGTGTACAAATTAAGCTGTTGGAATGTTGATGGGAAAACATCTGTTTTGAGATTGACGTCATCTAAAAAGATTGTTCTCAGTCTAATTAAGAGTAAAGCATCAGATCTAAATAAAAAAAGTGTGGCATGCAGATAAAAATTCCAAACAGCTTGAAATAGCTCATTAATGTTTGATGAGAAGACAGACATGAGAATCTTAATTATGCTGTACTGTACATTAACAAAATAGAAAGCTAGAATACACTTAGGCCTACATGTACTGATCATAAAACATTCACTACTAGGCTTAAGAGATATATAACGAGTTTATATGGAAAGGATCTCAAGCTGACTAGCTGAAGACGTTACTGTAGTTATACCTATTAAAAGACAGTACTTACTTGAAAATAAATTCCAGCACAGCGCTACAACAACCATAATGAAATGACCTATCACAATAGATAATGATTTACAACACTGTAAAAAGTGATCAGTTGACAACTTACAAAGTGGAAACTGGTTGCTTTAAAATTAAGTCAAAATTAAGTTACGTAACTTGACTTTTTCAGTTACTCAAAGTTTATTTACTTAATTTTAAGGCAATGGGTTTCCTAATTTTAAGTTAAGTCAGCTGATCACTTTTTACAGTGGATGAACTAGAGAGAGCTACATACGGCAATTTATCGGTGCAATAAAATACCTTACTCACCTGTTGAGTAATAAAAACATCTCAACATCACTTACATTTCAAATCCCTCAGTTCTTGCCATCTCCGAAAAGCCAAGCCAATGTTGATTCACGTTTTATTGCGAGCGGTGTCATGTTCTCTTTTTGCCAGCAAACTCCTCTGTTTGGTGCCGTTTTAAACAGGTGATTCAGCGTGCTCCATGTCAACCACTCTCGCTCATTGTGACAACATATGCCACTCCCACACCATATACGTGTGTAAAGTAGAAACTTCTCTATTTACAGATATGATGAGACACAGGTGAGTGATGCATGTACACAATTTCCCAAAAAAAACATAAAATATAAACACTTATAGGCTTACCATTTTGTATACAGGAAATACAGACTGGACAGGAAGTAAGTTAATCCAGATAACAGCTTTATTGAAGACACAAGCAGACACCGGGTGAGCAGGTGAGTAAACTCAATGTGGATAAATATAGCTGGTGAAATGACAACTAAACTGTCCTTTTGTCTTACAGGAGATCCAGAGGGAGATGGCAGAGCTTGCAGATGAACACACACCTCCGAGGACAAGCACCAGAACAAGTGAGTAACGCAGGCAGATATTGACTGGGGCAGACTTGGGAACACAAGGAACAAACACAAGGATATCATCGTTGGAGAACTGGAATCGTTTAAATTTGAATCAGGTGTGGATGATGGTTGACTGAAGGCAGGTGATGAACTCGATGGATGATGGGTAATGCAGTGTGCTAAGGTGACTGGTGACTGAAGTTCATGACAGAATCAGGGTATCAGAATTAGACAAAAACACATTTAGGAAAAACGACTGATGTATTGACTAATTTTTTTAATTGAGTTAATTTCGAACAAAAAAGGTTGCATAGTGTACCATTAATTAGAAATAAGTCAGTTTGGATAAAATCATCTTCTAGGTTTAAAAATGTAACTATTATTTACAGATTTTATTGAATCTGTAGAAAACAAGAAACACTGTGCAGCCTTATTCATCGATCTATCAAAAGCATTTGATACTGTTGATCATACTTTACTGATACAACGATTATCTAGTATTGGATTAACTAAACATACAATTGGCTGGTTTAATAACTATCTTTCAAACAGAACTCAATGTGTACAGGCAGAAGGTTTTATCTCTGGTTCACTAAATGTCACTAAAGGTGTGCCACAGGGGTCAGTCCTAGGACCACTCCTATTTACTATATATATAAATAATATTGATTGTAATGTTCATAATGTAAAGTTTCATTATTATGCTGATGATACAGTTATATATAGTTCAGCATCCACAGCCAATCTAGCTCTTTCTCAATTACAGTCTGCATTTGATATTGTTCAGCATAACTTAATTGAATTAAAACTGGTTTTAAATGTGGATAAAACAAAATGCATGTTGTTTTCTAAATCCAAATCAATCCCTCATAATAATCTTCTGCCTATTACTACATCTCAAAGTTCAAAAATTGAGTTTGTGTCTCAGTACAGGTATCTGGGTATTTTAATTGATGATGCTCTCTCCTTTGGCCCTCATGTCCAGCAACTGGTGAAAAGACTGAAAGTGAAATTGGGATTTTACTTTAGAATTAAATCCTGTCTTTCCTTTGAGGCAAAAAAGAGGCTTGTTGCAGCGACATATATGTCGGTACTGGACTATCGTGATGTGATATAGATGCATGCATCTACACAATGTTTACATGCTTTAGACACTGTATATCATGGCGCACTGAGGTTTATAACAAATCTTAAAACCCTCACTCATCATTGTGTGTTGTATGCTCGGGTTGGCTGGTCTGCGTTGTCCATCCGAAGACAAAAACATTGGCATGTTTTTATTTATAAATCTATCCTGGGTTTACTTCCTTCATATCTTTGTACATACATCTGTAAAAAGAATCCTTCTAGCTATAGCCTCCGGTCACAGGAATTATTTTTACTGTCTGTTCCAGTGGTACGGACTGAATTTGGAAAAAAGGCATTTAAATTCGCGGCTCCCTCTGCCTGGAATTGTTTGCAAAGTACATTGAAACTGAGGAATCTGGTCTCGTTGGACACTTTTAAAATAGTTTTAAATGATTTGGAAAATGAAACATCGGGCTGTAGATGTTTTAGCTAGTTATGTATTTGATATTGAAATTTTATTAGAGTTGCTTGTGTGTGTATATGTGTATGTATTGTTGGATGTTATTTGTTACACTCAAACGTGCTGTGTCTGTCAGTTTTGGCCAGGACGCTCTTGTAAAAGAGATTCTTAATCTCAATGTGCTTCTTTCCTGGTAAAATAAAGGTTATAATAATTATTATTTACTTATTCATTCAGTGTTGAAAAGTAAAGCTAAATATTAGTGTACAAAAAGTAAAAAAGTCCAGTCTTCCATGTGCTTCACGTGCAGAGAACTATTTGTGTGTTTCAAATCAGTGATTTATGATGTTCCACTGCAGTCAGGATGCGTCCATAGAAAGTAGCTGTCTATATCGGCAGTAGACTCTGAAGCAGTTTTGGGACAGTTAAAAAAAAAGTAATTGCTCTAGCAAAGGAACAAGGTACACTGAGGTCAGATACAATTCTCGGCCAACCTGGCCTTTTAATTTGAGCCACTGATCATCCCACTTACATGAACGAGAAGAACACCTTGTTCAGTCCTGCTTGGACTGTAAGTCAAATCTTATCATGCCACCATCCACCAGAAGACAGCCAGAAGGCACACGCATGGTGTGAGAACGTGCTCTTCAAGGTAAAACCTCTGGAGCAGGTCAGTATGCAGGCGTGATGAAGTGTGACATGAAGGAGCCTGTCTATCGGTTGCTCCTCTGGCATTCAATGAAAGAAAAAGTCACAGGGCGAGTCACAGGGTATTTGAATCAGTGCTATGGAGGTGCCAGCAGTACAAGAGGCCTGACTCTGTTTTTCTGTAATGCAATGATGGACTGAGCAAATTTTGTATACTGTGTTGGTGGAACCAGACAGGGGTTTGCCCACAGGGAATTCTGTCCTCTCGTTTTTCTTTTCCATGGTCCCTTGATACTTTTATTTGTAGTAATTTAATCAGAACTTGAGTAGCTGTTTGTAAATTTTATGTTTTTGCTCCATGAGTGGGTGTGTACGTGGCTGGTTATGGCCATAAAATTAGGCTGACATCATATTCAGTTATAAAACATGACTGCTGGGCAGAAATTACTTTCCCTTCAAGCAAAAACATGCTTTGGGGGTGATCTTTCATTTAAGTCATTCTATATTCTAATGAATAGCTTTAATCTTTAGATTTTAACTGTATGAACGCTACCTGATTTGTAGACTACTTTCAATTAAATCCAAGATTAAGTAATTAGCTGAAATAGTCATGGTAATCACACTTGCTTTTAAGAACACTGGGTGGAAACTGTGACATGTGAGACAGCCATTAAGACTGAAGAGGTCTGCAGGACTTGTTCCCTTTCTCTATAAAATCCTGTTTCGGCCTGTACAAACTGCAAAGAACAAGGCTGTATGAAAGCGTTTGAGGTTAAAATCTATAGTAACAGAACATAGATATTTCTCTTTCTGAATGATCACCTCCTGTACTTCAAAAAAAAATTTTTTTTAATAAAGATTTGATGAAGATTGTAACAAAATGCAACGATTACAGTGAAGTCTTTTTCTTTATCAGTGTAAAAAACTGTGAAATGTAAAAATTGTTTGCAGCACTGTATCCTTTTTTGTTTGATTAATGGTTGAAAATGCAAATGAAAGAAATCAGTAATAAAAATAAGCTTAACTGAAAAAAAATATTGTTTGAAAACTTGTCTTAACATTTTTATATTTGTAACAAATGTCTTATTTAAAAAATGTTTAGTTATTTGTAATGTTGATCTTTAGGAACTCTCTTTCTCCTAATAAAATAATGACCCTAAACCGTAGTTGTTTTGAAGACGTCCGCCCTCGGCTTACCTGAAATCTATCCGCTCTTTACCACAGTCTCCTTTCAGAGTACTCAGAAATTCCCCAAATTAATTCTGGCTCAATTAATCCTGAAGCGGCTCTCATTGAACAGCAATCATTACGCTCTGATGATCTTAAGGCCATTGTCACTGTGGCACTTGAAGGAATCTTTTGTGAACAGAAAGAATAGTGGGCAAATCAATGAAGCTGCAGAACAGAGCCAGTGAGGTGTGTGTGTCTGTGTATGCATGTGCTCCTGTGGATAGTGTTTCGGGTTCCAAGCAACCATGAGTGGTGCTGATTGACGTACAGAGTGAAAGAGCCTAAACCCTATAGCTTTGATGATTGAAATGAGATGAGTATCCTTTATTTGACAAAGCTAGTTGGTCTGTTTGGGCAGTGGTTTGTGTGTGACAGTGTGAGAGAGCTCCCCATGTCTTTTTCCCTTTGGACTTGACTGACAGTTGTCATCCTGGTAAAAGTTAACAGTCATATGCTCAATTAATTAATTTCTATTATATATACCCTAGTGAAAAAAAGTATACTTTATTGTATTTGAAATATATTCCCTTTTTCAATAGTGCATTGCAAATATACTAACAAAAATTGTACTATCTTTAAATATATTAAAAGTATATTAGCATCATGCTTTTACTTATTTTCACAATATGACTTTTCTCACACTTTAAAATAATTGTACTTTAGTATATTTTCTAAAAATATATTTTAGAAAAATATACTTGAAGTGAAAATTCAGTTTATTTTTTAAAAGTGTATTTATTTGCACTTTATTAAAAATATGTTTTAGGTATATTCTAACTGTGTGCTGGAAATTATCATTGCAACAATGCATTGAAAGTATACTTTCAAAATACATTATAGTATATAGTATTTTGTACAAAATATAGTAGAAGTTTTATTTGTCTAACAATGTACATTTGTTATTGAAGACAAAGTATGCAATTTGTAGTATTTGGAATAAGCCAAAGGTATTAATGAGCCTGTACTTTTTACTCAAATATATCACACCACGAAAGCCTCGTGAGCATGTGCTTCGGGAGACCTGAGTTCGAGTCCCGGCATGTGGACCTTTCCTGATTCCATCCCTCCTCTCTCTCTCCCACCTCACTTCCTGTTTAGCTACTGTCCTATCCTAATAAAAGGCAAAAACACCAAAAAATGTTTTTTTACAAAAAATAAAAAATATTTATATATAAATACACTTATGGTATATTGCTTCTATGTTTCAAAGACACTCGTAATGAATTTGTAATGTACTTGTTACACAAATAAAGTACACTTTAATATCAGTAATCAAGCAAGTAATTAGTCCCTACACAAGCATATGCTTAAAGTTGGGACAATTTAGTTCAGAAAAGTACACTAAATACACTTAAAGTTATGCTTTACTACAATTTATTTTTCAACTAAACTTTTCAACTTAGTACAAAATTAGTTGTTTCAAAATAGCACACTTCAAGTTAACTAATCATTAACACACTTGAAGTATAACAATTAGTCTGGCTGCAAGTATACTTAGCATATTTTTTTTTTACCAGGGAATATATATATATATATATATATATATATATATATATATATATATATATATATATATATATATATATATATATATATATATATATATATATATATATATATATATATATATATATAACCTATAAATATATGTATAACCTATACATATATATAGGGTTTGAAATTAACACTTGCCAACCCACCAAAATGCGCAAATATGCACAGATTTACCGCAAATATTAAACTTGTGAGTCATCATGATATAATAAATACAGCGTATTGAGCAGTATCGTTGCATCTATCTATCTATCTATCTATCTATCTATCTATCTATCTATCTATCTATCTATCTATCTATCTATCTATCTATCTATCTATCTATCTATCTATCTATCTATCTATCTATCTATCTATCTATCTATCTATCTATCTATCTATATATATAAGAAATGTATTAATTGAGCGGATTGGCTGAATAGGACTTAACATGGTCACCCTTTATGAACCTTAATGAACCATTATGATGCATGTGTATCTGACAGCTTCTTGATTGACAGCTGGCCTCTGCAGTATTCTGCATGTGAATGCACACCCCCACAGCCTCTGAGCTTCAATGACGGGCTCCAGAGCTTTCTGTCTGGCCTCTGAACCTTTGCCCCCTTGTGGGGCACATGCAGTCTTTCTTTCCCCTGGAGTCCACTGCATGGATCCCTGGGGCTCTGTGTGGCAGGCGTAGGTTCTGAACATGTGTTTGAGAGAATAAAAGAGGGAAGGACGAGCGAGGCCCCTGATCCCAGCTTCCCCCGCAGGGTATCTGTGTGGAAACAGAGTGTGTAAAGTCTGGAGAAAGACAAGAGCCCACTCAGACAAATGTCACGAATTTCACTGACAGGGCTTCAAGTGGCTGTCTTTCTTTCTTTCTTTCTTTCTTTCTTTCTTTCTTTCTTTCTTTCTTTCTTTCTTTCTTTCTTTCTTTCTTTCTTTCTTTCTTTCTTTCTTTCTGTCTGTCTTGTCTATTGAAAATTATATTCTACTTAACAGGACAGTACATGCAATTTCAAAATGCAGTTATATATATATATATATATATATATATATATATATATATATATATATATATATATATATATATATATATATATAATTATTAAGGTTGTTTTATGCCTTGTCTTAAAGGGTTAGTTCACCCAAAAATGAAAATTCTGTCAGTAGTTCCAACCCCGTAAGACTTTCGTTCATCTTCGGAACACAAATTAAGATATTTTTGATTAAATCTGAGAGCTGTCTCACTCCTCCATAGGCTTCTATGGGATCGAAACTTGCCGGCCCAGAAAGATAGTAAAGACAATTTTTAAAATAGTCCAAGTGACTACAGTGGCTCAACCATAAGTCGCATCACACACATGACCAGCAGCGTCGGCCAATAGCGAGCCTACGTTCTGAGGTAGTTTCAATCCCGTAGAAGCCTATGGAGGAGTGATCCAACTCTCACATTTAATCAAAAATATCTTAATTTGTGTTCCGAAGATGAACGAAAGTCTTACAGGTTTGGAAGTTGGAACAACATGAGGGGTGAACTAACCCTTTAAGGCCAAATATAACATAATCGATAATAGGAAAAACAGGCAAAAGAGTTTTGTTTGGTGGTCGTTTACAGTTAATGTGCTCAGTATAGTGGAAGTGCTTTGTGAGGTGGGGTCCGCTGGGGACGAGCATCTCATTGTCGTGTCTTTCTAGGGGGATGTCTGTTTTTACAGCTGATGCCTTTTGCTCAACAGGGAAATGTATGGTGTTGTTTGTTATTCAGAGACAGTCCTGGTGCTTTAGTTGAAGTTCATATTTATTTTATGAAGGAAATATGTCAGTGCTGCTGAGCCAAAACATAATTTTTATTCATGCACAGTCCCAAGCATGCATGTCCAGCTACAGATATCAATCACGGGCTCGGATAATAAAAGTAATAATAATAATGATAATCCGTTACATTTATATAGCGCTTTTCTGGGTACTCAAAGCACTTAACATATGGAAGGGGGAAATCTCCTCAACCACCACCAATGTGCAGCATTCACCTGGATGATGCAACAGCAGCCATAGTGCGCCAGAACGCCCACCCCACACCAGCTTACTGGTGGAGAGGAGACAGAGTGATGAAGTCAATCAGAATGTATGGGGATGATTAGGAGGCCATCATGGACAGAAGCCAATGGGCAAATTTGGCCAGGATGCCGGGGTTTTTTCAGAAGGACACTTACTCTTTTTCAGAAGGACATCCTGGGATTTTTAATGACCACAGAGAGTCAGGTCCTCGGTTTAACATCTCATCCAAAGGACGGTGCTCTTTGACAGTACAGTGTCCCCATCACTACACTGGGGCATTATGACCCACACAGACCACAGGGTGAGCGCCCCCTGCTGGCCTTACTAACACCTCTTCCAGCTGCAACCTGGTTTTCTCAGGAGGTCTCCCATCCAGGTACTGACCAGTCTCAACCCTGCTTAGCTTCAGTGGGCAACCAGTCTTGGGCTACCGGGTGATACGGCTGCTGGCTGTCTATGCATGTCTATGCATATTATGTAAACAAGTATTTTAGCATGGGGGGGGGTAATCTAAGCATCATCTTTCATTTTTATATTGGCATTGCTAAAAACATTCATAATCATTGCATGCAGATCACATTAGTGTCATGCCCCTATTCTGAGTGCTGAGAGATTTAATCTTGGCCAAATTCCAAAATGACTTGGAGATACGACCATGAGTAATGAATATTCACAGAGTGATGACATGTCGAATAGCGTGGGAAAATGCATATTTGATCTATGAAGCACATTCATTCTCTAGATTTTTACTTGTGACATACATATTTCAACATCATTTTTTTCTGTACACAGTAAAACATTCAGTGTTGAAATCCTGGTGTCGAGGACTCTTAGATTTAAGAGTTAATGTTGCTCTAAAGTCATAATACCTGCACTTAGTTTTTTATGTGACAGTTTGTATTGCACGTGCATGTTGGATTGCATGTAATTTTGACAAATGTTGGCTTTCTGTTACACCTTTTCATTTGCTTTTGTAATACAGAGCAGCATCTAATTTTCTCTACTTTTTCTTCAGAGAGAAACCAAAGAACCTCCTCCAGATGTACCTGTGACACAATAGCACCCCTGTAATTCAGATGAGTACATTTTTATTTTGTCCCATCACTAACGCAGTGCGTCTCCATTTTAAACAGGTTTGTTTGGTTACAGAGTGTGTGAAGTGTCTGACATTTTCATCTAATTATCAGTGTTCTGCTAGAATGGCTGAGGATCAGAAAATGTTGGAGTATTGTCTTGTGCATAGTTGGAAAATTACTGTATTTATCTTCTTGATCACTGTTTTCACACATTTTCAGGACGGCATGTGTAATGGCAGATTCCAGCTTCATTTATGACGGTATGCACCAGTGATTTTCCATCCACTATTTATTATCTAGGATTATGGGTGATTTTTAAATAATAGCTAAATCAACAAAAAGATTTAGTTTTTCTGGCATGGTCATGGGGAATTGCTGGTTAGAATTTTTGAAATCTTTGCTACCTGACTGGAGAAAACAAAGAAAAAAGGCTGTTCTCTTCCCTTTTGCCTAATAAAATACCACCTTGATTTAGTAGGAAATACTTCTAAGCAAACTTTTAGTTATTGTATTGTTATTTTACACTTATTGTTCTCAGGTGCAAGTAGCGGTAGTGAGTTACTTTCAGTTTTCAGTGAAAGATCCAGCGCATTGTAGGCAGTGGCTAATGGCTACAAAGAAACATAAATATGGAGAGAACGCTGCGACGGAAAATCTTGTAGTCAACATTTCAAACTGGATGACTACTAACAGTGTTTTATGCCAAACAGAGGTGAAAAACTGAAAGAAACTGTCGTTCTGTCAGTTCCGACCAATCCTTCCGAAGCAAACTGCCATTGTCATAGTGTTCCATTTTTACCAAAATGCTGTTTTTTTTAAGAGTAGACAGTACGATACATTTTTCACTGAAAAACCATTACAACTGTGTCTGTTCTGTCAATAACCCTTTGTCGATCTGACTGTCTGTGGGTGGGGATACATAAACGCGGAAGTATAATCTGTTGGGTTTTTTTTATTTAAATTTGATTTTTTATTAAATCTAAAACAAACAAAGTCAATGTACAGTCAGGACAGAAAAACTTACAGCCAGGGGGTAGGCTAAACATTATGTACATATATATTAAAGGACCTATAGAAACAGTTTTAATTGCCTTCTTAATATGTGAATGAAAAATAGTCTTGATATATATTTGAATTTCTTTTTCAAGAACCAAAAACAAAGGTTGGGTTTTTACTGTACTCACATTTGTGTGTACAAATTTAGTTAAAATTAAATTTATAATATAGTTGTCACAGTTGTGTTTCTGTCTGAGTCTTGTTTTCATTAGTCACATGTCTTTCTTTGTTCTGCTTTCCCGCCACTCCATTAGTTCTTCTGTCACGCTCGTTTCCTCGTTAGTCTTGTCAGCTGTGCCTCGTTTCCCTGATCTATTTCCCTTTGTATTTAAGCCTTGTGTGTTGCCTTGTTCATTGATTCCCATTGTATTTAGTGTGTGTTGCTGCCCGTCCTGTCGTCCTGTCGTCCTGTGTTCTCTTATCATTAAAACCTTAGTTTTGGAATTATATCCTCGCCTCCGTCTGCCTTCCTGCAACCACCTGTGACAATAGTATTCTTTCCTTTTATTTGGGGGCATATTAGTAAATCCACATATTTTGTTTTCTAAACACACAGCAAAAGTGGGGTCAATGTTATCAATTATAAATCTAGTCAAGTATAATCTGTAGTTTTCACAAAAGCCCTGGAGCTCTTGCGTCATCCGGCGGACCTTTGCTGACAAATAAATGTGCATTTTTCGGTCCTGGGCAGGTCACACTGAGAACGAGTAATCATTGTTCAATTACATATACTGCCAACATTGCTACAGTACAAAGCGGGTTGAAAATCTGCAAAGTTACATTTTAAGCTTATTAGCCATGGTTTGTGAAAGGCTAATTTTGATGAACTTTTACCATGTGTCCTTCTGTTTTACCACCTGTATTACTATGGTGAGTATCAGTATATTTGTATTAACCAGATTTTAGTAGACAAGTAGGTTTGTATAGACTTCTTGATTTTTACTGTAAATTTAACATGTTTTTTGACAGTGTTTGTTCATTGCACAAACACAAAAAACGTGTCTTACTGCAGCAGAGAGGCAATAACAGTGTTTCCCTTGTTTCTGCTGCTTACAGACACACACAGCCAGACAGCGCCTCATCCTTTGGCTTTTTTTCCTTCTTTTCCTCGTTTTCTGATCATTAGGGGAAGTCCCGTTGAGTAATGCAACATGGGAGTAGGTGGAGTGGTTGAAAAGGCTAGCAGCAGGCCTCACAGACTTTGACTGGTAAAGCAACTGGGCTGGGCTCTTATACTGAGAGTGTTTGCTCTTGGACTCTGTCGCAAACTGGAATTTTCCCATTTGTAGATCTAGATGGAGAGGAAAGAGGGTATGCAGCATAGGGCAAAGAGTTCACTTAATTTATAGTGCTCATTATGAGATGGACTGTGCAATATGACGCTATGCAGTTAGAGGGGTAGTACAGCTGAAAGTTTGACATTTTGAATTTAATGGAATTGAGACTTACTGGCACAAATTTTGGGATCTGGCTTGTACATCACTCCCCTGGAAATAAGGAACAGCACATTAAAATTGCACAATGAAAACGATACTCGGTTACTAACGTAACCTCGGTTCTCTCTAGAGAGGGAACGAGTATTGCGTAAGTTTAGCTTACGCTACGGGAAAGATTCATCTTCTCGAGATACTGAAGCCAAAAATTATCCTTAATTTTGTATACCTTGTCAACGCAGTGCAGAAGCTAGCAGACCTAGAGCTGGCTATCTTGCGTGCTCATTGGCTGCCCTGCGGGCAACTGCTGCAGCCTACCAGTGAGCCCGGCGTGACGTCACGCCCAATGAAGGGCGCCCGCGCCTTCATAGTGTCACAGCCCACCAGAATGGGCGTGGCTTAGCCTATAAAGAAATGGGCTGTAGGCTGCTTCCTTGGTTTTTGTCGACTGAAGCGAAGTCGCTCGTGGCGCGAGCACGGCCGGTTACGCAATAGTCGTTCCCTCTCTAGAGAGAACCGAGGTTACGTTAGTAACCGAGTATCGTTCTCTTACGAGAGGTTCTCTCGTATTGCGTAAGTTTAGCTTATGCTACGGGAACACTTTGTCAACACCGTGCGCGCCAAGCATCCACATGAGACCCCGATCTTTCTAGGGGGGGAACCCCATAAGTGGAAAGAATAAGGTGGCCGGCCACGCGGGCCATCACTTGTACATAAGCACACATAGGGAATACATAGCAGCGCGGGCGCGGGGTCTGTATAGGCACATGGCATAATCCCATTTAGTGTAGCTCAACCAGGAGAGCTGGGTCATGTGAGAGTGATCTGAGCAGGAGATCTGGGCAGAATACACCTCTCGTTCAGACTGACAGCAGTTTAGCCTGCAAGGCGGGAACTTCTAGGTTATAAAACCTGACAAAGGTAGACGGGGAGCTCCAGCCCGCCGCTACGCATATGTCATGGATAGAAATCCCGCTGGACCATGCCCACGAAGAGGCCACGCCTCTCATGGAATAAGCCCTGATGCCCAGAGGGCATTGCAGACCCTTTGACGCGTAAGCGGCCGCTATAGCGTCTACTATCCATCTGGACAGGCTCTGTTTCGAGGAGGCGAAACCCTTGGTGCGCCCACCAAACAAAACAAAAAGCTGTTCCGAGCGCCTGAAGGAGGCGGTGCGCGTAATGTAAAACCTCAGCGCTCTGACGGGGCAGAGGATGTTCACATCACTTTCACTGTCAGATGCTGGGAGAGCAGACAATGAAATAACTTGCACTCTGAATGGAGTGCCCATCACTTTAGGGACATACCCATGTCTAGGTCTGAGGATGACTTTAGAGTCATTTGGTCCAAACTCAAGACACTACGCGCTGACAGACAGCGCATGCAGATCCCCTACGCGTTTTACTGATGACAGTGCAGTCAGAAAAAATGTTTTCAGTGATAGATATTTCAACCCCACGGAGTCTAGTGGTTCAAAAGGAAAAGCTTTCAGGGCCTCGAGGACCAATGAAAGATCCCACATAGGAACCGACGGGGGGCGCGGCGGATTCATCCTTCTAGCTCCTCTAAGGAAGCGGATGACCAACTCATGTTTTCCCAGTGACTGGCCGTGCGTTGATTCTGCAAACGCTGCCACGGCCGCCACATATACTTTGAGCATGGAAGGGGACCTTCCCTTATCCAACAGCTCTTGTAGGAAACTGAGCAGATGCGCCACCCCGCATGTCCGCGGGTCCAGACCTCTGTCGGTGCACCATCCGGAGAACACCGACCATTTAGACGCGTAGAGCCTTCTCGTGGAAGGGGCTCTAGACTGCGTGATCGTGTTCATCACTCCTTCTGGCAGGGTAACGAGTACCCGTTGATCAGGCATGCATGCAGCGACCAGCGCTCTGGATGGGGATGCCAGATCGTGCCGCGAGCCTGAGAGAGGAGATCTGCCCTCACCGGAATCGGCCACGGAGCTGTAAGTGACAGCCGTGCTAGTTCCGTGAACCAAATCTGATTTTCCCAACGCGGGGCTATGAGGAGCACCGAGTGGCGCGTTTCCCTGATTCTCTTGATCACCTGTGGTAACAGAGAGACCGGAGGGAAAGCATATAGCGGGAGGCTGGGCCAAACCTGGGCCAGCTCGTCCTTCGAGAAGAACATTGGGCATTGAGCGTTGTCTTTTGACGCAAATAGGTCGACCTCCGCTCTGCCGAATGGGCGCCACAGTTTCTGGACCGTTTGGGGGTGCAAGGACCATTCCCCTGGGGGAACATTGTCTCTGGACAGTCTGTCTGGGCCGTCGTTCAGATGGCCAGGCACATGCGCCGCCCTCAGCGAGCGCAGGTGCGTCTGAGACCAAATAAGGAGGCGTTCCGTCAGATTGCAGAGATTTCTGGATCTGACACCACCCTGACGGTTTATATAGGATACCACAGATGTGTTGTCCGAGCGGACAAGAACATGCTGGTCCTGTATGAACGGGAGGAAGCACTTCAGTGCGTTCTCGACCGCCATCATTTCCAGATAGTTTATGTGAAACTCTTTCTCCCAGTCTGACCACTGGCCAAAGGCCGGTCTGCCCTCGAACAGCGCGCCCCAACCTGAGTTGGACTCGTCTGTTGAGATGACTTTTCAGTAAGAGATGGTTCCCATCGCTACTCCCTGCTGGAACCAGTTGGCCGCTAACCAGGGCTGCAGAGCCGCTATGCAGGCCTGAGTCACTCTGATTTTCTGGCCGCCAGACACCCAGGCTCGGGGGGGGCACGCGAGCATTCAACCAGCGTTGGAGCGGGCGCATGCGCAGTAGGCCCAGCTGGAGCACCGCTGCAGCTGATGCCATACAGCCCAACATCCTTTGAAAAGTTTTCAAACGGAGGAAGCTGCCCTTCTGGAAAGATGCGGCTAGGTGGCGAACACGGCGCACGCGCTGTGCCGACAAACGAGCCGTCATGGTTACCGAGTCCAGTTCTATTCCTAAAAAGGAAATTGACTGGCTGTGCAGTAATGAGCTCTTGGTCCAGTTGACCGTGAGACCCAAGCTTTCCAGGTGACTGAGAAGCACTGTTCTGTGAGATAGAAGTTCCGTCTCTGACTGTGCCAATACCAGCCAATCGTCCAGATAGTTCATTATTCGCAGCCCCTGACTTCTCAGGGGGGCGAGCGCCGCGTCCATGCACTTTGTAAATGTACGGGGTGCCAGGGACAGGCCGAACGGCAGGACGGTGTATTGATATACCTGACCATCGAAGGCGAATCTCAAAAATTGCCTGTGACGGGGTACTATCTGAATCTGAAAATATGCATCCTTCAGATCTAGAGAAATAAACCAGTCCCTCGGGCGAACGTGCGCAAGGATTTTTTTGGTCGTAAGCATTTTGAACGGTCTTCTCGCAAGCACTTTGTTCAAATGTCTCAGATCTAGGATGGGTCTGAAGGCTCCGTCCTTCTTGGGCACGAGAAAATAACGGCTGTAAAAGCCTGACTCGCTTAGAGAAGGCGGTACCCTTTCTATAGCCCCTTTGCACAGCAGCTTTGCTATTTCTGCGTGAAGTAGGTGTGCTACTTCCGCATTCACTATCGTCGCGGTCCGGGCTCTAAAGTGCGGGGGACGGCGAATGAATTGAAGTGTATAGCCCTGCTTTATTGTGCTCAACACCCATTCTGAAATCTCTGGGATGTTTTCCCACGCAGCTATGTGAGCCGCTAGAGGGCGAATGGCCTCCGGGTTCAGACCGCCATTTGCTGGCCTGTGAAACTGAACCGGAGCCGAGAGCACGGCGCGCGCGTTCTCGGTTCTGGGCAATGGCGGCTCGCTGACAGCCGAAACCGGCTGATTTATGTGAGATGTCCCGATCATAAGGGATGGGAACTAACTTTTGCCACATTTTGACGCGCGAGCAGTGCTCCGGGTGAAAAAGCTCTCTGTAAGCGAGAACGCGGGCACGAGACTTACAACTGTATCTAACGCCCCGATCATAATAGAAGGGGAGCGTTTTATTAACGCCCTGCGTTTTGTGATAACGCTAAGCGCGCGGGCTGGGCCCGGGGAGAGGTTTGTGTCAGTAAGCGTGAGTGCTCTCTGGCGGGCACGAGACTTACATTTATAACCTGCTTTTTTGACCGTGTAACAGAGCAGGCAGATAGTGGGCACAGATTTGTGGACACATTTCTTACATTCAACACTCGAGCGGCTTTTCTGCGCTTTATGAGAGTGTGCTCTGTGAGTGACACAGAATTTTGAGTGCTTATGTGTAGGGGTGAACACTGGGGCGTGGGCACTTTCACTACACTTAAAACATTGACGGCGTGAGCCGGACCAGACATTACACTCTTTTTGAGATTTCTCTGGGTCGCCGTGAATACGGCGTTTGTGTGCAGGCGAGAGGGTGAATAAACCGGCTCGTTGGCTGCTAGTTGAACCGCTGCAGTAGCCTGTTTGAAGGGGACTGACAGGGAAATGAACTTTGACGGCGGTCCGGCCGCAGCGGGACACGCGCGTCTTTTCTCTCTTACTGTTAGGAGGGCTTTGCGTGCTCAGATTTCAGCGTGATTCTTTGCCGAGGCCCTCTGGGAGGCGGCGGTCTGTGACGGCTGTCTGAGCGCGATCTAGGGCGGCCGCCCTGACGTCGCTGCGAAGGCTGAGGCTGGGGATGTGCTGGACGCTGGGTGCTGGTTCGCACAGGAGGCTGGCTTTGTCTCTCGCGAGAGCGGCCTGTGGCGGAACTCGAGCGTCGCGGCAGGAAGAGATTCATGGCCTGTGTGGTTAGGATGCCAGGATAGAGCAGCAGTCCCTCGTGGCGTGTCCCTCGGCCTCATCCTCCGAAGCGACTGCAGTGAGGCACGTGAGCGGCAGCTGCGCGTCGGAGAGGAGAGGCGGGGAGGGCGAAAGCGAGGCTCGAGGGAGATTCTCCGGCGAGCGCGTCGCTGTGGCTACAGGTTCCGGCTGTCTCAGGGAACGGCGCTTCTTCCTGCGCGGTCCCACAGAGGGCGGAGTGACTGCTGTGGAGTTGAGAGCTTCGAGTCGAGCCCGCAGGGTCGCCAACGGAAGCTCCTCACAGAGCTCGCAGCCCCTGGAAGCGAGGGCGAGCTCAGCGTGTTCCAGGCCCAGGCAGAGAGCGCAGATCAGGTGGCGGTCTCCGGCGCTAAGCGGGGCTCTACACGAGCCGCAGGAAGTGCGAGGCATCTTGAAAAAGACGCTCGCTGCTCTTTTAGAAAATATACAATCTAAATAGCAAGGCAAAAGGATACGTCGCCGGATAGCGTAGCTCACACGGATGGCTGAAGGTGGCGAAGACGGCCGGCTTCCTCAGCGCTGTCCTAAGCTGGCTGTTCGCTGTTCGACGGCGGCGGTGGCTTCTCTCAGATCCAGCGATGCGAAGAGCTCGCTGAAGAGACAAAAATCAGGGAAGCAGCCTACAGCCCCTTCCTTTATAGGCTAAGCCACGCCCATTCTGGCGGGCTGTGACGCTATGAAGGCGTGGGCACCCTTCATTGGGCGTGACGTCACGCCGGGCTCACTGGTAGGCTGCAGCAGTTGCCCGCAGGGCAGCCAATGAGCACGCAAGATAGCCTGCTCTAGGTCTGCTAGCTGCTGCACTGCGTTGACAAGGTATATAAAATTAAGGATAATTTTTGGCTTCAGTATCTCGAGAAGATGAATCTTTCCTGTAGCGTAAGCTAAACTTACGCAATACGAGAGAACCTCTCGTAAGAGAACCTTTTTTTTTAAATGTCCAAGACATTTTAAGCTACTTGTGTGGTTTTCAAACAAACATTCTTAGTTGGAATGTCTCTTCTCTGTGGAAATTGTTACAAAACTAATAACCCCAGAGAAGAATCATTAACAAAATTCATTATAAAAGAGGAAAGGGAGATAATGGTGCAGTTTAACGTGGATGGATGAGGACCTTAAAGGAGGATCAGGCTGAGTGCTTTTAGGTAATTGGTGGAGTTCCATTAAATCTGTACCGTAAAGCTTGACCCTACAAAGTGTCACTTCCTCTGACGGATCTGTAAATTCACCGTAACAAAAACGTGGTTACTTTTCAACCACTTCTTAGAGTATATTGTCCAACTTGTATAATAGATTCCACAAACAAAAAATAATATTCATTGATCACTCCAATAAAGGCATAATTGTGTTAAATTATTTAGTATTTATCTGGTTAGTCTAATGATTGTAATGTTATGTTTATATCACAATATATTTCTTATTAGCTTGCTTATCAATTAATATTATTAATTCTGTATCATTATTTGTTGAAATCATTTCCACCTTTTGTCCACATTTAGATAACCTCTTTACCTTTATTTAATGCTCACTTAAAGCATCACAAATTCTTCACAAAAGTTTCCAACTTTATTACAATTAATTCACAAGTTTGTTAAAGATGTTTATTTTTATTACTCTTTGTGAATGCACCAATGGAATCATATCAAATGCTGTCACAATATATTAGGTGTATGCAGGTTTAGCTAAGTGTCTGAGACAGTGTTCATTTTAGTGTAGCACATGGAAAAAAGTTATTTTCATTGAATAACAATTTTAGATGCTTAAGAGATCACCACTACTCACGATTCTCTCTAAGTCTTTTTAAACCGACAGGACCCCACAATACTATAGGCCAAACGCAATTGGGGATAATTCTAATAATGTGCATTAGTGTAATGCAGTAAACATTACATTTAGCTATTTTACTGTGAATATGATAAACTTAACATTTCTAAATGAGTACTGCTTGTCTAATTAGACAGCAAGGCTGTAAGCTGTTGAGCACTGTGAGAACATTTGCTGTGAGTGTATATATTATTATAGGGCTCCTGGTGTATTCTCAGTGGATCAGGAAGGACCTTTCGTTTCCGGAGGTACTCAGATCTGTGAAGAGTGACAAATCATAACAGTTAGGGAGGCATTTGACCTCCTGTACCCCTCCAATTAGACCCATAGGGTCAGCTTTACACATTAGCACTCTCTAGATATGAGCTACATCGCAGAGCAAAGCTCTTTAAACTGTTTCATCTTTTTTTTTTCACTTTCATTCTCCTAATCCCTGTCATAGATGGGCAAGCCGACTTCAGTTAGGGATGCACTGATATTAAAATGTCAGATTAAGTAAATTAGTAAGTAATGTAAGAGTATTATTAAATAAATTTTTAAATATTAAAATGTTAGAAAATGGCAAATATATCTAAATATGAAAAAAATTAAATGAGTATACACTGTTACATAGAGTTGTCAAACGTAACGTTATTACTTGAGCACCGGGTAAATCGGTACCCTCTGATAGATGCTGCTGCTCTTGTTCGTGTTTGTTTGAGCGCTCTTTTGAGTGTCAAAGATTTCCATTTACAGTGTGTTTTTACAAGCATTGAGCATTGTAGCCAATCACACTCATATCCGTTGAGTGTGAACGCAATGGCCTATCAAACGTACTAGTCAATAAGTTAGTCAGAATCCGCTTAACTCCACTGAAAAGTTTTGTTCAACACGAGCCGCACTCTCGCAAATCCTTTTATTATAACCAACAAAGTGTAAACACAATGTAAATAAGAGATTCATTGTACAATTAAGACAGCTTTTAAGGAGTTTTTGCGAAAATGCAAATTTCAGTGAGCTTGTGCTTTAGCTCTGGTAATGAGATTGGTAGAGAGAATTGCAAGTTGTCACTGGTATTGGTTCCGACTACTGAAACTTTGGTACCGTGACAATATCTTGTCTTCTACTTTTAAATATCCAATAGTGGCCAAAACTGAATTAATATGAATATGACTGCTAAGGAATACACATACTGATAAAATGTATACATCAAATACACTTTTAAAAGTAAGTGCCATTATTATGAGTCAAATCCATAATCTTTTAGTTACTAGCAATTTTCTACCTGTTGAACTATGAACTAACTGTTCACATGTGAGGGAAAATAGTCCCTGGTATCTCTTCTCCTTTCTTAAATGTTTATTATTTGGCAGTTGTTCATCACTTGAACCATTTAACTTTCCTTCCCTTGAGTTTGCAGACATTTATCTCAGTCAATATGTTTTGTCTCATCAGGATTTGAGTTAGTAAAGGTCTGTTGCAGTAGCATCTCCGTTGGAGCCAATGCACTGATAAACATCCTGTTAAGTCACACAACACTGAGCTGTGTTTGCCGTGGTCTTTTTGTGGGTAAGGTGCTCTGATAAGCAAGGAAAGTATTTCCCAACAGCCTGTTTGAAAGTGATGCTAATCTGTTTACAAACAGTCCCAAAAGAGAATCCGCAGGTAGCATGGACAAACAGTTGTGACAGATGAGATGCTTCTCAGGTTCGCCCTGGCCTCCATCAGTAAACAGGAAACCTTAGACCTCTTGACCTGTCTAAGATCCTACACGTTCTTCTCACGACTCCTGAGAAGCCGTGATTCAAGAGACAAGTATTAGTTACCTCTCATCTGTTGATGTGATGTACTTGAATGTTTGATCGTAGCATTAGATCGGATTCAGAGAGGGTAATAAAGCCTTGTCTTGTAAGTTTTGCCACCATGATTTTTCTAAAATGCCAATCCATCTACCAGGGAAAAGCTGGTTTCAGCTATCAAGTTAAGTCCATTGTGGAATGGACTTTAGCACAAAGTAATAATGAGACGCATTGTTTCTAACGTCAATATCGGGGAGAAATCCGAGTTGTCTCAAACCAATGATTTGTGCGCACTTCCGCAGTAACGAAAATGTTGGCAGCTGAACAATTGTCCCATTGAGGTGTGTAAGAACCTCCGGGGCCATGCAGAGGTCAAAAAGTCAGGCCCCCTGCCGACCGCCTTTCCCAGGCCTGGGTTTTATCAGAGTTGGGCATCACAACACAGCCTGGGAGAATAGGGAAGCACTTCTGTTGTGGAATCATCCAAAATTACAATGACCCCATTTCAAAGACATCAGTTATGGATATTAGCCAGAAAAATGTATGTTGATGTGAAAGAAGTCTTAACTTTAAAGGGATAACTCACCCAAAAATAATTATTTACACCCTTGCATGTCTTTCCTAACATGTATGATTTGCAAACTGTTCCAAATAAAGTTATGACATAAAGGTGAATAAATGATGACAGAATTTTTATTTTTGGGTCAACTGGCCCTTTAAGATAGAAGCATTTCCTATATTTAAGAGCCATCTAGACTTCGAAACATAGAGAGTGCAAAAAATTCCATTAGTTCCCTTTCGAGGGAACGAGACACTGCGTCGCTGAAAACGACTCTTTGGGCACGCTCCCTTAGCGTGCGTCTCTGAAGTATGAATGAAACTATTCCAATCCTGATTGGTGTTGCGTCATGACGTATCATGTGACGGCATAACCGGATGCATAAAAGCGACGCCGGCACACACACACACTAGCTTATCGCTCTTCAGCAAGCGCTCTATGTTACGACTGTCTGTCTTATTTGGTGTTGTTTGTCTGATTCCTCATTTATATATATATATATTATGGCCAGCCAACAGTTCAGAATGTGTGTGCACCCCTGTCCTCGTTTTATTACGGATGGGGACACGCATGTTTTGTGTATGAAATGTTTGGGAGCACAGCACGCCCAGGCAGCTCTCGAGGGAGCGTGGTTTGATGAGCTCGGTCAGGCTCGCGTTCCCCGCGGTTCTGGTCCCGCGTTTGTTGAGGCGGCGCGGCGACTCAGATCGTGGGGTTCGCAGCGGGATCTTGCAGATGAGAATGAGACTGCTGCGGCACTTTCTCATTCTTCATCTGAGGATCCCGAAGCCCCTGTGAGTGCTGCAGATGCCCGCGCTGCGGCTTCTTCTGCCCACGACCAGGTCCCAGGTGCTTGAGCTCTCTGCTTCCGAGGAGGCAGAGGTGATCAGCATCGAGGATGACCGTGAATGGAGCGCGCCAGTTCACGGCCAAGCTTATGAGGAGCTGGTGGAGGTTGTGACTCATGCCGTGGCCAGATTTAACATCAGCTGGCCACAAGATGAGCAGGGAACGCAAGTCAGAAGCAAGTTAGACGAGCGTTTCCTGCGGCACAGGTCACAGCCTCAGCGCCGGGGTTTGCCGTTTTTCCCCGATCTCCACAAAGAGATCTCGAGATTGTGGGATAAACCGCATTCGTCCCGTGTCTCCTATTCATCTGTCGTTGATTATAGCAATGTTGTGGGGGCACGGAATATGGGTTATGGGAAGATGCCTAGAGTAGAAGAGGCGTTAGCCGGATACCTCTCTCCTGAGGCGGCATCTTCCCTTAAAACCCCGGCGCTGCCTAGTAAGCCCTGCAGAGATACATCTGCTTTAATAGGCAGGGCTTACATGGTGGCAGGTCGGGCTGGTTCATGTCTGCACTCTATGGATTGACAACAGAACCGGAAGAGAATACAATGCTGAATAAAGTCGTCGTTTTTGTTATTTTTGGAACAAAATGTATTTTCGATGCTTCAAAAAATTCTAACTAACCCACTGAGGTCACATGGACTACTTTGATGATGTCTTTATTGCCTTTCTAGACAAGGACAGTATATGGTACATAGATTTTCAATGGAGGGACAGAGAGCTCTCGGACTGAATCTAAAATATCTTAAACTGTGTTCCGAAGATGAACAGAGGTCTTACGGGCTTGGAACGACATGAGGGTGAGTCATTAATGACATAATTTTCATTTTTGGGTGAACTAACCCTTTAAGGCTAGGCCAGGCCACTACTGTAAAGCAATTTCAAAGACTGCTGGGCCTCATGGCAGCGGCATCCAACATTATACCTTTGGGCCTTCTACACATGAGGCCCCTTCAGTGGTGGCTGAAAGCCAAGGGGTTTTCCCCCAAAGGGAAAAAAAATTGTATGATCAGAGTAACGCGCAGATGCCTTCGTTCTCTAATAATATGGAAGAAACCTTGGTTCCTGTCCCAAGGGCCAGTGTTAGGAGCGTCATGTCGCCGGAAAACCGTTTCGACAGACGTCTCCCTCACTGGCTGGGGCGCGGTCATGGACGGCCGCTTTGCCAGGGATCTGTGGCAGGACCATCATCATTTTTGGTATATAAATTGTCTAGAGATGTTGGCTGTGTTCAGGGCTCTGAGGAGCTTCCTTCCAGACATCAAGGGTTACTATGTCCTAGTACGATCGGACAATACATCAGTGGTAGCTTATCTGAACCGACAAGGGGGACTCAGATCGCGCCCTCTGTGCAGACTGGCGCATCAGGTTATTCTTTGGTCCCAAGGGAAAATACTGTCTATCAGAGCTGTGTATATTCCGGGGGTTCAGAATCAGGGAGCAGACATCCTGTCAAGGTAGGGGCTGAGGCCCGGGGAATGGAGACTTCATCCAGATGTGGTGAAGTTGATATGGGAGAGGTTTGGACCCATGGAAGTGGATCTATTCGCGTCTCGAGAGACGTCCCACTGCCCACTTTGGTTCTCCCTCTCACATCCAGCCCCACTGGGGTTGGATGCCATGGTACAGGCCTGGCCAAGGCTTCGCTGTACGCATTTCCCCCGATCGCTCTGCTTCCGGCAGTCCTGGAGAGGGTCCGTCAGGAGGGCATCAGTCTACTTCTGGTTGCCCCAATGTGGCCGACCCAATTTCACTCCTGATAGCTCAGCCATGGCAGATTCCTCTGAGGAGGGATCTATTGTCTCAGGCGGAGGGCACAATCTTCCACCCTCACCCAGAGCTGTGGAAACTGTGGGCCTGGCCTCTGAGGGGGTTCAGTACCTAAATGCTGGTCTATCAGCCGGGGTGGTTGAAACCATACTTAGCTCTAGGGCTCCGTCTACTAGGAGATTATATGGCCTCAAGTGGAATGTTTTTGTCACTTGGTGTAGAGAACATAATTTAGACCCAGTTAACTGCCCGGTGGCTTCAGTTCTGGAGTTTCTTCAAGATCGTTTCTCTGCGGGTCTCTCCCCTTCCACGCTTAAGGTATATGTGGCTGCGATTGCGGCTATCCACGCGCCATTAAGTGATGGGCCTCTGGGGAGGCACCAGCTGGTCATTCGTTTTCTCCGTGGTAATTGGAGGATGAGACCGACAACCAGGTCCAGGGTTCCTGCCTGGGACCTGGCAGTGGTTCTAGAAGGGTTATCCCTGGCCCCCTTCGAACCTCTTCAGTCGGCTTCGCCTAAAGATCTTACTTACAAATTGGTCTTTCTCTTAGCCATCACCTCTCTTAAGAGGCTGGGAGATCTCCAAGCCCTGGCAGTGACACCAGCTTGCTTGGAGTTTGCCCCTGGCAAGGTTAAGGCCTTTTTGCACCCGAGACCGGGCTATGTGCCTAAAGTGCCTGCTAATACGGCTAGGTCTACGACCCTTCAGGCGTTCCATCCTCCACCTCATGTGTCGGCAGAAGAAGAGAAGCTTCATTTGCTCTGCCCCGTCAGAGCTTTGAGTATTTACCTCGAGAGGTCCTCTTCTTGGAGGAGGTCGGACCAACTGTTAGTGTGTTTTGGTTCACCTAGGAGAGGGCTCCCGGCATCCAAGCAAACTATTAGTAATTGGATTGTGCAGGCTATTGCCTTGGCTTATGAGGTGCGCAATTTGCCTTCACCTCTGGCCATAAGGGCTCATTCGACTAGAGGCATGGCGTCCTCTAGGGCCCTCCTCTCGGGAGTGCCCCTCCAGGAGATCTGTGAGGCAGCCGGTTGGGCTACCCCGCACACTTTCTTTAGGTTCTATAGTCTACACCTCCCTAGTACGCCTGGCGCACATGTGCTCTCGTCTTATCTGAGTGCCTGAATCAGTTTCACTCCAGGGCAGGCCTATTTCGGTGCGTGGCCTAGTGGGCATTCGTTCCCCAAAGAGTCGTTTTCAACGACGCAGTGCGAGTTCCCTCGAAAGGGAACGTCTCGGGTTATGACTACAACCCTTGTTCCCTGAGAAGGGAACGAGACACTGCGTCATCCTGCCACGCCCCTTAGGGCCTGAGAGCGTCTTGCTTCATCACTAGGCTAGTGTGTGTGTGTGCCGGCGTCGCTTTTATGCATCCGGTTATGCCGTCACATGTTACGTCATGACGCAACACCAATCAGGATTGGAATAGTTTCATTCATACTTCAGAGACGCACGCTAAGGGAGCGTACCCAAAGAGTCTTTTTCAACGACGCAGTGTCTCGTTCCCTTCTCAGGGAACAAGGGTTATAGTCATAACCCGAGAAGTTTTCTCCATAGGAGAACCATTAAACCATTAAAAATAGACCTTGTTAATCAATGGTATATACATTTGTTGAAGCCATCAGTCTGCATTTTCAACTTATTTTTTAAATAAACTTTTAACAGTGTAAATCCTGGTAAAAACTAAATTTTCCATGATTCTGCAAAGAAATCCCCACCGTTCACGACAAGCAAATCACGCAAGAAACAAAACAAAAAACAAAACAACACAGCTCGTAGATCCTTCCATGAAACAATCTCCTTATATGCTGTCAAACTACTTAAATATTTGTATATACTATATGTGCATATTTTGCAATAAACGTACAATATTTTCTTCATACATAAGTATAACCCACATTTTTAAATCAATAATATTATATTTATCAATTGTTTTAATGCAATTATATCATTCACAATTCTTCATGGGATTGTAGTGCTTTCCCTCATTAAGCTGTTAAGTACACAGTCTTCTACCTTTGTCTGATTTTAAAATATTTTTTTCCTTAAATCAAAGTTTGTAATGTTGTAATTCACCTCGTAGCTGGTTGGATTGGTTCATGACTTATACATCTTTAATGAAGACGTAAACAAATAATCCTATGGGAAAAATTCTGGCTCCTGAAAAATTAGATAGGAACTGTTGAACTCTAATATTCCAAATCACAGTGTTACCATGCTACAAAACATGGTACTATGTTGTAAGAGAAAGGGGGAAAAAACAAATCAGACAGAGTAGTGGTCTAGGTTGTGGTGCTCATATGGGAAATGCAATCTAGTTTAATTCCCTGATCCATTTTCGCATACTGTACATTCCTGTCATCTCTCCACCTTATCTCTCCACAACAGATTTAATCTTGTTGTAACATAGTATTATTGTAGAATTTAACATTTGTCATAATGTGAAAAAGTCCCTCAACCTCACAAATTACGTTTTGGCTTTTTCTCTTGTGTGTTTCCATCCACCCAGAGGAATCCTGTCAACAGACTGAACTCGCTAGTGTGTATTTATTTCATTAGTAGCATAAACCGTCACTCTCCCTGTCTGGCTTTGGATCGGAGAGGAGGGGCTCATCTGTTGGACGCAGAAGGATGGGAGTCAGTGAGAGAGCGAACACAAACCAACTATTAACGTCTAGACGCAACATAAAACCAAGCAAATCCTAATAGCAAGCACTTGTGGACTGTCAAAGTCGACCTCTGAAAAGTGTGAGGGGACGTGCACTTTCAAAACATCTCTACTAATCACCAAAGGCAGCAGAAAAAAACCCACACAAACCAAACTTGACTTCAGGTCACTTGAGATGTCTGCTAGTTTGGCTAGTAAGAGTTCACCGCTGAAAAAGCAAGAGAGAGAGAGAGAGAAACAATGGGGGCACCATTGAAGTGTTTTTGTTATTGCGACTCCTAGAAGGCATTATTCTTTTTATTTTATTTTTTTATTTACGGCCACACAGAGAAAGTGCTGGCATGGCAAATTGAGTGGGCCCGATTGCTCTTTTCCTCATTCTTTTATCCACTAATGACGCTCTTTAATGACCTCTGGGCCTTGGCATGGTTAGAACTCCTGAAGGGAATCATTTTCCCCATGATTGCATCTGCACTGAGGCCAAACATGAATTTCATTTCCAAGAGGTCCCCCACCCATCCTAAATGTATATCTCCATAAATCTGACTTGATAGACCTGATGCACGCCGTAATGGTGCCATATTGAGGTGATGTGACACTCTGATCCAGATAAGAAGAGCTGTAAATGGACTTAAAACAACCATTCACCCCAAAATGAACTGACCCTCATGTTGTTCAAATACTGTGTACTGTTTTATTTTCTTCATAAAACACAAAAGGGACATTTTTTACCTTAACATAGCTATTTCTCTAATGATAGTGACCCAGTCTGTTCAGTGCCACAAAAAAAAAAAAAACACTCCAAAAAAGTACCATACAACATTTAATTTATAAGTCATAGAAACTTTTTTTATGGTGCTTTTTTTCTTTTTCAGAGTTGACGGGCATTATTGTTGTCAAATATAAAGAGATGCACAAGGGTTTCTACACACACACACACACACACACACACACACACACACACACACACACACACACACACACACACACACACACACACACACACACACACACACAAAAATGAAAATATATGGTTTAGGATGAGACAATGGTGAGTAAAATATGACAGAATTTTAATTTTAGGTCCACTGTCCCTTTAAGATTAGTGATTTTTATAATGACCTTTTGGATACAAACCTGACTGTTACCACTTGTTTGGATCACATTCGTGATTTTTATGTGGACTCCATCCTTTCATTCTTGTTTCAGTCTTTTCTTCACCAGTGAACATGAATTGCTAATGTGGAATAATTGCTAATGTGGAAAGGGCATGTTGATACTCCAAACTTTTGATCAATTTAATGCATTCTTGCTTAAAAAAAAGCTTTTTCTTTAAAAAAACATACTAACCCATTTATAATGTTACAAAAGATTTCTACTTCGTTTAAATGCTGTTCTTTTGAACTTTCTATTCATCAGAAAATCCTGAAAAATGTATCATGGTTTCCAGAACTGTTTTCAGCATTGATAATAAGAAATGTTTCTTGAGCACCAAATCAGCATATTAGACTGATTTCAGGATCATGTGACTCTGAAGACTGAAGTAATGGCTACTGAAAATTCAGCTTTGCAATCACAGGAATGAATTACATTGTAAAATATTTTCAAATAGAAAAACAGTCATTTTAAATTGTAACAGTATTTCACTATATTACTGCTTTTACTGTTTTTTTGATCAAATAAATGCAGCCTTGGTGAGCATAAGAGACTTCTTTCAAAAACATTAAAACATCTTGCCAACCCCAAACTTGTGTATTTGAAGTTAGCAGCTGCCAAGTACTATTAATATTAAATCTCTGAATTAATTAATGCTTTAGCATGCCAGAATCTTTGGCAAAGAAGAATTCAGTATATTATTTATCGTTATTTGACTCTGAGTTGTTAGTTGTATGTCTTTAGTCTTAGCAGAAATTTGGATATCTATTTGTTCACCATTCCTCGCAAACTTTCTCTTTCCCTCCCTCCCTCTCCATTTTATTCTCCTCCCTCTCTTTTTTGTCTTACCCTGAAACAGAGAGCAGCTCTGCTAGGTAAAGAGGAATGAATGTAGTTGTTTCTCTGAGGAGACTGGAGGTCTGGCTCGCTCTTCAAATGGCACGGTGTTAGTTGGGGAATGTGCAATTATGGAGCTCGGTCCTTTGATCCCACTTTTTCCATCAGGCCTAAATTGTCCTCACATTGAGCACTGCCGTGTATCCTTGGGCACTCTCCTTGCGCAGGCTTTCTTTCATGTACGCCCCTTTGGAACTCGAAGCATCCCAGTCTGAAAACTGAGCTTTTCCCCAGCCATGCTCCAGTGCTGGAGAGAGCCACGCTTTTGTTTCGTGTGTGTGTGTGTGTGTGCGTCTGTGTGTGCGGAGGCACTGGAGTGAGCGGAAGACAAAATTGAGTTTAGCTGAATGTTTCAGATTGAGAAATATGCGTGTTGGATAGTGCGCTTGTACTTCTGATTGCATTCAGATATGTTTGTGGACATTCGTATGAAATTCTAGACGTTAAGTTCAACGTTTGGTATAAATAACTCCACTCTTTTTATCCATGTAGTCGTGCATGCAGATAATGCGTGCATGTCTGTTTGCGTGTGCGTTTGTGTGAGTGTCACACTCTTTTTCACTGATTCTTTCCATATGCTCTAGTACGTTATCTATGCTTCACATAATAGCTTCCACCTCTAGGGGATTAACCCATGAAGTTTATAGACTTTCTTTCATTCTTTGCCCCCTTTTTCTTTCCACCCAGGTCTAAATTACTAGTGGCAGGCGTAGTGTCCGTTAAGCTGTGGGACCACAGCTGCATGTTCTCTCCTTCTGTACCCTGCGGGTCGCCTTTTCTTGTGCTAATGGCTCTGTACAAAGCCAGGGCACCTGGAAGGCCTATGCCACCACTGTGAGGGCACTGCGTTCAACTCCCATCATGCCACTGACAGGATGGCATGCTCTATCAGGGCCACATGCTCTTTGTTTGTCCTGACATGCTCAGTCAGTAATCGATAATAATATGATAGCAACATGAACAAGGAGTCTGATAGCAAAAGCAGTTAGAGATCTGCTGTTAAAGTGCTACATTTACTGTTGGGTATCCTGTGTGTTCCTGCTACATATTTTTGGTCTCAAAACATGCATTTGATTGATGCTTATGTAAGCACATTTAGACCACAGATGGCTTCAAGAAAGCAGTGATTTTGCGGTGTCTGCCACTCTGGGTTTGCAGATTCTCAGCAATGCCAGATCTTTAGTGCATGAGTATCCAAGAGAACAACAGTCACACATGTTTAGACACAATTGGCATAATCATAAAATTATCACGAATGAATAGATATATTTAAATAAATCTCGCTGTTAAAATCATAAACGCATAGACTTTGTCTTCATCACCAAGGATGGGAATTTTATTGTGTATTATATATTGATTATGATACTAGTTCCAGTTGCTCTTAGCAATTCTGGTTCCATCAACAATTAATTTTAGTACATTTGAAGAATAATTTTTTGGGGGAAAAAGCAAATATTTTTTGTGATGGATAGCCAGTGTTGCTTCTCCATTCCTCAAAACCGTGTCCTTATTGTTCTTCTTGTAATTGTTTTACTATTTTATTTCCTGTGGTTAGAGGAGTGGGCTTAACCTCTAGGGATGTGCACACCCTGGGTGGCGGGAAATGCTCATTTTAACTAATTTAAGAAATATCAGTTGTGCAAATGACAATATTTATTTTTCTCTTACCTGTATGTTGTATTTATTGATTGTTTTTAAACTTGGTCTTAACTATCATTGAGGGAACTTGCTGAAATGTATAGATAGATAAGAGTTAGTTTTACAGAAAATGGTATGTTCCAAATTAACTAAAGGCAGGAAAATTATGCATTTAAGTGTTCAGAAGTGAGGCATGGGCAACAGAGAGTGGTTTGGAGTTCAATGCAAATGTTGTTAATGCTGCTTGAGGATGAGAAACTTTGGTCTACAGTTAGTGAGAGAAGTTGGTGCTAGTTTTAGTACCTCAACAGTGCTAGTGTTTAGACTCTTTTTGTAACCTTTGTTTTTATTTTTGCTCTTATACCCTGTTATATGGACCTTTTGCCCTTCCTTGCCTTTAAAGTATTAAACTTCTTTTGGAACAACCTTTAAACGTGGTGTGATCACCTGGTGTGATTCTCCTTGTGATCGCTCAGGTCTCTATCACACATTTCTTAATGCATTTAATTCCATCAGTTGTCTGTTGCTAAATCATAAGATCTTATTTTTTGAAAGATTTTTAAAAGGCTATGCTGTGTGTTTTTGATTCAGTAAAAAGAACCGTCTCATTTGTTCGGCAATCAGATTACACTGGTTTTGAAGCATGTTTTTGATTCAGTAAATGGAATTGGCTCATAATAGTAATTTGTTTGGGAGTCAGATTACACGGGTTACGCTTTGCGGCATATTGTAGATTCAGTATAGTTTTTTTGGCGCACATGAGTAGTGAATGAGTGTGTCACGAGTGTGGTGCAGGCAGATGAAGAGGCAGAATTCAAATTCCAAACAATATAACTTTACTTACAAAATATCTAGCACGGATACAGGCAGGCAGAAGGTTTTCACACAAATGCTAACGCAACGTAACATAAGACAACGACCGACAAGGACAGGCTGAACAGAAGCAAACTAAATACAAGCATGAATCAAACATAACAAGGTGAAGACAGGTGACACTGATGAAGATAACGATAAACAGGCTGGTAATTGAGGGAGTGAGTTCAGGTGTGGAGACGAGGATGATTCTGGGAGGTGTAGTGCAAACAAGACAGAACAGTGCAGACGAAGACTGTGACATAACGCCCCCCTTCACAAAGGCGCGACCTCGCGCCGTAGAACATCAGTGGGGTGGGGGGGTGGGCGCCCTGGAGGCTGACGAGGGCGGCTGATCTGGAGCAGGAAGCCTCCAGGGCGGAGCAGGCGGCCAGGGCGGAGCAGGGCGCGCAGGCGGCCAGGGCGGAGAAGACCCCTCGGGCGGCCAGGGCGGAGCTGTCGGACCCTCAGGCGTCCAGGGCGGAGCTGTCGGACCCTCGGGCATCCATGGTCCGATTGTCTGTCATGGTTTTTCTGAGTAAACCTATATGGTGATTTATTAATTTTGTCAAGATGGACATTTTCAAAAATGTTACTTGACTGAGATCCACATTTTAAGTCATAAGTGGTCATCTTGCCAATGCTTTTATTTAAAGTGACAGTACACTGACAGTGGCAGTCCTCAGGAGAAACCTGGGGTTGAGTTGCTTGTTTAAGTGTACAGTGGTTATGGGCCCTGTCCCAAATGGAACCCTAAGCCCTTGCAATCTTCCTCTTCGGGATGTAATGCCGCTTTGACTGTTGGGTAGAAGTCTGTTACAGAGATTGGTGTGCATCTAACATGCATGTCAGCTGCAAAGGGGGCGCTTGTGAGCACCCTTCTGAAACCTAAAATTACTAATGGGACTCCCTACGGTCTTGTGGATTTAACGGACAACCCGCACACAGCAGCCATTGTAAGTCCATAAGACTGCAAGTGCACATTAAGTGTGCCATGTGGGATAGGGTCATGGTTTGCTCCTTAAAGGGATTGAGCCCAATGAAACTTCCAGGTTAACCACTACATCACACCAAACCCAGTTCATAACGAATAAGGGCTGTTTCTCAATATGCATTCTTCAGCGATCTTGTGACTTTGTATTCTCGTACTACGTCATCATCAACCATCGAAGTTCAATTCCAATCCTCAAGAACGCAAGTACAGAGGACGCATGAAAGTGCCCGGATGTGTTCTTGATATTGAGGATGCATCGAATGCAGACTTGAGAAAATCTAACCGTTAAAAATCCCAGAAGACGCACGTTGGTCGACGTACGGAAGCCTGTAAGCTTTAAACTTCTCGTTCTCACTTAAGAGATTTTCCGCTACACCCTTGAAATACCTGACAGCTTGTGAAAGTAAACATTTGTTTGTCTCTTTTGCTTAATTTTAATAAAGTGATAAAGACTTTAAGAAAGCGGCAGTATTTTTATTGGCATATTAAAAAGAATCTTAACATTGACAAAGCATAGGTAACAGGTTATTCATTTTCATAAATACACAGTACAATAAAAAATATATAAATTATATGAAAACCTATAATAATATGAAAGAAATGTTTAAAAGGTTGTGACATTTGGTTGTTATGTTATGTTGTATTTATTGTGCTTCGGTCATTAATTGCTATTTGCTGAGATGGTCAGTTAAGCAGCAAGATCGCAGCACATCTCAATTCTCACAAGGATGCGTTCTGTGTCCCCGCATCCTTCCGAGTTCATTCTTTCAAGGTCGCCTGGCAAGACTGTTCTCAACGAGAGCGCAAGTCCGTTCTTTGCGTTCTTGGAATTGAGAAACAGCCAAAGAGTTGGTGTTGGACAGGATGTGTGCCTAGCATACACAACTTGAGGTATTCACTGTTTTTAAATACAGGAGTTTCAAACGGCGTGTTGAAGTAGTCTTGCTGCTTTGGTGGTCGTATGCACATGGTAGCCAAACCCATAGGACTATCGCACGATAATGGCCTTTATATATGTGGTGATGCGATCAATCCTTATAGTGATTAGGGGCGGATACGGCACGTTCAAGGGACATAAAAGGAGATGAGGTTGACATCATTAAGCGCGTCTTTCTGGGTCCTGGGAGTGACGTCATTTCTTGTGCGCCGTGTTTATGTCCAGGAGGTAAGAGCTACTGGTGGCAAGTCTCATTATGAATGTTTGGTGTGGAAGGGTAATTTGACACTCATGTGATTTACAGTGTGTGGCTGAGGAGTACTTTAGACCCGTCGAACTAGTATTTATTAATGTGAGGCCATAATTGGCACGCCATCAAGTGCACTGGCCGGGGCGAGTTACAATACGCAGGTATGTTAAGCTTATTTTAACGTTAGGTTCACGAGACGGTGATTTCTTAAATTGAAATGTGTATTATATTTTTACAGTGACACGGGGGCCAGGAGGTGTTGCAGCAGGCTTTGTGGGCGCTGTTAGGCTTTATGCGACCCATTTGATGGTCCTGTGAGGATTACCTGCATCTGGTAGTCATTCGAACTGGAGCGCTTCCGAACTGAGTTGTATTCTCCTCTGCAAGCTGTCTTCGACCATTCCTCTGCCTTTTATTGGAACGAGGCATCGACCGCGTCGATCTGTACCTTTCACTCTAACTACCGGACGATCTCATTTCAGCGAACGAGGGTCTCCTTGACGACCGTAACGACGCATTTGTTGCCGATCTGTACTGTATATTTATTCTAACTTTTGGACGATCTCATTCCAGCGAACGAGGGTCTCTTTGACAACCATAACGACGCATTTGTTGCCGATCTGTACTGTATATTTATTCTAATTGTTTGACGATCTCATTCCAGCGCACGAGGGTCTCCTTGACGACCGTGACGACGCATTTGTTGCCAATCTGTACTGTATATTTATTCTAATTGTTTGATTGTCTTATTTTTAGCGAACGAGGGTCTCCTTGACGACCGGATCGATAGTGCGTTCACAGCCTTGGTGACGCTTCTAAATTTAGTCTTTAATATAATTGACATTCAGACCTGAGTACAGTGGCGAGAAGCTACTAGTTTTGTCGCTACTACTGTGTTTCATTGTGAAGATTATGTCACTGTGGATGTTGCTTGTAAATGTGTTTTGAGTATTGTGTTGTGCTGGCAAGAGTTCACCAGTGTCAGCCAGTGAATATTGTGACAAACTGATTCCTTCTGGCAACATGTGATGAGTGTTTAATTGACAGACCATTACGTGGAATGTGTATTTGTTTGGTTGTATCTCATACTGCTTTCTCTTCTACTCAGAATTGGGGTTCCAGTATTAGCCAGAGTCCTCTGTGTGTGGTGGTGGTTCGGCTATCGGTCTGCAGTGTTCACAGCGGGTGATTTGGTGTTGTGTGGTGAGAGCACGAGTAGTTGCTGTGTTTATTGGACAGGCAAGATGAATCCCCCAGTTCTGAAGTGGTAGTGTTTGTGTGTGTGTGTGTGTCTGTCTGTGTAACGTGTTTTATGATTGATGCGTTCCGTTTGCTGTTTGCATATTAAAAGATACCAGTTGCATTTTATTGTATGTATTGAAGAATAAAATCTGTGAAGCGATTATCCTTGTCTGCTACCTGACTCAGCCACTACGAATCTGTGTCTTTGCAAATTATCTGTGGGTCCCCGGCCAATTTCCGGGGTGGCGTAGTCGGTTTAGTGCCATAACTGGCCTTGTAGTAAACTCCTGATCGCAAGCTGCCACACTTGGCGTAGTCGGCAGGATGTTGTGGCTGTTGTACAGATTCAGACATTGTGATATTGTTTCTTTTCTCTTTGTGTATTTTTCTTGTTTAGTTGTGACAATACAGTAGAGTTTCGCCCGGTAAGTACCCCTTATAGTATTTGGCTATGGAGGCTGAATTACAGGAAATGAGAGATCTTGTGGCCCAGTTGAAGGCTGATAATGAGCGACTGCGACAGGAACGGGTGCCGGTTGAGCTGCCTGATCCTGGTGCAGGCTCTAGTAGTGCGTCACGGCCAGCAACGCCTAGTTTTGCTGAATCCAATGTTGGTACCGTTGAACGTTTCGTGTTTATTCCCCGAGAACGGCGTTGTCCAAAATTCAATGGTAGGTCCGGTATAGGCATTGAGGGATGGGTCGAAGAAGCTGAGGCGTGTATGCGTATGCGGAACATGACAATTGCTGAAAGGGCGTTCTTTTTGTTCGATCATCTTGAAGGAGAGGCTCGAGACGAAATTAAATATAGACCTAGTATGGATAAAGATGACCCTGAAAAAATTATTTCAGCACTGCGTGAGCTATATGGGTGTGCAGAATCCTACGTTGCACTTCAAGAGGTTTTTTACTCGCGGCGACAATTGGAGGGGGAAACATTACAAGAGTTCTCCCTGGCACTGTTGGGTCTCTTTGATAGACTTAAACAACAGTCACCGCATGTCATTTCAAATGCAGATGTAATTGTAAGGGACCAATTTATTGAATGCGTATTAGACAATGCGTTACGTAGGGAGCTGAAGCAATTAGTTCGGCGTCAGCCTGCTGCAACACTGTTGGAGGTGCGAGGGGAAGCTATCCGCTGGGAACGAGAGGGAATGCCAGGCAGTGCAAGGGGGCGAAGTCAATCTGTTCCTCTCGTGCATGGGATTCAATGTGGGGTTCAAGGCAATACTGGGTTGAGTCCTAGGCGTGGGGAGCGTTTGTCGGAATTGGGTGAATTGCGGGAAATGCTGAATCAGCAGCAAAAGCAACTTGACCAGCTTACTCAAACGTTTGCCAGTAGCCAAAGTCCCCAGTTTGGTGGTCGTTCGCCCCGTTCCGCTTCTGTGATTTGCCGACGGTGTCAGCAGCCCGGTCATTTCGCACGGGAGTGTAATTGGCAACCTCGTTCTCCTGGTACTCCAGTCCATCCTCGTGCTGATTTTTCATCTAGCAACACAAGGCCAGTTAGGCCCAGTTTCCCTAATCAGCCGGGAAACTAGTTCCCACCGGGCTACAGAGCCACAGTCCGGTTGGGGGTATGTATGGCTCCCGTGTTTTCCATAAGGGCGTATCAGTGTCTCGTTTAGTCTCCTCATGCCCACACCTCGTTGTTACGATTGGGGGTGTCTCAGTACCCTGTTTGATCGATACTGGTTCCATGGTGTCGACAATTACAGAGAGCTGTTTTAGGTCACGGTTCGAACCATGGGGCCAGGATCGTTTGCAGTCATGCCACTGGTTACAGCTCAGAGCAGCCAATGGACTGGAAATCCCTTATATTGGGTACATAGAATTAGACATTGAACTGTGTGGTCGCATGGTATCAGAGTGTGGAATACTGGTGGTTCGTGATCCTCCCGGCAGCAGCTCTAGCACTCCTGGCATTCTGGGAATGAATGTTCTTAATCGCTGCTACCGTGAGCTATTCGGGCAGTACGGACCCACCTTATTTGAGTTACCATTTGTGACGCAGGAGGTGGAATTGTCTCAAGCCTTTCAAACCTGTCAAAAGGTAGACGGCGTTCTCATAGGCGGAGGTAACGTAAAAGTCCGTGGTCGCCGAGTGTGTCGTGTTCCAGGCGGCACTTTGAAATTTGTCACTGCAACGTGTTCATCCGTTTTTGGTGGTAAGACCGTGTTATTTGAGCCCCTTGAGACCGGGTTGCCTGTTGGTTTGTTGGCCTCCCCGTCTCTAGTGTATGTGCGTGGTGGTACGGTTTTGGTGCCCATCGTTAACGTTGGTGTTCTCGACGCTGTTTTATATCCCACAACTATCCTTGGGAAGCTGCGGGAAGTGTATTTTGTAGATCTACCTGTTGGGCTGTCTGAGGTTTCAGGTGTGAACGACTGTATAGCAACCTGCGATAGCATTGTTGCATCAGGGGCAGAGCGTGTTGAAAGTGTAGAACTACTAGGGTTGTCTGACGAGGAGCAGCTACAGGTAAGAGCTCTTCTTCAGGAATTCCAGAGTGTGTTTTCCACTGGTGAGGGAGACCTGGGTTGCACGGACCTCTTGTCTCACGAAATTCCTTTAATGGATGAGACTCCAGTCCGACAACGTTATAGACGAATCCCTCCGTCCGAGTATGAGTTAGTTAAGACTCATATTAGCCAGCTTTTAGAGACGCAGGTGATTCGAGAAAGTTGCAGCCCATATGCTTCCCCACTAGTCTTGGTCAAGAAGAAGGACGGTAGCCTACGCATGTGCGTAGACTACCGTCAGCTCAATGCAAAGACTCGAAGGGACTCCTTCCCGCTCCCTCGAATTGAAGAGACATTAGATTCTTTAACAGGGGCTCGCTGGTTCACCACGTTAGATCTGGCCAGCGGGTACAATCAAGTCCCTGTTGCTGAATCTGATCGTCATAGAACAGCTTTTTGTACCCCCTTCGGGCTATATGAATGGAACCGTATGCCCTTTGGCCTGTGCAATGCTCCAGGCACCTTCCAACGTTTGATGGAGCGGCTCTTTGGCGACCAGCGACACCAGTCTGTCTTATTGTATCTTGACGACATTATTGTGTACTCCTCGTCCGTGCAACACCATCTGCAGAGATTGAGGATGGTGCTGGGTCGCTTACGAGCCGCTGGCCTCAAGGTCAAGTTGGAAAAGTGTGCATTTTTTAGGGAAAAGGTGCAGTACTTGGGACACGTAATATCGTCCCAGGGGGTAGCGACAGACCCAGGTAAGGTTGAGGCTGTGGCTCAGTGGCCATGTCCCAAAACTGTGTCAGAGCTGCGGACGTTTCTTGGCTTTGTTAGCTACTATAGGCGGTTTGTAGAAGGATTTGCCCAGGTAGCAGCTCCATTACATCAGCTAGTGACCAAGGCAGGTGGAGGGAAAATGAGCAGTCGGAGACAGGAATTGGCAGCGTTGTGGTCCGAACAGTGTGAGCAAGCATTTCGTACCTTGAAGCAGAAGCTTACTACTGCACCGGTCCTTGCATATGCCGACTTTAAGCTTCCATTTATCTTGGAGATTGATGCCAGTCATGTAGGATTAGGTGCAGTGCTTTCCCAAGAGGTTGATGGTAAGGTGAGGCCAGTGGCTTACGCTAGCCGAGGTCTTCGGCTAGCGGAGCGTAATACTGCCACATACAGTTCCATGCGGCTCGAATTTTTGGCCTTAAAATGGGCCATGGCCGAAAAATTTCGTGAATACCTGTTGGGACATCGATGCATTGTACGCACAGACAATAATCCGCTCAGTCACCTGGCTACTGCAAAATTGGGCGCCACAGAACAGCGGTGGGCGGCCGAACTAGCGGCCTTTGATTTTGAGGTGCAGTATCGGTCAGGTAGGTCTAATCGGAATGCGGATGCATTATCGCGCTTGCCTTCTGGGGGACAGCCCATGGAAGAGAGTAGTCAGTTGGGACCAGTAGTTCCTGAATTATTGAGGCGTGTGCCTGTTGTGGATCCGATGGGACCCACCACTGTAAGAGCAGTGCAGGCCATGCCAAGTCGATCTGGGCCAGAACTAGTGGTGCTGCAGGAGGAAGATCCCACTATTGGTGCAGCTCTTAAGTATTGGCGCCAAGGGCGAGGCCCTGGGCCCAATGAGCGACGATTGCTGCCTAAGTTGGTGTTGGTATTACTTCGGCAGTGGGACCGTTTGGAGGAACAGGAGGGCCTGTTACATCGAAGGGTTTGTCGTTCGGATGGCGGCGACGAGGTGCTGCAGCTTGTGCTGCCTGCTGTGTTACAGCCTGAGGTACTGACCCAGTTACATCAGTGCCATGGGCATCAAGGCACTGAACGCACACTGGAGTTGGTGCGACAACGGTGCTACTGGCCAGGGATGTCGGCCGATGTAGCCCAGTGGGTACAGCAATGCGAGCGGTGCCAGCAGGCTAAGGAGGCTGCACCAGTTGCTCGGAGTTATATGGCACACCTACTTGCCTCCCGCCCGAATGAGATAGTGGCCCTTGATTTCACGGTCTTGGAGCCCTCTCACTCGGGGCAAGAAAACGTCCTGGTAATGACGGACGTATTCAGTAAGTTTACAGTGGCAGTCCCTACTCGAGATCAGCGGGCGGAAACTGTGGCCCGTGCCTTGGTGGAAGAGTGGTTCTATAAGCTTGGGGTCCCAGGGCGGATTCATTCCGATCAGGGCCGCAATTTTGAATCCCGTCTCATTCAGCAGCTGTGTAGCCTTTACCAGGTGGGTAAGTCCCGCACAACTCCATACCATCCAGCCGGTAACGGCCAGTGCGAACGGTTCAACCGTACATTACATAATTTATTGCGGACACTGCCTACCGGAAGAAAGAGGGACTGGGCTTCCTGTTTGTCCCAGGTGTTGTTTTGTTACAACACTACTCCCCACCAAGCCACTGGAGAATCTCCTTATTACTTAATGTTTGGACAGGAGGCTAGGCTCCCTGTGGATTTTTTGCTTGGACGTGTGCAGGAGCCAGTGGCCGGTGGAGTGCACCATTGGGTGGAAGAGCATCAGGCCCGGCTCCAAGTGGCCTTTGAGGGTGCCCGTGACCGGCTGCAAGTGGCAGCCCAACATCGGAAGGCCAAGTATGATCAACGGGTAAGGGAGAAGCCGCTGTCTGAGGGCCAATTGGTCTATCTGCGAGAGCATGGATTCTTGGGACGGCATAAGATCCAGGACCTATGGAGCTCGACGGTATACCAGGTAGTTCGGGCTCCACGAGATGGTGGGTCAGTGTACACGGTGGCCCCAGTACATGACCTCAGTAAGGTCCGTCAGGTGCACCGGATGTCCCTAAAATCCCGTATTCAAGGTAATCCGATACCAACAGAGTCTCTTGGGGATCGGGCAGAATTATCAGCACCCCTGGAAATGGAGAATGAATCCGAGGAAGGGGACTTGGCTTATGTGGTGGGAGTGGCCCCACCGGTCAGTCAAGGTGGTGCAGCGGTGAGTAGAGCTCCTTCAGAGGCAAGGGTCCGTCCCACCTCTGGATTTGAAGAATCAGGCAGTAGGCCTATAGTGGGAGTAGGTGGGGGTGGTGCAAGCTCACAGCCAGCGTCAGGATCCGTCATTCTTGGACCACCTAACGAGTCTGGAAGGGCCACAAGGCGAACTGTACGGGTTGGGGCAGGGCAACATTCCAACGTGCACCACTTGCCACGAGCTGTAGGAAGTGAAGCTTGTCAAAATTCCATGTCTACCTTAGGGTTTAATTCTGTGGTTACCTGGTTTAGACCTTGGGATCAGTAGAGGTGTTCATCGTCGGGACTACGATGACTAATGAGGGGGTAGATTGTGGTGATGCGATCAATCCTTATAGTGATTAGGGGCGGATACGGCACGTTCAAGGGACATAAAAGGAGATGAGGTTGACATCATTAAGCGCGTCTTTCTGGGTCCTGGGAGTGACGTCATTTCTTGTGCGCCGTGTTTATGTCCAGGAGGTAAGAGCTACTGGTGGCAAGTCTCATTATGAATGTTTGGTGTGGAAGGGTAATTTGACACTCATGTGATTTACAGTGTGTGGCTGAGGAGTACTTTAGACCCGTCGAACTAGTATTTATTAATGTGAGGCCATAATTGGCACGCCATCAAGTGCACTGGCCGGGGCGAGTTACAATACGCAGGTATGTTAAGCTTATTTTAACGTTAGGTTCACGAGACGGTGATTTCTTAAATTGAAATGTGTATTATATTTTTACAGTGACACGGGGGCCAGGAGGTGTTGCAGCAGGCTTTGTGGGCGCTGTTAGGCTTTATGCGACCCATTTGATGGTCCTGTGAGGATTACCTGCATCTGGTAGTCATTCGAACTGGAGCGCTTCCGAACTGAGTTGTATTCTCCTCTGCAAGCTGTCTTCGACCATTCCTCTGCCTTTTATTGGAACGAGGCATCGACCGCGTCGATCTGTACCTTTCACTCTAACTACCGGACGATCTCATTTCAGCGAACGAGGGTCTCCTTGACGACCGTAACGACGCATTTGTTGCCGATCTGTACTGTATATTTATTCTAACTTTTGGACGATCTCATTCCAGCGAACGAGGGTCTCTTTGACAACCATAACGACGCATTTGTTGCCGATCTGTACTGTATATTTATTCTAATTGTTTGACGATCTCATTCCAGCGCACAAGGGTCTCCTTGACGACCGTGACGACGCATTTGTTGCCAATCTGTACTGTATATTTATTCTAATTGTTTGATTGTCTCATTTTTAGCGAACGAGGGTCTCCTTGACGACCGGATCGATAGTGCGTTCACAGCCTTTGGTGACGCTTCTAAATTTAGTCTTTAATATAATTGACATTCAGACCTGAGTACAGTGGCGAGAAGCTACTAGTTTTGTCGCTACTACTGTGTTTCATTGTGAAGATTATGTCACTGTGGATGTTGCTTGTAAATGTGTTTTGAGTATTGTGTTGTGCTGACAAGAGTTCACCAGTGTCAGCCAGTGAATATTGTGACAAACTGATTCCTTCTGGCAACATGTGATGAGTGTTTAATTGACAGACCATTACGTGGAATGTGTATTTGTTTGGTTGTATCTCATACTGCTTTCTCTTCTACTCAGAATTGGGATTCCAGTATTAGCCAGAGTCCTCTGTGTGTGGTGGTGGTTCGGCTATCGGTCTGCAGTGTTCACAGCGGGTGATTTGGTGTTGTGTGGTGAGAGCACGAGTAGTTGCTGTGTTTATTGGACAGGCAAGATGAATCCCCCAGTTCTGAAGTGGTAGTGTTTGTGTGTGTGTGTGTGTCTGTCTGTGTAACGTGTTTTATGATTGATGCGTTCCGTTTGCTGTTTGCATATTAAAAGATACCAGTTGCATTTTATTGTACGTATTGAAGAATAAAATCTGTGAAGCGATTATCCTTGTCTGATACCTGACTCAGCCACTACGAATCTGTGTCTTTGCAAATTATCTGTGGGTCCCCGGCCAATTTCCGGGGTGGCGTAGTCGGTTTAGTGCCATAACTGGCCTTGTAGTAAACTCCTGATCGCAAGCTGCCACATATATATTAAACCTATATTGTCATTGCAGTTTTTATAGTTATTTCATCAGAAATTTCTAGGCTGTATTGACAATGAAGTTGTATTGGATATGGAGTTTCAAAGTTGCTCTGTAAGCTTCCAAAGAGTTTCATTCCTTGCTGCTTGTTTCTGCATGATGAGAAGATAAGAAGCATCAGCCACTTGGAAAAACAAGGAGCAAAACAGTTGGCGATGATAAACAATACCACTTGATGGCCAGCATTCTGTTCTGAATCACATGGCAAACTTTTCTGATGATCATTTATGTATTTTCAATTTGATTGCCAATGCCGTAAATTTCCAGCTCAAACTATCCTCATCCAAAACTTTGAAAAGTATGTTGTGAAGTGGCCAAGTCATGCATATAAATCTCATCGGGAGTTTAAGATTACTTTGAAAGGCACTGCATGTGCTTTTAAGCGTGAGCACTAGCTAGTGTTGAGTTGAATGGCTTTTTTTAAGAGCATCTCCAGTTCAGTAATTCTTGTCCAGATGGATTGCTATTTGAAGGGAGTGTACTGTAACTCAATGTGCCAGATCACAATTTTCTGTAACAAAGGTTAATAATGTCTGTTGGCTATCATTTCTTCTGTCAGGGTGTATTTTTTCCATACAGTTGGCTTCTGTGTATTTCCCCCCCTGCTGAGCTCTGCAAAACTTTTTGAGGAATGCACCCAGGGAATCTCTCCTGAGATACAGAAGAGCTCAGCTTGGGGCACTTATCCTCTTTGTTTAGTGCTGAACTAACTGAAAGTAACATACAGAATCTGGCCTGTCAGAGTAACATAGCGGTTTCATTTCACATACACACACTGAAGTTTAAATGTAAGCCGAAGGAATGCTTACGTTTGCAGTCGGGAGGAAAATGTAGCCTAGTACCTCAGTCCAGCACTCTGGAGGATTGTGAAATAGAGTATTTTTAAACACAAGAGCTCTGGCTGTGGAGAGAAATGTTGCTTATTCACCCACTGTTTCAGAACTGACACCTCAGCAGTCAAACACACAGATCTTGGCCCAGAAAAGCCTCTAATCCAAAGTCTACACTGTTTTGGAGCCCAGCAGAATGTATCAGCCTTTTTACCCCCTCAACATATGCAACTAGGGATGCACAAAATATCAGAATCATTATTCAGCACGGTTATTGACCGATATTAGTGATTTTATCATTAATGATAGTATTATATTCAAATAAATCTTTTGGCTAGTATTTAATTGTGATATTTAGTAGATCTTAAAATGAAAATCCGTCTTTTTTAAAATTAATTATTATAGAATTTAAAGTCCCCCTGAAATCAAAACTGATGTTTTGTTTTTTGCCTGTTAGTATATGTTAGTGTGCTCCAAAAACAATGACAACATTCACATTTAGAAGATAGATGCATTAAATTCTCACAAATTAACAATTTTGATGACATCATTCTTCACTTCAGTTTCTCATCAATCAAATGATCTCTAGAATCTGAAGCGTCCCGTTCTCTACACTACGTATAAAGGACAATGAAGCTGTGGCTTGTTCACACATTTACTATGTTATATGATGAAGTGCACTACAAAGGGGAAAGGGAGCGATTCAGACAGTTTAAACAGACTTTCCTTTAGGGTGAATGCCTGGTTTCACATCAGTCATGTGGACCACTTTCATAAATCTCTTTCATACTTCCATACATAAATTATAATTTTGTGTAGCCTAAATTTATTTGCTGCATCTAACACTTATTTTTTTATAAGTTATTTTTTGTTTAATTTAATCTCTTAGCAGATAACAAAAGAAAAGCCATCTTTCAGTTATAATTTAGTGATGCCTACTGTATATTCACAGTATATTCACTTAGCATTTAGAGCTACTAATTTTATTTTAATAACTTATTAATTCTGAAAATTATTTAAAAAAATAATGCCTTTTTTTACACTATTTTTTTATGTTGGCCATTTCTCTGTCATCAGTTTTGATGTCATAACTGATGCTCATTTCTTTGACAAATTACTTTTGCCCTTCTTTTGTAAGTCGCTTTCGATAAAAATGTCTGCTAAATGCATAAATGTAAATGTAGCCAGAATTTTGATACCACTGTATCCCTACCTACAGCAAATATCCTCTATGGAAAAACCTGGAAGACTTGTCACATCTGCATTTCACCAGGTACTGCAGAAGGGTAGAAGGTCGCAGAAGCGACCGCTGCTGCAGAGAGCAGGATGGCAGTATGTCAGCTGTCGTGAGGCGTTAAACGACTGGCGACATGTGATTGAAGTGGTAAGCCTGGCGGCGGACCCGTGTTGAAACCACCTTCCTCTGGCCCGCTGCCCATCCCAGCTGCCAGATCCTACAGGGAGGTACGACCCTGACCCACAAAACCCAAGAATTAAACATCAGATAGGGTTTCCCACTGAGGTGTGGAGTGCTTTTTCAGACATGGTATCTCACACAACTTGGCAAACCTTAGACATATACATAAAATCTGTGATTTACCCGTGCTGCCGTGCTTCCCTGTGAGTGCGTAATGAGATCACATGTATGTGCTGCGGCTAAAGGATTTTGTTGTTGTGTTAGATGCTTATGGTTGAATTGATTTTTTGGACTTTGGAATTATAGCTAGACACTGAGATCTGATACATTACTATTTATGTTCGGACTGTGGTATGAAAGCCTAATGGGGATTGGTGGTGGTACATTTTGGTGTTAGTCTTCTGGGTTGAACTCAGGATTGCACTTTAGCAGAAGTGTATTGTACATTTCTTTTGATAAGAATTAACACATGAGTATCTTCATTAGATATTGAGAAAAATGGACTCCAGAAAACTGCCTTCTGTGGAGACAGATTTCTGCGTCTCATTCGCACATTCCTTTCTGATAAAAATGTTTTAGGGAGGACGAATCGAGGCGCTCGCAAAGAATGAAAGAGTGCCAGGACTGGTGCCGGCAAGAGCCTGGCTGCCTGCCCTGGAAAGCCACACATGAGTGTCTTTAATTGATAGACAGCAGAATAATTCTTTCATAATCTTAATTTATACAATTGCATTAGTAGGGCTATAACATGCTGACAGAGAGGTCAGGCATGATAGTTCTTTGTTAAAGGAAAAGCAGTTTTCTCTCAAAGGAAAAAAATGCCTTCGTTGTTGTGTTTAAAGTCTCGATCCCTGTAATCAATTGATGTGCCCCCCCCCCCCCCCCAAATATAATGCAGGTACATAGAGAGCTGCCATCTAAGGCATTATTCTAAACACTCAGCAGAATAGGGTTGTCAGTCCTGTATTTGACTCCTTGATACGGTTACATTCACACATAATTCAGTTATTTACAGGAGTGACAACCGCATTCTATAACCGAACTCACACCCCTAAAATTTCAGGACTGACAACCATATTCTCTTAAAACCCACGCTGTGTGAACGAACCGGACTGGACAACTAGTTGTCTGTCACATCATACAGTGTGAGAGAGACGCTCTGCGCTGCACAAATGCGTGTCTACCGTGTGTTGCGGGTTTCATGTGTTGTTTCAGTAACTTATAACGACAGAGATATGAGCTGTGTGTCATCTGAAGTGTTTAGAGCCAGTCACTGTTCTCCGCTGGAGCTGCTCAACAGTTTTGTGTTCTAAACAAGAATCAAATGCTCCGCTCTCCACCCAGATATAAAATCTGCTGTCGATTAATGAAGATTTGATGGATGAACTCACGGCTCGATTGGACTCTTGTCGTGTCAAAAATTATGAGGCTTTTCAATTTTATGGACATTTCTTTTCGCTTGACTCCCATTGAAACAGTCAGTAGTTGAGACTAGGTTTTGAAACAGATCATCTCTTTTCTTTAGACACTGCTTTTGAAGTAATATATTTTTATTCCCACCCACCCCTTCAGTGACCTTTTTTTTCTGTCAAGGATCAGTGGTGTGCCACAGAGATCCTAGTTTCCCTCTTAAACGTCTGACTGGTTAGAAGGTTGGCGCTTCAAGGGGAATGTCCCTGGCCCCTCCCTTGAACCCCGTCAGAAAGATGGTTGTGTCTGAGACTCCAAGGTGAGAACACAGGGTACTTCCTCATAACTCATCCACCAAAACATGTTTAGAATGAAAATATTTTTTTTATTTTTTTTATTCTTGTGTGTTATTGCATTGATGTAAAGGCTTATGTATTAAATAGATATAAATAATAATTATATATAAATACATACATTTAAATGTAATTATAAGATGGACAGATACTAAATTACTCCGCCGATACCATTAGCCGATCATTCAGAATGATATCTACAGATACCGATACAGATATTCTCTAATTTGGTACATTACTATATTAGAGGTTGAAATTAACAACAGCTATTATATATTTTTTCAGATATAATAATTACACTCAAAAACTGAAATGTTTATATGCAACAAACAAACTGTGAACACTGGATTACTGTCCTGAGGTAAATGCAACGTTATATATTGTTCACACTCTGTTTCATTGACGTCTTTCCACGGTTGAAGCACTGATTGAGTGATTACATGAGACATGATTTGTTTTGGTAAGTTGTACTGTAACTTTCAAAATATCTTTTGATATTCATGCAAATGTTTTTTCGTGCTATAAATTGTATCAAAGTGGAAGAAAAGACTCACGCTCTGTGCTGCCACTTGAACTTAGGCGCTACAGTGATGTGTCACGTCTGATTTAAGAGCGTCAAAACGCCATTTATTGTTAGAATTTTGTGATAAAATGGACAGAATTTGAAAGCTGAGACTTTGTTTCTTATTAGAAGTAACAAAGTTTAGAGCTCTTTTTGATTATTCGATGAGAGGCATGCTACAAATAATGTTTGGTGTAGGGAAAAACTATTCATAAGGTTAAATAGAGCCTGCTTTTATGTTGCTATTTTTTTTAAATGTTATTGCATTATTGTCTTGTTAACTTGCTCTAAATTCAACACAACACATTTTCTTCACACACAGTATGAGCAGTCTGACATTTTTTCCAGCCCCTTTTGATTGACAGGATATAATCGGCCCTGATCATAGGTTGTTTTTAAACAATCGCCCGATGGTTGATAGTGAAAATAATTGCTTTTATCAGCCTATACCAATTCAAACCTGCAATTCTCTCTTAAATATGTTATTTTAGTTACCTTGCTGCTATAAAGGTGTGTAGCACCAGTAGCTTCAGCCATCTGCTCTGTCCATTAAAGAGGTACAGATGCCTCTGGCTGCCTGGGTCAGATGGATTTGTCAGGGTTGCTGACTGCAAGATGAGTTTTTTAACTTATTGAATGTTTCCCTCTTCATGGCCGAAGGGTCTTGTTTGTGCACATATGTCTGTTCTGTAGCACTGCTGTGATGAATGACTACCTCTCAGGTGAGCAGTAGCTTTTCCCTCATAGAGGGGAGGGGTGGAGGAAACAGGGAATACGTTTTGCACATCTGAGGGGTAGTTTTTTTTTGGAAAAGCTTGCAGAAAAAAAAGTGAGGTCTCTAAAAGTGCTGGAAAATGAATCTATTCAAGATTCATACAGCCAATTCAAGATCTAAGCCATTTTAGAAACCAACTGTACAGTATGAAATTCCACCTTATGCCCTCGGGTTCTCATTCTGCCAGTGATTGCGTTTACTAGGGCTGGGCATCGTAGCAAAAGTTTCGATACCGATACCAATACCAATACCTTGACTTCGATACCGGTTCCTGAACGACACTTTTTTCGATACCAATTTTATGAAACCAGTTTTGACAATATTGCATTACCTACAATTTTTTTTTATTTTTTCAATTTGTTGACATTTTTACACTCATATTTTGAGTCTGTAAAAAAGCACCAATGCTAAAGTTTTCTATGTTTCCTAATCATTTAACAACATGTATTCTTTACTTCAATGAGCTCATTGTTTCTGCCTTAACTTAATGCATTGTTTAACAATGAAACTGAATGAAAATTAATTGAAATGCATTACACACAGTCACCTCTGATAACATATCACTCTAAATTGTAATTTAGACACATGCATTTTCTGTAAAGCTGCTTTGAAAATAAAATATAATAAATGTGAATTGAATTAAATATAGGCTTCTGGGGTGCGGGATAAATGCCTCGCGCTCAGCACACATGAAGCTTGCCGCAAAGCACTGGCAATAGTAGCCTAATGATTATGGATGTGTCGGGAAACAATAGCAAGGAGATATTTTAATTGTTTATTAATAAACAAGTGTTTACTGAGTGTGTTGGCTGCAAAGATGAATATGGCGATGCTGACTCGTCATTCCTGCAGTAGTGAACACGCGCATGCGCCTATATGGATTAGGTAATCAAACTATTTATTTCTAATTGTTTCGTTTAAAAGTAGACATATTTTGACCGTCTATAGGACTATTTCTCATGTCTGTGAGGTAGTATCCTATACGCTGAGTTTCGGTTCATTTGTGACGCGCTCCAGTTCTTGCAGTCGAAGACGGATAAACTTTCTACTCTCAAGTGTATTCTGTGCGCTTTTAAGTGCCTTATCAGATTTACCGTGTTGCCAGTCTTGGCAGCAATTATCTTGTCGAAAAATATTGCATCACGTGCTTCTGGCATCGAGTCTGGTACATAGCATAGGTAGGTACACTTTTGATCATTTCCACATATTTTCTATCTATCTGGGTTGGGACGCTTACACACACACACACACACACACACAATACAGCCTCACGTGCGACGAGCCACGTCTATGGGCAACCTCGTAAACTAGTGTTTTTCCGCCACAGCCAATCATGCTGCATGCTTATTGTTTCACTGACGTTGTCGAGATTAACCACTTAGGTACCGAAATTTGGTACCGAAAAACAAGACATGTTTCGATACTCGGTAGTATCGAGGCAATTCGATCGGTACATAACAAGTACCGAACTCGATACCCAGCCCAAGTGTTTACATGTATGATCTTACACCAATTATGCTTAACAAACGATCAATGTGTAAGGCCTTGCAACTTGCTTGTTTTTATAAGATAAAGGTCATAAACTGTTTGAACAAAACCAATTGACAATTGAATTCCCCATTAATGTTCCTCAGCATGTAAACACTGGCATGCTGGTGGGGTGAAAATTCAGAGGAAAAAAGCAGACAATTTATAACTGGTTTAATTGCATTTAAAAAAAAGTTTACTCATTGGTTTGTTGTCAGTGAGAAGTTGTCCTGTTTTTTTATTTTTATTATTGTTGTTGCACAATATATTTTGTACCCTTCTGATAATTGTGCGGTATTAGAGATTTTTTTCAACTTATTGATTAGGGGTGTAACAATACATCGAAATATGGATCGAAATATCGATCAAATGACTTACGATACGATGTATCGATGCAACGTAAAAATCGATACCTATATATTATTTTAAAGAGACACCTTTATTTTGACACTCTCCACATCTTTGGTCCCTCCAGCCAATATGAGGTCAGGGTACTACAGCTCCTACTTCATTGTACCAAAGAAAAGCGGTGGGTTATGACCAATCTTGGATCTGCGAGTTTTGAATCGGAGCCTTCACAAGCTACCGTTCAAAATACTCACGTAGTAACGCATTTTCGAATGCATTCGTCCCCGAGATTGGTCTGCAGCGATCGACCTGAAGGACGCGTACTTTCATGTCTCGATTCTACCTCGACACAGGCCGTTTCTGCGCTTTGCGCTCGAGGGTCGAGCATATCAGTACAAGGTCCTGCCCTTCGGGCTGTCCCTGTCTCCCTGTGTCTTCACAAAAGTCACGGAGGGGGCCCTTGTTCCCATGAGAGAACAGGGCGTTCGCATCCTGAACTGTCTCGACGACTGTCTCATACTAGCACACTCTCAAGATCAGTTATGCAAACACAGGGAGCTCGTGCTCAGGCACCTCAGCCAGTTGGGTCTTCAGGTCAACTGGGAAAAGAGCAAATTCTCCCCCGTGCAGAGGATCTCTTTTCTTGGTATGGAGTTGGGTTCGGTCACACAGGCAGCGCGCCTCACAGAGGAACTGAACTGCTTGAAATTTTTTCAGAGGCTCCTGGGGCATATGGCAGCGGCAGCAGCGGTAACCCTGCTCGGCCTGCTCCATATGAGGCCGCTTCAGTACTGGCTTCATAGCCGAGTGCCAAGATGGGCATGGCATCATGGCACTCACCGGGTGACAATCACACCTTCACAACAGGGGCCTTCAGCCCGTGGCCAGACTTCTCGTTCCAACGGGCAGGAATGCCCTTGGAACAGGTGTCCAGGCATGCTGTGGTGTTCACAGATGCCTCTGCCACCGGCTGCGGTGCCACATACAACAGGCATGCAGTGTCAGGGGTGTGGACGGGCCCCCAACTGCATTGGCGCATCAACTGCCTCGAGTTGCTAGCAGTATGTCTCGCTTAAAGAGGCCGCTACAGGGCAGAGACGTGCTGGTCGTCGCATGTCGGAACTCGCCCGCCATCTCCTCCTCTGGAGTCAGAAGTATCTGAGGTCACTTCGGGCCATGTATGTCCCCGGCATGCTCAACCGTGTGGCCGACGAGCTATCACAAGCTGTGCTCCCGGGAGAATGGCGACTCCACCCCCAGGCGGTTCAGCTGATCTGGAGAGAGTTCGGGGAGGCTCAGGTAGACCTTTTTGCCTCCTCAGAGACCTCCCACTGCCAGCTGTTTTACTCCCTGTCCGAGGGGACACTCGGCACGGATGCACTGGCACACAGCTGGCCCTGTGCAAAGTCAGGGAGGACGAGGAGCAGGTACCTCTGGTGGCTCCCCATTGGCCCACCTGGACCTGGTTCCCAGAACTCATGCTCCTCGCGACAGTCCCTCCCTGGCCCATTCCTCTCAGGAAGGACCTTCTGACTCAGAGACGGGGCACCCTATGGCACCCGCGTCTGGACCTCTGGAAACTCCATGTCTGGTCCCTGGATGGGACGCAGAGGTTCTAGGTGACTTACCCCCAGGGGTACTTAACACCATCACTTCAGCAATGGCGCCGTCTATGAGACGTGCGTACGCCTTGAAGTGGAACCTGTTCGTCGAGCGGTGTTTTTCTCACCGAGAGGACCCTGAAGATGTTTGATAGGGTCCGTGCTTTCCTTCTTGCAGGAAGTCAAAATCGTCAAAATTGTCTAATAAATTAATAAATATAAATGTAAATTGTAATATTCGTGCATTTCCTAATCTCCATGCATTTTGCTAGTTTCATTTCACAAAAATGCAATCTTGTATTATACCTAGTGATCTAAAGATTCTGTTCTTGTGCAAGCAACATGCTAAAAACACCTGATTTGACAGATTTGAATAAAGTTTGTTAGTCCTGGCTTGTGTTGATCTACTGTAGCTTGGCAGCCAGCATAGGTTTTGCAAGCCTTAGCTGACCAAGCTGGATGACAAGCCTGACCAGCATCAAAACCCAATATATACTGGTGACTAGCAATACTGGTGTTTTCAGCAGCAGTGGGGATGAACTCAGATGATAGGTTTGTGAGGATAGGAGCCATCTGCCTCATCAGAGCCCCCTGAGACTCATGACCTTTAGACGGTCAATACGTGCCCAGCTGTCCATGGTTACCTAATCGCATACATGCTCTACCAGTTATATGACTTCCTCATAGTCATCAATACAAATGCTGTTAATTCCTCTGCTCTGATTGACCATGAGAATAGGCATTTCTCACAGGAAGCTGCTTAATACGTTGACCTGACACATCTATTCAGGGCAGGAAAAACAAGATTGTACTTGTGCAAGTGCGTGTTTGTAAGCCTGGGAACATTCAAAATTTGCTTCCTCTACTTATCCTTTACACACAATATAACAAATATTTACAAACAAACTTAAACCTTTGCGTGATTTCCTGTCTCATCCGAATCACCACCCACATGCTCACCTTATCAAGCATCAAAATGTATGCGTTTTGCCTGACATGCAAACAAGAATCTCTGATAAGTCTAATATATCATAATTCTACTTCTAATGATTTGGTAAATAATCTTCGAGGATAATTGTGTGTGGAAGGAGGGTATTGTGTTTTCTTATACTCTTCATAATACTGTATATCTGTACCGATCTGGTTTGGCTTTAACAGCAAACTCTTTATGTGCTATTTATTTATTAGGGCTGTGCAAGAAAAACTCAAGGCTTCAGAGTCTTTTAAATCACGCAGAGAGAATAACCGAGGATGCTTCATCTTCTCTGTGGTTTTCAGAGATGGCAATAACAAATCTGTGCCCTTCGTTTGTCCTCTATTTCCATTCCTTCTTTCTTCTCCTCTCAAGTCGTAATTGCACTCTGGTGTTCTAAATAAATGGACACACATTCCAGGCATCCCATTTCGTGAGAGGACAACATTTTTTTTGGAGCACAGAGAGGATCGTGTTCACACGCTGATCCACATCATTAGCGTTCTGCTTTATTAGAATGCTTGTGTGCACATTTTGACCTTTATTATGAAACACAAACTTGCAGAAGTAAACTAACGTAACAAAAGAGCTGTTGATTTTAATTTTAAATTAAATTAAGTACTTAAGTTATTAAATATATATATACTATATGTGTGTATATTCATTTATAAAATAAATATATCATTAAAATGATCTTCTGTGGTTTTGTATGTGATTAATTCAGGATATAAGACTGCTCTGTAATTTTTCTCAGTTAGCGCTCTAATTTTTATCCACATAGTTCTGTTGAAATTAGTTCAACCCAAAATTAAAATTCTGTCATTAATTACTCACCGTCATGTCGTTCCAAACTCATAAGACTTTCATTCATCTTCAAAACACAAATGAAGATCTTTTTGATGAAATCTGAGAGATTTCTGTCCCTCCGTTGATAACTACGTAACTACCACTTTGGCGCTTCAAAAAGTTCATAAAACGATCGTAAAACTTATCCATATGAATTGAGCAATTTAGTCCACATTTTCTGAAGAGACACGATCGATTTATACGATGAACAGATTAAATTTAGGCTTTTATTACATATATACATTCATCTACACATCAGTTGTGGTAAACGGAGGCTCAAGCATGTTCGTTTGACGTACGAGAACCAATGAGGTTCATTCTTGTGTGTTAGACATCACATTTGAGCTTCCGCAAGAACCAATGAGGTTTGTGTTACGCATCACATTTGAGCTTCTGCAAGAACCAATGAGGTTCATTCTCGTGTGTTATGCGTCACATTTAAGCTTCTGCAAGAACCAATGAGGTTCATTCTCGTGTGTTACGCATCACTTTTAAGGTTCTGCAAGAACCAATGAGGTTCATTCTTGTGTTACGCATCACATTTAAGCTTCTGCAAGAACCAATGAGGTTCATTCTTGTGTTACGCATCACATTTAAGCTTCTTCGCGGGTTAAGCAGGTTCAGTTGAGCTTCTGTTGATGTTTTTTGAAAAATTACATTTTTCATCATATAAAGCAATCAAGTCTAAACCACTAGACTAAACCACTTAATTCATATGGATTAGTTTTATCTTTTTTTAAGCGTCAAAGTGGTAGTTGCGTGTAATGTTAACGGAGGGACAGAAATCGTTCAGATTTCATTAAAAAGATCTTCATTTGTGTTCCAAAGATGAATGAAAGTCTTGCAGGTTTGGAATGACATGAGGGTGAGTAATTTATGACAGAATTTTCCTTTTTGGGTTAACTAACTCTTTAAACTTCCCCCTGCAAATACCATACATATTCAATTAATTTAGCATAAAATAGCATAAGTGATTTGATTTACATTTTGTAATTGATTGTACTTTGTTATCTCTGTAGTTTTCATTCTCGTAGTTGTCACAAATATGGCTTGAGAAAGAAAAGAACAAACAAGATAATGAAAAATGAATTCCAAAGGCTGGCTAAATGTTTTAATTGCAGTAATTAGTGTTTGGATGGGTAATTACATGCTTTTCACATTCTTTGTAAAAGTGTCGTATGTCTTCTGTGCCCATGCTGTCATAGCTACAGCCTGAACGCGACCGCAGACAAAGATCCTCTTCAACCTAAACTAATAAATAACCTCACCACAAGGAAGGAAAGCTGCACTCTTTTATTATTATCAAAGAAACAATTCCAAGTTGTTTTTCTAAGATGTTTACTGCTGTTCTTTATGGCCCAGTCTGAGTTGATGTGAAAGAGGAAGCGCATGTAATTCACTGTGCCAGTATGAGAAATTCATTCCCTTCTCTTCCTTTGTCACAGTGTAATAATGGAGTCAAATGGGTGATGTATGGGAGAGCTGTTTTGTTTCCTGTAACATTGAGGGCCCACAAACCCACATTCACAGTCTCGCACATGAGCTAAGCGTATTCTTGCGTTCTAAATGTAGGCCGTAATGAATAGTTGATTGATCTGGACAATGATACCCTCAATGAGAGAGAAGGGAGGGAGAGCGATAGAAAGAAAATGCCTGAAAATAAAGAGCAGGAGGGAGTTGATGTGTGTCAGAAAAGGAACGAGGGAGGGTTGGAGTCTAGAGGCCCAGACAGGCTAGAACAAGAAAGTAAAGAAAATATCTAATTGGAATCAAGTGTCCTGACTGAGTGCGTGGCTGACTGGATTCCGCAGAGCGTGCTGCTTTTTCTTTAAGGGTAAAGAGTATTAGAAAATTCCCTCCATAACAATTCTTTATTTTTGGGGTGGTGTATTAAACTTATATAGACAGAATGCCAGGGGTGCGGCTTTAAACACAACTACAGATTTCCAGAGACACCCTCGTCTGATGACTTCAGCCTCTTAACTGGAGCACAGATTCTGGAGCGTGTGCATGTTTGTGAAGGCAGGAGCGCAGGCTCTCTCAAAGACCAGCATTCGTGCGTTTCACATGCATCGATTGACCCTGCGCTCCCTGGGGCTGTATCAGTTTACGTTAATTAAATATGCAATTTTCAAGAATGTAAATTGCTGTCCTGTGCGCTGTGTGCATGTGAGGGCTTTACGAAGCAGCTAAGATTGATGTGTGGCTAGAGGCCATACAGTATATCTAAGTAATTTTTTTTTATCATATATGCAAGATTGGATTGAATAGGGTGTTGTCTTGTGACTGTTGATCAAACTAAACCAGTTGTGAGTGCAGCAAGGTGACTCACTAGCTTAGGACTTCAGAGTTCTTTTGTACTCAACACAAAATGTCAGTAAATAAAAGTCTTGTATCCAAAGTTCTTCGTTTGACTGTTTAATTATGAATTTCAAAACATAAAATATAAAAAAACTTAGGATCTTTAATTTTCTTACAAATTAACTGGGTAGTTCTGTGTAGGTCCAAAGACTGTGTTGCTCCAAAGTCCAGTGGCTTCTGGCTGTTTCGCAGGGTTCTATGTCTTTCATACTAAATCTAACAACCAATCAAATTACATTATACTAGATCACTGGTCAACTGTTTACATTCCAATTTCTACATTCCATTTGCAACACAGAAATAAACTCAAAATATTATTACTTCCATAGAAATGGCTTCAACACCAGTTTAGTTTGATACATAAAGATGAAGTAATTTTTCTATGTTAAAATACTTCCTATCCCAATTTACAAACAGGTAGTTACGGTATTTGTAGCTTGACCTCCTGAGGAGTGCAACCACTGTGGCATTGGCAACATTGTTGTGTTTGTTTGAGTAACAATAATCTGCTTATCTATTTATTCTGTAGATTTATAGTCTTTCGTCTTTCTTTGTGCTGGAGAGCAGGTGGTGTTCTTTGTTTTAGGAGATCAACTGTTGAAGAGGCTTCTCGTGTTACTGTAAGTTACGCTTTTGTGTGTGTTGAGTACTTCACAGTGAAATCAGATATCAGCGATCACGAATCAGCCAGGGAAGTCATATTTATTTGATTTCCTGCTGATGAACTATTAGTGCATCACTGTCGGCACGTTTAAAGCAACCCATTGTTACTACCTGGCTTTTTTGAATATTAAACAAACTAGATTTTGTAAAAAAAAAAAAAAAAAATGCATTGCTGGAATGTGTGGAAAGCGCCATTTTCTATTGCCTTGAAAGTGTGTTGGTCCAATTTCTCTCAAAAGAAGTAAAATTCCCACCACTGTTAGCGTTCTAGTGAATGTTTTGAAAAATCTAGAGTTTTCTGATTTGGCAGTAGTTGTCATTTTCTGCACTGACATCAGTGTTTCAGTTCGTCTTTGGTGGCACTTTTTCTTATCGCCAAACAAGCGCATGTGGTGCATTTGCAGGATCCTCCAGAACGTTGATGGACCCCCCACACATAAAGGGGGCCACCCGTATGACAGGAACGAGGTGACGGCACTGTTTTCTGTTACTATAAATGAACTTCAAACCTCTCAGTTCGTGTTCTACTCTGTGATTTGTTTGTTTTTTAGCACAATGTAGAAGCAGGAGATCATCTTAGACATGCAAAAATGGCTGTTTCCAATGATTCATGCCTGTAAAGCTAGTCCTCATGTTACCTTAGCAATGTACAGTACACACACACACACACGACTCAGGCATGCTTTTAAAGTGATAGCAGAGAGCGTTTCTCCCGCAGTCATTTGTTTCAGTTAGCGTGAAGCTCTAATGCAGACCACATGCGTCAGGGCTGTGTAACTAGATGACTGAGGGACTGTCTGGCTTTACCACTCCTCTGCAGTCACATCTGGGGACCTTTTTTATACCATCGTCTACAAGTGACTCTCTCCACCACTTCATCTGGCCTGCTTTAGACCACAAACTATCCTGTGAGGTAGCCAGCTATTTGATATCATGCTAAAACAAGCTGCAATTTCTACATTTGCACTTTCATTCAGAAACTTATCAGAACAAAGCATTGTAAAGTAACGGCAGACAGGGTTTGTGCGTCCGTTGGAAACAGGGAAAACACATGCAGCTTAACTTCTCCGTTTTTATTTTACGTCTCCCATTCTCATAATTAGTCTCTGGAAACACCCTCACACTTTCAATAAAAAAGTGTCCAAAAGTGGGGATAAAAGGATGAGGTCACTGGATAGAAAGTGATGACAATATCTTTCTGAGGAGTTAAAGGGTTATTTGTAGACGTTGCGGTGTCATAAAAAGAAAGTGGTTTGCGTGGAGAGTCTCAAGCGCTAAAGCTGATGTTCTCAAGTGCTCGGCGTTTGATTTTCCTGTCTGACAGGACTGAAATGTCTATAGTGACATGTCTAGCATTCATAAGCTAGTGCTCATGCAGAGGTATGATGCATGATAAATACTTTCAAGGAATATTCCACATTTGACTACAAATATTAGCTGTGATTCTATTCATGTTGCGGGTTCTTTGAAAGCTTATATATATATATATATATTTATTTTTTACATATTTTCAATATATATCACTGATATTTTCTTCTTTTTTGTTCAGCAAGGATGCATTACAGTTGATGAAAAGTGACAGTTTTAAACCGTGTTAAAGACGTTTATAATATTACAAAAGTTAGTATTAGTATACAATTAGTATTTTAAATAAATGCTGTTCCTTTGAATTTTCCATTAATCAATAAATCTTGGAAAAAGCTGTCACAGTTTTGAGCACCAAATCAGCATATTAGAATGATTTCTGAAGGATCATGTGATCTGGTGTAAGGATGCTGAAAAATCTGGAATAAATAAAAATTTTAATATGTTAAAATAGAAAATCGTTATTTTAAATTGAGCATAAGAGACTACTTTCAAAAACTTTTGGACAGTAGTAGTTAATGTGTGTATATAAGCTAAAAGAATATAAATCTTATGTTTTTTATTATGATTTTATTATTTATTTTATACTGATAACCGATAATTCTTTATATTTGAAAGCTGATAACCGATATATTGGCCAATAAATCTATATTTTTATATCATTTTTGAGAAGCTGATTACAAAAACAAAAGTCTCACCATTAAAGCCATGTCCCAAACACACAATTATAATGTTCTCATTATGATTTTATGTTGCCTATACGACAGACTTGCGGTGCACATGTTGCACTGTAACTGTATTTTCCTCTTTTGAAGTGATTACAAACATGTTTCAAGCAATTCAAAACCATCATTGCAAACAGTGTGCATCTGAAGTGTCTCAGATGAAGGAAATAATCCATTATTTTTCGGCTTTAATATATCGGCCAAATGTTCTTATCAGGAAGATAACGATAACATTAAAAATTAACATATATTGGCCGATATCAATATGGTGGCCGATACATCGTGCATCCCTAATTTTCTGTTCTGTATTTTGTTATTTGTTATTATTAAAAATATATTATTATTTAAAAAATAATAATAATTAAACACATATTATCACTGCCTATACAGTATTTTGTACCACTATCAATTGTACAGTTTCATTGCTTGGGCCTTAAATATTAGCTACTCTAGCCACATTTCTGAGACTCAGGACATTTGCATTTTAATGGGTTCATGGAGTGAGAAGGTTCAAGCCACATACAAGCCCTCCAGATTTGGAAAATTACAAGAATATGAACTTGGCATAAATTCATTTGATTGAAATTGATTCCAAGATCCTCCCGCTGGGAGGTGGATTCCCTTTCTTTGCATTGATCTAGTAGTTTAGGAGGACTGACTATCATAGCGTGCATCAACGCAGAGCCCCACCGACAGGCCCCAGTCACATGAGGGCCAGAAATGTTCAACTCCTCTAGCTGTCATTGTTTGCTCTGGATTGAGTTACACTGTCCCCCGGGCAGGTATGCATGTTACTGTTGGTCTCTGATCCTAATGGATGATTTCCACTCTTACTAGAGGCAGGACATGCTCACACATACACGCACACAATTACATACATACACAAACACCGGTTCAGAGAGTTTCTCTATGCCCCTAAACCCGACCAGATGTGATGTCCAAACAACGCTTTTGAAAAGTTAAAAATAGTTTGAGAGGCAGCTAACACTTATTTCTCTATGATTCACTTCATATAGAAGAAGAAATCATGTAAATAACAAAATTTTGGGTGAATGGTGCTTGACCCTGCAAATGGCGTTGGTACAGTGCCATGATATTGTAGGTGGTAAACAGTCATATGACATTGTTTACAAGCTGTTTTGTTAACGTCTTCCTGTGGTTAAAACACTGAATGAAACACTGATTTCAATAAGTCGTTCTATATCTGGTCTTTCAACATACTTTCTGATGTTCATTCATGTTTATTTTGTGCTATAATTGTAGTAAAGAGGAAGAGACGATCGATTCACGTCGTTCTGTATTGCCCCTTAAAGGTGCAGTAAGCGATTTATGGTAAACACTGTTGATTTTTGAAATCACCAAAACAAACACGCCCCTACCCAAAAGGATCACGCCCCTATCTTGTTGCCTCCGATGTCATCAATAAGTGAAATTTGTGTTACTATGATAATGTAGGTCAAATGTCTTATTGTTATTTGTTATCTAATTGTTAAGACAGAATATCCTAGGATATCATATCTTAAAATGTCACTAAACATTGTGTAGTGCACCTGAAATCCAATAATTGCAAAAAAGAATTGGAGCTTTTATACATTTAATATGAAACAAAGCCTCAGCTTTTTTAGTGACACTTTTGATTAAAAATTTCAAGGTCAAATTTTTTTTTTGATTAATTAAATGTGCGTGCATGAATGAATTGTTCACAGTAAAATCATTAAGATGCATTTAGAAAATACATTTAGAATAGTGTAAGAGTTTATTCAAATCCCTAAATCCAAGTATTTAAGTTGGACTGAAATGGAAATTCACCCTAAGTATGAGTGATACTAGTAATGACAAAAAACAGTTAAATGAAATACAGTACTCTCCTAAATGGAAAATGTGTAAACAACTCTTTTCCCAGAGAATAACATACATATGTTGTGGAGCTTGCCAGGTCAAATTATTGTCATCATGCAAATTCACAATATAACAACTTCATTAAACGTTATCATATGCAACTAGATATGAGTTCATTAGGGCCAGCAATGATTGAAAACTGTTGCTTTCCATTGAAGCTACAAGCTCGCTGCTCAAGCTAAGTGCCAAGTACATTAGGTTTTAGTGGCTGTTATATGATATTTTCTTCCAAGAAAAAGCATATGAATCATGCATTTTAAGCTTCCATTTCTGCTTGAGTGGTAAAGCTAAAGTGTGGCTCACTGACACATAGTGCGCCCTTATGAAGGTGCAAGTATGTTGTTACCCCCCTCTTTAGGGTGTGTGGGATTTGCACCATGGCGAGCGTGTCATAACAGATTTGGGCGAACACTTCCTGACGTGTTGCGTCTCAATTCAAAGAGAGCAGCGTCTGCAGATATGCTGTGTGTGTGTGTGTGTGTGTGTGTGTGTGTGTGTGTGTGTGTGTGTGTGTGTGTGTGTGTGTGTGTGTGTGTGTGTGTGTGTGTGTGTGTGTGATTGTGTCTATGTTCAAGGAACCTCCCCGGGCCTCCACCCACGCTCACTTTTTCCCAGAGCACCACCCAGAATTAACCATGTGTGTGCCTGAGTGTGATGTGCAGATGTGTGTAGTTTAGGATTCTGGGTTTTGAGTTTAGCTATATGTCATACTGTACATTACACCTGCTTTTTTACTTTTGATATTTTTTGCATTGCATTGGTGCTAAGTATAGTTTACTATTATTAGTATGATTATTTATATAATGATTTTTATGATTTTTAATATTCCAAATGTAATATAATCAAATTCAACAAAAAAACAACAGTAATAATGATTATTATTATTTAATGTATGATAATATTATTCTGTACTGTTAAGAATAATTATGATAATGGTAAGATAATGGGAAGTATAATAATGATATTATTATTATTATTATTAATAGCGGAAAGTGCTCTTGTGCAGATGGAATAAAATGATAATAAAAAGTGGAATGTGATATATAGATGATAATAATAATAATAATAATGTTGTTGTTGTTGTTATTATTATCATTAACATTTGTTAATTGACAATATATTAATAAAAAGTAATATTTGATATCGATATTTATCAAATGTAATAGTTTCATTCTGCTTTAGACAGATTAGAAAACCATGAGATTAATCGAGATTATTTTATTGACTTTATTTATTTATTTATTTTTAGGGAAAAAATTAAGTAGAATGGTTCCTATTTCTGTCTTTTTGCAGGGTTTCTAAAAAGGTTTGAACTGGGCCTTAAAATAAAATTGAAAACTTTCCTTAAAAGGAAATATATAGATATCATTATATTTTATGAAGAAGAGGGTCCCTCACCGTGACTTCATTGTATTTAGATCTGTGGCTTTAAAAAGTTTTTTAAAAAACTTTGTTTTTTTAAAAACACCACTACGTTTTTGAAAAAGTAAAAAAAAAAACCTCTCCACCTTTTCCTAGAATCCTGTTAATCTGACTGCTTGTTGATACAAATAGTTACAGTCTCCCTCTCAAGAGTGCTTCAGTTATCCTAAACAAATACCTGGTCTTCGGTCCTCGAGATGCGTCTACTTATGTACAGTACACCTCTTAAGACATCTGTTACGAGTCCAGCCTTGTACACAGCGCTGAGAAGTTTCCTGTTGCTTCCTCAGTATTTACTCTACATCTCACTGAAGGAGGGGAATATCCTGTCACTGCATGCTTCTCACATCCATCTTCCTCTCTTTCTCTCCTTCAGTCACTCCAATGGTCTAAACAACAGCAGAAACCCAGTAATTGACCCATGAAAGCTCTTTCTTTTTTGACCTGCACTGGATCTAACAGAGGCTTTGACGGAAGTCCTTTCCCTGTCACCTGGAGAGAAGCAAATCCACTCGGTCTATATGAGCACAGCACTTAACCGCGGCCCTCAGACAAACACAGAGGGTGCGGCATGGACACGGAACATCCGTCATGGCCGACTAGCGGAAAATAGACCCCTCAAGCCCCATTACTCTCTCCTCTGTCAGGAAGGAGTTAACCCCGCAAAGACTGAACATTAGGGGCAAATGTTAACAGAGCGTGTAATTAATGTCATGAGTCCCCTTGACCAGTGGGGCGGATTCTCGCTGTCTGTTCTCAACTAGCGTGCAGGAATTCATTCAGATCTCTTAATCAATAAGTAACCCTTATCTAAGGCAGATTGTATCATACCTTATATTTTACTGGAAGTAAACAGGATTAGCAGCTGTAGCAACGCACCTTCCGTTTCCAATCATTTTTACATGCAAGACAGCTCAGACAACTCAGATGAACTCTATTCAGTCTCACGGAATCGAGAAGAAACTATTTGAATCAAGAAACTCACTGAATCAAATTAAGCATCAAAGGTGAACTGTTGTAGTACTAGGGATTTGTTTGCACTGTTCTCAGTTCTTCTAGAACAGGTTAAGAGCGTGTGGCATTAATCAGCATATGTAATTATGATCTAGCAAAAAAAATATGATCTGCCATAAATATGCAAAGAACAGACACAACCTGGCCTCAAGCATCTTAGAAACATCTGTCTGGCCTGCAAATGGAAAAATCATTATGCAGCACTTTCCGGGATTTTAGAAAAGAATGCCTTTACAGTAATTACAGTGCTGGCAAGATTGGACAAAAATCAAACTTTAAGACTTGGCTTCTTTTTAATTCACAAGTTGGAATTTGAAGTATAATTGCCCACAGCCCACAGTAAGTTAAATTATATTTTAAATTGAAATGAAAGGAAGTGGGATTTAATGAAGTGTAATTCAAAGAACTTAAACAGGCAGTTCTTCAATTCATTTTAATTCTACATCCTTAAATTTAAATTTCAGCTCTAGTTCCTATTTGCACCTAAATTATTTTTTTTCTCTGTCTAAAAATTAAAGCTTTAGCGTAAGTTCTGCCAGGAAGATTCAATCGTTACATCACTTATTACCTTCACATCTAACCAATCATGTTCTAATACTTGCAGTATAAAAGATCGGTACTTACACATGTCTGAGTTCGCAGATGCTGACGCAAACATTTACCTCCATCCTCCCCACCACCACCAGGATGGTCCCTTCCCCTCCATCCTTCCCACCACCACCAGGATGGTCCCTTCCCATACCTTCCGGGGGGTCGGCTGCGCCCCTGCCTTCGTCTTCAGGCAGGAAATGCAGATTCCGCAACCCTCGGGTTGCATGCTACGGACAGGGCCTACGCCAAATAACTTTATAAATATTTGCTTGCTGGGCTGTTAATAAATATATACTTTTATTACATCATTTTATCTCCCGAGTCTTTCTGGTAGAACAGCAAATATATACTTTTTTGCTTATTTTTTAAGCTAGATAAAAATATTGAAGATCCATTAGAATTTGATTCTAAAATTAGGGCATTAGAGAATGAAGAAGGAAGCAAACAGAGATACTTGCTATTCGTTTTATTCTGAGAGTGACAGGACTGCGACTGTTGGCATGGAACCATGTCAATTTCCTTGCAGGTCTCATTCACAGAGAAAAATTAAGCTTGTCAGCCTTGTCTCTGTTTCTTGGATCTAACCCAAACATTGATAGTGATCACAAATATGATCATATTGGTGTAGTATTCCATGTGCAGGGAGAAGGGAACTGCTTTTCCTCTCTTGAGTGCTGTCTCACTGTGTGGCATCAGTCACAGGCTTCACACACACACACACACGGCTGCTGGGGTTTATCTCACCTTTTGCATTAATTTCCCAGAACCTCTGGCACACAAGGTCAGCTACACTAGCCCAGTATTTCTATTCTCCATTCTCCTAGATGTCTGGGTAATGTTTTCAAATAGTTGACGCTCTGGCCCGAGGTTTAATGATAGACGTATCAGGGAATGCTTAAAATATGTCCACATATTTTATCTTTAGGGGTGAAGCTGGAACAAATTCTCAATCCTTGTGGCAGATCTGAAGTCCTGAATTTGAGATTTTATTTATGAACTCATAAAGCATACCAAAGGCTTATCACTACAAGCGTTGTATTTGGCATTGGTTATGAGTCTTCTTTCATTTCCACCTTTTTTTCCATTCACATCCATCTCTGGATGTTGTGGCTGTGGAAACATTCATCTCGGACCAACAGCTAATCAGTGTTCGTTGTTAAACTAGAAATATTTTTCTCCAGTTCTGGGAAATATCAGTTTGGGGAAGTCTGATTGTTGCTTTTAAAAAGGTTGTATCATGATGAATCAAATTTTCCATGATCTTTAGACTTAAAAAAGTTTGATATATTATGAAAAAGTGTTTTTATTCAAACTAAGCCTTTTAATGCTGATGCTATTGTTGGGAAAAACCAGAAGAAATAATGATAACGGTTAAATGGTGGGAAGTTGATCAAATCTTATGTTGTTCCTGGCTGCATGTATCTCTGTAAATCCTTCTGAAGGGTTGTCACGTACAGGCTTAGACACAATGATGGTGGAGTGATAAAACTGGCAAGTTTATTAGTAAATCGACAGGAACACAGTCTTTAAACAGTTAATATGATCAATAGAGAGATACTTGAATGGCAGGATGACTTGATAGTAACGTTATATATATATACTGTATATACACGTTTGTGGCGAGCAGGACGAGGACGAGGGCCGCGAGAGAGCGGCGCAAGGCCGCTGGCGTGATTGATAATGAGCAAAACCAGCGCGACGCACCTGTAACATCCTGACTGTATGTCCCCAAAGGGACACCGTAGCCCTCGGGCAAGATCCCTGTACTGTCGCGAGATTAAGCAGGGAGATCAAGATGGCGAATTAAACACCCAGTTCAGAATGTCCGGTGTGCGTTCCAGTTATTTTATATAAGCTAGTTTAGCCAATATTTTAGCAAATATTACATGGTGTCAGACTAGAGGCTCTAATACTCACGTTCCGACAGAAATATGGATAGTTTCGGCATCCCAGCAGCCAAGATGGATTGGGACTCAGCTAACTTACCAGAAGTGTGGCGACGTTTCAAGCAGCACGCTGAGCTAATAATCTCGAAACTCGAACAGGACAAATGCAGCTACCTTCTCTTATGGATCGGGGAGAAAGAACGGGACGTTTTCAACACATGGACACTAACAGATGAAAATGCAAATAAACTGAAAACATACTATGTTAAGTACACCGCATATCTCACACCAATGTCTAACCTGATATACGCAAGATATCATTTCCATGAGAAAACGCAAGGAGATGGGGAAACTTGCTTAGACATGGCACGGAGCTAACGCTAGACCAAGCCATTGACATCGCGCACTCTCATGAGCTAGCACAAGTCCAGCTCAAAGAGATGGTTGGAGTCAAGTCAAGTCACCTTCATTTATATAGCGCTTTTAACAATATGGACTGTTTCAAAGCAGCTTTACAGTGATAATAGGAAATTAAAGTAACAGAGATTGTTTTGGCTTTACAGCAGCTCTAGAATAAAGTTATTGTCCAGCTAAAGTTAGTTTTGAATGATTCACTTCCGTCACAACGATCATTAGTTATAAACTTAGGGGCCGCTAACACGACACCGTTCTAACAGAAAACCTTTAATGCAATCCGGCCGCTCATTTGCATAAAACTGTGGCTGGTGGCTCTGAGAATTTTTTATCGCTTCCGCGTAGCCACGTGAATCGGAATTATCCCCACAATGTTTTATCAGTACAGAGGGAAGGAGGCCTTCACAAGGGAGAGACTAGTTGACACTTCAGGACTGCGTTGTTGTCGTGTCCAGGCGCAGGTCCATATGAGATCCGGATATGGCCTGGATCCGGCGGACGGCGGTAAACCTCGGGATAAACAGAGAGACTAATATTAGCGTAGACGCCATCCTTCTTATGATGTACAAAGTACATCAGGATTTATGGGAAGTGTTCTCGGTTCTGGCTGATCTAAACTATGCAGCCTAACATTGAATTATAGAAGTCTATAATGTGTTATGTGTATGCTAAGCCAAAGAGATGTGTTTTTAGTCTAGATTTGAACTGACAGACTGTGTCTGCTTCCCGGACAATGTTAGGAAGATTGTTCCCAAGTTTTGGTGCTAAATAGGAAAAGGATCTACCATCAGCAGTCGATTTTGATATCAGGTGTTGCCGCCATTGTTGCCGACATACTCGTTTTCGGCATGACAAATCTTGAACACAACAACAACCTCAGGGTCATGCTGAGGTACACAAGAGAAAGAGGGGTAAGGCTAAATCCCGACAAATGCCAAATAGGTGTATCAGAGGTCAGCTACTTCGGCAACATGCTCTCGCGTGGTGAAAGCAATACGAGAAATGCAGCCACCCACAACCAGAGGGGAGTTGGAAACCATCCTCGGGATGATTAAATATTTGGCCAGATTCGCACCACGCCTCTCCAAGATAAATGCACCACTACGTCAACTACTGAAGCAGGACCGTGAGTTCCTATGGGACAAAAACCACGACAAAGCATTCATGCAGACGAAAAAACTGATAACACATCAATCGTGCTCGCATTCTTTGACCCCCAGAAAGAACTGAGACTCCAAGTAGATGCCTCAAAATGTGGCCTCGGCGCTGTCATGCTCCAGTATGAAAAGCCCATTGCATATGCTTCCAAGTCACTCAACAGCACAGAAGTGAATTACGCTCAGATAGAAAAGGAACTGTATGGAAGCATGGAAGCACAGGTACACACACTCATAAGTACTGTTCCAGTGAGAGACAGCAAGCTACTGGAGATGAAAGACGCGACAGCACAGGATGTACAGCTCACTACACTTAGAAGAGCCACACGGAATGGATGGCCTGACGAAAGGAGGAAATGCCCGCCCAGCATCCAGGAATATTTGAATCACCGAGACAAGATTTCCGAGATGGAAGGAATACGATTCAAAGGTGAGAAAATCATAGTCCCCCAGAGCCTCAGAGGAGGCATGATTCAGCGCATTCACGCAGGACACATGGGCGTGGAGAAAAGCAAGCATAGAGCGCGAGACCTCCTGTTCTGGCCAGGGATGGGCAAACAGAAAGAAGCAACAGTAGAGCAGTGCAATATATGCCAGGAACGACGTGATGCCAACCCCAAAGAACCCCTGTGGTCACACGACATACCTGAGAGACCATGGCAAGTGGTAGGTACAGACCTCTTCACATGGAACACTCAAAACTTTATCGTCATTGAAGAATACTACAGTAGATTATTTGAAATGGAGCGGCTTACAAGCTGCACCTCACCTGCAGTAATCACCAAACTCAAGTCCGCATTCGCTTGTCACGGCATCGCAGAGACAGTCATTAGCGACAACGGACCATGCTACAGCTCTGAGGAGTTCCGCCGTTTCGCAAATGTGAGGGACTTCACCCACACCACCACATGTCCTGTTAACCAACAGAGCAACAGCCTCGCCGAAAAGACTGTCCAGACAGCGAAGCGCATCCTGGACAAGGCAAAAGCTGGAAACACAGACCCCTACCTCGCTCTGCTGGAGTACAGGAACACTCCAGTGGACAACCTCAGCTTCTGATGAGGTGACGACTATGCTCCATACTCCCAGTGACCAGCAGGCATCTGCAGCCACAGGTAGTACCCCAGAAAGCCGTCCAAGATAGGCGAAAGGCATGCCAACACAGCCAACAAGCATACTTCAACAGAGGCACCAAGCCATTGTCTCACCTACCTGCTGGCACACCTATTCATTTCCGTCAAGAGGATGGCTCCTGGAGACCTGCAATGGTAACACAACATGCACACACACACACACACACACACACACACACACAGGAGCTACCACATCCAGACAGAAGATGGACACTATTGACTTGTTTGCACCCACTTCTTATGTCATTTAACTGCTGCCTGTACCTGTTTACATTACAGCAATGACACTAATGACCACAGAATGTATTTTTCAGACTTCTTATATGCGCCTTAAGCACAAGTGTTCATGGAATTAAGGCTGTGTGTGTTTAGGTAATGCCATTTTCTCTCAAGAAGGGAGATGTAACATCCTGACTGTATGTCCCCAAAGGGACACTGTAGCCCTCGGGCAGGATCCCTGTACTCTCGCGAGATTAAGCGGGGAGATCAAGATGGTGAAATAAACACCCAGTTCAGATTATCCGGTGTGCGTTCCAGTTATTTTATATAAGCCAGTTTAGCCAGTTTAGCCAGTGCGCAAGCAAGCAAACATTACAGCACCGGTCTCGTATCTCTCAAGGAGGAGCGACGACAGTGAAGATCGAGAGAGGCCAGGCCTGGATTTATGTTGTGTTTTATTTTGTTATATGTGACAGCAGTCGTCCGTGAGGGGCTGCTGTCTTTTACTTGCGTTTTGTATTGGTTTCATTTATTGTATTAAAGTCTGTTATATGTTCGCCGGTTCCCGCCTCCTTCTTCCCACAACATCTAACCTCGTTACAACGTTATATAGATAGCGCGGGATATACGAGGGATGACTGGATGACGACTTGCATGGCTTGATCGAGGTAAAAGCGCTGGTAAGGTACAACAGGAAGATCTAGCAGGTAAGTATTGAGGTAAGAGAGTCTGTTGCATCAGACAAGGCCAGACATTAGCCCTTTCTCAATGTGTGTTCTTGTGTTCTGTACTTGTGTTCTTGAACTTGTGAAACGTCATCAGTCGCTGCCCAAGTACTGTTCCAATTCAAAGTTCACATCTAGCCAAGTACAATTCAAATCCCCAGATGTGTTCTTGCTCAGCCATTTTTATTGAGGATGCATCAGGAGGTGACTTCACAAGTTCACACTTACAAATAAGTCAGATAGAATAAATGGTATACATATTTGGCATGCTGTCCGATGAGAGGGCTCGGTATTAGGCCCGAACCCAGAGTACTCCCTCCGTATTCCTGGCTGTGGGCGGAACAAGCCAAGAGTGAGGAGTCGGGGTGGTGGAGGGATGCTGAAAAACTGTCAAGGAATGTAGGTGAGTCGACTCAGTGAATAAATATGCTTCCTCTCATGCTGATAGGATAGACATGGTAATTGTTCATGACAAGTTGATTGGATTGATTATTTGAACGTGCTCCTCCCGAACTTTGTTTAATGAAACATCATTTGTGCAAACTTGAGACAACCAGCTATCCAGCACCAGCACCAACCAGCAAACATCAATGGTGCAGGAGAAAAACCTGCATAATTAAAAAAATTCTTCTGCGTTGTTGTATCATGAAAATTAGTTTTAAGAGTTTTTCAGGTGAGAATGTAGTTGTTTAAAGCTCAAATCTGCAGTATAAGTTTCTCCTTTCCACGGCTAGTACTTCTCACATTTGGCGCTGGCTATGATGTCTTTATAATCATTAAATATGAGATATAATTCATCTTCTGTATATCTAACGGGCAATCTTTGGTCTCATAAATCTATTATTTGTTCCTGGGCATATCTAGGGCAAAGTTAAGTTTCATAACTGTATATATTTATATACCGTTGTACTAGAGCACTGACTTTGTATTTTTGACTGAATTGCTTGCTTGTCTGTATTTCTTATTGTATAAACTTCTTATACTTTATACTACAATGGCTATTATTGTTCATTAAAACTGACATTAATCAAAAAGATACAGACAGGGTTATGTTTTGTCTTATTTCATATACTGTACATACAGCGACATTTTATTCAGTAACATTAGGCAGTTGGTTGATTTATAAGCGATTTAATGTTGATGATCGCTTATTTTACATGATTACATATGAGATTGCTTGTTTCTGCATCTTCTTCACATGTGTTTTGATCAGATTCAGTACTCTTTCAGAAGATGTGTCATAGCGCCCCTTACCGTTTAACATTGAAAACACGGATACCCTGAAAAATCTGTGTTTGGCGTGGAAGCGTTTTCTCATAAATAATGGAAAATTCTGTGTTTGGTGGGGAAAGAGTTCAAATAAAAGCAAAAAGAAGCAGTGTGGAGTTTTATATCATATTTAATTTTTTTGTTGATATATAGTGAGGATAACCGGACTAGCCAAGGCGAGGTGAGTGACGTTATCAAGTACACTGCTGTTCCATTTGCAGAATTAAGGGAACCTAGGTAGCTCATGGAAAAAAATCCCATTCATATAACCTGCCATTGGACGCGTAGTCACTCGGTAGGATCTGTGCTCCAAATGGACGCCCATTTGGTGCTTAAGTTAATGGTGAAATGGACCTTTTTCAAGTGTAATGAGAGGTGGACACCTGGTGGACACCTCTGGGGGCGCTTTTGAGCTTGCGGGGGTCCACAAATCACCTATGACGTCCCACGGGCCCCCTATGTCCACATTTTGCCTATATTATCCCCTAACAGCTTATTCTTCATCGTTCCGTGTCCATTATTACCGGACTTTCGTCCTTCCGTCCCGAGGCGAACTGGCCAAGTCCAAACTACCAAGGACGCAAATCTGAACTTTGGTATTAAGTACTTTGGTATCCGAACATACTTTGTATTGAGAAAACGCCAAATGAATTGGGCTGAATCCGAAATTGCCCCCTAAACCCTCATTCACTATTCCCTACTTTAGTCAACTAATACTGTTCACTTGAAAGAGTGAATGAAAACGAGTGAGTGAATTCGGAGAGCTGTTGAGGGTACATCGGCTGTACACTCGTTATTGCAGTGCAATGTGGGATTGAATGAGTGCACTCAATAACGTCCACTATGGTTTAGGACACCACTACAAATGGCTGTCCCCTCAAATAATACTATATTTGAGGGTATAGGGGGCGATTTCAGATTCAGCCCGGGTGTGTGCGCTTTCCTCTTATAATGCTGGTGATGAGGTCTGATGAGTGTCATGAGTAGTACTCAAGTGAGTGTGAAGGCTGAGTGAGTGAGGGAGAGACTGGTGTGACAAGGATCCCAAAATTAACAAAAAGAGAGAAGTGGCCGAGAAGTTTATTTTTAACAAGCTCCCTGATGATTGCAGCTCGGTTTTAGACGTACCAAACTAGCATTTCTCATGAAGCGTTCTCATGTAATATTTTGATATACTATATTTTTTATCAAATAAATGCAGCCTTGGTGATTATACTGCCCTACAAAACAAAAAGGCAGTAACTGCATTTACAGTCAAACATGAGTTATTATCATTTTCATGACATTCAAGGCATCCTTGTTATGTGAATAAAAGAATAAGCTAATATAAAGTAACAAAACAGCCACATGTCCAATAATCTACCTACAACTACTTAGGCTGGATGACAGGATAACTTTAAAGTCATTTTTCTCAGTTCTGCACTCTGCGTAGTTACTGCCTTTTTGCTTTGTAGGGCAGTATAAGAGACTAATTTCAAAAAGATTTAAAAAATCCTACTGACCCCAAACTTTTGAACAGTATAGTGTGAGTATGTATATTTCCCCCTAATACATATTTTTAGTAATATATGATAATTTGTAACATGCACTGATCTGTTATTATGCCTGAAATTTTTACCATGTTGTGTTAGATAGTGGAAAACAAATGCTGTTTGTCTTCCCATTATCCATAAAGAGACTGTTCATGTCTCTCATATGTCACCGGCCAGCACAGATGACGAAAGACTCCTGACTCTCTTGTCAATGGTGGTTAGCAGCCTTACCACATAAGAGCATTCCTGAAACCCTGCAGTCCCACCACAAGCTCATTTTACTGTGTGTGGTAGAAGCTCCACACTGGAACCACAGAAAACACATGGCCCAAACATAAACACACACACACACACACACACACACACACACACACACACACACACACACACACACACACACACACACACACACACACACACACACACACACACACACACACACACACACACACACACACAATATGTGCAAATACTCACCATGGATACAGTCTGTCGGCACACCAACAGCATGCAAAATGCCTTTCTCTCTCTTTCTGTTTTAATCTTTCTTTTAGTCTTTTTCCAAACAGACACCCCAAACCAGACCATATGGTAGAAGACTAGAGGTTTCAACGTTCTCAGAGCTAATGCAAACAGATTTGTGGTTTTGCAGTGTGTGAGAATAAAGATACAGATCTGCAATCTTCAACTTTGGGCTTCATGCTGCTGACATGATCCAAAAGCAAAGCTGCTTTTCACTTGTAGCCTCTGTACTATAATCAAAATGACATTGACGACCTTGTCATGTGAAATTAGTACAAATCCTGGTCTTAGGAAATTTAATTGACCCTGGTTTAATTGGGTTTAATCGCTTTCACAGAAAATTTCCTCTCCTTAACGCTTTCTGTTGCCCATGTTATGAGATGGACATCCTTTCACATAGCGCTTTCCTTCATATAGACTTCCCATTAGCAGCCAGTAATAAGTGTTGGGAGTCATTCCTTTGATTGTGAAGTGTCTCAGTAGTTTTAGTGGTACTTGGCTATTATCATTCTCCGAGGTAACATGCAAAAGCCCCTTTTATGTCTTCCCTGAACTTTGGCCAGCTGGATGTGTTTAGGAGGGTTATAATGTAACAGAGGTTCAAAAGACTTCACTACCTTCCATTTACCTCTCCTGCCGTTCGTGTTGTGCTGCTTTAATATGCTTCCATAGGGGTCTGGCTCTTATAAAAGCCAGATGGGTAAAGAAAAGAGAGTGAGGAAAGTAGAGATGAGAGGGAGAGAGAATATGGTTAAGAGTGAGAGCTTTAGTGGGATGATGGAGATTTTATTATTGCATGTGCCATCAAATGTCAATGGGAATTTTCCATCATGTTTAAGAATATCACTTAAAATGTGTCCGAACCAGGCACACAAAGTTGTCTTCATGTTAATCCAAGTTTCTTTCCTAACAGAGACAAGTTAAACTGAATTTTGCTGCGCTGTTGGTTTCTGTTTCTGTGGTATCCGTGAGTTGCTCCAGGAAAATTTGTCTTCAAATAAGTGTACTGTAAGTTGAATTAGATAAACAACAAATTAATTAGGATTTATTTTAGGGATGCAATGTATATCGATTATCAGACCTACATCAGATAGATATTGGGTGTTTTTAGTTTCTCTGTGTCTGTCAATGTTGGGGATTTAATTGTGCATGTTATATAATCTTTGGCAAATATCAAAATTAATATTCATTTTTCAAAAAAGTTTATTTTTAAGTTTAAGTTTTTAAAATGACTGAATTTTGACTGAAGTTTGTTTTATTTGTAATTTTTTTTAATCTATGTTTTATAATTTAGTTGTGTTATTTATGTATTGGCATTAAAAAAAAATCGATCTAACCAATATTTTGTTACATGCGGTCACATTTATCTTTGGTCGGTCGAAATTTGTGGGCAAAATCCAGTCATTCTAATAGGAACGCACTCTTGGGGCTTTTGCATGAGGGCGAAACATTTCCTCACGCAGATTTTGCTTATGTTCATATTCAAATTCGCCACACTGACCCTCAGAAAGCTGATTGCTTTAAAAATGACTTCTGTGCAAGCTGTGCTTCATACATTTTTACTCTACTGACAATAAAAATTGGACCTGTTTTTGCACCCTCTATAATAAACCATTAAAAGTGACTGCAATCACTGTCCTGTTCAAACTTTGTTGTCTTTTTTAGTGAGGCACCTAACCACAGATTACTTCGGAGTAATCCCTGTAATTAGTCCACTATGTCACATTGACTTGTAACTATGTAATTTTTGACCATCTCCCTTCACAGTGCAATTATGTTAGTAAATAATGTTCTCATGAGCCTTGCGTCTCTTAAATCAGGTTTCCATGGACACATGGTGGGATACTGTAAAATTTTACAGAGGCCTAGTGGTGTGACATGGGTGTGTCTGTACCTCACCTCCATTATAAAACTCTGGACCAGGCTGCCTTGGTATTAAAAAAGTCATAAATAAATGAAAAAAAAACAACAACTAAATTTCTTCTCCATCAGCAAACAGCAAGGCTACAAGAAAAAGAACAAGAGAGTGGAAGAGGGAAGTCAGATACGAAAAGAACTGGCCAAGAACACTTTACTGGAACCACTAATACTTGCTGGCCCTCCAATGCAGCCTAGTCTTTAAGCCAAAACCCCACACTGAGGCAAAGAGTACACCAATACAGTCATTATAACCATTCTGTTACTCTTTTTCCTGGTTTACAGGCAAATAGGGTTATGTCATTCAGACTGAGAGGCCCCATTAGGAAGCTGAGAAAGTTATGGATTCTACTTTGTTACAAATGTGGTTGACATGAGTAGAACTGGCAACTACTTCCACTAGTTCCTCTTTCAACCAGCTGTAAATGTTCTTTCATTTTTCTGCCATGCTCAGAGGTTAACTAAATGTATTTTTTGACTATTTTTAAAGGGATAGTCATCATTTACTCACTATCATGCCATTCCAAACCCTTATGAATTTCTTCTGGTGTTGCAATACCTATATTTCAGTGGTCGTTACCAATACAGTTAAATTTGACCATCCGCTCTACCAATTTTGGTACCATATAGCAAAACCTATTGGAACTACTATTTGAACTATTTGAAAATAAAATAATATAATATATAATTATTAAATAAATTAAGTCACTAATTGTTTATGCTAAAATAATTAAGTAAATAATACATTAATAAAACATTGCATGTAGCCTTCACAGATCAGTTTTGACATCAGATTTATTTTGTTCCTTCCTGTCACGGTGTGGGTTTTGTGTCTTGTTCCTTGTTTTTGTCGGTCATGTGATTCCCTGTTTGCCATGTGTCTTGTTAATTGTCTGATCATTGTTCCCATGTGTTTCTGATTAGCCACGCCCCCTTGTTATCTTGTTTAGCTTGTTTGCCTGTCTATTTATACCTCTGTGTTTCAATTGTGGTTTGTCGGTCGTTGTTGTTGCTTCAGTGTTCCTGTCCTGAGTTCCGTGTTCCGTTGTTTCACCTGTTCTTTTATTAAATGAACTGCATTTGGATTCTCTCTCTGCTTCGTCCTTGCTGCATCATCACACTTCCTTTGCTATGGTTATCACTGTCAATCATGACAATTGATGTGGTAATATGGTTGTCATTCCCAAACTTTTACTTTGTGTAAATTTAAAAATAAGACTTATATTCTTAGTTTGATTTGGTCATAATCATTAAAGCTGTTAATCACTAATATTCAGCGCAAACTCACTCTGGCAAAAACTGTTATAATCAATGAAGCTGTCAACATAGCAAAACAAGTCTCTTATTTATTTGTATTCACACTTTGTTAGTTATAAGGAAGACATTGTGAGCTTGCAGTTTATTCGCCCTAAGCGAAAACTCTTGAGTAGTATTGAGGGGGCTTTCACACTGGCAGTTTAGTTCGGAACGGGGCACGGTTCGCATGAAAAATCGCTAATGTGAACGCTGTCATGGGACCCGGGTGCGCACTGAGGTACCGAACCCGAGACTACCTGGAGGAGGTGGTCTGAGTTCGGCTGCTCCCGAACCGTGCTGCGATTCGCGTGTATGTGAAAACAACACGGACTCGGGTGCGCACTTGTTCAGGAAGTAAAGTATCCTGCACATGCGTTTTAGCCGATTATGATGTATTTAGTTAAATAAAACACACGTAAGGGATGAAGATTTACCCTGGATACGAGCAAGAGTGAGTCTGCAGTGTATTCGCGCATAGTGCGTGCAATCAGGGCAACAAATTAATGGAAATCCACTGTCTCCTCAAAAGAGTCAATTTGCAAGCAGCGGAAAGACAGCTTATGCTTGTTTACTCAGCTATGAATAATAGCACCAAATTAATAAAAAACACAATATATTGACCCGCGTCGTGTTTTATATCATGCGCCGTGCACGTTTGCAATGACGTAAGATGCATGCAAACGCACCAGAGTTCGATAGAATCAAGTTGAGTGTGAAACCAGACCAACGCTGCGGGTGGCGCCGGGAACAATCGCGCCCGGGCTCGGACCGCAGCAAACGAGCCCAGTGTAAAAGCCCCCTAAGTAGATTCTAACTAACTTAGGGGGCTTTCACACTAGCACTTTTGGTGCGCACCTGGGTTCGAATGACGTCAGAGTTCGGTTCGTTTGGATGATGTGAACGCTGTTTTCCGAACTCGGGTGCACACCCGCTAACCGTACTCGAGTCCGTTTAGGGGGCTTTTACACTGGGCTCGTTTGCTGCGGTCCGAGCCCGGGCGCGATTGTTCCCGGCGCCCCCCGCAGCGTTGGTCTGGTTTCACACTCAACTTGATTCTATCGAACTCTGGTGCGTTTGCGTGCATCTTACGTCATTGCAAACGTGCACGGCGCATGATATAAAACACGACGCGGGTCAATATATTGTGTTTTTTATTAATTTGGTGCTATTATTCATAGCTGAGTAAACAAGCATAAGCTGTCTTTCTGCTGCTTGCAAATGGACTCTTTTGAGGAGACAGTGGATTTCCATTAATTTGTTGCCCTGATTGCACGCACTATGCGCGAATACACTGCAGACTCACTCTTGCTCGTATCCAGGGTAAATATTCATCCCTTACCTGTGTTTTATTTAACTAAATACATCATAATCGGCTAAAACGCATGCGCAGGATACTTTACTTCCTGAACAAGTGCGCACCCGAGTCCGTGTTGTTTTCACATACACGCGAATCGCAGCACGGTTCGGGAGCAACCGAACTCAGACCACCTCCTCCAGGTAGTCTCGGGTTCGGTACCCCAGTGCGCACCCGGGTCCCATGACAGCGTTCACATTAGCGATTTTTCATGCGAACTGTGCCCCGTTCCGAACTAAACTGCCAGTTTGAAAGCCCCCTTAAAAAGGTGGTCTGGGGTACGGTTCATGTGAACTCCACTACGGTTCGCTGCTGATATGAACGCAATCGAACCAAACCGCGGAAGTGAACCGCTATTGATGAAGTATAATGTATAATGTGGTCGACAGGACAGTCGTCAGTGTGCGCGCGCGCGTGTGTGTGTACACTTACCTTGACGAAAAGCGGGACTGACGCACTGCAAGCAGAGAGATGATTAATGCTTGCCGCAAAAATTGTCTGTGGCGGACAGCCAGCTGTCTTTGGAACGATTTTAGTACTTTTGCGGCAGACAGATGCAAGTGTGTTTCTGTATCTTTTCTTTGAAAACAAAACCAAAGGTTAAAAAAAAGAAGAACAAATGTGAAGCGAGCAATTCTATCCATTTTGACGCCTTTTCATTCATAGCGGCGCCGGTTACCAAGCAACACGATTATGCGCCAGCTGCAGCTTGATGACGCAAGCGTACCGCGGTTCGGATACAAATAATATAATGTGAACACAGTCCATCGGGGGCAGGGGAGGGGGGACCAATCGAACTCGGGTTCGGAACAGGCAATCAAACCAAGTGTGAAAGCGCCCTTAAACACCTTTGAATGGCCATTGCGTTCACATGCTCAACAGACCTGTCTGTGATGGTCTACAATGCTAAACGTTTTCATAAAAACACATAAAAATAAACCTTTGATGCTCTCCACAGAGCGCTCACACAAAAATGCACGTTAAGCAGCACCTCTCACCGAAACTCTGTATTATATATTAGGGTACTGCAGAAAAGCTGGTACCTTCAAATTTTTACAATTTCAGTATCAAGGTACTAGAATTTTATTTTTACAAAACGTACTGTTTTTGTAGAACACAAAAAGACATGCTTAGTGTCGAAGCTGCTCTATTCCGAATGGGGAAGGTAAATGGTGACCATGTGAGCCAAAACGACCAAAAAATACCATAATAATCAATAAGTCATGTGGCTATATTTCAAGTCTGTGATAGCTTTATGTACAGTAAGTACAGTCAATTTACGTTGAAAATCATGTTTTACTCACCATTCAATTTCCTTGTAATGAAATAAGTAGCTTTGACCTATTGCTAATAATATGTTTTGCATACCATTGTATAAAGAAAATCATATGGTTTTGGAAATGACATGAAGGTGAGTAAATGTTGACAGAAGTTTCATTTTCGCGTGAACTATCTTTTTAAGCCCTAGGACTTCATCATTAGATAAGGCGGCCCAGACATGTCTGACATGCTCAATGGCTAAAATTCTTGAAGAACAGATTGATGGAGTGAGATTCAAAGTGGTTTCATGCAGTACAGTATGCTGGAAAGGCTGGGCCTCTGGTTTGGTGCAGATATACTGTTGTCTGATCAGACAATACCCCGAAGTGAGATGGATCTATGCTAATCGCCAAGCCTAACAGCACTGACAGCGAGAAGAATGAAGACAGAAGAAACGGCTGCCTCACAGCGCCAAGAGTTCCTCATCTGTGTTTGGGAAAGGGAGTGAGAGGGAGAAAGCGTGCTGTGTATTTACTCAGGTGTGTTCCTGTGCTTGGCAACTGTGCTACAACAATATTGAAAACAGGCTGCTGCACTTTATGAACAACCTGAACGAAGGGATGATGTTTCAGTCAAATCTCAGGAGCTCCCCCTCCTTGCTATAATTTTTTTTCATTCAAAATGCAAGTCATGCCTGGAGAAGTGAGTGAGTGCCTCACGAAAATACTAACTTTCATTTATTGTAGTGAATTACAGACCTTTCCCTTGATCATGAATCTGTTTGAGAATTAAGTTTGTTGTTAAACATTTACATTCATGCAAATATTTAGAAGTGTTTATCCAGAGACTTACAAATGAGGAACATAGCAAGCAATTAGCCTTAAATTGTCATTTATTTACTCACCCTCATGTGAACTGCATAAATGAATGAGTCGTTTACTTTTAACCATTTCTTTTCAGTGAACAGAATGATTCCTTGTTACATTTGCGTACTGTGTGAAGATTATCAAGAATGATGTACCCATCAATATCTTGTAATAACTTGTGTTGTGTGTTTCACATCAGTTCTTGATATTGGGATCTCTGCAGTGTGGGGATACAACGATTTAATAGTCATACAGAATGCCATTTTTTATCCAATGACATCATTCAGTGGATGAAACTTCAGTTGCCTGGGTCTGCAGAGTTGCATGCCCCACACAATGCGATTGCAGTGTGCCAATGAAAATACATATTTGTTCTGCTTCTCCTCAGAGCTATCCAGACCATTACCTATGCTTTTGGATAGAAGTTTTCCTGGAGACGTTTTTCCAGGAGGTCTTACTTCTAAAAGGAATCACACAGTGAGTTGAATACTCACTTCAGTCTAACATGGTCAAAGAAGCATATGAAACTTTTGCCAACAGTGAACATATAATATTCATATAACAGTTACTCACCTTTAATTGTTTCATGATAATGGTTACGCATTAGCTAGTCTCAGCCTCAGATGTCATGCCCATAGACCATTGGCTGAACGTCTGATGCATTTGGCACACAAAATTGGAAATACTTCTGGAGTTTCAAAGTCGTCATCTGATTAGTTGAATTCTACAGGATTTCTTTAACGTTCTAACTGGAAAACAAACCCACCATGATGCTAAAACTGCTCATGGAAGAAGAAGGCTGTCATGTTCAGTACTGTGACAATGAGCGCTTATCAGGATCAACTAACCATTGGAATTTTCAAAAGTATGTGAAATTTGCGACATAGACTCTTTAAAATATGTCCAGAGACACGTTGATCTGTTATAGGGATATCGATGTTACATTGTCACATTCCAAAACATGACGCTGAACAAAACAAACTGTGACTGGTTGCTTTTCATGTCAGTCAGACTGCCTCTAGGTGGTCCTTGGCCAATGAAAGCTGCTATGGAGTCCAGACCTTCCACCGTCAGTCTGAAGGTCTAGCTACGCATTAGTTTGCTTTGATTGATCAAGACATTGTATTGTGCAAATAACCCTGCTCCTAACCCTGAAATTTCTGTCAGACTTCACCCAGCAGAGAAGGAATGTGGAGATGACAGATTGGGTCAGGGTGTGTCTTCATATTGAGACATGTTTGTGTGTGGGACGCAAGCTGTGAGTAAGGCCATATCTTCTGTCTGGTCCTTGATGTGGACCTCTGCTGGTATGTAGACCTTGCCCCATGACTGTTCATGGGCTTGCTGTGGGGGACTGGAACTGTGGCTTCTTTTCTCCAGTGGCCTCTAGACTCCATAGGGAGATGCAGACATTTCAGATATTTGCTTTGCAAGTTAAGGAGATCATTTAGGAAAAGAAAGCTAAAACGGTCAAGAGCCCAAAGAAGCAATTATTGCACTATGAAGCACCAGTGTTAGAGATAATGCACATAATACTATTGATTATTTTTCAAGGGAACCTATTATGCAAAACTTTTATATTGTTTTTTAACATAATTATTTGTCCGCAGTGTGTTCACAACCACCCTATTGTGGTGAAAATCCACCCATTCCATTTGTTATTTTCCTAATGAAACAGTGTTTCAAAATGTTTCACAATTCCGAAATGTACTTCACAATGTGACATCACAGGCCCCGACTGGCCACATTATCTGGCCTATAAGCTTAGCTCCTACCCTGAGTGAGCTGTACAATGTCCGCCATGTTTATCTCCTCGCCAGAGCATTTAAAGGTACAATATTTAGATTAAAATATCAAAAAAACACTAGAACAATGGTATACATTTTGATTATTTGTGTACTTACATCATCCCAAATGTTTCCAACAATGTTTAAATCCAGAGAAATCAGCGATTTCAGCAGCTCATGTGCATTTAAAGATATATGAACGAAAACACCATGTTTTTGCTCAAAATAGGCATTTACATCATGGTATAATAAATTATCTGTGGGGAATTTTGAGCTGAAAATTCACAGACACATTCTGGGGACACCTGAGACTTATATTAAATCTTGTAAAAAGGGGCATAATAGGTCCCCTTTATTTTTCAAGGAACACATAAAATGTTTACATTTGCACCGAGTTCAAATAATTACAGTTTTTGCCCGTTGCTTGAACACATTTTGCAAAACTTCGCTCATTGTGCCAAAACTCTACACACAAGTAAACATGACACAACATTGGGAAATATACCATTCACATCTGTGTCAAATTGAAACTCTACAATCAAAACCTAAACTCTGCTATCAAAACCTAACATTCCTTTGTCAAAATGTAACTCTGATGACAAAATGACACATACTTGCATCATATGCATACACTTTCAGATCAGGGGGATCACACTAGTCTACTTTATATAAAACACTGCAGTCTTTGATTTTCACTGTTTATTCAGAAGGCATATTTTCAGGAGGCACATTTTCAAACAACCAAATAAGCAAATAGGCCTACTCAATATTGTACATTGCAGCACTGTACATTGCAGTAACATGAATTCAGATAAAGCAAAAAAAAAAATATGATGATAGAAAAAACACTATACTGTAAACACAGAAAATCATGGCAATTGTGCATACGTGGGCTCATGGATCCCACCGTCTGTTGGGGTCTGGCCACAGGACCTCATCGACATCGCAAGCAATGTCTTCTCCCGCTAGGCACCGGGGAAAATATCCCCTTGCATGTCGAAACCATCCATGGATTGCTGTCACCCTAATGTCGCCGCAGGCCTGTTCCATTGCCTGCAGAAGAGGCATGCGGGCATGTGGTTGGCGGTTATATACACGCCATCTCCAAGCCGAAAATAATTCCTCTATAGGGTTTAAAATGGTGAGTAAGGGGGCAAGTATACCACTTCAAATTGATTGTGGTTGGTGAACCAGGCCTGGACCAGAGCAACCCGATGGAAACTGACATTATCCCATACCACCACAAACCTGGGCTGATCTGCTCTGTTCTGTACAACTATATTATGGAGAGCATCTAGAAATGTGAGTATATGTTGGCTATTGTATGGACCTAGTTTTGCATGATAATGCAGAAGCCCTCGAAGGCTTATGGCGGCACACAATGTGATATTTCCCCCGTGCTGCCCCGGGACGTGCACAATTGCCCTTTGGCCAATTACATTACGACCCGTCGTCTTGTTTTGCTCAGGTTGAATCCAGCTTCATCAATGAAAACGTGATGTGATAATGTGATATACTGTAGTACAGTGCTGTAAATACCATCTGAGTGGAGTAGAAGGTAGAGAGGTGAAGACATACCTGTTTTCTAGTTGGAATGTTCTTATTACAGATGCCACTGTGGAGCGGCTTAGATGTGGGTGGACTCTCTGCCCAGCTTCCCTCATAGTCAGGCCATGGTTGATGACATGGTCCACCAAAGTTGCTCTTATATCATCAGAAATAGGGGTCCATGCATGGCCTCTTTGACCTTGACCTTGTCCTCCTCCTCATCTTCCTCTTCCTCATCCTCTTCCTCATCTTCTTCCTCTGCCTCTTGCTTTCCCTCCATCAATGCTTGCAAAGTTCTTGAAATGGCTAAACTTTTTGTAGCTGGCTGATTGGTGTTCAGTTTTGCAAGTAGGTGCCTTCAGGTGTGTATTTGAGTGGTTGCAATTACCCGATGTGTTTTGTATTTTGGATACATGTGTTTTCCAAATGGCACCCTGAGATTTAATTTTTGAACGAAGTGTCTTATGTATGAAATAGAGTGTAGTATGCAGGACCAAGTGTGTTGCATAAAGGAGTAAGTGTCTTGCAGAATTGCAACTAGAGTGCAAAGCAGCGCTTTTGTTTAAGGAATGGGTACATGTGTTTGAGGTATGGTAACAAAAGCTTCAAGTTGTGTTACTTTAGTCTAAGCATGGTTCTATAGTGTTCAAGCAACGGGCAAAAACTGCAACATGCATTAAAAATGTTTTCGTTTAAATGCATTATTCTTTTTTTTCTCATTTATTTACTATTTAATTAGTAAGACATAATTTTTTTTGCAAAAAAGTTCAAATGCAATATTTACTTTTTCTAAGTAAACCAATATTGTTCTACATTATTTTCGATAAAAGTATGAGTAACGCAATATTGTAATATTACTTTTAAAAGTAACATTATTCAACACTGATGTGCAGAGAATTCCTTGTTATTTCATGCCAGAATGAGTGTCAATCACTAGTGTTAACTAATTTCATAACTTTTTTTAATCATGGATTCAATCAGAATGGCTAAACTTGTCTCTAGTACAGTTAGTGATTTGATACTTTAATGTGTGCAGTTGGCAGGGAGGCGACAGTAGTTCTCTCGAGGCCAAATTGACTCTGACGTTAGGGAGGATATTCCTCATCTGTTGGCCATTGTTGGAGATAATGGGAGCCATACTACATCAACACTACATCATAGACAGCCTTTGACCCCCTCTCATTTCCAGTGATGCCGCTCTGTGGCACTCCCAAGACGGTAATCATGCGTGGAGCTCAATGGGATATACTTTCACCTCAAACCCAGCTCAGAGTTGGCAGAGGCCCCTATATGAACACAGAATGACTAGAAATCTGGGGCAAAAGCAGAGGATTTGGGGTGAACACAGTCGATGCAAAAATATACCACATGTTAGCAACTGAGGGCAACATAGCTGGAAACCTTTATTAAACATGGGCATAACCGCTGTATCTGTGACCATGTGCTTTTATGGCACCAGAGTCTGTAAAGGCTTTACTCAATGGCCTGTGTAATCTTTCAAATGACTTATGTCAGCCATAACCGGGTCTCTTGCGGATATTGGCTCACTTGCCTTCCTTCCAGACTGGAAAATGTGGAACGGTCAATCTGTTTTGTATTTTTTCTTAACGAGGCATGTTTACAAGGTTTGTTTACAATGATATAATCAAAGCTGCAATACAGAGAGACTTCGCCTTGTCTGTGGTCGGTTGTGGTTATCGTATGCAGATTTTGCAAGCCACTCTGGAATTCCAATAGGTCAGACTTATAAGCTGCCAAATCATTTTTGTTGGATCTATTTCACATAATAGCCTTGAAGATATCTTCATAAAATCACGACATCTGTAAACTGAAACAGTGTTTGGTATTAAAAAATTCCACATATTGAAATATTTCCATAGTGCAACTGATAGAACATGCCGCTGACACTGTTAAGGTCATGTGTTTTATTCCAAGAGAACATACTGATGAAAATGTTTAGCTTAAATGCACTGTTGAAGGAATAGTTTTTTGTATGACAGTATCAGTCTCTCGCATCGTTCTAATCTAAAGGAACTTTGGCCCTATTCTTTACAACGTTGCTTCAGTTCATTGAGGTTTGCGGGCATTTGTTTATGCACCGCTCTCTTAAGGTCCTGCCACAACATTTTATTCGGGTTGAGGTCTGGACTTTGACTACGTCATTGCACCCTGATTATTTTCTTTTTCAGCCATACTGTTGTAGATTTGCTGGTGTGTTTGTGATCATTGTCCTGTTGCATGAACCAATTTCGGCCAAGCTTTAGCTGTTGGACACATGGCCTCACATTTTACCCTAGAATACTTTGGTATACAGATGAGAACATGGTCGACTCAAAGACTGCAAGGTGCCCAGGTCCTGTGGCTGCAAAACAAGCCAAAAATCATCAACCCTCCATGAGCGTGATGGACAGTTGGTATGAGGTGTTTGTGTTGATATGCTGTGCATTATGGCCAAAGATCTCCACTTTGGTCTCGTCTGTCCAAAGGGAAATTGTTCCAGAAGTCTTAGGGTTTGTTCAGATGCAACTTTGCAAACCCAGGCCATGCTGCTGTGTTCTTCCTAGAGAGAAGAGGCTTTCTGCTGGCAACTCTTCCAAATATGCCATACTTTTCCTGTCTTTTTCTAATTGTACTGTCATAAACTTTAACATTTAACTTGTTAACTGAGGCCTGTAGAGTCTGAGGTGTATTTCTTAGGCGTTTTGCGATTTCTCTGAGCATTGCACGGTCTGACCTTAGGGACGTCCACTCCTGGGAAGATTGGCAGATGTCTTGAATGTTTTCCACTTGTGAATAATCTTCCTTACTGTGGAATGATGGTCTTTCCTCCTTGGCATTGTGTTAACACACACCTGAATGCTCCAGACCAACAAACTACCAAAACTTCTTCTTTTATAGAGGTGATCACACCTGCTGATGATCAGTTAATCAAAGACATTGATTAGCAGCGCCTGACTGCTACTTACCCTCTTAATTCCTATGGAAGCAGTAAGGGTGTACTTAGTTTTCCATTTTGGCCTAGTTTTTGTTAAATAAATAATGACACAGTGTAATATGTCATGCGTTGTTATTCATCTGAGGCTGTATTTACTTAATTGTAAGACCTGCCAAGGAACAGAAGATTTTTTTTATTATGTCCTGATACATACAGTAAAACCATAGAATTCAATAGGGTGTGCTTTCTTTTTCACATGACTGTATATAAAATAATGTTGAATTTTATCACTTATTGGAAAAGAAATCTTCATGTGAACATACTTATCTTCATCTGTGTTTTCACCATGGAGGTCCCTGTTATTTATTAGCATTTACTGAGTGGAGAGAAAGCAAGACCTCAAAGCGTTGTGTGTGTACCCCCCAGACTGCAAAAGTTATTAGTTGTGTTAGACAGTGTCTATAATGGTTTAAGCACCAGGGGCCTCCGAAAGAGCCATTTTGCTGTTAATTAGAGGGCAGTGATTTAGCCCTGTGGAGAGGCAGGCCACCGGTGCACTCATTTCCCCTCATCTTCACACTCCTAGTCACGGCCCCTCCTGAGCGATGAGTCAGCCCTGCCTGCTCGGCCCATGCCAGACAGGAAGCCCCATCTGCCCTGCGCCCAGGCTCATCATCTGCCATTGGTGCATGCTGTGATTTGAGGTAAAACTAATTAAGTGAAACAACAAAGGATCTTGAGCCAACTCCCGCTGATTATGTGCTTGATCTTTATCTCTTGTGCATCTTAATACTTTCACACATACTGTATGGTTTAACGATTTATCTCTATTTCTTGTCAGATTGATTATAAAATTTGGTCTAAGTGGTTCTTAATTTTTTTCAGGTGGCATATCTCCTCACACCTCAAATTCATCTTTTTTAGATGGTTTTGTTATTATTTAATTGAAATTATCAAGGCTGTTGTTTTCGAACCTAAATGTGTTGATTATATGCTCACAAGAGTCTGAGTTACGTCGTTGAAACGAGACAAAAACACTTCAGTGTAAATTAGTGTTAACAGATTCAGAAAATTAATTTATTAATGCTGATTAATTGATTATTCAGTGTTGGTGCTTTTTGTCAATTATAATTTGTCTCAAAAAACAGACTCTGTATTAATTACTTGTGGACAACGGGGAATCCAGAAATCCATTAGCAGATTTCCATTAATGTTTTGCAAACATTATCCATAATAAACTGTCATTTACAGACAAAGCTTTATGAAATAATGTACTTATATATGTGATATAGTAACAGCCGACTGCTTCATATATCAACAAAAGTCTCTTTGCAAACTCTTCATTACACTGTGCTTCTTTTACAAAAAAATCTGTAGTCAAAATCTCAGAACAAACATATCTTCAAAGCAATCTAAACTGCCATCTTCCTGATGCTGGTATCCTTCAGAAGTCTCTACATGAGCAAATGAGATGTTTAAACTGGCCAAAGCAAATGTTCCTATATGCTTCCATTTACTTCTCCATTTGTCCTCTTGCCGGCAGACTCAAACGCGTGGAGTACATCAGAAAGTAAACGGGCATCTGTACCCAGTGTCAGTTATTATAATGGGTTCCATTTGCTTTTGGTGCGACACAATGCTCTGGCACAAAGACCTCTTAGGCCCTGTTTACATCTGGTATTAAGATGCGTTTTGGATGATCGGATCACAAGTGGACGACGCTAAATACAGGTGTAAGGCCGTGTGTCCACCAAAGCGTTTTTAGCCAGCTGAAAACGCTAGACGCTCTGCTGAAAATGCCTAGCTGTGGGCGCTTGAGAGCGTTTTGGCAGCGCAGCGTTTTTTCAGTTGAGACGATTCGTTGCTATGATACAGAATATCCGCAGCACAGTTTAGTTGTAACTGTTTTCGTAGGTAAAGGTAGAAGTGCAGGTAAAAAGTGACAGTGATGAGTGCTGCGTTTTACCCAAAGTTGAACATTCTTCAACTCTCGGCGACCAGTAAAAAACGCTGGGTGCTCAGCGCTTGAGCGTTAAATATACGCTCAGCGCCTCGTTGCGCTCATGGCGTTTAAAAAACGCGGCGCTCCCATTGAAAACAATTAGAATTTTACGCCAGGTGCGGGAAAAAACGCTTTGGTGGACACACGGCCTAAACTGAAAAAAAAAGACTGCCTACTCTCCGTCTACTGGTCTAATGCGTAAACATTATGGAAAGCGCTAGCCAGATGGGATTTAAACTTTGTTGGCTGAAGACCCAAGTTTGGTTTAAAGACGAAAAACGTACCAAGCACAATGTTCTCTCACCATTCCTGATTTCTAACATGCACTCACCACATTCAATGTTGTCTTGCGGCTGTCAGAGCAGAAACGAAAGCTTCTGCTCTCTGTGTGTTTTTCTGTTATCTCCGTTCGTTCATATGTAAATTGCGCAAGCTTAGTCTATTAGATCGAAGATCTGAAAAAAACAACGACATACATTTACCCACCAATAGATCCTCCCCTTGAAGAAATCAGGACAAAAGTGGTTGAAAGTGGACAAAAGAGACGGATTAAAACACCAAATGGGAATATGTCTCCCTCGTCTACGTGATCCGATCGACCAAAACGCATCTTAATACCAGGTGAAAGAGTTAACATACTTTCAAACAAACTTATTTGTTACTAATTTCATATACACACATACCCTGGCACTGTTAAATGTGTGTGTGTTTTTTATTTACTTTTTAGGCATTCAAACCATCTACATGCATCAATGTTAATGCATAATGCTCACACAAACACATTTGCCAATAAGTGTAATGATATTGTTGTGGAATATGGGTGGTTTATATAATTGCTCTCATCCCATATGTTGTACTGACTGTCAGCATGGATTGATTTTAATCATTGTTATGTATTTTAGGGCTTCCATATGTTTCATAAGGACCTGCATGTCCCTCTATCTCTTTGCTGTTCATGACCAAACCATTGTCAGATTAGAGTTGTCTGTCTCATCTCAACTGCTCCCACATTACTGTAGAAGTCACTTTAAAATGATTTCCTTGAGCCATCAGATGCAGGTGTTCTCCAAAGATCAAAAGAGACCAAAAGTTAGCCAGCTCAGATCATGATCTCAAATAGCCTGGTTCTATCCGGTCATGTACATTGTAAAAATGCTTTCTGTCTCCAGCTGTGATTTGAATCCGAAGAACATGAATTTCCTCCACATGTTGTTCTGGCTCACAGACTGACCCTTTTGTGGATACATAGAATGACTGTCATTTGATCTATTTTCATTAAACAGATGTAGGGCTGATTCCAGTTAAGGTAATGATAACTGGAGTTTAAGTCATTATTTTTACAGCACTTTAGCTATAAATTATGTAGACGTCTTGTGTTTGGTTGATAACGGCAGGAATGTTAGATATAACCAACGAGCATCTGCAATTGGCCAAATCTTAGATGCGTATAATCAAATAGAAGTGGCAAAACAGAAACACAGACAATACATTTCTTACCTTCCTCCATATCGATAGTTATTTATTATTATTATTACATTTAAAGTCCCCCTGCAGTCAATAATTTTATCCCTCTATCCTTCCCATCTGTGATATATTTAGTTTTTTTTCCCCATGAAAATAATTTGTTCATGCCTTAAAATAGCTTGAATCTAACTCTACACCCATGCTTCATTTAGGATACCTGGATCTCTGAAAATGCAAATTAGTCCCCACCTTCACTCAATCACAGCAGCTCGGACTACCTGATCCACTCACTCAACTGTGGTAGTAAACGCTACACAATGGCAAGTGGAAATAATTCAGCAGTATATGTTTGAACCAACTGATTCAGAAGAAGAGGAAGAGGAAATTATACAGGGTCATCTACAAGTTGATGTATCCAAATGGTAATGTGTTTTATGTATCGCTCTCTACAATGTTTGACACATAACAGTAATTAATATGATTATCCTTTTGCTTGACTAAGTTATCAAACAGCTAATGATTCGTTGCTAATGTTACACAAACCATGTGCCCATTCGCCATCTCAGAGTAGGGCTGGGGCGGTATGGATTTTTTCTAACCGCGGTTGAAAAGCAAGATTTTCCCGCGGTATGGCGGTAAACCGTTTTAAATAGCCGCCCCCCCCCCCCCACCCCCCCGCCACCCACAGACTTGCTAGACCGTCTTTGTTAAATATTGTCACCTACATCCGAAAAAAAAACGAGCACAATTTGAAATAGTCAAATTTTCATCAAGCAGTAATTTGGCATGAACCAATCACTGAATAGATTTCCTTATTTAAGAATATTCTCAGATACATTCGCATTGAATTCATCATTTTCAGGATTATGATGTTCACATTGGAAATGAAAGAACACCTATTGCAACATGTCTTAATTACAAATATTATACTCCATAATTATGTTTACATAATATAGTGTTATTTTTTATTTAATCTATGTCGATTATATGAAGAGTGAACAGCATGAGTAAGATAGGATCATACGATGGGTCAGACACAATTTTGACCACTTTATTAAGTTTTGTTTTGTAGAAAGCCTTTCTTTAAATTAAATTTCGTTTTGTATAAATTGTACCTTAAATTTAAATCCTGTTTCATTAACTAATTGCCTGGAATAAAGAATTAAGAAGCAAATAGCAGACATATAATCAAGAGGACGTGGAAGCGCGGGTGCGATCTCTTGCGCGTGAACTGGAGCTCGTCTCATAAATGAACCGAAACTCGGCGTAGGCTCGGCCTAAATGTCTACTTTTAAACAAAATTCAAAACGAAATGATAACATTTTAGTGTACAGTAGCCTAGTCAGGTAAGGTCAGGTTTGCCGATGTGCGTTATAGGCTATTTACTTATTCATATTTATCCCTGTGCGCCGATCGGAGACGGAGTTCACTGCTGATATTCTGGGGATACAACATAGCCAATATACTAGGGACTTTAGCCTTTAAATACCTTTGCTGCATTGGATCAGTGTTCTTTCTAGAACAGCCAAGAGCTTTCTAGCCTCGCGACAGCAGCGCCTCGCATTGCTCATAGACCTTAAAACAGTCAGCGCCGTGGATGCGGTTTCGAAAATTTATCAAAAAACTTTGGTGCGGGTGGATGGCGGAAAGATGATGAGTTTTGTGATGCGGTTGCGGATGAAATAATAATAGCCCATCCGCGCATCTCTAATACGAATGGAATGTTATTATGCGTCATGGAACATTGCGCTCCTCAACTCGCGAAAGGTCGGATTTGATTAATCTTTTGATGATAAGTTTTGTTTAGAAAACCTTGAATCCATGTAAGCCACAATATCATTAGACATAATCCATGTCATTAGAATCAATGAATCCATGTCATTAGACACAACGTGCACACATGTGCAGGCCAAGTTTTTTTTTTTTTTTTTTTTTTGCGGTGATGTCGGTGACGAGATCAGACCCGCGGTTGGAGTCACGTGACCGCGGTAATGCGGTAACCGTCCCAGCCCTATCTCAGAGTGAGACAGCTACCTTCTGTCATGAATTATGTGGCTGTTGTTCTTTTTTTGGCCATGTGAGGTCCTCAGTGTTTTTCTTTTGTTGTTTTATGCCTGCCACATGTTCTCATTATTGATTTATTAGTTTCACCTGAACCTTGTTAAGCTGCCTATTCAAAACCCTGTTATCTTGAGTTCTATGCTCAGTCTTGAGTTGACACCGGTGCAGTTTTGTTGGACTAAACCTGTCTGTGAGTTATTATTCAGAGTACTTTTTCAGAGTATTTTCCCCCTGTGATTATTGTTTGTTACCGACCTGTACATGCCTTTTTTTGGATTACGAGTTTGCCTCCTGCTTTTGGATTATTCACTGATTCTGACTGAGATAGTGGACTCTGACCTTTGTCTGGATTGTACTTTTTGTTTTTACCTGTTCCTTGTTGGATACTTTTGCCCTGCTTTTCAAGTAAAGCCCTTGAACTGAGTTATTGTCTCTACCTCTGCATTCTGAGTCGAATACACCACATTGTGGCACCGAGGTAGTGCTTCCCCCTGCTACGCAGGAGACCCGGGTTCAATTCCCAGTCGAACATAACACCTTCTAACAATCAGCATCCTTAGAAATAAATGCTTTGAACATCATAGAAAGTCAGCGGAGAAAAGCCCTGCCTCGCACGTTGACATGATTGGTTATTGATGTTAACACAGATGATTGACATGATGTTTTGACGGTATAAACGGGCAGTTTCAAACTGTTTTTTTTAGACTGTCTTTGGTACAAAGCAGTTTTAAGGAGAAAATACTCCGCTATGGTGTTGACTGATGAATTTGCACAAGGTTTGTCTTAAAGCATATTAAAAACTCTGGATTGGAGGATGGTCTCAACGACCTCAGTCGAGAGACCAGATTCTATGAGCTGGGCCCCCTCAGAGGCCAAGCCCACAACTTCCACAGCTCTGGGCGGGGGTGAAGAAGCGACCCACTCGCCTGAGAGAGAAGGTCCCTCCTGATCGGAATCTCCAGAGGAGGGCAGACAAGGAGAGATACCAGGTCCGCAAACCATACTCGGGCCGGCCAGTACGGGGCTACCAACAGTAGACTGACCCCGTCCCGGCGAACCCTTTCCAGAACTCCTGGGAGCAGAGCAATCGGGGGAAATGCGTACAGACGTGACCTCGGCCACGCCTGTACCATAGCGTCCAACCCCAGAGGGGCTGGATGGCTTAGAGAGAACCACAGTGGGCAGTGTGATGTCTCTTTGGATGCAAACAGGTCTACCTCGGCACGACCGAAATATTTCCACAGGAGCTCCACCACCTCGGGGTGGAGTGTCCACTCCCCGGGCCTCGGCCCCTGCCTCGACAGGATGTCTGCCCCTAGATTTAGATACCCTGGGATATAAATCGCCCTCAATGAAAGAAGCTTCCCCTGGGACCATAGAAGGATCTGGCGAGCCAGCTTGTATAGCGGGCGCGAACGCAGACCTCCCTGGTGATTTATGTAGGAGATCACCGATGTGTTGTCTGACCGGACAAGAACATGATGACCCCTCAGGTCTGGGAGGAAGTGTTTCAGAGCCTGAAACACAGCCAACATTTCTAGACAGTTTATATGCCAAGAGAGATGATGGTCCTGCCACAGACCATGAGCAGGGCGACCACTCATGATCGCCCCCCAGCCCGTGAGGGAGGCATCCGTCGTTAGCGTTACACGACGACAAGGAGCTTCCAGCACGGGCCCATGAGATAGGAACCAAGGTTCTTTCCACATGGTCAGGGCGCGAAGACAACGTCGCGTGACCCTGATCATGCGGAACGGGTTTCCCCTCGGGGAGAACCCCTTGGTCTTGAGCCACCATTGCAACGATCTCATTTACAACAGGCCGCAAGGAATAACGTTGGACGCTGCTGCCATCAGACCCAACAATCTCTGAAACTGTTTGACAGTGAGTGACTGGCCTAGCTTTGCTTGTTTGACGGCCATAAGGATGGAAGGGATACGAGCAGGAGACAGACGTGCCTGCATCGTCGTCGAATCCCAAATTACACCCAGAAAAGTGGTCCTCTGCAGCGGAGATAGCACACTTTTCTTGGCATTGAACCTCAACCCCAGTTTCTTGATATGAGCGAGAACGACATCTCGATGCCGAGCCGCCTGATGCTCCGATTGACCTAGAATCAACCAATCGTCGATATAATTTAAAATGCGGATGCCCTGGAGTCGCAGCGGAGCCAGAGCTGCATCCATACATTTCGTGAAAGTCCGGGGAGACAGTGCTAGGCCGAATGGAAGAACCCGATATTGATACGCTTCGCCCCCGAAAGCGAACCTCAGGAACTTCCTGTGTTGTGGAAGGATGGAGATATGGAAGTATGCGTCCTTTAGATCTATCGTGACAAACCAGTCCTCGGATCTGATTTGTGACACGATCTGTTTGAGCGTAAGCATCTTGAACTTGAACTTCCCTACTGTACGATTTAACAGGCGCAGATCTAAAATTGGACGTAACCCCCCATCCTTTTTCGGAACGATGAAGTACCGGCTGTAATAACCTGACTCCCCGCTGGGAGGAAGAACTCGTTCTATAGCTCCCTTCAGCAGAAGAGTTTTTACCTCCTGTTCCATAACCAGAGCCTGCTCGGGGCCCACCACTGTAGGTAGGACTCCCCTGAATCGAGGCGGACGAGACCTGAACTGAATAGCGTAACCCTTTTCGACTGTCTGCAGGACCCAATGAGATACATTTGGAAGGTTTTTCCACTCTGCCAAAAAATCTACTAAGGGTACCAGCCTCTCGAGGCTGGCCTCTGGAATATTTGGAGCTGCAGACACAGTGCCCTGTAACAGCGCACCGGCAGGGAACAACTGGTCTGACAGCTCTGGACCCCTCCTCAGAGGGAGCGAGCGCCCCTCGGGGAAACACTCGCTGGGACCGTCTAGGGGGAAGGGGAAGAAATTTCTGGAGCGCCTGCTTCTTTTCTTCCTGAAACCTCTCGATGACAGAATTTACCGAGTCACCGAAGAGGCCAGCAGTTGAAAGCGGGGCGTCCAGGAGGAAAGTTTTCTCCTTCTCCTTCATATTGGAGAGGTTTAACCATAAATGTCTCTTCGTGGCCACCAGGGCTGCCATAGAACGGCCCACTGACTTGGCCGTCTCCTTGGTGGCACGGAGAGATAAATCTGCTGCCTGACGAAGCTCTCTTATCACATCAGCACTAACCTCTTCCCCTTCGCTCACATCTTTAAGCAGATCAGCCTGATACGCTTGAAGTATCGCCATGGTGTGAAGGCATGATGCTGCTTGACCCGCCACTGAATAAGCTTTGCCCACCAAAGCCGAAGTATTTCTTAAGGGCTTGGTAAAGGCTGAGATAAGGCAGAGCCCGTCTCAAACCCCTCTGTTAGATCCAACTGCGATCCCCACGACAGGCGTCGCCGCTCAGCCTCAGCAAAAGCGGGACCCGATCCACGGGGAGCGCGCACCGAACCGCTCTCCTCAAAGAGCGATCGGCGGGAGCACAGCGTCCGTAGAGGTAGAGGCTCGCAATGCTCACAATCAGCCCCCTCGAGAGCTGACTGGGCATGCTGCACTCCTAAACAAGCAACACATAGTAGATGTGTATCCCCGCCAGTAATGAAGCGAGTGCAGGGGAAAACACACTTCCTAAACTGTTGCTCGCTCGCCATAATGATATATAGTTCCCTTTCGAGGGAACTCGGACTGCGTCGAATGACACTTTGGGGGAACGCCCCTCAGCGTAGCGTCTCTGAAGTATGAATGAAACTAAGCCAATCTCTGATTGGTGTTGCGTCATGACGTAATGAGTGACGGCATACAAGCGGAAGCTATAAAGGACGCCGGCACACATAAGATGTCAGCTTTTTGTTCTTCAGCAAAGCGCTCTCTGTTTGACTTGTCTGTCTTATTTGGTGTTGTCTGTCACAAAGCATTACATTTATACATATATATATTATGGCGAGCCCAAGTTTCACTCGGTGTGTGCATCCCTGCCCTCGTTATATCACGGGTGGGGACACACATTTGTGTACACATTGTTTGGGAGTGCAGTACGCGCTGGCAGCTCTCGAGGGGGCTGCTTGTGAGGATTGTGAAAAACTTCCAATCCGTGTGCTGCGCTCCCGCCTGGCCATTTAAAAAAAAAATAATAATAAAAGGAGGATGGTCAGGCTCGCGAGCCCCGTGGTGCGGGACCCGCGTCTGCTGAGGCGGCGCGGCAACGCTCTTCATGGGGCTCGCAAATGGGTCTGTTACAATATAGAATCTATAGTGGCTCGGATCTCGCGTTTGCTGAGGCAGCGCGTTGATTACGGGTCTACTCTGCAATAAGATTCTGTGACTTGGATCTCGCGTTTGTCGAGGCAGCGCGTAGATCAAAGGTCTACATTGCAATACAGAATCTAGTTGCTCGGATCTCGCTTTGCCGAGGCAACGCGTAGATTACGGGTCTACTTTACAATAAAGATTCTGTGTGTGTGCGAGGCATGAACAGTCAGCTCCTGAGGGTACTGGCTGTGTTCATTGAGAAATATCTCGACGCGTATATCCGTGCGCTGTCGGATGTTTCAGTCTCGCACCTGTTGACTTTCTTCTTGGGTTGGAAGCCAAATATATTGTGAACGACTCGAATCTCGCGTTGCCGAGGCAGCTGTGTGGATTACGAGACCGTATAGCCTAACACAAAACAGTATTGTCTGGTAATTATGGCTGCATTTAATTTTAAGAAATTAAAATGATGAAATATTTCTCACTTTTGAATATCGGAAGTTAGATATTTTAATTCAGCCTACCATTCAGACCGTGTTTCACTTATACAGTGTTTATGGCTACATTTATTTCTGAGGAATTAAAATGATGAGCAGCGAACGCAGGCTTACGGCCATGCAGTGTTCCTTCTGCACATCAAACATCGTTTTTCGATTCTTCCCTGCCGGTCCTCCGCTTCAGGGTATCGAAAACGAGACAAAAATAACAGGGCTATCCCCCCCGTGGAGGGACGAGCGAGAATTGCTCCTCCGTGGAGCCCTCAGAAAATCGATGTTTGTATCCAGCGTCAAGTGCGCTTCGGGACACAACGGTTTTCAGCGAATGCGCGCTGCAGTGTCCGCCCCAAGGGTTTGCGGCCAGGCAGTGCTCATGTTCGCTCATCGGAAACGGTTTTCGATTATTCCCTGCCGATCCTCCGCTTCAGGGTGTCGGGAACGAAACCGAAAGAGCCTCCCCTCAGGGGAGCCCTCAGGAAGTCGATGTCTGTATCCTGCCGTTAAGTGCGCTTCGGGACACATCGGTTTCCAGCGAACGCACGCTGCTCTGTCTGCCCCACAGGCTTTCGGCCCGCCCATCGAGAATCGTTTTCGGTTGAACCCTGCCGGAGATCCGCTTCAGGGGGTCGAGAACGAATCCCGGTTGGTACCCGAAGCCAGGCTCGAGAGCCTGGTTCCTTTGGTAAAATATTTCGATGCATGGAAAAATCTCACGAATATTTCGCCTTGGGCCCTGCGCACCATTCAAAAGGGGGGTACAGGCTGCAGTTCGGTTTACGCCCACCAAGGTTCAACGGGGTGGTCTGGACTGCAGTCGACCCAGTGCAGGGTCGGGTATTGGAACAGGAAGTAAACTCCCTGCTGGTAAAGGAGGCTATAGAACGTATTCCTCCACCAGACAGGGAGTCTGGGTTTTACAGCCGCTACTTTATAGTTCCCAAGAAGGATGGGAGTTGTGTCCAATAATAGATCTCAGACACTTGAATCGTTCTCTGAGGAGATTCAGGTTCAAGATGCTCACTATTCCCATCATCGTGAGTCAAATTCAATCCGAGGATTGGTTTGTCACGATAGATCTAAAGGACGCATACTTCCACATATCCATCCTTCCATCTCACAGGAAGTTTCTGAGGTTCGCTTTCGGGGGCGAAGCATACCAATATCGGGTTCTTCCGTTCGGCCTAGCTCTCTTCCCACGCACATTAAACAAATGTATGGATGCAGCTCTAGCACCGCTGAGGCTCCAGGGGCATCAGGGTACTCAATTATATCGACGACTGGCTGATTCTGGCCCAGACACAAGAGCTGGCGGTTCGGCATCGAGATGTCGCCCTCGCCCACATTCAAAGCCTGGGGTTGAGACTCAACACGAAAAAGAGCGTGTTGACACCAGTTGTCAGACATTGTATTGCTCCTAGACGGCCCTCCGTGGGAGATTTCCCTCAGGAGGGACCTGCTGACACAGGCAGAGGGCTCAATATTTCACCCTCGGCCCGAGCTATGGAAGCTGTGGGTCTGGCCCCTGAGGGGGCACAGTACCTAGAGGCCGGCCTATCAGCTGGAGTAGTGGAGACCATACTCAGCTCTAGAGCTCCCTCCACGAGGAAATTGTACGGCTTAAAGTGGAATGTCTTTACCAATTGGTGTAGAGAGCGTGAGGTGGATCCAGTTAACTGCCCAGTGGCTTCAGTTCTGGAGTTCCTCCAAGATCGCTTTTCAGCTGGTCTTACCCTGTCCACACTCAAGGTGTACGTGGCTGCCATTGTGGGTTTCCACGGTCCTCTGGGTGATGGGCCTCTGGGGAGACAGCAGTTGGTCGTACGTTTCCTCCGTGGGGCTTGGAGGATGAGACCTGCGGCTCGTACCAGGGTTCCCACATGGGACCTGGCAGTGGTTCTCGAAGGGCTGGCCGAGGCTCCCTTTGTACCACTGGAGTCGGCTGAGGCCAAGAACCTTTCCCTGAAGGTGGTTTTTCTGTTGGCCATTACTTCTCTGAGGAGGGTAGGAGATATCCAGGCGCTCTCTATATCTAACGGGTGCCTGGAGTTTGCTCCAGGCGACATTAAAGCCATCCTACATCCTAGGCCGGGCTATTTGCCTAAGGTGCCATCTAATGCGCCATGGCCTACGGTTCTGCAGGCTTTTCATCCTCCACCTCACGTGACGGCGGATGAGGAGAGACTTCATCTGCTCTGCCCTGTCAGAGCTCTAAAAATTTACATTCAGAGGTCCTCTTCATGGCGGAAGTCAGACCAGTTGCTGGTGTGTTTTGGGTCGCCCAAGAAGGGTCTTCCCGCCTCCAAACAGACCATCAGCAAGGATTGTCCATGCTATTTCCTTGGTCTACCAGGTGCGCAATCTGCCTTCACCTTTGGCCGTGAGGGCTCATTCAACCAGAGGCATGGCGTCCTCTAGAGCCCTCCTCTCGGGGGCCCCAATCCAGGAGGTCTGCGATGCAGCAGGATGGGCCACCCCCCACACCTTTATTAGGTTTTACAGTCTGGACATCCCGTCTACGCCTGGCACTCTTGTGCTCTCGTCCTAAGTGTGCCTGTGAGCAGCTTCACACTAGGACAGGCAGGGCGCGTTGTGGCATAGTGGGTACTCGTTCCCCCAAAGTGTCATTCGACGCAGTCCGAGTTCCCTCGAAAGGGAACGTCCTCGGGTTACGACTGTAACCCTTGTTCCCTGAGAAAGGGAACGAGGACTGCGTCTCTTCGCCACGCCTTCCCCTGCCTGGGAGCGCTTGCTTCATCACAGAAGCTGACATCTTATGTGTGCCGGCGTCCTTTATAGCTTCCGCTTGTATGCCGTCACTCATTACGTCATGACGCAACACCAATCAGAGATTGGCTTAGTTTCATTCATACTTCAGAGACGCTACGCTGAGGGGCGTTCCCCCAAAGTGTCATTCGACGCAGTCCGAGTTCCCTTTCTCAGGGAACAAGGGTTACAGTCGTAACCCGAGGACGTTTTTTATATATATATGAGAATATATAAGTGAAAACTCCTGCCTAGTGACAACTAATGACAGACAAAACACAGTATTGAATGATTTCACACACACACAGAGCACTTGCTGAAGTAACAGAAGCTGATGCGCTTGTGTTTTGGGAGTGCTTTATAGTTTCCTGGTCGATGACGTCACCCGCCTATGACGTTCCGTCTCGCCATTGGATTGATTTCATATGTGCTTCATGACGCACTCACGCAGGGGCGTTCCCACAGCGTTTCACGCAGCTCGAGTTCCCTGATAGGGAACAGTAATGTTGTGAAATATAATTACAATTAAAAAAAACTGTTTTCCATTTTAATATATTTAATTGATTTGTCACTCAAGAAACGTTTATTAAGCTGACCATTAAACAAAAAGATCTTTGGTAAGTGCTGTACACACTATTTGTGCTATGATTATTTTCTCATCTGTATTTTCTTTGAAAATGGTCTTTAACTGTTTGCTGTAATACAGGGGTCACCAGTGGAAAGAGGCAATTATGTATCATTTGCCCTCTTCCATCAAACCCACCAAGTGAGCCATGGTAAAGTCCAGCAACTCGAACCACTGAGCAAACACAAATTACAGTTATACTTTCTGTTGGACTCTGTTTCCATAGTTTCTCACAGTGTTTCATTGAGGAAAACTTTTTAATAAACTCAATAAATAAAGATTTAACTGTAGTGTAGTAGACCCAAGTCATGTCAAGCCAATGAAATCTGGACAGGAACTTGGAATCTCTTTTCCTCATGGCATATTCTAGGGCACCTATTGCCAGGCGTACCATAGTCGCACCCTGCTGACTGATTCTAACCACCTCCGTCCTCTCCAACGTTGATGTCAGCGTTTGGAGAACGTTACTATAGTGTTATCATCTGAGTGCTTGCAGCATCTTAGGGGCCCCATTATGATGAGAGGGATCTCCTAGAAATCAGTGTGCTTTATATCTTTTATATTAACTAAATCTTTTTAGCTCTAAATCCCTTGTTGAGAACGAGCCAAGAGTGCCTGTACAAATGGATAATCCTGTAATCTTTGAGAGATGGAAAAATACAGTCATTATCTTGCGGAGCAGTTGCATAATTATAGTTTGTAACAATTATTAATGACTGCATTACATGGCTAATTTAGTATGCCACAGGACTGTTCTCTTATGAAACCATAAGATGGTTAAGTTATGACAACTTACACTTCGTCTAAAGGTTTTAGGTTTTTTAAGGTGTCTGTAAGCTTTTGTAAATGTTTTTGAAAGAAGTCTCTTATGCTCACAAAGGCTGTATTTATCTGATCAAAAATATAGACAGCAATACTGTGAAATATTATTACAATGTTTTCTGTTTTAATATATTTTAAAATGTAATTTATTCCTTTAATGGCAAAGCTGAATTTTCAGCATCATGTCAAAAACATTTGTGCTGCTTAATATTTGATCAGTTTAATGCATACTTGATGAATAAAATGTTACTAACTCCAAACTTTTGAACCAGATTTCTGAGCCACTCCAAAAAAGTGTTTAGTTGTTAAAATTGTAGGTGTTTAAATTGAAGAAAAATGGGTAATGCAAAACTTTTAGGGGTTGATAAGTCCAAAGATTGAACTATATGAACATTCTGTCATCATTTACTCACCAATTTACTCACCCTTTTACTCACAAGTTGTTTAAAACCTGTATGAATTTCTTTCTTCTGCTGAACACAAAGGAAGATATTTTGAAGACTGTCTGTAATTTGATGTACCTAATTGACTTCCATAGTATTTTTTTCCCCTACTATGGAAGCAAATGGGGTACATCAACTGTTTGGTTATTGACATTCTTCAAAATATCTTCTTTTGTCTTCAGCAGAAGAAAGAAATTCATACAGGTTTGAAACAACTTGAGGGTGAGTAAATGATAACAATATTTATTTTTTTTAGTGAACTATTCCTTTAAGGGTGCAACAAGCTAAAAGTACAAGTTTTGCTCCATCACTTATTCATGTCTAAATTTAGTCAGTCCAATCAAGCCATGCCTTGCACAGATAATTTTTGTACCAATATCTATCTAAATTATGACTGTGGGAATGTACTCTTCTGAATACTCATATGGATTACAGTAACTTATATAGCTAGTTATGTACAGTACAGTCTTCAAGAGTAAATGTGATATAAGAATATGTGAGGTCAGTTAAGTGAAACCATGTCCTGGGCCGCACCATCTGGTGTTGAATGAGGGGGGATCCCACACCACTGGTCTGCTGTTTGCTCCGTGGCCGCTCAGTAACACCACTCCATACCACAGTCATTAATCTTTGCGCTTTTAGGTTAGAGCCTCCTGCTGGGCCCAATACACATAACGCAAAGCAAACACATAGTAAAGTTAGGTCGATGTAAAGCATGAGAATGAGATTTTCTGAGTAGATCATGGCTTGTTCGGTGCCTTGTTGACATGAGAAACTATGAACTATATGAACTCTTTGGTCACACTTTACAAAAAGGTTAAATTCGTTAACATTAGTTAATGCATTTGGTATGATGAACCAACAATGATCGACACTTTTTACAGCAATTATTAATATGTCAGTTCTAATTTATAAAATTAACTTTTGTTAATTAATGTTCGGTAACTAACTGTTAACTTATACAGCTCGAAATGTTGAAAATACTATATTATAAAGAGTTACTAATGTATTAGTATACATTACCGTTACAAAGTTTGAGTCTTTAAGATATATTCTTTTTTTTGTCTTTTCTGCTATATCCAATGATGCATTTGTTTGATCAGAAATACAGTAAAAACAGGTATATTTCTAGTTTATATCAATGCTGTACTGCTTAATATTTTTGTGGATTTTGTTTTTAGGATTCTTTGATGAACAAAGATCAAAAATTTTTTGTAACAATGTGTCTTTCCTCTGGCTTTTGATCAATTTAATGCACCCTTACTGAATAAACATATATTTTAAAAACAATTGTGAAATTATTGCTCGTTGTTAATTCATGTTAGCTATTGCATTAATTAATACATATAGAACCTCCTGAAGCGTTTTCAATTCTTTCATGTTTGCACAAAATTATGATGTGAGGGCAAGTAAACTATCATTTGCCAGTTTTCCTTGTCCTTGTCTAATGCCTTGTCTTTCCATCTCATTGCCTTTCTAAAGATTAAATAACAACTAAGTATAAGGTGATTGATTGAAAGAGAAGTTATATTTGCCATGCATGCAACAATATAAACCCTCCTACAAAAACATTTCCATTCTGTTTTTACTGCTCATCGGATTTTCTGTTCAGTGGTTCAGTACAAATTGGTAAACATGACTCTTTAAATATAGGTTGAACCATTGAGCAAGAAAAAGCATTAAGACTCGCTGCACTCCAGCCTGATTCGAGCCTAGAGCTCACTATGAGATATGAACAAAGCCGTCCGTCGTTACCGAGCTTAAAGAACATATTTCCACTAATCCGAGGAGTCATACAGTGCACAGTGCCCCCAAACAGTCTCTTACTCTGAGAAGTGCTGTTTCATGACTCAGTGCTCTTTAGTGTCAGATAATGACTGTTCTCAGATCAGTAGGGTGGGGGGTGGGGGAGATAAACCAGTGGATTTTCTGGTTGGGTTGACACTAATACTATCTTCTCTTGACCGTCGATTTGTGTTGAGTGTATGTACAGTGAGAACTGATACTGGATGTCACACATGAGCGTCTCCACTTGGTTTGTTTTTCCAGGGACAAACAAACACCGAGGTACAAAAGGATTCTAGGATGGGGTTTTAAAGTCAAGATGCTGAGATGCAGACTAGGCTGACAAACTAGATCCAGAAGGAATAGATAAATGCCTTCTTTCCTTGTTCTGACATGTATTCTCATTGAAGGAAGGATTGTATGTGAATGAGCAGTGTACACAGCAGAGGCTTTACCCGTTAGTGTCTACTGTACGCGGCACGCCCAACCCAGGCATTGACTTCCCTGTCATTTCTTTTTTGAATTATGGATGGATACTTATAAAAAATATTTTCTACACTCCTTTCTGCTGTGGTTTTTGGTCGAAGCCTCAATTCTCCAAAGCTTAAGTCACAGATTCTTTGAGAGAACTTTGAAACGTTTGGGTAAACTCTTACACAACATCTTCCTATAGTCTCCCTGCATTAGTCAGATTCTTGATTTGTCGAGGTGGTCCAGGTGGCCCTCAATTTGCGAGAGAGTCTATCGTTTGAACTCGGTCGGAAGGGTCTTTGTTCCCATTCTTATTGTCATTGACATTTATTGTCTGTGGTTGTTTTGTCAAATTCCTCTGTACTTCTGTCAAACATTCCTCTCCCTCCATTGCCTACTCCTTTTCTTGTTTCTCATTAAAAGTTCAGGGGGAGACAGATGGAGAGGAGGGAAAAAAGCTTGTCTGGTGCTGGCCCGGGGGCCTCGCGCTCTGTTGTGGGAAGCAGCGTGAACGGTTAATGGAGGGAGGTCTCACTCAGGGGGAGATGACACCCACAGTTACAAAGGAATGAGGTACTGTAACGCACATTGATGTCAGAACTTGAAATGAAAAGTATGCTGCCCTTTTGGACAGTTGGAGAGGTGACTCAGGTGACAGGATGAGAGGAGAGCAGTTTAAATGCAGTGAGAAGTCTCTTTATGGCTCTGGCTGGACCGCTTCCTGACCTCCTGCATCTCTTCATGAAACAAAGCAGACCTTCCTTACATGAAAAGCCGCAGTGACAGCACCTGGTTGTTATTTGGCCTAATGGACTGAAAGCTTACTCACCAGAGAGCAAATCAACTTGGGGGGGCTAGCTGCTTTGTTGTGCACTCACCCGCTACTTTTTACATCTCCTTTTTTGATTTCATCTGCTTTCTTCATCTCTCTCTCTTTTTAACAAGGTTATTGCAGTTTTACAAATTGCAACTTTTTTATTTTACTACTATTTTTAAATGAGTGTAATGTTTTAGTTTAGGTTAAGTTAGTTTCACTAAACATTTCAGCCATTTGTGCACAGCATGTCGCTGCAAGTGTGAGATGTATGTAATGTGGTACTTCTAATGCAGATCCAAAACCAAAACCTTTAAATACATAAAAGCAAGAGGAAATTTGTTAACCTTAAACTTTCTCCGTTGACAGTCATTCAAAATTAGCTGTGTATTCTGACTATATATACACTACCGTTGAAGGATCTAAGATTTTTTTCAATGGAGAAAGTGTGTAGCCTATATATATAAATATATATTTATATATAAATTTTACATTTTATATATATATATATATATATATATATATATATATATATATATGCTAAATTTTGGATAAACAAATGCAGCCTTGGTATATATAGTCTCTTCTGCTCACCAAGGCTGCATTTGTTTATCCAAAATTTAGCAAAAACAGTAATATTGTGAAATATTTTTACAATTTAAAGTTTTTTATTTGAATATATATTTTAAAATGCAATTTATTCCTGTGATGCAAAGCTGAATTTTCAGCATCGTTACTCCAGTCTTCAGTGTCACATGATCCTTCAAAAATCATTCTAGTATGCTGATATGCTGCTCAAAAATCATTGATTATTATTATCAATGTTGACAACAGTTATTTTCAATTCAATTTATTTTCAGGATTATTTAATGAATAGAAAGTTCAAAATAAATAGAAAGCTTTTGTTAACATTGTCTTTTCTGTCACTTTTGATCAATTTAATGCATCCTTGCTGAATAAAAGTATTAGTTTCTTTAAAAAAAATTTTACTGACCACCAACTTTTGAACAGTAGTGTATAATGTTACAAAAGCTTTCTATTTCTAGATAAATGCTCTTCTTTTGAACTTTCTATTCATTATATATATATAATGTTTTTTTTTACGTTTTCATCTTTTTGCCTTCACAGTTTAGTATCGAATAATAATCATATCATTGCTATTCTGGTTCTCCTGTGTCTCTGCCTGTGTTCACCTCATAAGCTCTGCAGTCTACATACTGTAATGTGCCCATGTAGTACGTTTCCTCCAAGTGAGAGAGAGGCTCACATGAAATGAAGCTCTAGCATAAATTCTGCCAGGAAGACTCAATTGACCTATGGCTAAGCCACGCCCCCTCCACTCACTCGGACAAACAGTCAACATTCGGTGACAGGCGCTATGGCAGCTGTCACAGTAGGAGACATTTCACAGGAGGCAATTGATGATTTTTGGAGACAGAAAGATTATATAGATATATATTTTGGTAGAAAGTTGTCTAACATATTGTGCTTCAATATGTAATTAATGGTTCATGATCAAATTAAATATGTACAGGTCTAAGTTCCATACGTTTCCAGGACAAGCCTTTTTACCATCTTTACCAAGAGTACCTTTCCGTTAGTTTGGTGCTACAGTATTTACATGAATCATTCAGCACAACATTGCTAACATTTGTTAACTCTGTTATTTACAGATACGTTAATGAAGCTAAGTGACATGATGTACAACGCAGCTAGAAGCTAATGTTAACGTTTTCTAATGTTAGGCTAACGTTACGTTAGAGATGTTAAAGATAACGTTCAAATATATTGTTGACTTATCTTAGAACAGATGTAGACATCCTTGTTTAATTTATCCACGTTTAGTTGGTGTTGTGGTATACCGCATAGCTTAATCCAGACACTTATCTCGGTTGAGATGTGGCTTAGGAAAGGGTAAAAAATACACACCGTCGCCCAGCCTCTCGGGAAAACTAGTGTCGGAGTTGCATGTACCCCATGCACACCGTTAGACCATTTTTAACTTAAAATGACAAGAAAAAACATATAAAAACGAATGAAAACTGACTAACTGCAATGCATTTCAATGGACGAGGAAGCAGAGAATGTCCGAGTGTATTCAATCAATTGTTACGTCACTCATTACCTTCTCATCTATCCAATCGTGTACTTACACATGTCTGAGTTTGCAGATGCTGACGCTTCCATTTACCTCCATCCTCCCCACCACCACGAGATGGTTCCTTCCCCTCCATCCCCCCACTCCCCCCCCCCACCAGGATGGTCCCTTCCCGTACCTCACAGGGGGTCGGCTGCGCCCCTGCCTTCGCCTTCAGGCAGGAAATGCAGAGTCCGTACTCTCAGATTGCGAGCTACGGACGGGGCCTACACCAAAGAACTTTATATCATATATTGCTTGCTGGGCTGTTAATAAATGGTTAATTGTTACAGTATTATTCTCCCGAGTCTTTCTGGTAGGAGTGTGGTTCACAGGATCCACCAATGACTCGCACGTATCCACCACCTCTTTCCCTCGACCACTAAAGTCAGCAGCCCACAGCGTGTGCAGACTGTGCACGCACATATAAATGCTTTCACCGACAGCCCTCTCACATGAGACTTGCTGTTTTGATGCGTGTCTGTGAGTTCAGAGAATCCCTAACTTTTTTTTTTCCTCCCACCCTGTCTTTTCCCTCTCCTCATGTGTTTTTTGGGGTCTGTGCATGGAGAATGCTGACATGAGATTTCCTGCCAGTGTGTTTTCCTGTTCAAGCGCTATTACTTCATTCAAAATGTTTTTTTTTTCTCTCTTTTTTGGCACTGTGCACATCCATCATCAGATTCCTTGAGGACGGAGCTCTTTGTGGACATACAGCTCATATGTCTAAAAATCTGAAAGGTCCAGTCGATTATTCCTTAACCTTGCCCTCCCCTCCCATATCCTGGGAGAGACCGTGTCTCTTTCCATTGTAAAGTGGTTTAGATTACACTGCCTCATTGTTGATTTCTGCCTCTTTCATCCTCCGTAACTAAAATGACAAACACATTTCTCTTTTAACTTGCAGAACACAGTTCATTTGTCATATCTCGCTTGCATCTCCCTCTCTCCAGGCCTGCCGTAAAGATACAGTGGCTCAAAGGGGAAACGGCTTTGCTCTGCAGTCAGGGGCCTCCTAACAAGGTATCTGTGTATCTAATATTCAACATGTGTTTTGATGTTTCCACTGGAGGTCTTCGTAAAAAAATGTTTTCCCTCATCAAGACACGAACTTGCGAAAGTGAAAACAGGAGAGGAGCAAAAACAAAGGTCTGACTGTAAAACCCAGAAAACTTCCAGCTCAGCATTCGCTCCTTTAAATCAAAGTGCCGCTGCAGAGACCAAACAGTGAGTCAGACACTGGAGGTAACACAATTTCCATGCAAATTCTCCATGCTAAATAAATCCAAGTTGTTGAAAACCACCCTTCGCGAGTGGCGATGGCCCCGTTCGCACGCCTCCTCCGAAACCGTCTTTCCATTCCCCTTCTAGCCGTCTCTCTCTCTCTCTCTCTCTCTCTCTCTCTCTCTCTGTTTAACAGTTGAAGCTTGAAGAAAAGGATCAATAAAACATTACGTTTCATCATATTTTCCATTCTTTAATTTTCACCACAAAGCTGACATGTTTTAAGAGGTGCAACCTAATATTGCCTGAACTCCAGGACCCACCACAAAGATCTCTGGGTAACGGCTATGGGAGGAAGTGCATAGACAGGAAGACGGGCGTGTATGGAAAAGCACACTCTGCTTGGCTGCAGCACACCCTTAAGTAACAACATATGGCAGTGGAGGAATTCTTCTCGTCGATGGTCGCAGGAACATCGCCCTGTCGCTGCGGACACTTGGCTACCCTGTGTCCATGTCGGAGGACTGATAAGACTAGCCGTACCTAATTCCTTTCCATGTTCTCATCTTGGAGTAGGCATCACAATGGGTATGATTCATGGGGTAATTCCGACAGCTACTGACTTGGCTCCCGCTCGCATTTGGGAAGAATGTGACCTCACAATACTGTTCTTTCAAAGGCCTATCCCTGTCTGTTCTTCTCCCAGACCCGGCCTGAAGCACGCCTCTGTTCCCAGAGAGGGAAGTGGGGAGAAACAGAGGGAGAGAAATAGTGGAGGGAGTGAAACCGTGTGTGTGTGTGTGTGTCAGTGAGAAGAATAATGCTGTCCATGGCATGCATATGGACCTCTGCATATCCTGCTAAATCATCTGTGCAGTTGCATCACAAGTAGTCAAACTGTGTTTGTTACAAATTTCTACGGCTGTTATGGGCAATTGTATTAAATCAGAAATTACCATTACAATTAAGACAATAAGGCTTGTGCAGAATTCATAGAAGAATTGGCTCCCTTGAATTGAAGCGTGGATTTGAATTGTATTGGCCACATCACAGGAAGCTGAATTGGAATGAAAGAAAGAGGGTATTACTGAATTATTTGTAATAATATATTATACACATTGGCGGCACGGTGGCTCAGTAGGTATTACTCTCGCCTCACAGAAAGAAGGTCCATGGTTTGAACCCCAGCTGAGCCAGCAGTCCTTTCTGTGTGGAGTTTGCATGTTCTTCCCGTGTCAGCATGGGTTTCCTCCGGGTGCTCCAGTTTCCCTCACAGTCCGAAGACATGCAGGTTTGGTGGATTGGATATGCCAAATTGTTGTGTGAGTGTGAATATGTCAGGTATAGGTCATCCAACATAAAACCTGTGCCAAATCAAATGTGTGTGTGTGAAGCGGACCCTGAAAATGAGTGAGAATAATGCTAGGAAGATGGATGAATATTTTATATACATCATTGTACTTGATACATACATTTTTCTTCAGTTGAATGATGCGATTTCTTCCATCATTCAAAGTTTATCTTGATGAACATTACATTCAAATTTTAATTGTGATTCTACATCCAGTTTGCTACTTTAATTCAGATTCAGTTCATATTTAGGAGTTAAATTGGGATTTTAAAAGATGACAACCCTGATGACAGTTACACTCGAGTACTTTATTTCAGATCAATCAGTGCTACTACTTAGTTCCCTTTCGTTGTCACTCCGAGTTACGTCGGATGACGACGAATGGGGTTTCGCTTAGAAAGCCTATCAACTTCGAGTATTACAAAACGAGCCAATGGCAAAGAAATGCCATGGGTCTGCGGAATTTGCATGACGTAACTCCGCCCCACCTCGTGGGTATAAAAGGAGGAAGTCCGCAACAGCAGTTTATGTTTTCGCTTCGGAGCCAAGTGTATTCTTCTCTCCACAAGCCAACTCTGAATTATCAGCTTCACGAACGAGTGCCTCGAGTGTTGGTGTGACGGCGATCTCCGGCGAGTGCGTGCTTCCTGCTTATCTCTGCAGTGGTTCATCAGAGAGCGCGTGCTTCCCCGGGCGCTTCAACACTTGAGTTTTCTCTCTAAAAGAGCGCACGCGGCACGTCTTTTTAAAGACGGCTCGCCCGTGCATTAAAAAAAAAAAAAAAAAAAAAAAAACGAATGGTTGCGGCAGCTTGGTATCGGACTCTGATGGGCACGAGCGTTGTCTGGTATGTTTGGGCTTGATCATACTAGAGCAGCGCTCGTGGATGACTCATGTTCTCTCTGTGGGAACATGATCATCGCGTCATATAGGTTGAGACTCGGTGAACTCGCAAGAGTGAGAGTCCCCTCATCCACCCCCCGATCTTCGGCTGGTGGCCAGGGTGACCTGAGGGTGTTGGTCTGGAACAAGGCGCCGACTCCGTGTCCGTGACCCCAGCCTCCCCTCAACGGCGGTGCCCGCTAGTGAATAGGTGATTCCCACGAGTCTACCCTCTGGTGGCCCGTGTGTTTCATTTAAAGCTACAGAGGATGATACTATGTTTGTAGCAGCTTCACAAGGTGGGTTTGATTCTCTGCGAAGTGACGACTCGTCACAGCTGCCACCCTCTGGTGTGCATATGGCTGTGCCTGAGTCTGATCCAGAGATGACGGCCATGCTTTCCTGGGACGATTGGTTTTTGGGTAAGGCCGCCGACCCTCGTCCACGGCAAACCCCAATACCTTCCCTCCCGGACGTGCATGATGAGATCTCGAAGTCCCAGAAGACCCCCTGGTTTTCTCGGGACCGCTCGCTGATCTCATCCGCCTTTCCCCCCTCGATGGGGCTGCTGTCACGGGTACACTGGGGTTCCCCCGGCTGAACGCTCTGTTGCGATGCTATGTGTCCTCAGAGTGCTTCTTCTCGGCGCAATCCTAAGCACCCGCCTGTGGTCTATGGTTTTCGTCTACATTTGTGGCGAGATCCTATAGCACCATGGGACTGGCAGCCGCCTCTCTGCAGGCCATGGCCATTCTGCTGGTCCTCGACCCAGATGCTCATGGACTTGCACGAGGGCGGGACTGACCCAGGGCTCTTCACTGAGTCGCGCACCGCCACTGACCTTGCTCTCCGAGCGACGAAAGTGGCCGTACGCTCCCTGGGTCAGGTGATGCCTACCATTCTGTGGCTGAACCTGTCTGATGTGCTGAATGTCGCGCGGCCCCGTCTGTCCGACGTTCCCATATCCCAGGTCGGCCTCTTCGGCGGTGCGGTTGAGAACTTCGCCCAACAGCTCTCAACCGCCCATGTGTACCCTCTGGTGGCCCGTGTGTTTCATTTAAAGCTACAGAGGATGATACTATGTTTGTAGCAGCTTCACAAGGTGGGTTGGACTGACCCAGGGCTCTTCACTGAGTCGCGCGCCACCACTGACCTTGCTCTCCGAGCGACGAAAGTGGCCGTACGCTCCCTGGGTCAGGTGATGCCTACCATTCTGTGACTGAACCTGTCTGATGTGCTGAATGTCGCGCGGAAACATTTTCAGAGGCTCCTGGGGCATATGGCATCTGCAGCCGCGGTCACGCCGCTCGGATTGCTTCATATGAGACCGCTTCAGCTCTGGCTTCGCGACCGAGTCCCGAGGTGGGCATGGCATCAAGGCACGCTCCGAGTACCAGTTACTCCGACCTGCCGTCAGTTCCTCACCCCGTGGTCGAACCTCAGTTTTCTCAGGGCGGGTGTCCCCCTGGAACGAGCTTCCCGGCATGTTGTGGTCTCCACGGATGCCTCCACCACGGGCTGGGGCGCCATGTGCAATGGACATGCTGCTGCGGGCTCCTGGACAGGACCCCAGCGGCTATGGCATGTCAATTGCCTCGAGTTGTTGGCAGTATGCCTTGCCCTGCACCGCTTCCGGGCGTTGCTCAGGGGTCAACACGTACTAGTCCGCTCAGACAATACCGCTACTGTAGCGTACATCAACCATCAAGGTGGTCTACGCTCCCGCCGTATGTCACAACTCGCCCGCCACCTCCTTCTATGGAGTCAGAAGCATCTGAGGTCGCTTCGAGCTATTTTCATTCCCGGAGCCCTGAACTGTGCAGCCGACGAGCTCACGGCTTCAGCCCCTCCCTGGAGAATGGCGACTCCATCCCCAGTCGGTTCAGCTGATTTGGGACCAGTTCGGGGACGCACAGATAGATCTGTTTGCCTCTCACGACTCGACCCATTGCGCCCTGTATTTTTCCCTGAGCGAGGGCACGCTCGGCACGGATGCAGTGACGCACAGCTGGCCGCCGGGCCGCAAATATGCGTTTCTCCCAGTGAGCCTTCTTGCGCAGACCTTGCGCAAGGTCAGGGAGGACGAGGAGCAGGTCATTTTGGTCGCGCCGTATTGGCCCGGCCGGACCTGGTTCCCCGAACTTGCACTCCTTGCGACAGCACCTCCCTGGCCCATTCCTCTGAGGAAGGACCTTCTTTCTCAGGGACGGGGCACCCTGTGGCACCCTCGCCCCGATCTCTGGAGCCTCCACGTGTGGCTCCTGGACGGCTCGAGGTAGGTTTGAGTACCCTTCCACCAGCGGTGGCGGCTACCATCACTTCCGCTAGAGCGTCGTCCACAAGACACGTCTACGCGTTGAAGTGGAACCTCTTCGTCGTCTGGTGCTCTTCTCACCGAGAAGACCCCCGGAGATGCTCGAACAGCGTTGTGCTTTCCTTCCTTCAGCAGGGGTTGGAGCGAAGGCTGTCTCCCTCCACCCTTAAGGTCTATGTTGCCGCCATTGCCGCACACCATGACCTAGTCGAAGGTAAGTCGGTAGGGAAACACGACCTGGTCATCAGGTTCCTGAGAGGAGCGAGGAGACTAAATCCTCCTCGCCCTCCTCTCGTTCCCTCTTGGGACCTCTCAGTGGTTCTAACTGCCCTGAAGAGTGCTCCCTTTGAGCCCCTGCAGTCAGTCGAGCTTAAGTTCCTGTCAATGAAGACAGCGCTCCTGGTTGCACTGGCCTCCATCAAGAGGGTAGGGGACCTGCACGCATTCTCCGTCGACGAAGCGTGCCTGGAATTCGGACCGGCTTTCTCTCACGTGATCCTGAGACCCCGGCCCGGATATGTGCCCAAGGTTCCTACCACTCCCTTTCGGGACCAGGTGGTGAACCTGCAAGCGCTGCCCCCGGAGGAGGCAGACCCAGCCTTGGCACTGCTCTGTCCAGTACGCGCTCTTCGCGCCTATGTAGACAGGACGCGGTGTTTCAGGACCTCAGACCAGCTCTTTGTCTGTTATGGTGGGAAGCTGAAGGGAAAGGCTCTCTCCAAGCAAAGGTTGTCTCACTGGATAGTGGACACCATTGCCTTGGCTTACCAGCAGCAAGGTCGACCGTGCCCCCTTGGTGTGACGGCCCACTCCACCCGGAGTGTGGCATCCTCTTGGGCTCTAGCGCATGGCGCCTCGCTAACAGACATCTGCAGAGCTGCAGGCTGGGCGACGCCTAACACATTCGCCAGATTCTATAATCTCAGAGTGGAGCCAGTGTCCTCTCATGTACTCGCTTCAACTAGCTAGTACCGGACCCGCTCAGGTGTCTTCGCTTGCTCGCCATTCCACTCCTCGGACTGGATACGTGCGATATTCTCCTCAGGTGAGCTTTTCCGAAAGCCCTGAGTTCCTCCAGCACTCCTGACGTCGGCGCCAGTGTCTCTTGCCTGCGCGTCGGCTAGGTGCCTCCCGTGTGCATGGTCCCTCCCCTGAGCGACCCCCACATGTGTATTTCCACTGTAAGCCTCTCTGAGCATGTGTCTTTCCCTTGGCAAGCCACCTTGCCACCCCTGGGGTTGAAATATTCCACCTGCGGCTGGACACCCCAGTGTTCTCCATATGTTCCTTCGGGTCATATGTGTATTCTCTAAGTCCCCCCCCTCTGGGTTGGCATTAATTGCATACTTCCCCTAGCTTGGGATATGCTTCCCAGTGTACCTTGGTATTCCTGTGTTAAATGGAGTCCTTCGTCCAGTCTAGGACAGGGATCTCGATTTACGCAGGGCACTGGAAGACAGCTGAGAAGGTGGCGTGATTAGACTGGTAACCCCATTCGTCGTCATCCGACGTAACTCGGAGTGACAACGAAAGGGAACGTCTCGGTTACGTATGTAACCCTCGTTCCCTGAGTAGGGAACGGAGACGTTACGTCTGCCTGCCACTTTCCGCTGTACCGCGGGGATCGCCTGAGCTCAGTCTTGGCTCCTCAGCGAAGAAACATAAACTGCTGTTGCGGACTTCCTCCTTTTATACCCACGAGGTGGGGCGGAGTTACGTCATGCAAATTCCGTTGATAGGCTTTCTAAGCGAAACCCGATTCGTCGTCATCCGACGTAACGTCTCCGTTCCCTACTCAGGGAACGAGGGTTACATACGTAACCGAGACGTTTTCCTGAATCACAAAGCCAGTTGTGGTTGTTTTTTTATTTAAATTCAAATCACACATGAGAAGGAAATTACAGCTATATAGAATCTGTTTTTCTTTTCGATAAGAAGATCTTAAAGTCCCCCTGTGGTGAAAATCAAGCTTTTAATGTTGTTTATATGTCTTTGTGGTGTTTTTAATATGCTTTAAGACAAACCATGTACAAATGCATAAACCAAAACAATTACTGAGCATTTTCTCCTTAAAACTGCAGTGAACCAAAGACAGTCTCAAAAATGCGTTTTGAAATCGCTGTCGTTTCTGACGTCACAAACTACCCTGTCAACGAGTGGATCTCTGAGCTGGTGTGAGTGAGTGGAGGAGGGGCTAATTTTCATATTTCATATTTTTCATATTCATAGAACCGCATATACTAAATGAGGCAATGGTGTAGAGTTACATTCAAGCTATTTTAAGGCATGAAGAATATAAAATATAAATATATAATTTTAGTGAGTTTTAAGGGATAAAATGATTGACTACATGGGGACTTATGATATATTATAAAAACTTATTATAAAAACAACAAATGATGGATAAGAATTAGAGCAAGAAAAAATGTTTTATAATTACTTACATGAATGTATGTCTTTGAGTTCAGACATGTACAATATATCAATATTTTGAAAAAAAAAATACAGTAATTCTCACTCATTCTCACATATATTTATCATATATTGTTATCAATTGCAGACCCTTCAATGTGCACAGAATATTATTTTGCATTTGCAGGATAGTCATATACAATCAATAAAATAGCTCTAAGAGTCTCCCAGCGCGGCACATTTAGGTGTATCAAAAATCTGACACATCAAGATCTTTTCCTGGAGCCTTCGCTAATGATCTGGGCTGCAATTCTCAAAAGCATTGTGAGCTAAGTTGATCGTAGAGACCATTCGTGGCAATGGTTCTACAATTTACTTATTGGCTTATGATACTTTTGGGAAATGCCACCCTGATGAGTTGAATCAAGTGTGTTAGATATCACAGACATCCAAAATCTGCCGTGCTGGCATATTTGTAATGGATAATGTCCTGGCAGAAAATGGCCCATACTTTTTCCATTTTTCTGTATATATATTTTTTTGCTTACAGTGTGAGAGAAAGAGAGAAGGCTGGAGGAGATGTGACGCTGAGGACTTTCCTCTTCATGGGCCACCAACTTACTCACCACAAGCCTTTATTGGTAAACGTATGCTTTTCAGACACATCACAGATACACACATAATAGACAATAGACTCTCCAGCCTGTCACTCACTAACTGGGTCACTCAAAACAGCTGTACAGACTTTTGTCTGTTGTTCACCCACACATCTCCCATGGCAGGCCAAAACCACCACGTGATTTGTCATCCATCTCTACGCCAACTGAGCACGTTAGATCTCAAAGCAGTCATCCATCTCTTTCATATTAGGCGTCTAACCATACAAACAGCTCTGAGTCATATCCTAAACTTCTTATGATACCCCATTCAAATTTATTCCAAATCATCATGATTTATAGAAACTCTACAAGTGAGTACGTTCAATCAGCACTAGACCAAACAACTATTTCTTAAGACGGAGTCAAATGGAAATATATGTAGCATAGACATTTAAGTAATTTGTTTTATCCCTTAAACTTTGCTGCTACAAAAGAATGAGACATTTTGGGGCGGACAATGGATTGGCAGGAGAAGAAAGGTTGAGAAAATTGTTAAAAATGGGCTTCTGGGCAATCTCTCAATTCTTCCATAAGCGCACACCCCTTAGCTTTGAACCAATCCAATCAAGACAACACACTCTTACTTGCACTGTTAGTCACTTCGCTAAGTGCTAAGTAAGTTGATTTCCTGTAATTGTCTCCTTTGGTGAGTGAAAGAAAACCGGACCTTAGTCATAAAGGACAAGATAGGCAAAACAACCTTGATTAAAAATAAACCTCCAGGGATGCCCAGGCTTTTTATTTTTGGCTCCCAAAAAATATAAACTTGATTTATTTAAATGCATTAATGATAATAAATTATCTAACTGAAGTGTCCATTTGCTGTACAGTTGTAAAATAATGAATGAGCTGTTTTCAGTTAGCATTAAATCAAGACTTCACTGTTATACTTTGATTTGCAGAGAATAACGGCTTCTAGATGACCGTTGAGAGTGGAAGAATTTGGCTTTGTTGGAAGTCTCAAAAAAAGCATGTCGGCTTTTCAGAAGCGATGATTTCAAGATCCGCCAATTAATTCTTATCTGGACCAAGAATGAAGGTTTGATATCTTGATTTTTACTGAAGGTATATTGTGTTGCTTGGAGTTATATCATATCGGATTACTGGTGTTAATGACAGCTTTGAATCTAATGTTCTGATATATCGTTAAATATAATAAAAAAAGTAAAATATTTTATAATCTTGTATAGCACTGCATTAAACTTGATGTTTAGAAGGAAAGTGATTCATTTAAAAGGCTTTAGTGAATGTTATTCCTTAAAAGACCTTTTTATTAGCATAGTTGGATTACTATAAAATACTATAAATAACTTTAAAGACATTGTGAGGAGTTTTGCACATGGTCTGGTTCCATAAGAGTTTTTTTTTTTCTTTTCTTGTCTTAAAATGCATGAGACAAACCTACTGGAATCCATACAGAATAGCTGTTGGTTCGACAGGCAAGTAGACTAGACCTCCATTTTTACAAAAATAGAGCTTGCATTATTTCCAAACATGAGTAAAAAAAAGTTGAATCTCATGAGGCATGAAATCTCATGAGGCAAGTCCAACACCAGAGCGCTGCAGAACAGCCCAGGAGGTCAGATAGGAAAACTGTCCAGTCAGTGCCGTGGAGCTGTACAGATATAAATCCAATAATAGGAGCAGATGATGTCACCCTGAATGTTTTTTTTTTTTATTATGATATAATTCTTGAGAAAAGTTTGTCTGAGCTTGTTAAATGTCTACATCAGTGCGTTTTATAGGATCCCTAAAGTAGCCATAATTGCTTGTAATGCAACACACAGTAGAGCTGGCAAATGCATATGAACAACACCACTGCAATAGCAATGGTTTATTTTATATGCACAATAAAAGTATGTGTATGTAGTCTTGTACTTCCTGTATAGACGCGAAAAAAAAAAAAATATATATATATATATTCATTTAAAATTTTTACATTCAACAACAAAAACATTGTTGCTGTTACTATTTACAAAGCCAAACAATGTTACTGTTTAATTTTACAATGTGGCTTGCACGTCCAATGAAACAGCACGGCATAAAGCAACTGTTGTTAAGCATCCAGAAAAAGACGCACCATACTCTAAATAAATAGTTAAAGCCTGAGACTGCAGCATTAGCTAACTTCCCTGTGATTAACCCGTTTGAATTCCTCATAATAGTGTTTCTGTCATCATAGCTTCTCAGACATTTCCTTCGAAGATTTCTATCTGCAATGCAAACACACCCTGGGAAATATCATGCTAATCACCGTGATTCCAACATGTGCCTCATTTTCCTCTGGGAGTAATTTATCTGGAGCTTAATGCACAAATGAAAACAACTAAATCATCTATTGAGGTAAAGAGGAAAAATTATGTTCAGGAGGCCATGCTGGTAAAAACCACAGATTAAAGAGGCTAAATAGTATGTTGTGTGCAAGTAAATGCACTGAGAAAATGACTTCTTAATGAAATTTAAAATGGTGTTTGTCCTTTACAAATGCTATCTTACAAGATTGTTTTACTTTCTTAAAACAATGCCAGTGGGGCAAGAGACAGTTTTGCGTCTCAAACGCAAGACGGAGAAAATGAACTGATTTAAGAAAATGATTTTTTTACAATTTACTACTGTTCCACAGTAAATGCAGTGCAAGTTTTGGCAGTAAGTGCACTTTTCTGCACCCCTGCACATTTTTAAAGCTCTCATGCTTCACAGATTGAGAATTATCCATCTGTTGAGTCAATCAGTGGTGCAGTCACTGAGTCAGTGTCTGATCACAAAACCTTCCTCGACAACAGGATGACACTACATGCTGAAGCCTTTCCTGTCAATGAAAGTACACATTGTAGACAATGAAACAACATTTCAACATTTCATGAAACAAGCATAAATAGGGAGCACTTAATATGAAGTTGGGTAGAACTTCCCTTTGAGTTAGTATCTGCACTTAAATGAGGGATTATACTGGGTAATAAAGATTAATTGATATCTGCATGTAGAAAGACAAAAGAGGAAAGATATTAGAAGTCTTGCAGTTACCTTCCTAGACCGCATTTGAATGACTAAACTGTCATAACTGAGCATTTTAATTTAGAGCAGGCCTGAGTGTTTACTGTAGATATTGGTTGATGAGATTGATCTTTAATGCATTCCTATTACTCTGTAAGTGTTGACTGAGCAATTAATTTACTCAATGAATTTATGGCACCTTCCGGATTACCTGGCTAACAATCATGCAGACTTGCCTAGTGCGATTCCTCAAGTGTAGCAAGCCCACAGAAGGAAGGGCAAAGGTCATCAGTCTGCCATTAGTGGTTCATGGAGTTACTAATTTCCCATTATGATTCAAGGCTGGAATTAAACCTGTTAGTATAATTTTTGGATGGATGCATGGATGGATAGATTGATAGATATAGTGATGCTCATGTGTGTTGACCTACTTTATTATGAATCCCCCACATGTGTACAGATGTGTATGTGCAGTGATGTCAGCATGCACAGTGTTATGTTTGTGTGAATAATACTGTTCTTACTCCGATATGGGTCCATCTGTCCCTCTTTAATCAGCTTTAGCTCAAAGAGGCTTCAGCCCGTCTCGTCTGTGCTCCTGCCATTACAGTATCTGCTTTAAACACTCTCAGCAATACCGCTCTTTAGCACTTGCATTAAAATCTTCACTGTCTGAGGCCTTGAAGAGCTTTTGTTTGAATGTTTGGGAACCACCTCCACATTTCATAATAAATTATTTCATCTTCTTTACTTTATCAGTGGAAGCTGATTGGTGCCCATCAGTGGGTCAGTGTATCAATGTCAATGTGTGTCAGTGGGATGATGGCCCATCTGTGGATGTTCCCACATCTGCACACTTTTAAGTCTGTAATCCTGCAGTGTCACACACAGATATTACACCCACTCCGTTCACAGTATCTACTGTGTCTAGCCAAAACAAAATGGACTGTATGCGGTGAGTGGTGTTCCTAAATGGATTTCTGACCATAGTTCAAGAGGACTTTGAATGTGAGTTGAATTTTTTTGAAGGCATATTTTGAGTTTTTCTTTAACCTTTACCTTTTACATTTACATTTACAAGGCTTTTACTGCTTCTTACTTGTGCCAGAATATCTTATTCAGCTGCCCTTCAAACTAGCAAGCCTGTCACTCTTCATCTGAATAACAGTCACGGCTTTTGTGGATCTTGAGCTCTCTCTCTGTCTGAGTCTGTTTTATACATGTGTTGTCAGTATCTGTTGCTTTCACATTTTTTTATATAATACCAATGGCTATTTTTCCAATAAAAGAGGCAAAGAGGTAGATGACGACGACGGAAATCTTGGTGGGCTTCTGCGGACCATGAAATGGTATTACTGCAGTATCAATAACATTGTCATATTCATTCATTTTAGTCACTTTTACTCTGACTAAAATCGCATCTAATTTTAGCCAACAAAAATAACATTTTAGTTGACATGAAAGTTGTATATTAAATAGAAAATAAAATTATTCAAAAATCTGATATATTTAAAGGGGTGGTAAAACACGATTTCACTTTTCTAACTTTAGCTAGTGTGTAATGTTGCTGTTTGAGCATAAACAACATCTGCAAAGTTACAGCGCTCAAAGTTCAAAGCAAAGGGAGATATTTGCTTTTAAAGAAATCAATTTCTAAGGACTACAGCAAACGGCCGGTAGGGACTACACAACATTCCTCTAGGGTTTCTGACGTCAGTAACCCCAATATCTACATAAACCCTTCCTCCGATAATACTAAATAAGGGCGAGGCCATTTTTGCGTTGGAGAAGAGTTGTTGTGGTATACTAGGCTGTTGTTGCCGCAATGCCGTCGAAACGCTGTTATTTTTATCCGGATTGCAGGTTCACTTTGTTCAGCCTTCCTAGGGTCGGGGGAGTTAGGGATCAATGGTTAAAATGTATTTTTAACAAGGTCCCTCATCATAATTATTACCCAAATCTCGCTCTCTGTGCTGCACACAGAGGAAAGCTTCCACAATCTTCGCGAGTTCAATGCAGGATTCGCACAACGGCTTGTCCTGAAAGATGGAGCAGTTCCAACTTTAAGAACAGAAGCTATTATTTACGGGCCACAACCTGTAAGTATGATTTATTTTTCGTCTACGTGTTTTCCTGTAATAGTTCGTATTGTTAATTGTACGTTGCAGCAAGGAAGTAAACAAATGACAAAGCTGTTTGGCTCTGCAAACCAGCTTGTTAAATGCTCATTCATACCTAACCTTAAATCTCAACAGCGAACTTGGAATTAGTGTTAATTATTCTTTGATTAGAGCTTTTATGTATTGTTTATCTACAGGCATGCTAAACATGGTTCTGTGTTTGATTTGGCTAACTTACTGTAGTAACGTTAAAGCCAATGTTTAGTGTTCGTTTTGGGTTAATAGTTCTGGCGACAGATATTTGGCTACAATCGTTCTAAAAATACAAAAGTAACGGTGCCATACAGTCAGTAACGATCACTATTATATCCGCAGTCTTTACTCAAAAAAATTCCCTTTGAGGACTGTAACGTTAGTGTAATTTGTTAGAACGATTATATGAAATTCTTGTTTATGAATATGAAGCTTATTTTTTGTAATACTATAATAATTAGTACAATTTAATTACAGCTTATCTAAAAAGAAATGAGACAGAAACAACAACAAAAAACTAACCTTTCTGAAACGTCGTTTAACTGCCGTTCTTGAACAGGTTCTGCTCGATCATCTTCACTAACATTCTCTGGGTCCGATTGACGCCATTGTTTATAATACACCAAAGCACAAACTACCGGTAAAGGTAAGGGGCGTGAGGTTTCCGGAAAACGTGCACTAGGCGGTTAGCGAATCACAACACACTGGGCCAGCTAACCAATCTGAGCCCATTGCGTATTTTTGAGGGACTGTCTTCATAGAACCCGGAAACCATCAGACCGTTTTTACAAGGAGGGACAGAGCAGTGTAGAATAAAGGTAAAATATATGAAAAATAATGCAATTTTTTAAAAACGAAGCATGAACACATGTTACAGTGCACCCCACAAACACAATCAAGCCTTCGAAAAAATGTGTTTTACCACCCCTTTAAATGTGTATCAACATTCAGCACAAACAGTGTAAAGTGTACTTGTTTTCATCAACAGTCTATACTACCATTCAAAAGTATTTTATGCCCACCAAGGCTGCATTTATTTGAACAGAAATACAGCAAAACAGAAATATTGTGAAATAATACAATTTAAATAACTTTTCTCTGCCTTCTTCCCTCATAAAATGTAATTTATACATGTGTTGAATTTTCAGCATCATTACTCCAGTCTTCAGTGTCATATCATCCTTCACGGATACTTCTATGCTGATTTGGTTCTCAAGAAACATTTCTTTTTATTATCACTGTTGAAAACAGTTGTGCAGCTTAAGATCTTTGTGGAAATCGTAATACATTTTTGGTTGCACTTTATTTTACAGTACATGTACTTATTGTGTACTTACCTAAGACAGTACTGGTTAATATAAGGTAACTACATAGGTTAAGGTTAGGTTTAGGGGTAGGTTCAGGGTAAGTACTTAGTTATTACCCAGTTATTGTAATAAATATAATAAGTACATAGTATGTTCATGGAGAACAGGACTGTAAAATGAAGTGCTGCCCATTTTTTTCAGAATTCTTTGAATAGACAATTCAAACGAACAGAATTTATTAGAGATATTTTTTGTAGCAATGTGAAAGTCTTTACTGACATTTTTTATCAATTTAATGCATCCCTGCTGAATGAAAAAAAATCTTTAAAAAAAGTAATATTTACGCTAAACTTTGGAACAGTATTTTATATTAAATAATTATCGCCACGATGCACACTTTGCCTCATCTTCACTATTGTTGACAAAAAAATCCTTCACTAACAAAGATTTTTTAAAAATCTTTATTTCATTTCTTCTGTGCTGAAATACTTCAGTTCCATCTTTCTAGATTTATCTCAATTAATATAAATTTGATTGGCTACAGCAGGTTAGTACTGGATATTTAACATTAAAATCAGTCAGTAAATATGTCAATGTCGTAAAAGGAAAATCTGCCCCTACAGTGTTTTTACATTTCCGAGAAATAAAGGCTCAATCTTGACAGTTAGAGCACGTTTTGTTGTATTTGGACGACTCTCAACAAGTTGTAGGGTGGTGCTGGTGGTTTTGTTCCTAAACCGTGAAACGAATGAGATCTCTTGTCTTGTCTATCTTGAACGTGTACAGAGAGGTGGATTCTCAGGGCCTCTCTCAACGATAATCGTGTTTGTTGGGGTGGCTGTTTTTGTTGGGCTGCTGTCATGTTTTAGCCATGATTAATCTCGAATAGCAAACACTAGTAGTTTATTTTATCCCTTACTTCTATAATGACCTTTCTTGATTTTATTATATCCAAAAATTTGTGAAAAAATTACCAAAGTGTTGTTGTTTTTTCACTTTCACTTTCTCGTAAGCAATGCAGCTTGATAAGAATTCAGTCAATCATGATCTTATCCACATTTGTTCAGCCTTCAGAGACCTGAACGATTTCCCTGAGAGAACCCAAAGCAGCAGAATAAAGGAAAGTATTTCCCATGTCACATACCAGACAAGCGGATTTTTTGCTACATTGAGCAGTGCCTGCTTCTTTCACTGACAGGCCAGGTAGTCCTAGGTCAGATAATGCCTTTGAGAGACACAGACACAATAGTTCAAAGGAACTGCGCTGGCATTTGATCCATTGTCCTGACAGGCCTTTGGAGACCACCACCCACAGAGCATCATCTTACCCGGGCAGAAAGCGATAGAGTGTGGCTTGCTCTGGAATAATTGCAGGTGAGCCGTATCGGTGGACTGTATTAGGCGACAATCATCCGAGCCATTGTTTCGTAATCTTTCATGGTTTTGAGAGGTTTTTGATGACTTCTTAGGTTGGTTTGCATGCAACTTTCCTCTCATGCTTTGGTCATATGGCTTAAGTGAGTGACTAATGTTAGATATGAATACAGAGATCTGTCTTGCACGTCTCTGGCTGTCTTCAAACAGACTCAATCACTTTCTGCAATGCTTTGATGTGATTTGATGGAAGGCCTGTTCGTCTGTGTGGTCCTGGTTGGAAGGTATGACCCAGATTGATGTCATGGGTCATCAGATCAGAACAATTTAAATCCACTCTTCTCTCTCTTTTTTTCTCTTCAGGCTCTCAGGGAGATTTATCAATCTGCTGGTAGTGATAAACAATGATCATATGACAGGATTAGCCTCCCAATAATGATGACAGTGACGATGTGAACTGAACACCTTCTGTTATTACATCACCGCTATAATGCACGGGACACACGCACTTACAAACTTCACTGTCTGCTGTAACATTGTGCTGAAACTAGCGATCTTGTTGTCTCACACCTATGATTCCTGTCAAACACGTAGCAATTAACAAAATGTAATCCTTCTTGTCAATGCAAGTGTTCACATAAAATTTGTCAGATGGCTCAATTAGAATGATGCATTCCTGATGGAAATTAATAATAGGACGATGAAATGTAGATCTGTTTATTGTGCAACATTAAAAACCTAAATGTAAACTTAATATGTTTTCATGACGATACAGAGTGTTTTTTATAAAGGGAAAAGAATGTCAAACTGTAAACTCAGAGAAAGACAAATCAGTGTGGCCGGTTGCATAAACTGTTTGCCCTTACAAAAAAGTTTATTCAAGTGTGCTATTAGTTTACTTATTTTCTCCCTTTTAGTAACTAAAAATAAGAAAATCTACTTTCAGTCTAATTTTTATGTACTTCTCAAAAATATATTTAAAATTACACTTAAGTAACTTGCTGTGTAACTTGCATGCTGACTTATACTGACAGAAAAGTCTAAGTATATTTGGCCTATACTTGTACTCGAAATATACTTAACATTATAATTAAATATTCTAAGTATACTTAGCTTGTATAGTTGTTTTTACTCTTTTGATTGAGTAGCCTATTAAATACTTATTGTTTGATATTAATAAAAATAAAAAAAAAGAGGCCTATGTTGCTAATTCTGAGGATGTGAATTTTTGTGTAGTCCACTGGTAGTGTACATAGGAGTTTACTTCAGATCTACTTAACTCTTTCCCCCCCATTGACTGACATTTCCGGCTATCCATGTTTTCACCGTTATATGCACTATTACTCATCTTCTGAAAGAGTACAGAGTCTTCAAGTGAAGAAGAAGCAGAAACAAGCCATGTAAGGCATTTCTTATGTGCATGAATTCTAACGTGATCATCAAACATTAAACAGCATTTAAATCAAAACTGCTAACATTACCGAATGAGATGTCGACCCACGAAGAGGTATAGGATTGTGCAAGCTTTGGGGGTGTTGATGGAAGCGTTCTACTATGTAAGGGTAGACTAGTTACAAGTTAGTCATGTATTTTTTCAGTTACGTAAAGAGGAAGATTTGTCTCATGTGAATCCGAAAAGTAAGACTGATTAGCCCTAAAACTACTAGCTGGTCAGACTATGGTCATGCAACTGGCCCCTGGATTGCACCCCATAACAAGAGAAGTTTGAAATTTATTAAACGATGATTTATCACAGATCATTTTGCCCTAAGTTATTGCTAAATTTGCCATAGAAACCATTGATACAGGATTCTAAATTCTGATTGAATAATCCTTATTGACAATAGCTAATACAAATACACCTGTGACAGCATGTCAGTTGAATTCTGTATTAAATTAAAAAATTTATATGGCATCTGTAAAAATCTTACAGTTAGGCTAATAATAAACTATTGTTTTATTGTGTTTTTATTAACAAATTGTCCTTTTTTATTATATTGCTATTGACTACTAAAACAACATTAAGGCGCAGGTATATACAGTATTTAAAATAACTAAGTCACAGTCATGATGTTTTACTTTACTAATGTTTTATTAAAACAAAATATTTGAATAATATTACAAATATTTGTACTTTTTTAACATTTATTTTATTTTTTGTAACTAATATTTTTTTATAGCTGACATTGCAAAATTTCGAAACACAATGCTATTTTCAGGAAATTGCTGTCTTATTTATTACCGAACTACTTAACAATATTGTTATTGCTACAGGTTGTAATTTAAAAAGAAATCTGGTTCTGCCAGTACCTGAGCCAGATTGTTTCCACTGTGCAAATGTCACACTCCCTTTTGTTTGTGTTTGTGTTTGTTTGTTTGTTTGTTTGTTTGTTTGTTTGTTTGTTTGTTTGTGTGTGTGTGTGTGTGTGTGTGTGTGTGTGTGTGTGTGTGTGTGTGTGTGTGTGTGTGTGTGTGTGTGTGTGTGTGTGTGTGTGTGTGTGTGTGTGTGTAAAAATATATAACTTCATAACCAACAAGTTATTATATTTTTAAGAGGAGTATCTTAAATTTGAATTTAGAGCTAAGATATTAGTATCCATGACATCATGTGGACGTAGTGATCTTTTGGAGTTATTTCTCAAGGGCTTTCTTTGTATTTTAAAAACATACATTGTCAATCTGTCCGGTTTAGTATTGATATTTTAAGTTGAAGGGTGATGGCCTACCATTTAGCATAGCTTTGCTGTCAAGTTGTACATCTACACTGGAGAAACTTTTCTTTACAATGTATTTCTTTCTTAATTTTCAGTATAATTCCCTTTTAGGTGAAAAACAAGTGAAAAAAATATAACAATATATATTCACTTATATTCAGGTATACACAGGTGCTCATCAGGCAATTTTTTACGGATGTTTAGATATATTACTGGACAACAGGACAATATATATATATATGCAGTATACAGGCTGATGTTCTACAGTATGTCTGTCCTTCATGGATCTTAAATCTCAGTGGCTCAGTGAATGTGTGAATTGCATGATTTAGGGGGTTTGGACACCGGGCAGATCTTTATCTGCTGGATGGGACAGTCAGCCATTGAGCAGGAAAGATAACTGTTGACTCAGCAAAAATCTCTGAAGAGTGTGAGAGCAGTTTAAATACAAACACATACAAACAGATACCCAGAGACTTTTCCCCCTCCCCTCCCACAAAAAAACCCACCTCAGGCACGAGCTGTTGAGGTCATGACTCATGGGTAAATAGACTTTTTGAGAGGAATTGGTTTGTGGGTAATTGGTCTGACAGCCGAGGGGAGTCAAGTCTGCTGATGTTTATTTACCTCTTTTGTTGTGCCATGAGCAGGAACAATGAAACGCTCTGGCCCGGGCCCATGATGACATCGCCTCTTGTGCTGTCAGGGCCCCGGATGAAATGAGCTTCTGCAATCCAAACTTCCTCTTTGCCGAAAGATTTCATGTGATTCTTCTGCTACGTCAGCCTGAATGAAGGTACAGGCTGAATCTGGATATGGGGTGATGGTCATAGAGTACCTGAGCAGCAATAAAAATATGTCTGGGCTTGTTATACAGAAGTCATTGTCGTCTTCATTGAAAGTGCGGTGACTGTATAAACAAAGCTTCACTCTCTCTTTTTTTAGACACTATAAGTTGCAAATGTTTTTTTAAAGGTTTTGTATACAGTGCAGGTACAGCTACTTTTGGGCGTCTCAAGCATTTAACTCTGCAGTGTTTTTGTTCTCTCCTCTCTGCTGTTTTGTAGGTCAAGATCACACGCCCTTATCAAAACACAACTTTCAGATCTCTGGGATTCTGCTCTGGTTGTTAGCATGCAGTGTAGGTGCTCATGACAGGCCGTTTCTATGATGCAATGGAGGACTGTACTCTTCCAAGGAGAAGAACTTACCTTCTCTAGCACATTCCTGAGTGTGGCTGCAGGCAAAGGCTGGGCTCAAACAATGTGCATCAATTACATGAGAGAAATATCATCAATGCCTGTTTGACGCAACACTGTCAATCAGTGTCTTAACAATTATAACACCCCAAGCACATTTCCACACTTTGAAAAGATTTACAGTTTTGTTTAACGTCACTTTATGCAATGAATCCAATTGGCAATCAGTAACTTTTTATATAAAAAAAAAATAGTGTAACATTTTGTGTTATAATTGTCACGGTGCTGCGCGGGTCGAAGAAGGACTCAAAGTCAAAAGGCTCCAATTCAACAGTTTACTAAAATATAACTCGCAGGAACACACTAGGCACAACCATATAAGACTAACAACCGACGAAGACTGAATGAACTGAGGGAACTAAATACAGATACAAATGAGCATGAACCAGGTGATACAGATGAAGGTGATTAACAAGACACAGGTGAAGATGATGAACTAATGACGATGATTAACTAAACAGGTGAGACAACTGAAGACAAACGGGGAGCGGGAAAACTGAACAAGGAAGACATGTGACAGATAAAACCAAAACAACAGGACAAATGACCATGACAGTGACAATAATGTTTTGTAAATGTTTTATTTTACATGAATTATGTTGCACTTGCATGCACCCTTACTACTACAGTACTACTAATTGCAAATATAATTATATTAATAATTAGTTATATAACAATTACAATAATTATATTGTATTGTAAATTTAATATTTTTACTCTATATAGTGCTTTTAGCTAGTGCAGTTTCTAGACAAACTTAATACATCCACACCTATAGGTGTCAGTATAAACTACCAGCAAAACATGAACCCAACCCGGTTACACTTTATTTCGACAGTCCACTTTAGACATTCTACTAACTATAAGTAACTTATACTACATGTGCAACTACATGTCAACTAACTCTCATTGGAGTATTAGTAGATTGTAGTAGACTGTTAGGTTATGGTTAGGTGTTAGGGTTCGGGTTAGGAGAATAAGTTGACTTGTAGTTTCTGTTGGGGGAACATCAAAATAAAGTTTTAGCAGATATTAAGGAGACAGTCTACTAACACTCTAATGACAGTTAGTTGACATGTAGCTACAAAGTTACTTATAGTTGGCAGAATGTCTAAAGTGGACTATCGAAATAAAGTGTTACCCAAAAACCTAATGAGTGCATCTTTAATATTAGTTTTTGAGCAATAAAATATGAGAACCATACTCTACTAAAAATATAAATTATCAAGAGGACTTTAAAACAGTTTTGATTAGTGTGTGTGTGTGTGTGTGTGTCCTGGTAAACCCTACATTATTGGTACAAAATATCCCCACAAATATGGCAATATCCAAAATCCTTGTCCTTGTGGGGACATTTTCTGGTCCCCATGAGGAAAACAGCTTATAAATCATACTAAATGATTTTAAAATCATCTAAAATGCAGAACATTTTCTGTGATTGCTAGGTTTAGGGGTAGGGTTAGTGTAGGGGGATAGAATATACAGTTTGTACAGTATAAAAATCATTATGTCTATGGAAAATCCTCATAAAACATGGAAACCATGTGTGTGTGTGTGTGTGTGTGTGTGTGTGTGTGTGTGTGTGTGTGTGTGTGTGTGTGTGTGTGTGTGTGTGTGTGTGTGTGTGTGTGTGTGTGTGTGTGTGTGTGTGTGTGTGTGTGTGGTGTGTGTGTGTGGGTGCATCTTCCAAAGTAGTTTTCAATTCTTTAAAAGCAAGTTTCGCACTTACAAGGCACAGACTGGAGATTAGCATCTTGTTTGCTCAAACAAGTCTGCTGTAGAAAGATGTGTTTTCATAGTCATCACGCCTTGAAGATCAGATTGATTTTATCACTTCCTGGATAGTGCATTATTCTGATTACAAAATACGGGTGGAATACGGAACATTTTTGGTGAACTATCCCTTTAAGTACTTATCAAATTGCTGTTGATTCTGTGCTGTAGTTTTGCCTGTAGGCTGAGGGACAGATGCTGTATGAAAGAATGAAATGCTGTGAGGAATGCAGTGCTAGCCTGAGAACACGCCATTGGCAGCACCGGTGATCCCGAACTAATTCGGACAAGAGCCGGAACGGGAGACAGCAACCCAAGCACCACTTGCTTAACCCTCAATCTCTCCATTTAAACATTATGCCGGAAGAGCGAGCGAGAGAGAGAGAGCTGATTGTTAGAAACCGACTGTTGCCGTTTACTCTGCTGTCGGCCTTGGATTCCCATAAGCTTAGAGGTCACCACAACCAAACAGCAGGGGTGTAAGAATGATCCTAATGTTTCTTCTTGAAGGAGGAATAAAAGATGGCTTTAGGGTGATCGGGTGTCAGCCGGGGTCAAGGCAAGTGGAGGACCTTTGGCAACTTGAGTATGTAGCAGCTTGCCGCTGTCTACCGTAGGATATAATACCCATGAGACACCAATGGGCGGAACAGGAAAAAAATCACAAATGGTGCCTCCTTAAGAAACAGTGATTTAAATTTACCCTGGTGCTTGGCTTTTAATAGAGAGATTTGTTTTATCCCATACCAGACAGGTGGCAAACATAGGAACTTTTTTGTTAATTACATTTTTTTTTATTATTAGTATTAAAAAAAATCACTTGAAAAGCAGCAATTCCTAACTACTGCTTCTTTTTTTCATCATTTGATTAATATCAGCTGTCATAATCAAAATAAAGTGCACACAAACATCTATTAAAATTTAATTAGCAGTTTGAAAACCTGTTTTTGCCCCAGAGTAAAAAAAATAAAACCGGTAATTGAGATTAATAAAGAAGCACATAAGTGTAAATAAATAAGCGTGTTTGTACTGAAAACAATGACAGTTACTATAATCTTAATATGTTGTATTGCCTTTTAGGTGCATTTAGCTAAAATGTTTAGTGAAATAGACTTACCAACTAAACAAACAAAACTTAAACTTGCTGAGATAAAAGTTATGTCAAAGCAAGCACATAAAGAGATCTCTCTGCGTTTTGATTATAAGTCGAGCATGAATAACCCTCATGGCTATTCTTGGTCATTTGAAAAGTCCATTCAGTGTCAGGAAATGAAACAGTACTATTCCCTCATAACCTAATTGGCTAGATTGCAGGTGTCTGGTTTCCTATAACTGTTTTTCCGGCACAATAAATGTTAGTTCCCTTGGTTACAGGGCCTATTGGCAAGCTGAGGATCCTTGTTTGTTTCTGATGAGGTGGAGAAGTGCCCTTTTCTGTATGAGATGTAGGTGCTCTATTCCCAGTTTTGTTATTACATTTGTGTTCCTGTGCTGAAATATATTGTCACGATGCTCATTTGTGCTCCAGGGACCCAGCAGGACACCACAAGCCCGAGAAGTGGTTCTCACGGCTTTTGGCAGCAGATCGCAGGACGTTCATTAGCCTCTGTCAACATGCATATTGTGTGTGTGACTGTGTGCATGCGTGTTTGTGTTCTTTCAAGCACCGGCTTTGTGCTTTGTTAGTGGTCTGTTACTCCGGTAAGTTTATATGATGGTACTTTGACCGAGACCATCGTTGGCAGCATATAATAGACAGCTTGAATGTTCTTTTATACAACAGTTCTATAAACAAGAGGTTTCTGACTAAATTTGACCCTAAATTTAAGTCAAATTTAAGTGGGATATTTTTTTTTACTTTGAAACAGGAAGAAGCATCGAGAAGACTTAACCCTCACACCTAATTCTCATTCATTTACTTCTTATATTTCTCTTTTTATGACAGACTGCACTGAAACCCACACAAAACCTACCCTTACGCCTAAAAACCCTTTCAATTGGAAACCGACATAAAACAAATCAGGTTTCCGGGGCAGAACGGGGATGAGAAGTCACAAGGTGAAGTATTGGACATGGGCGTGGCTTCTGACGTGAAACTTGGATGTGGTGGGGTTGGATGTCCAGCGCAGGATGCAGCGAGCCCTACTTGTATATACTTGAGCCTCAGAGTGCGCTGACGAAATGCAATAAATGTGTTATGTTGCTTTAGAAGGTAGATGCTGCTGTTTGGGAGTAATTATACCGAACCATGTTGAACACAGACTTTGCTCAGGCATTTCAGAACAAAACATCTAGGTTACTAATGTAACCCCCGTTCCCTGAAGGATGAAACGGAGACGTTACGTCGGACTGACTTAATGGGGTCTCACCTGGAAGCCCAATCACCTCTAAGTGGTAACAAAATGAGACAATGGACATTGGACAGTGAGATTTGCATGCTGAGTCACACCTACACGTACATACGGGTATAAATATGACTGGCATTACTCACTTCATTCATGTTTTGCCGAGGAGCCTAGATAGGGATCCCGGCCATTCAGCTCCCACCCCAAGGGGGCACGGCTTGCTTTGGGCCTGGTACACCAAGGCGATGGCATCCACTATCCAGTGGGCCAACCTCTGTTTGGAGACAGCCATTTCCTTCTGCTTACCTCCAAAGCAGATAAAGAGCTGCTCTGAGCTTCTGAAGCTCTGCGTGCGGTCCATGTAAACACACAGTGCACGAACGGGACAAAGCAACGCAAGGGCTGGGTCTGCCTCCTCTGGGGGCAGTCCTTTTTTTTTCCTCCCAACTAAACTGGTCACCAAATAATTTTCACAGGAGCATACTTTGTTTGTATTATCCCGCTTGTATGTGTCCAAATCAGAGAAATGTCTTGTGCATCACTTTTGGAATGCTGCTCAGCCAATCAGATTAGGAACACTTTTCCATTAAGTTTGAACATGTTTTATAAATAAAGAATGTGATCCGATTTCATACGCTTAATTTATTTTGTTTAAACTCTTTATTTTAATAGGTGAATTATTATGAATAAAAAAGGGTAAAACAGGTGGATAAATAATTACACTCATCGCTGCAGGTTTCCGACTTCACACAGCTGCCTGATCTGAGGACATTACACCATGCCCAAAAGGGAGAGGAGGAGTGGTCACATGATCACTCTCACTCTTTTGCTGTTTTCACACACCTTCACACTAGCTATGTTTCTATCCAAAGTTGCCATTTTAACTTGCAAAATTGGAATATTGCATAAAACATTTGTGAATAAAGCACCAACCAGTGAGTCAGAGAACAAAATCACTTCAAAAACCTTCACTTCCTGACAAAATGGCGCTAAGTATCACTTAGAAAATTAGGAGAAGCCACTGTATATAATAATTTTCGTATGTTGAGAAGCGTTTAGCTGCAGCCTGCGATGGACATCCAACCCGACCCACATCCATGTGTGATGTCAGAAGCCACGCCCATGTCCAAATACATCATATTCTCATTAGCGTGATTTTTCCCCCGCCAAATCAGTTCAATGAAAACTCCGCCCTGCAGCCATTTCTTAAAGAGTAACTAAACCCCTGGTCAGAGCGTGACTCCACCCACTGGCAATATTTGAAAAATGCTGTAAAAGTGGGCAGAGCCCGGCGGAGATAGATGGGAGGAACCGAGGGCGGGGCTGAGCGGGGGGGCGCGGGGGGGGGGGGGGGGGGGGGGAGTTGGGGTGCTTGTGCACCTGAGACCCGCAGTGATGGATTAATTGACAGCTGCTGTCAGACTCTGAGGGGGCTTTCACACTGGCAGTTTAGTTCGGAACGGGGCACGGTTCGCATGAAAAATCGCTAATGTGAACGCTGTCATGTGGACCCGGGTGCGCACTGGGGTACCGAACCCGAGACTACCTGGAGGAGGTGGTCTGAGTTCGCGTGCTGCGGTTCGCGTGTATATGTGAAAGCAACACGGACCCGGGTGCGCACTTGTTCAGGAATAAAAGTATCCTGCGCATGCGTTTTAGCCGATTATGATGTATTTAGTTAAATAAAACACATGTAAGGGATGATAGTGTTGATGATTTACCTTGGATACGAGTAAGAGTGATCCTGCAGTGTATTCGCGCGTAGTGCGTGAAATCAGGGCAACAAATTAATGGAAATCCACCATCTCTTTTTGCAAGCAGCGGAAAGACACCTTATGTGACACACACACACACACACACACACACACACACACACACACACACACACACAGTTTACTTTTGTTTACTCAGCTATGCATAATAGCACCAAATTAATAAAAAACACAATATATTGACCCGCATAGTGTTTTCTGTCATGTGCCGTGCACGTTTGCGATGACGTAAGGTGCACACAAACATTGTTGTAGGGAGATACCCAAGGTATAGCTATGAAATATGACAAGACCAGAGTGTTAAGTCCAGTTAATTCATTAATTCATCCTGATCGTTTTCAATACTCGCAAATCCAACTCCTGACTCGCTCGCTATGGTGGTTTTGACGAAACAAGATGGTTTTTATACTGCCAAGGGCGTGGTAGCTCGTACCAAGGGCGTGGTGAGCTGGAACCTGCTTACGTCACCTGCCACCGCTTACGTCACCTGCCACCCCAAACATCCAATAGGAAAATTCAACTGCAGTAGCCACCGTTCAACCTGAAGAGGGCAGCACTCAGACGTTTTTACACCATATATTGTAGAATTAAAACACTTTATACCCAAATGTCAAAAAAGTTACTCGAATCAATGAACAGCACTAATAAAGCCCCATTCTTACAGATCATTAACTACGAAAAGTTGGTTTAAGGTAGGGATGTTAACCGATGACCGTTTGACCGATGGTTGACCGTATCAACATTAACCGATCAAAGTTGTCGGTAGTCGGTAAAAAAAAAAAGTGATCTCTAAATTAGGCTATTATAGACAGTGGACTAAACGCTACTACAGTTAGCCATCTCATTCCAATATATTTTTGTGTGAAGTGAACAAATCCCTCACACTCAATTTTTCATAACTCGCCTGTTTGTAGCCTACTTAATGAACCAATAAAAACATTTGGCTCGAGGTCACAGCTTTTGGGTTCGCGCGCTCACAAGGTTTGCGAAAAGTAAAGGCTACAGGCTAAAACACTCGAGGTTAGAGCCAGGGCAGACGACAGGATGAAGCGTGCAAAGAAAAGTAGTGTGTGGGACCATTTCACCAAAAAGAATGACACAGATGTAAGTTGCAACTTGTGTGATACAGTGCTTAAATACAGTAGTAGCATATCATCTATGATGTATCACCTGAAAATGCGACTTGTTCTGTCCGTTATTAGAAGGCACACAGTGAGTTAGACCTGCCTTGGCCGGTGCGTCTTTTACGCATTCTGAAGGTGCCTGTTTTATCCATTGGTTTTATCGTGTTGCAGTCTATTAGGCAACATTCCGCATAAGATAGGCTTAGATTTGGAAATACATTACATCTACATTTCAGTGGTAACAGATAAGGTGATGATGATCATCATCTTTCTTTATTATTGTTAGCACTATTTTCTTAAATGAGCCGCGGCAATGTTTCAAATGAGCTTTTATTTTCAACGCGATCACCTTGTACCCAAACGATTTCGAAACTAAGGAGCCATTTGTCCTCCGATTACATACAAGCTCCTCGGCGCCGCGTTTGTGGGACTCATGTTTCGCGCTGTAGGGGATTTTAAAAAAGTGACGTGAGTGGAAGGGCGGCGCCGGGGCAGTGTGTGTGTGAGCGGGAGGCAGAGCGGCAGAGAGATGCGACAGAGTTGCGAAATTGCAGGCGCGGCTCGAAATGGCTGTTATTTCAAATAGCGTAGCATATTTTAAACTAATCGGTTAACCGGTTTCAACCGGCTAATGAGGCTCGGTGGTTGGTCAAGAAAAATTTTTGTTTTCGCCATCCCTAGTTTAGGGTTTAGTTACCCTTTAAGGTTTTATTGGTCATGTCAATCACAGCACTGATTGCCTACACCAAACATTGATCCCTAAACCTGCCCATCACTGTAACCTTACTTAATGATATTAGCTGCCAGCCGAGATTTTTGGTGAAGTGGTTTGGGATATTTTTTTTTACTTTGAAACAGGAAGAAGCATCGAGAAGACTTAACCCTCACACCTAATTCTCATTCATTTACTTCTTATATTTCTCTTTTTATGACAGACTGCACTGAAACCCACACAAAACCTACCCTTACGCCTAAAAACCCTTTCAATTGGAAATCGACATAAAACAAATCAGGTTTCCGGGGCAGAGCGGGGATGAGAAGTCACAAGGTGAAGTATTGGACATGGGCGTGGCTTCTGACGTGACACTTGGATGTGGTGGGGTTGGATGTCCAGCGCAGGATGCAGCGAGCGTATACTTGAGTCTCAGAGTGCGGTGACGAAATGCAATAAATGTGTTATGTTGCTTTAGAAGGTAGATGCTGCTGTTTGGGAGTAATTATACCGAACCATGTTGAACACAGACTTTGCTCAGGCATTTCAGAACAAAACATCTAGGTTACTAATGTAACCCCCGTTCCCTGAAGGATTAAACGGAGACGTTACGTCGGACTGACTTAATGGGGTCTCACCTGGAAGCCCAATCACCTCTAAGTGGTAACAAAATGAGACAATGGACATTGGACAGTGAGATTTGCTCTGAGCTTCTGAAGCTCTGCGTGCGGTCCATGTAAACACACAGTGCACGAACGGGACAAAGCAACGCAAGGGCTGGGTCTGCCTCCTCTGGGGGCAGTGCTTGCAAGTTCACCACCTGGTACTTTGGGCACGAACTTAAGGCACAAATCGCTGACCAAAAATGCCAACAGGTCCCCCACCCTCTTGAAGGAAGCGAGTGCGGTCAGGTGCACTGTCTTCAGAGACAGGATTTTAAACTCAACTGACTAGTGGCATGAAGGGAGCTCTCTGTAGACCCGAAAAGGCTTTAGCAGAAATGTGCCGTGGCGCCATGCCCATCTCTGAACTTGGTTGTGTAGCCTGTGCTGAAGTGGTCTCATATGCATCAATTCGAGCGGCGCGACCGTGGCTGCGGATGCCATATGCCCCAGGAGCCTCTGAAATAGCTTCAGTGGAACCGCTGTCTTACGCGTGAATGTATTCAGGTGGTTCAGCACCGACTGTGTGCGCTCGTTGGTGAGGCACGCTATGTTGACCGAGTCCAACTCCACACCAAGAAAAGAGATGCTCTGCACAGGGAAGAGCTTACTTTTTTCCCAGTTGACCCAAAGCTCCAGGTGGCTAAAGTGCCTGAGTACCACCCAACGGGGAGGACCTTGTACTGATATGCTCGACCCTCGAAGCAAAGCGTAGGAATGGTCTGTGTCGAGGTAAGATCGAGACATGAAAGTATGTGTCCTTCAGGTCGATCACTGCAAACCAATTCTGGGACGAATGCACATGAGGCTGTGTTTCTGCATGAGCATCTTGCACGGCAGCTTGTAAAGGGCCCGATCCAAGACACTCAGATCCAAGATAGGCCATAACCCACCACTAGGGCTGGGCGATAAATCGATTTTATCGATTAACTCGAATGTGTAGTTTACGCCGATTTTTTTTTATGAAAATCGGTTTTCTCTTTAACAACCGCCGACGCTCCCATCTGGGCTCCCATAGTTCCGACCGGGCTCAGCGCTTGCCATGATAGAGATACAGGTTACTATCGATATGAAACAGATTCTCAGCTCTCAGATTCTGTCAATTTTATTACGAAATTCAAACAATAAACACCGTTTTGGCGCTTGTAAATGTGACGTGAAAGAACGCTGGCAGATCTCAGTTCAAGCGGCACGTGAACCGATCATCTGTTACTCTTTACTACCAACTTACCGAAATGTAATAAAATCGATCGATCAGTGTTTTTCAACCGCGGAACGATGTCCATAAAACAGCTGGAGAACAACATATGTCACGTAACGTTACATTTACCTCAGGATGCCTTTTAATGACCCATAGCACGCATGTTAGTTGGACTTAAAATAATTGCTATAGAGAGGAGTATTTTGCTAAATATAACTATATTACACATTTATTATATTTTTACCTATATCATTAAAATAGTATAACGTTGTTATTATAAAAAATGCATTATATTTAATTTGAGTTAGTTTTAACCTTTAATAATACCAGCTGACAGGGCTCTCTGTATGTTTACAGCATTAGGTGATATTTTTTTTTTTTATTTATTTATTTTTTGGAGAACAATTAACACATTAAGGTATCTATTGTACCTATTTATCCAAGGGAATTTATATTGAATCAAGATCAGAATCAAATCACAAGAATTTAATTGAAATTGTGAAATTTGTGTAAAGCAATAATAAAAACAGTAGCATACCAGTAAACTTAATAAAATTATGTTTAGTTACCAAATAATTTGACAATCACAATACACTTATTGTGATGCAAGTTTTTTTTTTTTTTTTTTACACATCCCCCCAATCCCAATCCACCCATTTTATTTTATGTTACATTCTCATTGTTTTCAAAGACAGGGCCTGTCCTCTTGTCTTTTTGGCTTGTTGTTTCTGATTGCACTTTAACCGAGATCAAATCCCAGAAGGGAATATTAAAACAAAATAAAGTTAAAACTTGTTTTGAACAATTTCTTTGTCATCTGCAGATTGATTTTAAGTAGGGAGAGAAAAAAATCGATTTAAATCGTAAATCGGATTTTTTGTGAAAAAATCTGGGATTTTTTTTTTTAGGCCATATCGCCCAGCCCTACCCACCACTATCTTGGGTATGATGAAGTATGGGCAGTGAAATCCTACTTGATCTCGACTGGAGGGACAGGCTGTATTGCGTCCTTCGCCAGCAGAACCGCAATCTCCGTTAGCAGGACAGGACACCACTGAACTGGGGTGAACGCCTGGCGAACTGAATCGCGTAGAAGAGTCTGACTATCCGAATGAGCTAGCATGACGAGCTGGGAAGCTCTAGCTAGGCTCCTAAGCTCCATGCAAGCAGCACCAGAGGGACAACAGACGCAAGGAGCACTTGGGTCTAACCCGGGAAGTGCAGCATCCCAAAGTAGAGGCAGTGAGTGTGGTGCACTTACCTGGCTCCGTGGGTCCTGTGAGGGACTGGCTACTAGGGAGGCATGAGGAAGCATCACATCTCCGAACGCACACTCCCTGCCTGTGGCAAAACAACGGGGGTTGGGGGGGGATCAGAAAGCTCTCAGATTTCATCAAAAATATCTTACTTTGTGTTCCGAATATGAACAAAGGTATTACGGGTTTGAAACGATATGAGGGTGAGTAATTAATGACAGAAATTTTTGGGTGAACTTACCCTTTAATAAAAATACAAGAATATTGTAGTTCACCCACCACCCCTCACCAAAAAAAATTTTTTTCTGCAGAACACAATGGAAGATATTTTGCAGACAACATTGGACAGCATTGACTTTTATTGTATGGACAAAAACACTGTTTTTAAAAAAAGTCTGTCGTATTTCACAAAAGACAAAAAGTCATATAAGTTTGGATTGGATAGACATGAGTGATATACATGATAGAAATACATTTACGATAGATATAAATTTGCAACTCAACATGTAAGAATACTTAGTTTTATTATTATTATTATCATTAATAGTGGCATCAGCCTAATGCTGTTTCTTTTACCTTTTTTTTTTTTTTTTTTGATTTGGATTCTGTCTCATGAAGCCCTTGGCAGACCCACTCGGTGTGAGTAAACACATTCCTCAGCTGCACAGCATACCACAAGATTAGTTATGACTTTGGAGAATGATTTTAAGAGGGAAACTTTGTCTCAAAAAGAAGATTTGTGTATGAGGTAAGCCATGAGCCATGTGTGACTTTCACGAAATGCATATGTTTGCCCAAAACAAAAATCATCAGTATTAGAAGTTCAGCCTACAGAGCAGACAACAATTAAAGCGATCATAACAGATATATGCATGAAATGTGACATTGTCATGATGCTATCACACCGTAAAAACTAATTAGTTCAGTTTACTTAATTAAATTGTGCAAACTCGTTGCCTTAATTTAAGTAAGTAAGTATAACTTAATTACATCAAGTTCTTCTTACTTAATCTATTTAAGTTCTGTCAACTTAATTCTATCTGTGATCTGAGGAAGTGTACTCCCAGAGTGCATTGCGGCATGAATAAATTAATTGCTTTGTTTTACCATTTTTGGCTTTATTTAACCATTAAAATTGTATTTGCCATCGTTATTGGGGTTATACTGACAAGAGACAGCAAATAAAATTGCAATGGTCTAATTAATTAAAGTAATTTAAAAAAAGCTTGTTACCATTGTTGTGGTTTGCATGCTGAATGTTGAAGTCTGTGTGTGACTCAAGCAAAATTGCAAGATATTGTCACAAATATAGAGGGATTATATCAACCCAATTAAAAGTTTATGCTATAAGTGTTTGCAATTAAAATGTAAAAAGATAATTATTTAACATAATCATGTTATACATCATAAATACATTCATTAAGAACATGGAAATAATTTAAGTATAAATACTGTATATATATATAATATTTATTACTTCACTTCCTTTGAAATCAAATAACTGTGATTTCATGTTGCATCACTGCATCAATTGGAAGAGAATCAGAATGATATAAATGAAGTTCCAAGTGCCCAACCAAAGGGAACACTAGTCACAATAATGGTGAGGAATTTTAGGTTGATTTTAGGAAATCAACATGAATTTATGAAGTCAACTTATGTCACATAAGTTCTCCCAATATGTTTAGTTGTATTGACAATAACATTCAACAAGACTGGAAAATGAGCGTATGCAACTAAGAAGAATGATGACTGCAGAAGTGGAAGAAATTAGTGAAAAGTCTATTAAGAATTGCCCCGCATCAAAAACCATTTGCCCCGCCTGGTTTTTTTTTTTTTTTTTTTTTTTTTTGCTTTGGCAAAATGGTACTCAAACCAGTCAAGGAATGTTTAAAAGGTTTTTCTGAGTAATGAAGGCATAGCATGCAAACAGTACAGATTACTAATTTTTTTTCAGTAAGTTCAACACATTGCCGGAGATTAATTGAAGTTAACTAAACAATAGTTAGTAAGAACAATGTTAGATTTTACAGTGCATGTGAGAATGAGTTCAATCATGAGTAATAACAACTTTCCTTTGTTTTATTTAAGGGGCAGTTCATCCAAAAATGAAAATTCTTGAGTCATTCCAAACCTGCATAATTTTCTTTCTTCTGTGGAACAGTGTTTTCAGTCCACACAATGAAAGTTGAAGATCAGACTGAGACTGAGGTTTACTTTGATTCAGAAGGAGCAGTCAGGTTAAGGCTCTTCAAGGCTTGTCAGAAAGCCCCCTCACTTTTATTCATGAGCGCTTTTCAGCCTTTGTCCCATTAAGCGAGTGGACTTGTGGATTAGGTCCACTTCGTGTCAGTAATATCATCATGAAAAACTCTTGACACCATGGGCCAATTGTTCAAAAAGGAGGGAATTTGAAGAATAGCACTGTAGCCATCTGCTCTTTCTGCTTGTCTTTCTTTGAAGAGGAGGTGTCTTCCTCCATCACCTCCCCTTCTAGTGATCAATATGGGCCATCCAATCAATTGCCACACTCAAATAAACCTTTATAATTCCTTTCAAGCAACATACTTCTAAAGAATCGTGAACTGAGAAGAGAAGCCCATCCAAATTACACTCTAGTGGCTTTTATTGGGCTGACATACAATGGAGCTTGACAGAAAACAATCCTCATGTTTTGGAAATTAGGTCAGGCTTTATTGAAAAGGACAGTCTGCCAGGCAGCCAGTGTAATCTGGTGGGGAGGACTTGTTGTCCGACCTGCTGCTCGCCATATTTGATGTCCCATTGTTTCCTCTCCTCCTATAATATGTCCATTCTTAAAGTGTTGCAATTCATTTGGACTGATTTCTATGGCAGCTCAGGCGCGAGGGCAATTAAAGGACTTTGAAGGGGTGAGCGCATGAACTACATGCCAGTGGTGTGCTATTGTGCTCCGAAGGCTTGTGTACCCGCTGCTAGTAGGGGAGCGGAGGGTTTCTGAATGGAGCGTTGCACAAGGCGAGATACTCCATAAAAAGTCTGTAGTGTTTAAAGTTATGAATTTATATTTACAATTATGTCTTTATACTTACAATTGTGACTTAATATCCCACAGTGATGACAGTATACTCACAACTGTGACTTTATATCTCATAATTGTGACTTTATTGCTCACAATTGTGAATGAATAACATTTAATATTAACATTCAATCATTATCATAGATTTGATGATGTCTCATTATTGTGGTTACATCTGACAATTATGATTTTATACACATAATTGTGACTTTATATCAGTGTGACTTTATATCTCACATTTATGAATTTATACACACAATTGTGGCTTTATATCATAATTATGCATGTATACTTATATCTCAGTGTGATTATATCTTTTATGAATTTAAACTCACAATTGTGACTTTAAATCTCACAATTAGGAATTCATAGACACGACTGTGACTTTATATCTCATAATTATGCATTTATACTCACAACTGCTCTCTCAACAAACTTTACATGTTAATTAGTAATTAAGACTTTATCTCACAACTGTAATTTCATACAAATACATCTTTATTTCTCACAATGGTAACTCTCACAATTGTGACCTTATTTCAAACTTCATCTCAGAATCACTTCTTATTTTTTTACTCTGTAAAGTTCTTATGGTGGTTTTATATTATATTTTGGTAAGGACCATTAGAAAGATCATGACATTGACAGTGAAGATGGTCAAATTGCCTTGTTTTGACTAGAAATTCATGGTGCTTCATTTACATTCTCCCTCTTTGAACTGATAATGCATTTGCCACAATAGGACCTTTGACCAGACCGCAGCTCCCCTTGGTTACCACAGAAACCAAAGAGACTTCTCTCTGCTCCTCTGGGCCCTCTCTCTACTGCGGCGACAGTTTTTCTTGTTTCCCCTCTCTGCTTCCTGTCCTCTGTAAATTGTTCTGACTGAAATATTTTACATCTGATATGAGAAAAAAAGAAAAGTCAAGTTAAGCCTTTTTATCTTTGGCAGTGAATCCTTGATAACAGTGGACCTGCGTCTTAAAGCAGGAACCGGTGGTCATAAACACCATTCCCATGGGAAAGTTTGTAGAAAGCCTCAGTTTGTCTTTTCTTTTAGTGCAAAACGTTTCCACTGCAACTCATAATGCCATTAAATGAGTGTGTGTGTGTGTGTGTGTGTGTGTGTGTGTTTGTGTTGGGGGGGGGGGGGGGCGGGGGGGGGGGGGGGCGGTGGAAGCTGGGCTAAAAGGGTTTGGGACACGTCAGGAACCCTGAGCAAACCCACATCCTGTAAATTAGGTCTTCATGAGCCACATCTCTACACACACACACACACACACACACACACACACACTCACACTCTTTTTCATTCTTTTGCTCATTTTCTCCCTGCATAAAAGAGAGGGGAGGATAAAAGAAACGCACAATGCTGACATGCACGAGACGAGTGGCCCCTTCTATAAAAAGATAAACAGGGGACCAACCAAAAAAAGGAGGGAGGGAGAGAGAGAGATTAACTCATGACATCATCTTTACACTCTAGCTGCTGAGAGCCAATCAGTTCATTTGAAGACAAATGAATTGGTTTTCCTTTAACCACACTGGGTGTGGGAACAGCACGGTTTCTTATAAAAAGAGGCAAATAAACTATTCCTTGAGTTTAACACAAAGCCAAATAGAGGCTAGTGTATATTATGTGTTTTTACTGTATAGTCTCTGTATCCCTTCTCTGTTTGGTAATTTTTTTTCTCTGTGTATTGAAAAAAAATTAAACAAACACCATAAACAAAATATTGAAATATTATCATAATTTTAATTATAAATTATTTATATTGAAGGATTTAACAATAATAATAATAATTATATAATTATTATAATATATAATTAATAATTATAATCTAAATATAATAATAATAATATGTATTATTATATAATGAATATATTATAATTATTATATTATTATATCATTAATATATTACATATTATAATTATAATTATTATTATTATATAATTATTATTTTTACTAAAGTCTGTTTAATATTGTTTTAAAAAGAATACATTTTTCAATCAAAATGATAAAACAGACAATTCTAATTTCTGATTGGATCGAAGCTGCACATTTTATATTAATGTGCACAATTTTATTGCCTAACAACCATTAACAGCTTAAAGTTTTCAACATTAATTAATTATATAATCCATATTTTTTCAATATAAATATAGTGGCTTACCAATGTTAATTGATGGAAAATTGTAATATTAAAACATAAAACTATTTATTGAACATCTGTGACTTTTATTGTATTATTGCTGTAATCGTTTTTATAGAACCTTATTATAGGCCACCTCTTAACCGTGGTAAAATTACTGTTACACTGGCATCTTGTGACTTATCAACATTCATAGACTTGCAGCTGCAGCAAAGAGCACAGCAGTTGTTTCATAAATACATTTGAATGTAGTTGCCCTTTTATATGCAAGTTGAAAAAATAGCCCATTGCTCATTCACACAAAGAATTTGGTTAAAAAAAACAAAAATGGCTGTACCACCCCCACTCATTCACACACAGTCCTGCAGCCCTGTATCCTCACTGCAGCTAAACTTTGGTGGTCTTCAGCCTTCAGTGGATAATTGATTATGGGATTGAAGCCTCAGGGCTTTAAAGGGGGAGAGGTGAAAGAGGTTTCCAAGGTCAATGCCTCCCTCCTTCTTCTCTGCCTCTTTTCTCTCAATTATTTGGACAGAGTTTCCAATGCACTAGTCATTAAGGTCCAGCCACCAGGGGAAACTCCAAATATTTGGCCACATTTGCTATAACTTGAGCTCTACACAAACATGAGGATGTTGTTTAGGTGCGTCCTAGTAGTTTCTGGTTCACAGGCAATGAGAAAGCAGACTTTTGAAGAAAACACAGCCCCGTTAAGCTCTACAAAACATGCTTTGGCCTCAGCATTGATGACTAAATATTTGTACTTCATATGCTCCTTATTTTGTAGCTCTAATGTGGATTTTGTTTACTGCACTTTGTATTTGCCCCTGTCATTTTCAATGACAGTTGCATTGAACACTTTTCCAAATATTATGTTAAGTTTTTTTTTTTATGTAGAGTTATTTACAGGAAAATAATTCCAGAAAACATTAGGCATATGTTCATTTAATGCCCTGAATCACAACGCTGCTGTTACGAACTACTCTGAGAAGAGGGTTGAGATCCAAACGCAGCTTTATTTGAGGGCAATCCAGAGGCGTAATCCAATGTACAGGCAAGGGTCATACACAGACAGGCAGTCCAAAACAGATAAACAAAGAAACAAACAAAACAGGCAGGGACCAGAGGCAAGAGAGTAATCCAGGGAAAAGGGCAAGATATCCAAAACCAAGAGACAAGAAAACCATAAGAATGCTCAGAAATGCAGTGTAACACTTAAACAAGACTTCACGGTGAATGAATGAATGAACATGGTATAAATAGACAGACTAACAGGATGAGATACAGGTGAATGCAATCAGTGAATGAGGTACAGGTGAATGTGATCAGTGATAAGTGATGGTGAGTCCGGGCAGTGAGTTATGGGAAATGTAGTTTGTGAGTGATAATAGTCCTATCTTCTATTATTAGTCCTATCTTCTGTCCTATCTTCACAGGAGACTTGTGAAGATTTTTTATTGTTTTTTACTCAAAAAATTGAGAAGATCAGAAGTGAAATAGTACCTGTACATTCCTGTTCATTAATTAATCCTGCGCTGTCTAATATTTTTTCTAACTTTGAACCAGTTTCACCAGCGCAGCTGGCAGATATTGTCTCTAAAATGAATGGGGGTAGCTGCAGACTGGATGTTCTACCTACTCATCTTTTTAAAGATGTTTTTCCTACTGTGAGTTCTAGCCTAACAGCTATAATTAACAGTTCTCTAATGAACGGAGTGGTACCCAATAGTTTTAAACATGCAATTCTTCATCCCTTGTTAAAAAAACCTAACTTGGATCATACAGTATATCACAACTATAGGCCAATTTCTAAATTACCTTTTATTTCGAAAATTTTAGAGAAAGTGGTCTATTCACAGTTATATTCATATCTGAATACTTATAATATTTTAGATACATTCCAGTCAGGCTTTAGGAGTAGTACAGAATCGGCACTGCTCAAGGTCACTAATGATGTATTATTATCGTTGGACTCTGGATCACATGTTGTTCTGGTTTTATTGGATCTGAGCGCTGCCTTCGATACAATAGATCATGAAATTATTCTCAATCGCCTGGAGTGTTGGGTTGGTGTGCAGGGTATAGCTCTTCAGTGGTTTGCTTCGTATTTAAAAGGCAGGACAGTTGCTGTGAATCTGGGAGACTTTTCTTCCACATTGGCCCCTTTAGTTTGTGGTGTCCCTCAGGGGTCGATTTTGGGACCGTTGCTGTTTTCGCTCTACATGCTTCCTTTAAGCAGTGTTTTTCGAAAGTATAGCATTTCATATCATTGCTATGCAGACGATCTCCAATTTTACTTTCCTGTGAGCTTAGATAAAACCTGTTTGTTGGACAAAGCACAGGAATGTTACAGTGACATTAAACTCTGGCTATCTAGCAACTATCTCCAATTAAATGAGAGTAAAACTGAGGTTTTGATTGTAGGCTCTCCCGTCTCATCTTGCTTTCCTGATCATTTGGGTTCTTTATCCCTAAAGACTGAGAATCATGTAAAGAGTTTAGGGGTAATTATGGACTCATCACTTAACTTTAAGAAACAGATTGGTGCTGTTGTCAAAGGAAGCTTTTTTAACCTGAGATCAATTGCTAAAGTAAAGCATTTTTTATCTAGTGAGGATTTAGAAATTGTAGTTCATTCTTTTATTACATCTAAGCTTGACTACTGCAATTCTTTATATATCGGTCTCCCCCAGACTCTTCTTGTCCGCCTACAGTTAGTGCAGAATGCAGCGGCAAGGCTTTTAACTGGGGTGCGAAAGAGAGAACATATTACTCCGGTACTGTAATCCCTACATTGGCTACCGGTCAAATTTAGGATTGATTTTAAAATTCTCTTGTTTCTTTACAAGGCATTGTCAGGCCTTGCCCCCCAGTACATCCGTGATCTTATAGCTCCTTACTCTCCTTTTAGAGTTCTCAGGTCCTCCGATCAACGACTTTTAAAGGTACCTCGTTGTAATTTAAAATCAAAAGGGGATCGTGCTTTTTCCGTGGTAGGTCCCAAACTTTGGAATAGTCTCCCATTCCATGTGAGGTCAGCTCCATCGATTACAACTTTTAAGTCTTATTTAAAAACGTATTTATTTTCTTTAGCTTTTGAATAAAGTATGTCTGTTTTGTTGTATGACTTTCATGTTATTATTCTGTAAAGCACTTTGGGGCAACGTCTGTTGTTTAAAAAATGTGCTATATAAATAAAGTTGTTTGCTTGCTTGCTTGCTATCTGGAGTGCCCTCTGGTGGCTCTCAAGGGCACTCCAGCTAGTGACCGTTACATAGCCCCCCCTTTAAGGAGCGGATTCCAGACGCTCCTCAACTTGTCCAGGAGGGAGGTGGAGCGGAGGCGGACCTGGGGGCGGGATGGAGGGCCAGGCCCGTGGAGCGGAAGAGGACCTGGAGACTGCGGTGGAGCAGGCTGTGGAGGCGACCAGGGCGGAGCAGGCTGTGCAGGCGACCAGGGCGGAGCAGGCGACCCATCGGGCGGCCAGGGCGAAGCAGACGACCCATCGGGCGGCCAGGGCGGTGAAGACCCCTCGGGCGGCCAGGGCGGTGAAGACCCCTCGGGCGGCCAGGGCGGTGAAGACCCCTCGGGCGGCCATGGCAGAGGCTCTGGAACAGACACTGGCACTGGCTCCGGCTCAGGAATAGCAGACACCGGCTCTGGAACAGCAGACACTGGCTCTGGAACAGACGGCCCCGGCTCTGGCTCAAGAACAGCCACTGGCTCCAGCTCTGGAACAGACACTGGCACTGGCTCAAGAACAGGCATTAGCTCAAGAACAGACACCGGCTCAGGAACAGACACCAAAACTGTAACAGCCACAAGAACAGACACAAACACCAAAACAAACACTGGCTCTGGCGCTGGAACAGGCAACACAGACTCTGGCTCGGGAACAGGAACAGACTCGGGCTCGGAGGCGGCCATCTTGTCCGTAGACACTGGCTCGGAGGCGGCCATCTTGTCCGTAGACACTGGCTCGGAGGCGGCCATCTTGTCCGTAGACACTGGCTCGGAGGCAGCCATCTTGTCTATAGACTCTGGCTCTGTAGAAGTGATGTGAAGCGTCTCTGGCTTGGCAGAAGTGTCGTGGACAGTCTCTGGATCGGCAGACGTGACTTGGACAGTCTCTGGATCGGCAGATGTGACTTGGACAGTCTCTGGATCGGCAGACGTGACTTGGACAGTCTCTGGATCGGCAGACATGACTTGAAGCTCAGACATGTCGTGGCTGACGTGAAGCTCAGGCATGTCGTGGCTGACGTGAAGCTCAGGCTGGACGTGGCTGACGTGAAGCTCAGGCTGGACGTGGCTGACGTGAAGCTCAGGCTGGACGTGGCTGACGTGAAGCTCAGGCTGGACGTGGCTGACGTGAAGCTCAGGCTGGACGTGGCTGACGTGAAGCTCTGGCTGGACGTGGCTGACGTGAAGCTCTGGCTGGACGTGGCTGACGTGAAGCTCTGGCTGGACGTGGCTGACGTGAAGCTCTGGCTGGACGTAGCTGACGTGAAGCTCTGGCTGGACGTGGCTGACGTGAAGCTCTGGCTGGACGGTCTCTGGGTCGTCGTGGCTGACATGAAACTCAGGCTGAGGGGATACTGTGGATTCACAGAGTTCCTCATCTACCACACCCACCGTATACACTGAACCGCTTAACAGAAGGGCCAGTTCAATATAGCTCTCCAATGTCCCGTGAGGCTCATGAATGGCATGAATGAACTGAGCGGTTCTAATAGCCCTCCTCGGAAGAAGATCATCAGGCATTCCTCGCTCATAGAGGTGAAAGGTGCCAGCTAGTTAAAATCTTCTACGTACTCCTCAATCAAACGATTCCCCTGACGGAGACACAGGATTTGGACTGCTGTGTCCATGGCTGGTATTTCTGCTGGATCTGGGTGTGGCGAAATCTTCTATTACGAACTACTCTGAGAAGAGGGTTGAGATCCAAACGCAGCTTTATTTGAGGGCAATCCAGAAGCGTAATCCAATGTACAGGCAAGGGTCATACACAGACAGGCAGTCCAAAACAGATAAACAAAGAAACAAACAAAACAGGCAGGGACCAGAGGCAAGAGAGTAATCCAGGGAACAGGGCAAGATATCCAAAACCAAGAGACAAGAAAACCATAAGAATGCTCAGAAATGCAGTGTAACACTTAAACAAGACTTCGCAGTGAGTGAATGAATGAACATGGTATAAATAGACAAACTAACAGGATGAGACACAGGTGAATGCAATCAGTGAATGAGGTACAGGTGAATGTGATCAGTGATAAGTGATGGTGGGTCTGGGCAGTGAGTTATGGGAAATGTAGTTTGTGAGTGATAATAGTCCTATCTGGAGTGCCCTCTGGTGGCTCTCAAGGGCACTCCAGCTGGTGACCGTTACAGCTGCAGATAAACAGCTGATTACCTCACTCCTGCACAAATCTGTCCTCCATCCCTCCACCGCCAACTTTATTTCTATAATTGTGTCCAGGAGGGGAAGAGCTTTGAGAGCACGAGTTGAGTCTTGTGCTTGAGCCTTTGTGAATGATCATTTGAAGGATGGCCTCACACTAGTCATGCTAGTTACTCTCTCTATGAATGATATTGGTTAGTTGTTTGCTCAAGGCCAAAGTAACAGTACTGGCATCTCAGTAACTCACTAATCCCTGGATTGTGCATCAATGGGAAAGCATGTTAGAAATCCAAATCTTTAACCATTTGGCAGTGTTGCCGGATCTCGCGTTGCCAGATCTTGCTTGATCAGTATCACTGGTCTTTCAAAACAAACCCATAATAAGCAACTTACCTCACCAAAATAAGCTTACACAAATGGTAATAAGACAGTAATAACAACAGTCAAGTCAAATTGATTTGTATAGTGCCTTTAACAATACTCATTGTAGCAGCTTCACAGAAAATCATGATTTTAATGTTTATAATATCCTAATATCTCCATGCCTAGTTGCATTCAGCAGTTTTGAGCTGAGCGATAATATAATTTATATTTTGCGACAAGACATGCTATATTCCCTTACGCGAATATAATGTATTATGAAGTTGGACGTACTTATAATTCCAACTTTACATAAAGAGCTGGCTGATAATATAGTAACGTTTTGCAACAATAATAAATCAGGCAGTTGAGATTTGCTAGATTATATTGCTTTACATGAGTGTATTGTATGGATTCAGATAAAGTTGGATATAACATATAGCTAACTTTACATTTAGAACTGTGTGATAGTGTGTGCACTTTGCAGAGATTTGCAGATATTATTTTGTCAATATGTTGAATTTTGGGGTAAAATCATACCCTACATATTGTATTGTTTTATATGGACAAACTCATCAATTAATATTTACCATCATATATGCTGCATAATTGGATGTTTTAAAATAAACACTGACAAAAACTATACAAGTTTCAGGGCTGGATGATATGACGATATATAACATATAAGTGATCACCCGGATTTAGACCTACCTATATTGTATTTATATAAAGCGTTCACAGGCAAATTTGCTTTATGTATTTCCCAGCGTCAAAATCAGGCACACATAAAAATGTCAGGAAACACAATTCCTGGCTGCATGTCAATATCCATGGATCACTGGATCTTTGGTAAGTTGTAAGGAACAATCGAGTCCAACCTTTAGTTGAAACTCATAATCGTTTTTTTTTTTTTTTTACTCACTTTTTCGCAGTTTCCTCTATTAATAGTCATCCAGCCAGCTCTTTTGCCACTCAGTCCGGCTGAGAGGACGTTTTCCGGCAGGGAAAGTGACGTCAATGCATACTCTCTATACTAAAAATTCACTAACATCAGAATGACATTAAGAACAAATTCATGTGCGCACGAACGTGTTGTGAATTATAGGCTGACATTTTTAATCTTGAGAAGTTCTCTTGTGTGTACAAATGCAAAATAATAATCCATGTAATTATTAGTAAATGAGACCCACTGTCCTGTTACATATCCTTACATCATCCGAGTATTAATTAGAAATGTTAACTAGACGTGTTCACTAGCGATGTTTATGCTAAAAACATGGCTTGTCTTTTCAAATCTTCTATCGAGTGTCATTATATTTATTGAGTTGGCTCGTGCGTTTTGTGTTTCGCGCTTTAGATATGTGATGTAATTTCCGGTAAGGGAGCATAGTGAGCATTGATGATCCCTGGTTTTTAAGGTGCATTGTGGATTTTTTTTTAGGGAGCGAACATTCCAGTGCACTGAAAGGTTTTTGCGATTGAGACAGCCCTTAAAACGCCATTGTTGAGTAAATGAATGGCCAAAACACATAAAAAGTTTTCCATTTTTAGTTGAAAGCGGTATCATGTAGTAGAGACCCCTTAAACTAATGTTATGTATAATCGTCAGTATAATTAATGTAAACTGGTAATAATTTGCTACAATACAAATGGTTGTTATTCAGGCGAATTCCTAGGAAAAATGCCAATAAGCCTGGGAAGGTGGTGAAAGAACCTGACTGTAAATATATGAATTAGTCTCAACCAATTAGATTTTCTAAACCCAAAGTGGGTGTGGCTATACAGAGCAGCTTGCTCTGTGACAGTGAACAGGAGAGTGGCCCAGGGAAACACGAGAAACACAGGAAATGTTCAATATGTTGGAGAGTGTTAAAAACCGTGCTGCAGCTTTCTTTAGCGAGGAGCCCTTTCTGACAGTGCTGAAACTCACTGTTGTTTTTGGCTCGGAGTCTGGGCCCTCTCCCGGATCTACCTCTCTCTCTCTCTCTCTCCTCCTCCTCTCTGTGGTGGCGAGTGCAGTCAAAACCAAAAGAAAACATGCTTCGAAAGAGAAAAGTTGGGAAACAGTACAAGGGGGATAGAAACCCTCTCCTAGTTTATCATAAAGAATGTATTTATTGCATGTGTTTAGGACCAGTGCCTAAGAGAATCTCATTATATAAGATGTATAGCCACCCCCTTAAAATCTATTAACTTTATTTCATTATTTTAGAGCGTCATGTGTTACATTAGCTCAAATTAGTGCAAAACATCTTTGCGAAATTTGAAATAAGAGCTCTTTGGCAAAAGCTTTTGGATGAAAATGTTTGCCAGAGGAAGAGAGCATTTGGTTTGAAGCCGTTCTCAAATGGCCTTTGAATATCGTGTAAAAGAAATGAAGGGGAAAATTGGTATTCCTACAAATATTTGATCAAGGTATCATGCCGTATCTGTTTTGCTGAGTGGTAAATGAAAAGCATTTGTGTGGTTCTTCAGTAACACGACCCAAAACCTTGGAATACCAAGTTGCAAAACTCGCCTCTCCCTCTCCTGCCCTCTTCTCTGATAGCAGAACGTCTGCACTCTAGTGACACTCTGTGGCAACCATAGGGAATCCTCTTCTTACCTTTCACAGATACAGCTTAAATATACATAATGTGAACTGAATATACAGAGGCGCTACAATTTGGTAATTTAAATGAGTTTGACAGACTGTTAGAGGTCCGTCAGAGGTGTTTCCTGAATTGAGACCCCGGTAGGGTTTCAGTTCTTTAACAGTCTGGGATGTTAATGTGTGTACTGGATTTTGGAAGCTGAAGAGGAGGGGGAGTGGGGAGAAGTCAGGCTTTTTACTCAAAGTCTTTAAAAAGGCTCAAACCCATTAAATGTTTAAGAGCTACTGCAGCCTTGAAGGAACACACTCAGCCTATGTTGACTGTGGGATCCTGAAAGATAGCTGCAGTCAAACAAATGCCATGTTTCCCGAATAGCAACTTAATTAGTATTATTGTGAATGCAGCTGCTTTATTAAGATTTAACTGCAAGATGGCTCAAGTAAATGTTTGTGCTACCAGAAAGGACACAATGTAGAGCAATTGCTTCACAGCTTTTATTTTATTTTCATCTTTTTTTATTTTGTCTGAAATTTCATTACAGTATCATATATCATGTTATTGGGCAGTGCAATGAAAATGTCATTGTAATGTAAAATACAGAACATGACAAGTATTTTATTTTATGTGAATTATATTTTGATGAATGAATTGCAAATCTTGTTTCCTCTGACCTGCTTCACTGATTAGAAACATTTATGTACCAGTTGCTTTTTTTATGAGCGTGGAAAAGCAACAGCTACTGTACCTGCCAAAAAGAAGGGAATGACGCACATGAGCCACTGTGCAATTGTTTCTCAGAAATGTAATGCATGGTAAGATAGTTTTCAGTATACATGTAAATCTTCTTTTTTTTTCCAGTCAGGATTATAAAGAGTTGAAATCATGAAATGCACTCCAGTACATTTTTAGGATAGCAGTTGTCTCTCTCTGTTGTGTGGTTTTCATCAGGTTATAGTAAAATAATATAGTAAAATAATTCCATTTGTCAGTAAAGTGTCGTTTCACGCTCTTTGGTTACGAATAGACTTACACGAAATCTGCACACACAGAACTCTTCTGTGTAACCCTTACCCCCCTTATATGTTTGTTATCAAACATTTTGGCTAATTTGATTTTTTCAGCCCCAGCTACCAGTTGGAGTATATTAACCTTTTCTCAGATCTGCTTACCATTTTTAAATAAATTCTGCTGAATTCAACAGATCATCCCCTAAAATCAGCAGGAAATGTACAATGTACAATACAATGCCGATTCTTCTGTCTTGGCCTAGTTGTTATGGATGCTAGTCATGCAACACAGTTACTGCAGCCCACCATGTCATCCCTTATTGTGCACAAATGTTTTTGTTTAAATACATATATAAATATCAGTGGCCTTTGATCAACAGGCTTAACAACTGGCTCTTTAAAAAGTACTGGAACATGGTGACCTTTTCTTCTGCATGGAGCGCTTGATACAGTGCTGACAGTTCTTTCTGCTCCGACTGTGCTCAAATGCATTAATGATAATTAAAACATTATGATTTCTGCTTGCATGGATTTGATTGGCCCTAAAATATAAAGGTTATACGAAAGGACTTCTCTAACAGCAATACTTTATTTTTTTTCAGCATCATTACTCTTCAGTGTCACACGATTCTTCAGAAATCATTCTAATATGCTGATTCGGTGCTCGAGAAACATTTCTTATTATCATCAATGGTGTGCTGCTTTATAATTTTGTGGAAACTGTGATACATTTATTCATTGTTGTATTATTTGATGAATAGAAAGTTAGAAAGAAATGAAATTTTGTTTTTTAAAATGTAAAATTTTACTGACCCCAAACCTTTGAACGGTAGTAAGTCTCAAATTATGAATCTTTCAGTCCCAGGGTCAGATGCCACTTTTGCAAACACTTGTGTAAACAAGTTTTTTTTTGTGTGTATATAGCCTCAATAATTAATTAAACAATGATCAAATGAAGGAAAATAGCATTATAAGCAGGCAAATTATGTTCATTCTTAGTGACCAGTTCAGGTGTACCAGAAAGCTTAGCATTAGCAGCATAGCTTAGCATAGCACAGCAACTTTGTAAGAGGAACAACAGACCAAACAAGAAAGAACAGATTTGACAGATGTACCCGACTTAGTATACAATTTATGATCAGGTTCCATATACTGCTCTTTCTAAATGAACTGTAATTTTTCGATATACACATCGGTAAGGTCAGCTATGCTCTTAATTTTATTCGCACATCTCTTTGAGGACAGAGCCGTGTCCTTAGTACTTTCCATATGAAAGGCCTTTAATTGAAACTAGCATTCATCTCAAGTATTCATCGAAGCCAAAGCATAAAGCCTCATCCTATTCTCTTTCAGGCCACTGCTAAGCAACAGCCTACAGAGGATTTATTTTTTATTGCTCGGAAGGGTTTCGGTGAGAGGGTCTTGCATATTGATGCTTTGAGGGGGTCTGTTTTCCTTTCGATGAAGGTTTAGGTGATAGAGGTGAAAAATCCATGCTTTACTGTCTCTGATCCTCAGACTTTTAGTTTCTTCTGGGATTGAGAGGGTCAGGGAATGAGGAGGAAGTAGCGATGGACATGGCAAAGCATGTGGATAACCGAAATTCCAGACGAGAAAACATTATCAACATTGTAGAAAGGTTCCTGTGTTGCTCTTGCTTTCGGACTGTTGAAAATGACTGCTTGGAGTACAATCAGGAAAAGCCACAAAATCCCAAGCCTGTCGTGGATGAGGATAACGTCCATGTTGTTGTTGAAGATTTGGGAATAGACAACCCTGGATTTAGCCTTGCTGAAGTTAAGCGCTACGGGCCACCTCAACAGATCACCATTGGCCGCTCTGCTAGTTCTGTGTCCATCTGCCAAAGAGCAGCGCTAAAGAAGAAGCTTGCACCACTTTCCTCTTTACCATTTCAGTCCAGAGTGATCCAGAACAATGAGGATGACTCTGCTGTTGACTCTCTTCAGTATGGTTCTGGCAGCATTAATGTTGAAGATGGTGGTCTTCTCACACCACCAGTCATTAACCTCATACCTCCGACACCTTCCGACGTAATTGATGACGACCAGTTCTTTGACATAAACTCGGAAGAAGAAAGTCTGCAGCAAACTTCAGGCAGTGAAGGAGTGGACAGTATCGGCAGTGCTGCTACAGGAGAGCAGGAAAGCGAGGAAGATGTTGACCAAGACGTGGAGTTTGAAGGTAACCGTGAGACCAAAACTCAAGAACATCCACAGGTGGAGCCTCAAGAGGAAGACACGACCAAGAAGGACAGCGTGGACAAGTCTACAATTCACTTCCTGCGCAGCTCCTTTCAAGTACCCCCACTTCCTGAATACCCACGAAAAAGTAAGAGGCGTCAGCAGTGCGATGAGCCCACTGGCACGTTTGTACAAGACTGGAGTGTAGTTTTGCTTTTACCATTATACATTCTGAAATTGTTACTTGTTTGTTTGCATTGTTAGGAAGCCTCAATACTGGAATCAGTTTGCTGCAGTTCACTGAACATAATCTGGGTGAGTCTGTTTTGATTTGTGATGAATCTTAACGGTAGTCTTCGGTACCTGTAGTGAAAACTGGAGTGAAAAAGTTTTGAAAAGTCAATTCTAAATTTAACATCTGAAAAGGTCCCGTGCACATTTGTTAGTACTATATATAGTATGGTAATATATAGTAATATATAGTATTTTTGTTCTATATATATACTATATAGTTCTATAAACAGTCAATATTTGTTGTTTTTTATGTTTAAATGTTGCCAAAACTGATATCAAAGTATGATTGATTGTTGCAGCTTGACAAATACAGTATTCCTGCTGTCTTACATGGCACTTTTTACGAAAAAGTTACAGAACTGAAAAGCTTAATTTTTTTTCCCCCCAGTGAAGGTAGGTGCATACCGTTTATTTCTATGGGCTTGCAAATTATTTCATGACTTTAAATATTATTTAAAATTTAAAAAACTGTAACAATTGTGCAATTATAATTAGTTCATTTTAAAAATAGAGTGCATTTTTTTTAATACAATGAGTCAAATATTAATATTTAAATAGGTATTAATAGCAAAAATTAAATTATGTCAAAATTTTGTAAATATCAATTTTAATGGTTAAATCCCCATTTTAAGGAGGGAGTATATCAACATTTTCATGTTTAATACTAGCTACTTAATTTGACTTTGAACAATACTTTATCAAACATATCTAATATCTAATGTTCTCTAATGTTTAAAAAGAAAAAGGTCATGGGAAACTACAGTGCACTGTATTTGTGGAATGTGCCATATCACCAGAAAGAGAAGGAATCAGAAATGTTGGGTATTTTAACCTAATCACAGAAAAATGATAGCGCATGCACGTCTACAAATATTTGGAGGTTGGTATGTAACACAACTATAGTATGTAACCTTTAAATACTGCTTAGTAATTTTTAAGATGTGGTAGAAATCTGAGACGGTCTCAATAGTTCATCATTGACGTATTTGTCTGAAATGCCGAAATCTTGCCTCTCATGACTCATCCTTTCTTGACAATTTTACTCATGTCCTCATCCAGGTGTGGTTTTCAGCAGAAAGGGCACAGTTCAGAGGGTGTGGGTGGACATGCCACTGTGCAGGTCTCATCATGCACAAAGCAACTCCTCACAGCAAAGATATTTAGACCCTTTAGTGAAGTGAGCTGTTGCTCCTTCCCGAAAACTAAGGTGTTTATTGTTTGGTCTAGAGAAACGACACCCACTGAGATGCTGTTTTTTGAGCAAGGGGTAATCTTTTTAGGACAATGGTGTCTGTGCTGTGGTGAGGGATGGCCTTTGTACACATTTATCCCAAGCGTGAAGCCATATGACCTGTTCCCAAGCATTGTATTCCAGTCAAAAACCTTCACACGGTTGCTCCAGGCATTTGAAGAAATTGCACAGATCTTCTATGAATGAGTCTGTCTCAATGCCTGTTATACTTCTATTTGTTAGTACACCCTTGCCAGTTGTAAATACTGACAACACACAGCTGTGCTTTACAGTAAAGCCCTAAATAGATTAACGCTTGAATGTGTTTGTTCATAATTCACTCTTCTGAAAGTTCAGCGAGCTTGGTTTGGAGGACACTGTATTCTCTGGTGCTATATTTCTCACTGGTCCACAGTACATCGGGGGCCCTGTGGAAACTGGGGAAACAGCTGGCAGGGCGGAAAGACCTAGATACTTCCCACGATCCCAAAAGCCTCTCTCGCTCTGATCCTCTGAATATCTGTACCTCTACCTCCTTCGGCCATGCGGTATTCCATTAATCCAGTTTGCAATTTACTGGTTTCTTGCAGGGAGGAGAATGTGTTGGACTGCAGCACATATGCATGTTATTCTCCTGCAGCGAGATCTGGTTTTGGCTCCCTCAGATCTTGACCTGTGTTAAGTCCTTGGCTTTACTGAGTTTTCTCTGCAGTCTCGGGACAGGCTCTGCACATATCCTCTTCCTGTTCACTGTCTAGAACGACCAGAGGCTGTCAGAGGGCCGACTTCACCGACCGTGTGAAGTGGCCCAGTTTCTGAAAGCTTTCTGTCATTTGCTAGACCATTTTAGCTCTGTCTGGGGACTAAACACTGTCTCACTTTCTCCCACTTGAAATCATTATCTTTTGTGCTTATGTATTCTCTGTAAGTATCTTGTTTGTTTAAATAGGACAGTTTCACACAGTCCATGAAGTTGAAACAATTCTGAAAGTCAATTTAAAGGTCAATTTAATCTCACAACTGAATCACACTTGATTGAAGTCACACTCCCTTCCTCATGCTTGTCAAATTACATTTGTTGTCATTACAGCCATATAAAAGTATGAAATTAAATATAATTTTATCAAGTTTGCCGTGCAGATCAATCAACAAGAAAAAAAAAAAAAACAAGCTGGTTGTTCAGTGTACCTAATTTTTTGAGGTATTGCAGAACAGTTCTTAAACATTGTCACAATTTAATTTCAGTTGTGTGAAATACATTTGTGTTGGGGCTACATATATAATTTTTGTGGGCATTAAGTGAAACTGGGCAAGGCATTTATATTTTGAGGCATGCTTTGCATGGGACTGGATAGGGAGTGTAAATATACGAAATTAAGTGATATCTTATTCGTTTTTGAGCAAGATTGATAAATGATGACAAATGTTAGTATTCAGTGTTCTTTTATGTTTCTGATATGTTAGATATTACCATTATGCTGAAGACTTCCATTGTACATTTATTTTGTTCCTTTTACTGGAAACGCCATGCATGAAAGTACAAATAATTTGTAAACAAATAGCATGCTAACATGTGCTATTGCTAGCTAGTAGTTTAATGCAAAAGATTAAATTGAGGTTGACGTGTCTGATTCATGACTTTTCCAAATTGAGTTTACACCAAACAAAGTATTTGAGTTGAGTTTACATCTTAATGAAACTCATTTCTGAATTAACTTTTGCCAAAAATCGCTTCTTAACCACAAAATTAACACTGTTTGCCTGGCACAACTACCATCACAGTCTTACCGCATTCAGAAGGCCAGTGATAAATGTAGTTTTATTTAAAATCGATGCCTGCAAAGACATATCAAATGATCATGGCTAAATAATAAAAGAATGGTCCTGATTTGCTGAGATACCAAATGTAGAATACTAAGTTGCTTGTGAAATCAGTCAAATTGTGTTTGCTTTGTGAACGTTTTGTACATGATGAATAACTGTGCAAACAGCATCCAAATGGATTGGTTACTCTTGTAAGTCCTATATAAATAATGCACTGATAACATTAGCAATTATGATTATAATAATTAAGTTGTGGTGAGGGCTGGCAGTAGTAAAAAATTGTAGTGAAAAGTAGTGCAAAAAATCTTCTTTTCCCCAGAAATTTTTGTGCATCACTATTTGTAGTTTTATCATTTGGTCTCAGTGCAGCAGTTCTTTCTCTTTGAGGAAGAAGTCAGTATGAGGGCTTTGAGGAGCTTTAGGGGGGGAAAAAATGTTGCAAAGTCTCTCTGTGTTGGCCCTGTACTCGCGTAAGCCTTTTTTTAAGGGGGCAGAGAGTTCATTGGAGGGACATTTGGGGTCTTATGTGATGCTCTGGGTCTTGTTCACACGCCGTTTGTGGTAAATGTCTGATATTGGATAGAGTGAGCTTCCAATAATTCTCTCAGCTGTTTTTTGCAAGGCATTGCAGGGCCTTGTGGTCTAAATCATTGCAATTTCCAAACCATGTTGTTAGGATGCTTACAATTGTTTCTCTGTAGAATGTGGTGAGAATTGGTGGGGGAAGTTTGCCTTCATCAGTCACCGCACAGAGAGTGCTGTGCTTTCTTGGGGTGGTACAAGTGATGTGCAAACCCAGAAACATCTCCATCCTGACTATCTCTACTCGAGACCCATTGATGTGCTTTGGGAGGTGGTCAGTGCGGGACTTTGTTGAGTCGATGTCTCCGTTTATTTTGTCAACATTTAGAGAGAAATTGTTGTTTGGAGAGCAGTCTACTAGATGCTCCAGCTCCTTTCTGATGACTCATTGTCGCTGATGAGGCCCACCGCTGCAATGTCATCCTCAAACTTGATGATGTGGTTTGTACTGTGTTTGGCAGTACATTTGTGAGTCATCAGGGTGAACAACAGCCCTGTGGGGCTCTAATGCTCAGTATGATGGTGCCAGACCAGTTATTGCCTATTCCGAATGTCTGAGGTCTGCCAGTAAGGAAATCCAGATATAGAGAGAGGAGTTATTGTTGTGTGTGCTCAGTTGATCTGTGATGTCTTTAGAGATAATTATGTTGAACATATTTCATGATTCTTCAGAAATCATTCTAAGATGCTGATTTGGTACTCCAGAAACATTACTTGTCAATATAAGTGTTGAAAACACTTCTATCATGACAACTCTCTGGATATTTGTTGCATGATAATGGATATGACCATGTTAATGTACTTGGTCTTGGCGAAATAGATCTGCTACGCTGCTGCTGCTGAATTGTTGCTGCTGTTGATTATTGCTGCTGCAGAGCAAGTACAGGTACTTGCTACTGCCAATACATACGCCGATACGCTGCAAACTGCTATAGAGTATGTCTACATGTTTAACAAGCCATTTAAATGTTGAGCAGCAAGCTCATTGGCTGCAGATGTGACATGAACCAATTAACTTGTGCCAAGTAATCAACGCTCTGAATATCATCAATTTGGGTTAAGGCCACATCAGTTTGCACCATCTAGAGTTTCATGACAGAACTAGGCATTTGTGCTGCTAAATATTTTAATGGAAACCGGGATGCTTTTTTTTCAGGATTTTTTTGTGCTTTTACTTGCTTTGTCACCTAATGGTGTTCTCAATTGCAACTGCTTTTTAAACATTCTTGTTCACTCAAAGCTGTCCTGTTGGGCTGAGATATTCTAGATTCTTCTGTCAATATTCTGTTTGAGAACCAGTTTGCTGAAAGTAATTAATATGAGTATTGCAATACTGACAAATCTATAGGTTTCTATGGTCCTATCTCTATGGTCAGCCGCTCCACCATGTTTTACTACATGTTTAATATTTAACTATATAAAAGACACCAGTAGTATTCCTCAGGCAATGTACAAACCTGGCACCGATGCCAAAGACATACTATTCCCTATTATGCAGAATCACCAGGGATCAGACAGTGGGCTTTTGATAGGACTTAAGACCATCATTTCAGTGTGTCAATTCCCAGCACTTGTTTGTTTTTCCTGCTTTTTTTATGAAGGAATGGGAGGAGGTTTAAAAAGCATTGCGGTTATGGGAATGTTAGAATGTCTGCTGTCTGTGGGAAAACATAGCATGTCACTGTTCACTAAATTATGCCACTGGCCAGACAGTCCCTCACTTGTCCTTTTCACTGTCAACCCAGTTTTGCAACATCCCACAGTATTCCAGTGTGGTTTGTTGTGTGTTTGCATTTATTTAGAGAGTGCGCAGATGAGGCTTATGATAAATTATTGATGACTGATGCTACAGAGCCCATATACGACAAGAAACGCCTTCATTCCTTCCTTAACATTATTAGCTCAAGTATTAGCACTAGCATACAGAGATTAAGTAGCTGTTTCCGGCTGACATTATTAATTTGACACAAATTCCAACCAAGCTTTCAAGTGTGTTCCATGGAGCACAATACACCAAATATGGTGTTCTGGAGTGTCCAGACTTGAGTTTGGGACCAATTTTTCCCATGTTAGCTTGAAGTTCTACTTGTTTTGTTTCCCAGAGATGGACTCAATGACCCAGACAGAGTTAGGGCTTCTCCGGATCCAAAAGTTCTTTCCCATCAGCTCAGGGATCATCTGCTAATAGTACTGACATCTTGTTGATGTGTTGTTTTACTCATTTAGATGACCTGAGCAACAAGGATGCCAGCAGCCATGAGTTGCTAAAGGAAGAGTTAAGGCTATTACCGCTGAGCAGTAAGATAAGCATGCTAACACACCAAAAGGTAAAATCACCCGGGATTACCTTTGTAAATTACACATTTATTAATATATTAGACATTAATATAATCCATACTTCACACAGAATACATTTAAAAGGCACTTAACATGTACAAATGCTCTTTTTTGTCATCCTGTCACAGAAACTAGGCAGGTCCTGTAGTTTGGGCGATACGGTGCCGAGAAGTCATACCTTTCACTCCACATGCCAAGGGCAAAATGAAATTCTTGAAGATGAAGAATCCCCACGTCAAAGAAGGATAACTGTTGGTAAAGACATGATGTGACTTTGTATTGTAAGCCATTGCTTGGATGACAAAGGGTAGGATGCTCTCCCTATTGTATTTATTGTTTAGATGACTCATATGAAAACAACAGGTCTGAAAATGAGTACCCTGCTGGAAAAGAAACTCTATGTATTGTGTTTTAGATGCTTCCCATTTGGCCTTTTAACTAGGGTAACCAGAAAGTCTTTTTTGGTCGATAAGCTTCACAAGCATCAAGTTTTGCTGGTTGAATAGCCAGTGCTGGTCCAAAAGCAAGACCCCAAACTAGCACTAATCATAAACTAGCATTAAAATTAAAGCTAGTCTTTTCAGCATGGGAGTGATCATGTTATTTTTCTCTTCCCAGCATCCTACATTCCCCAGTCAATGGACCACACCGGAGAAAGTGCAGTGAAGGTATTGGCATTTTTTACAGTTTTTGTGTGCAAGATTGCGAAAAATATTCTGGAAACTTTTTTTTTTTTGCTTTTCTGCTTCAGTTACCAGGTCTTATTCTAAAAATGATAATGCAGTTATTTTCATGATAACATTGTGTAAGTGGTCTCCTGTCTCATGATTTTAGGCTCTAAGTAAGTCAACAGACATACAGTAGCAGATTTTTTATTCCTACATAATTGTGAACATACACCCTTATTTTAACACCATTCACTTGTTTTTTTTTAGATGAGAATTACAAACTACAGCCATTTTGTAAAACTATATGCTGTTTCACATAAAAATAACCCACATTTGAATGTAGTCAGATCCACAGCTTTAGGGTATACGCAAGTACACTCATGCAGTGTTTCATGAGAGCACCAAAAAATCTCCATAGTTAAAGAAAACAACTCTTAAAGTCCTATTTTCTGTCTTTTATGGTGGAATGTTCTAACTTGGTCTTTTTTGTGTGGACACGTCTTCCATTACGTTAAAACTCTGCAGAAGTATGTTCACAAACTGTTATTTCAAGTTGATGAATGTGTCTGCATGCATACATGTTGCGAACTTTAAAAGTCACTTGTATCATGTATTGTGAGTTTGTCTGTATCTGTCTGTGTTCAGCAGGATTCTAATGGGCACAGTGCCAAAACTTTAGCAGAACTGAACACGGAGGAGGTCTGCCAGTGGTTTAGTAATATTGGTCTACAGAAATGCCTGCCCTTCATTAGAGGTAAAGTACAGTTTGCACATTTGTTTTTGTCATTTTCCCACCCCTTTTAAATGTTTTAATTCGCCAAACATTCAAAGAGACAAATGCTTAGACCACAAACCAATAACTGTTTAGATTATGTATTACTCATTTGCACTTTTAAGTTATTGCATCATTTTAAGAAGTATTTCCAACTTAAAAAGAGATGGAAAAACAACATTTACTAGCTAATACTACACCACAGAGACTTTTACCATTTATAGCTAATGATTTGCGGTGCCTATTTGTTAAATATTCAAACCAATAAAGATCTATTTTAGACATCCGTTAGTGTTATTTATCAGAAGCAACAGTTTGAAGAGATGTTAATAATAATGTTGTGGCTTTGGGTGGATCAAAACCTACAGAGGAAGAGTTCAGCGGATCTCACATCGCTTCTATTGATCTCCACACCCTTGAAATCCTTCAATTGTCCAATCTGGAGGAGAGAGAGAGGCTGCTGTCTGCCATCTACCATGAGTTACACCCACCGAACTCCACCACCCAAAGACTCAACTCCCTCCTGGGTACCATTGCACAACCTTAACATGAACGGTTTAAGTTCCCATCCCAGTACTTTTGTCTGTAATTTTGTGGAAGCAAACCTGAACTTGTTTTTTTTCCTGTAAAAGAAAGGTTTGGTCCACACAATGCTGAGAAATTTACAGCAGCTTTGGTGTCCATGACCAAGTCAAAATCATCTCCTCAAGTTAGCAGCATCAATATGAACCGATGCTCATTCAAATCCAGGTAGAGCGTCCTTCCTCTCTGTAGAATGTAAAACGATCTGTAATCACAACTTGTTACCAAAATGGAATTATGTTCATAACAGTATTTAGAGGTTGACCTGAATATGTGTCATGTTCTCTTTCACAGACAGAAAGAGCAAAATGCTAGATTTCAGAAGAACTCACATCTCATTGAAATCACAGTCAATGGTACCATTCTGCCTATGCAATTTTATCCCATCTTATAGTTCAAAATATATATATTTTTTACAATTAATTTCAAGGTTTTGACAATTGCCTATATCTGTCTGCAATTTTGATTTAGCATCAGATCGTACTGTTCACTTAAGGACACCCAAAGACACAAGTGTGGGAAAAGTAATGGAGTCCTGCCTGAGGATGCTGGGAATTAATGAAGACAAAGATCACTTTAACATGAAAAGCAATGAAGGTCTGTATATAAAAGCCAAAAGGAATAAAATATTTACAAATGTTGTATATGTATGAGGATCTACTTTTTAGCCAGAAGAACTTATTGGAGACATTTTACAAATTGTTGTTAATTTATACAATATCACAGATGACATCAATGCTTGGTGTTAGACTATCAAGTCAATACAAATACTTGTATATTATTTGCAGTAAAAAAAGATTTTAATACTGTATACTGATTTATATGTGCCATTAGTGTGTCCTTGGGGATTATGCACACATTCACAAAATAAATTGACTTACGCTCAATTTATTGTATTATTTTTAGGGCTTTTTCTTTTGTCTTCTTTGGAAAAGATCAGCCATTTAGTCTTGCATTTGGAGAGAATCATATATGGCTTGTGGCTTGTAAGTGCTCTGGAATTTACACAGTGAATTTACTTTTACATACCGTCTCTATTTTTCCACGTTTTTCAGATGAGTTCTCTCCTGAGCAGCAGATTGGAGATTTGCCTGGCTCAGAAACAAGACTAATGGAGCTTCACTTATGTAGGAAGGTAGACAGAATTGCATGTTTTAAGCTGAGTATTTCAATGGATTAAATGAAAACACACAAACATAACTTAGGTCAAATTAAACTTTTTAAACTTTTGCCTCTCAAAACACAGAAAGATGGTCCTGATTCCCCAAATAACGTTTGTACCGCTGACGATATTAAGAGCAAGAATCTGCTAAACAACACCGGCAAGATTCAAGAGCTTAACCAACAGGTGGCCTCCCTTCAAAACGTCATCATACAGGTAAATATTATCTGTTGTCCTGTTGGAGGAAGACTAAATAAAACCAGAAACGCCAAAACCTAGTTGTCACACCAGGAACTATCTGTTTTTGAGTCAAAAGTCCTGTTACCAAATGCTTATTTTCTCTAGTAGTGGATTTATTTTTAGTTTCTAGTTCAAAACTCTCATGAATAAGAATAATACTTGTGAATTTTATCCTAAAAATAAAAGTTTTGTATCATTGAGTACACTTTTGGAGCAGGGTTGTGTGTCTTTTTCCTATGGCAAAAACAGTGTATCCGTAACAGAGGTATTTTCTTACACAGAAATAGTCTTTCAAAAATAAACCTGCCTTGAGGGAAAAAATGTGACAACTAATCCTGTTCTCCTCTATTGCTTTTAATTGATCTATGTCTGTGTTATTATCAGGTTCAGGAGCTTTACCATGGACTGGTGGCCTTCTGTTCAGAGCTGAAGAAGATGGAGGGGGACATGAATGCAGTGCAAACAGACAGCTTGGAAGTGAAAAGGTGTCTCACTGAAGCCCAGGACAGTCTGAAGAGGAAGAGACAGAGCCTTCAAACACTCAGGGACAATCTTAACACAGCACCAGTGCAGAAGAATAAGTAAGTATATCCTCTCATTGTATAATAGGATAGAATGTGCTGGAGGTTAATGCAGAGCAGTTGAGTAATTATATGGGATTAACACATGGAATTAGAGAGGGAAAGAAACTGTTCATTAATGCATCGGTCTTTATAGATAATGATGTGTTGCGTCTTCCAGAAGGAAAGGCTGGAAGAACCGATGATCAGAGCTGGTTTTGGATGCCCTCAGTGTAATTTCCTTGTTGAGACTGAACATCCTGTGATTTTTGATGCTCTGTTTACAGTCTGTTGCAGTTTATTTTTCTGTGGCGTCAGTGCTGAAAGTTGCATTGGATGATGGTAATGGGTAGTCCACAGATCTTTCCTAATTTCCTAAAGTGCAGAGAAAACTGCTGCCCGGTCTGCCTCATGATTGGACCATTATGCCAGTGTTTAATGTACTTTCTTAACATATTAAATATCTGCATGGTTCTGACAATGTAGGAAAGAAAGTTTCATCATTTACTCGCCCTTATGATGTTTCATGATGTTATTTTTTCATTGGAACACAAAAATCATCAGCCTTATCATGTATAAATAGTTACTGTTGCAAAACGGGAATACATACCTGTTTAATTTATGAGGTGTGCAAATAAAGAGAGGGTGTTTGAGGAAAAAGCCAGTGTGGGTCTCACCCAGTAGTTTCCTGCTTTTTCTCAGATTTACAGCCTTTGATTTATTCTGACATCTTTTCAAGTTGGATAGATTGAAAGCAGGAATGGATAAGGGTGTTAGAAAATACCATCATAAATCAATATGTCCAAGTCCTCATTAATTACCTGATAAGCCACTTCACTTGAAGGCTTATTGTTTTTTGTTTCGTTATGTCCTTCATGTGCTTGGCCATTTCCCCAGGAAAAATGCAAACAAATCTTTCAAGTATCAAGGGTTTTTGGATGACATTAATCTAAGATATTTGAGTCTGAGAACATAAGAGGTTTAGACCACTTACATTTATTTAAGATTGAGCCACACAATAATAAAAAGCCTAATCTTTGATATAAAGTGACAGAACATTGGAAATCTGTTCAGATCAGCTTCCTGATCCAAGACAAAGGAATAGTTCTCTAAAAATGAAAATTTGGTCATCATTTATTTTGTTCCAAACCCATATGACTTTCTTTTTTTCTGTGAAATATAGAATGATCCCCACTCTTTCATATAGTTAAAGTTAATGTTAATGAGATACCGTCAAAGTCCAAATTATAATCATCATAAAAAACAGCTTAAAAAGTATCCATATAAGTTTGTTATATTCCAAGTCTTCTGAAGCCGTAGCTTTGTGTGAAGAAAAGACTCATGGAAAAAAAAAATCTACAGTTTATATTTTTAGATGAACTGTTCCTTTAAAGGTGCATTGTGTAATATTTAGGAGGATCTGTTGACAGAAATGCAATATCATATACATAACTATGTTTTCAGTGGTGTATAAAGACCTTACATAATAAACCGTTATGTTTGTATTACCTTAGAATGAGCCATTTCTATCTACATACACTGCTGGTCCCCTTACAGTGAAATAGCCATTTTGCGCCGACAAGTTTCTACAGTGGCCCTAAACGGACAAACGTGTTTCGTCTCTATGTTGTTCTTTGTGCAAAGAAGCTAGCTAAAGTCAGTGAATAAAACACTGACATAATGATGAAAAAGTAACTATAATATTTGCAATAACATATCGTTTTACTGAATAATCAAGTAAACCTAATTTCTTAATTTATCTTTGTTAAGAAACCTTATTGCTTAACTGGCTACTCTCTGCTGTCTCAGATGACAAAATCTTTTCCTGTCAGCCGCCTTAAATTCTATTGGTAAATTCACAACCTCACCACTAAATGCAGCTAAAAATGACACAGTGCACCTTTAAGAGAGCTCAAGCGAGTAGCTTGTGTTTGTTTACTCCTCAGGCCTTCAGAGGTCCGACTACTGGAGAAGATGAGGGTGAATTGCCAGGTGTTTAAAGACGAGATCACACTGGTCCACCTAAATCGGCAGGTGGCTCACCTGCGTGAAGTTCTGGAGAAGACCCAGGCCAAGGTGAGATTGGCACCCCCGATACAGTCTAGTTTCTCAAGGTTTTCAGAGTTTCCTGTTGCAGTATGAAATTATATAGTGCTGATATGTGAACGCAGGCCAGTAGTTATTATTTTAGACCACATTTTAATGAGGCTGAACATATGGTACTAATGTGAGCATTACAGTCTTGGCTTTTCCCAATATGCAAGCACTTTGTTGGACATACAAAAACACTTGGGAAAAAAATTAATGCAGTTAATCGGCATGAAGTCCTGAAGCTTTTCTCATAATGTGTAATTTTTTTTTTATGTTGCCATCTTTAAAACTTTATCATTAATTTGCTTCCTATGGCGTTTCACAATGACGGTCACCACAACAGTGAGCCATTGCCACCAACACCACTCGTTTTTCAAAAGCCAGGATGACACCAAATACTAGTGTAAAACTATCCGTGTTGTGGCCGTACCGGTGATTCTTTCCCACCTTCGTTCTCCTTTAAAGCAGCTCTTTCATCTCATCGGTAGAGACCTAACGAGGTGCCATGAAAGGACACATGCCGACCGGGACTTTGTAAGAAAAGAGCGTGTCACGTTGCCGCCCTCAGGCCACAGTCTTTAGGTGCTGAGTTGGTGGGAAAGAGGCAGTGCCGCTAATGTTTATCATATGACCTAATCAAGGGAAAGGCGCAGGTCAAGCCACAGAGCAGTCTGGGAACTAATACAAGCCTTGGCCCTAATAAGGAGCAGTCTGACATTTATTTTCCCTAGATTATCTGACAATAAGGAAATATTTCATCATCGCCTCTAATCTCTGCAATCCGTCGCGACTGCAATGCATCAAAAAAAGACAGGAAGAGGGAGGGAGGAGTTGTTAAAATAGAGTGAAAAATAACACATGGGGGCAAACGTGGGGTCTAGAGCTGAAATTTGGGGATTTGAGGGAAAAACCCCTCTAAATAATATGGCCCAAACCTTTTCTAACCTTCCCATTTTTATTTCAATTGAATTACACTTCATTCCCCTTCAGGCCAGAGATGTAGTAGTGGTTGCAAACTCAGATTAGGTTTCACTATTCTCGTGGGAAAAGGTTGTGGAGATACTGCGATTGTGGTCAAGCACGAGAGCTCCCAGTAGTTGGGCTCACTTTGATTGTTCCCTCTTTCCGAAGTCTTGGTGGTCACCGTGTTGAGCTGCACTGGCGGCTAAAAGGCCCAGTGGCTAATAGTTGTGGCAGCTTTTGGCTCTCTTTGGGATTTATAGTCCATCTTGAGGTTGCCATTTTACTGCATGCAACACTACCTTCCAGGGCCTTGCGAATCCTTTATTGTAACTGACAGTGCCTCACTTATATCATTAATACCAACCACACTTTTCTAACTGAGTCCGAAATCCTTTCTCATGCGAAACAAAATCCTACAATCCGGGGCTTGGCACGACTTCCTCTCCCATCTCATAAGAGTTAGGGGATTTCTGAAGGTGTGCCCGTTTCTCAACCAATTGTTCTTGATCTTCCCAAACATCTACGGTTTAAAAGACAGTTGCCAAGTTATAATCTGTATTTCCATTGTTCAGCTTGCTCTCTAGTTTCTGTTTGCTCTGTGTCCAGTATCTATTCCCTCACCTCGCTCCATCACTAGGTTAGTATGAAGGCTGGATGACATTATAAGCAAATGAAAGTGGACTGAAATGATTAATTCTTAAGTACCTGCCCTTTTGCTGCTTCTCTTAAATAATTGAGCGAGGCCCGAGCTATGCGTCCTGCCCTAGGGAATCCAAACAGTGGGGTGATCAGGGCTCCTAAGCATTTCTGCAGGGGGGTTTCCTGTGTGAGCGAGCCGTCTGGTGCCCATGTCTGGGGAGAGGCTCAGTAGTCTTGGCCGCAGGGCTTTCACACGCCAGGAGACTTGAGCCCTCACCTCGACTTTTCTGCTGCGTGTTCAGAGAAACCTGATCGCTTTGCATCTATCTATTCACTCACTTCCTGTATTCAGTCTCTGTCTCTGCTATTGGTTTGGGGATATGGATTCATGTGATCATGCATGTATACCAGTGATGAAATCATTAGTCATGACACATTTTGGCCCCTATATGCATTTAAATGCAAGGGGGGAAAACAGCTAAAAATGGCATATTATAAGGATAAAATATATATTTTGTTAAATATATATATGCAAAATACAGTTTCAAGGCTGGCAAGAAATATTTAGGAACATTTTCTTACTCAATTCACCTGTGTGACAAAAAAAATTATTTAAAATTCTGCTTACTCCACAAATAATCAAGCCCGTTTTCTTGAAACAGTCAGATCAGAGAGGCTGTCAGCTTTAACACTTCACACCTTATCAAGGACAAATCCATAAAACTCTATCTATAAAACAAGAGCAGTGTCTCATTGAGGAGAGCAACCAGATATGCACTGATGCCGTTTCAGCAGTTTTCTTCTTCTTCTTCTTCTTTTCCTGCAGGAGAAAGCTGAAAGGAGGAGCCCTACTCTGACTCAGCTGGTCTCTTTGCAGTCTCCTGTCATGCTGGTGGCCACCCAAGTGAAAGCAGACTCAGACGGTCATTATGGTTTCTCTGCACGCTGGGTAGAGGGCCAGGGATTGATGGTGGTACACACTGAGGGTGCTAGTCTCTGTCTGAATGACAGGTAATTGATTTAAAAATATTTTAAGAATGTTTGAATCATTTTTTATGATGTCTTCAAGCTTTCTTTTACCTGCACCAAAATGTTATTGAAACATTTAAAGGAACAGTTCACCCTAAAATGGAAATTGGAACAGCATTTTTGTGCAGTCTATTTCTTTAAATGATTTCCACCTAGTATACCCTTTGGGTCATAGTCCTAAAACAACTGAAATGTGAAAGAATGTGAGATCAAAGAGGTCAGTTCAGTGTAATGGATGTTTTGATGAATTAAGCCTCTAATTGGCCTTTCATAAAACATGCCAAGAAACATCCCAAATTTTCCAGCCTTTAAGAGCAGAGAGGATCACAGAGGTTCCATCAGCTCTTGTGTTTTTCCCCTGTTGCTATGGAAATTTGTAGGAGACAGGGAGCATAACAGGAAAACACTGAAATGTAAAATGTGGGTGACTATGCACAAGGAACAGATAAAAACATGAATAATACCTAGGCTTGCAGTTTAAGTATTAAATTTTTGAGCTGGGTTTTGCAGAACTTTATAACCTTATACATGCAAACACATGTACATAAACACAAATAAAATACAAGTTATAATTAAGTGGAGGATGAGGACCAGAGGGAGGGGGGAGGAAAAACATAATAAAAATTAGCATATGCACCCTCTTAAAGAGGGGAATCTGAGTAACTGCATGTGTTTGGTAGCTAATTGCCAAACCTCTGGTAAAATTCTTTTCACAGTCAGTAAATAAACATAAAGGCTAACATCACTTTTCTATTTTCAGAAACACAGTGCTTTAAGTAAAATCTAATAAGTGCCCAAAGTTTAACAGGCTTAAAATCAGTTTTAAATCAGCGTGGTGTGTTCTTTTTTACCTCTTATTTAGTTTGCAGCAATGCAAATTCCATAATGCATTTAAATATTATTGCAATATATATTTGGAATTTCAGAAGTTGCTTACACACACACACACACACACACACACACACACACACACACACACACACACACACACACACACACACACACACACACACACACACATTTTCATGTTTTATGGGGACATTCCATAGACATAATGTGTACAAACTTATATTATAACCCCTTATTCCACCCATCACAGAAAACTTTCTGTATTTTTAGATTTTCAAAAAAAAACATCACTTAGTATGATTGATAAGCTGTTTTTCTCATGGGGACCAAAAAATTTCAGATTTCGGATATTGCCAACTTTGTGGGGATAATATTGGATTGTATATTGTATGTACTGTATGTAGCCTTTGAAACTCATATGTCTTTTTTGTTATTTTGGTTGAAACTCTATTCACTTCCTGATATCAATCAATAATAGAAGTAGTCTAAATATTAAAAAATATACATATATTCTCTGTGTGTCAGGGTGTGGTGTAGGCAGAAGAAGACGATGAGGCAAAAAGCTGCAGTGCAAACTTTTACTATGATAATAACTCTAACAAGTACAGTTAAGATGGTCAGAAGGTACATAAACACACTAGATACAAAGTAGAACTGACAGAGACTGACTGAACAGAAAGGAACTAAATACAAAGGTGAACAATGAAGACAACAGCTGAAGACGGTGAGTGATAATGATGATTGCTGGCAGGTGCGGGTAATGGTGAAGGAGGTGCAGGTGTGGGCTAAGGAGGATGCTGGGAACTGTAGTGCAGACGGGGACTAACACATGACAGTGACGATGACAGTGATAGAGACGTTTACAGTGACAGTGACGAAGATCATAGGGTGGTGACTGTGACAGAACTCGTCCTCGCTTCCTCGCGCCGTAGATGGTGCAACCAGTGACGGAGGGCGGGTGTCCTGGAGTCCTTATCGGAGGGTGTGCAGACTCCAGGATGGAGCAGGTGACCAGGGCGGAGCTGGCAGTTCAGGCGGCCATGGCGGACATGACCCTTCGGGAGGCCACGGCGGAGACAACCCTTCGGGCATCCACGGTGGAGACAATCCTTCGGGAAGCCACGGCGGAGATAACCCTTCGGGCGGCCACGGCAGAGACAATCCTTCGGATGGCCATGGCGGAGACTTCCCTTCGGGTGGTCACGGTGGAGACTTCCCTTCGGACGGCCATGGCGGATACTTCCCTTCGGGCGGCCATGTCGGATACTTCCCTTCGGGGCGGCCATGGCGGAGACATCCCTTCGGGCGGCCATGTCGGAGACGTCCCTTCGGCGGGCTTGATGTGAACAGTCTCTGGATCGGCGGACATGACGTGAACAGTCTCTGGCTAGGCGGGCACGACGTGAACAGTCTCTGGCTCAGCGGGCATGATGTGAACAGTCTCTGGCTCGGCGGGCATAACGTGAAGAACAGGCTGGTCAGGCCTGGCGTGAAGAACAGGCATGGCATGAAAATCAGGCATGGCGTGAAGGTCAGGCTGATCAGGCATGATGTGAAGATCAGATTTGACTTGAAGATCCGACTGATCAAGCATGACGTGAAGATCAGGTTTGACTTGAAGATCCGACTGATCAGGCATGACGTGAAGATCAGGTTTGACGTGAAGATCAGGCTGATCAGGCATGACGTGAAGATCAGGTTTGACGTGAAGATCAGGCTGATCAGGCATGACGTGAAGATCAGGCTCGGCAAGACTGACGTGAAGAATCTCAGGCTCGGTCGACAGGAAGTGAAGCCACTCAGGCTCAGTAGACCAGACGTGAAGAATCACAGGTTCTGTGTCAAAGTCTATCACGTTAATTTTTTCCGGACCTTGGACGAGGACAGGAACAGAGGATTCATGAGGGACGATCTCGGTGGGACGAGATTCAGGACGGGAGGTCTCAGCAGGGTGAGACTCAGGACGGGAAGTCTCGGCTATACGAGACTCTGGACGGGTGGTCTCAGCAGGATGAGACTCGGGACTTGGGATGAAGACAGGAGGCATGACCAGAAGATCAGCCGGGTCAGGTGTGATCTGAAAAAGCCCTGGAAGGGTGGTCTTGATGGAACGAGACTCTGGAAGGCTGGTCTCGGCGGGCATGTTGGGACGAGGCTGTGTTCTGGATTGGGGCGCGACGCTCTCCATACACCTGATAACAGTTTCTTTCCAGTCCAATCCTGTGGTGTCTGGGAGGTCGATATGGTGGTGTAATGTTGCCTCGATCTTGAAAAGGACCCTTAGGGTCCTGTCGTCTAGGGCAGTGGTTCCCAACCTTTTTTTGTCTGAGACCCCCTTTTTCCCAAGAAAATATTTTAGGGCCCCCCTTCACATTTAATGACATTGTCACTCTTGTAAGCTTGCAGCAAGGATGACAAAATGTTTTGTTTTTAAACAAACAGTATGTTTATTACTATAACCAGGTATGTTTATGCACAAATAATAGCGTATAATATTGAAAATACTATAACAAAAACATCAGTAGGCCATTTGTAATTTAAAAACGTAAGCCTAGGAGTAGCCTATTAATTGGCCCTATTTGAAATGCAATAACAAAAATATCAGTATTCACACTGGTGTGTAGGGAAAAAATAATTAATATAGGCTATAACAAAATGACTGGTGTCTGGGACCTTGTTGAAAACCCATTTTTTGGTCAGCCAGGGGACCGTGGATAAAATTAGCTAATGTAATATGATCGTTTGGCGCTCTAGCGATTAATAAACATGTGTTTATTAACAGAAGAATGCATCTTTAGGAAGAACATTGTAGCCAGAGCTACTTCTCTCTGTTTATGTCTATGAAGAGTCACGCAGACACTGGGCTACACCGCAGCGGTACGACCCAAACCAGTGTAAAATAGTCCCAATATAAACACTTATTATAGGTGTACCATAGTGACTCAGGATAAGACAAAAACACGGTTTGGAAAATGGATTCATGATGTACTCGCTCATTATACAAATTTAGTCAATTATGAACAGAAAAAAAGTTACGGACTGCTGCTTTAATGCTCACTGTTCAACACTTTTCAAAATATGACGCGACCCCCCAAAGAGCTCGCTGAGGCCCCCTTGTGGGCCGCGACCCCCCTGTTGGGAACCGATGGTCTAGGGAACTGGTGGTGGCAAGACACATAAAGTTCTTTTCAAAAAAAAAAGGTTAGGGCTCTCCTGAGCCAGGACGAATATTTTTGCCCTATCGTCCATTTTGGGCGGTCAGTTCTGTGGACACTGTGGAAGTCTCGGACCAAAAAACTTCAGCAGTCAGGTGATACAAGTAAGAGCTCTGTAAGTTGTTTATGTTTGTTATTATTTTAATGTTATGTGCTTTTGAGACATTTTGAGTAATTTAACGGCGTCTCATGTGTTTTGGACAAAGCGTGACGCTCTTAAAGGAAGATGGGATCTAATGCTTTCATAGCTAGCTTACTATTGCTAGCCGCTCCGAAATTGCCTACCCACCCTCTAAATAAATATCCACACTGCTGCAAATGGATCCTTTCTTAACTTTATTGCAACCGGACCATGACACCAGGTCTCCCTTATCATTTATCGAAAACTGTACAACTACATATTTGTTACACAACTACTAAGTTGGTAGACTGTTTTGCCTTATCTTTCCAATGGAACCAAACTACCCCTTTAAAAAACAGATACGTTAAGTCCCTGTTAGCAATGCCATCAGTGTTCTTTTTCTGAGGTGTGTGTCTCTGTTTCAGGCTGGTGGAAGTAAACGGAGTGAGCGTCTTGGGGAGCAGTGAGGACGAGCTGAAGTTGTTGCTCAAGACACACATTGCCCACATCATTGTCCTACGCCAATTGGCCCAGGAGCATCCACAGGAAGACCCTTCTGCCCTAAGTGATCACCAGGACATACAAGTGCTGCAGAAACACCAAGCAATGTAAACCAACTAAACGCAGTCTTTCTTGTCGATAAGCAGAAACACTGTCTTTGCTAACACTTTCTTTCCTGTCTTTCTGCAGAAACAGTCAGACACATCTGACACAATCATATCTGACGTTTTATCCCACTTATTAATGTAATGACATGTGTCTTGTCTAGAAGAGGTTTATATGTTTACCCTGCATTACATTTTCTGGGTCATTTCAGGGCAGTTTAATTTTTAGGAGGGTATGACTTCATGTTTTCGGGTTGATAGTAATGTAATAGCCATAGTCTCAAATAATGGGTGGGTCAGTCAAAAAATTGCTCATAAAAATGGCAATTGCATGGGAAAAAGGCATTTTGAATTCTAAATTGCATTCAACCATGAAGGTCAAGTTATAAAATAAATCATTGTCAAAACTTTCACTTTGTACAGGCAGCTGTGGTGACATGGAAGGCAGGGAAACTTCCTGTAAGACTGACATTAATGAGAATACTGATATCAAAGCTAAACTTTTAGAAAATAGCTAAATATTTATTTCCATGAAAATGCCTCATGTAGTAAAAACAAATTAACCACTTGCTTGTATTAACACAATGTTAAAGTTTTTTTTTATTTTTTTTTAAATGAATTTGTAAATTATAAGCTTTATGAAGAGGTCGGATTAAAGTGTATTACAATATGTGATATACATGCAAGATGTGTAGATTATTTAACTGAAATCACAGAAAAAATACATATGTTTTTCCTACTTCTCTCTTGGAAAAACAGAAGAGAATTGTTCAGGTATGGAATATGCTGTCGGGAAGGGCACAATCTATACTCTGACCTGACATTTTTTAAGTGTTTTTAGTAGATTTAGGCAAAATCTATGTTAAAGGAGAGCCACACACACACACACAGACAAAAGGTGACAGATGTGCTTTTTTAGCCCCACATCTTGATGTCTCTGTGGACCCCATATATCCGGTCTTGTGGTTCAACCTTGTGGGTTTCGTTGTAAGCCTATTAATAAAGAGACTGGGCATTCTAACCGGCAAGTGGGACCCGCAAATGGAGGGAGGTGACCTGACCAGTGACCTCTTGACCTTTTTGGTGGAATTATGTGGTCATGTGAATCTAACTGTGGGAGTTAGGAAAGTCTTGAGGAAAGGAATTTTGCTATTACTGACATAGTGGAAGTGAATTACACTGTGTGTGAGTATGTTCAAGTACAGTGCATGATTCATTTGCCATTGTTCAGACTGTGTTCACAGAGTCGGTTTTTCTCATAGGCAGCTGAAATATACGTTGCATAAACACTAATCTAAGGTACAACTAATACATTAATCAAAACTGTCATATCTGTCAGCAAACAAATATTCCTTCGGTGTACTGGCACATGAGAAGTATTAAACAATCAACAGGAAGTGTCCATCCAAACTTTATACGATAAAGATAAAACATGATTTAGCTGCACAAACTGTTCACACAAGGGAGGGCAATCCAAACACACTTTCATAAACAGTGCTGCTGGCAAGGAAAGAAAGACATTGTGGGATTCTCAATAGCCTACACCCTTCCCCACCCTCTCTAGTCATGACATGTCTCCTAAAAATGCTCTTTCTTTATTTTCTTTTTGATAAAGGAAAACAACCAACGCACCAAAATAAAACTAATCATAAGAATAAGGAAGAGAAGATTGATTTATAATAATACAGAAATCATAACTAGCTGTACAAGAATAAAAAAAAGGAATTAAAATAGAATAAAAAAAGAAAGGTAACACTTTAGAACACTGTTCCGCCATTAAATAATATCTACACAGGAACAAATGAGTAAAGCAATATTTACATTCTAGATAGTCTGATTAACTAATTAGTAAGTATACTAGTGCTCAGTTGAATGAAGTAGTTCACTATTAGCTAATCAATAACCTTACAAAAACCTCAAAAGAGCTTTAAAATACTGTTCCGAATAATTAGAAGTTCCTTCTGAAGGATGTGGTAATACTTGAGTCATTACTAGTGGGTTACCATGATCTTTACTTTAGAATTAATTATAAATGATGCATTATTTACATTAATTATGAGCCTGTATAGTTCTTAAAGTCCTCAGGGAGGAATGAAAAAATAGTAGTTACTGATAAGCTAATAGTGAACTACCTCCTTCAACTAAGAGATACTCATGTGTTCATGTGTAGCTATTCATTAACGACTGAACAGTATTCTAAAGTGTTACTAAAATAAATTGTGGCAAGAAATATTGAATATATCTGTCAGTTGCTAAATATTGCAGTGAAAGTGAAAGTGAAAACAGTTCTCTAATCGCTTGAGGGCAAAACATGTTTCTGATTCATGTGTTTTTTTTTTTCTTTGATTTCTCTGACAAAAAACAAGTATGATAACTAAAAAAAAAAAGACACATATGGCCCGAAACCTAAAATTATTAGTAATCTCTGGTTCATCAAGATAAATGCTGCAGTATGAACAGAATGTGCTGAGTGATCAGATCAACCATAACAAACAAAAAAATGTGTTAATGAATTATGAGTAAATTATTTTGGATGTTATAAACTTGATAGTTAGTTGATTATATATATATATATATATATATATATATATATATATATATATATATATATATATATATATATAATTTTTTTTTAATTTGCCCTTAACTGTTTTATTTTATCCCCATTTTTTTTTTCATTAAATATGTTTTAAATTATTTAAAATGTGTTCATTTAAATATGTGTTCAAATGAGCACTGTACTAATTGCGCTATATCTTATTTTTCTAACACTGCAGTTCTTGAAATGCATCCAGATCTGTCATCTGTGTATGGAAGACGTGAGGATGCCACATCATGAATATTCCCATCATCACAGCAGGCATTGCTCCAGTGCACTGACTGTCAGACATAGCTTCTAAAGTTTATGGAGCAGAAACATTTGCCACATACAGACGTATAGCACAGGGATCGCCTTCCCTCTGGCCAAAAACCTCCATATATGCATTCTGTTAGGATCTGAAGCCAGTAAAAATAGTTTGGCCTCCTTAAGGGGGAAAAAGTTTCTCTTTAACAAATGGAGGGGGCAGTTCGGCATTTCTGAGATGTTTTTTTGGTGGGTGTTGAAGCAAATTGAGGGTGGCTGTGGCTTTTCGAAGCTTTCTGGCAGTCTGTACTTCAACTTAACAGCCAATGCAATACGTCCAAAGGACATGGCATGTGTCTGTACCCCATTCAAAGACTATATCGGTTTAGTCTGCAGGGCCGTTGACGTATCGTTTAACATGGACACGTGTATCCTTGTAATGCATATGATGTGTGTTGTTAGTGTCAGTTGATATTTAAATATAAACCCTGAGCATTTCGACCTTATGGTGTGTGTACAGATTTAAACAGCTGCAGACAATCGATCCAAGTACACACAATTTAGCCTTCTATACTTTCACTCCCTCTTTACATCCGAATGAGTCATTCAAGGCAAGGACATTTAGACATTTCGATATCTGCCAAGTTCCATAATGACCTGCTATGACAATCTTGTCTCCATTTACTCCAAACATCACTGGATAGACTCACATAGCGGCCAAAATGGGTCACTAAAGATGATGGAAATGAGTCTGTTATTAACAACATATGCTGTTTTAGCATATATGAATTTTTGGATCGGTACTTATAGGAGGAAGATGTTCTAGTTGTGCACTCTTGCATTGCGCTTGTTGGCTGACCCTTGAATCGTACAGTAACACCCCTGGGCGTTGTAGATATGACCAACTACAGCCTTCCAGATAAGCAGAAGCAGACATCTGTGTCTCTCTCTCTGAACTCAGCACTTCCAGGTTCATCTCTCTCCCATCTGCCCCCATGACACGAGTCCCACTCCAGCCCACCCGACATTTAAAGAGCTCCTGGCATTTGTTTGAAGTTAGTGTAGGCATTAGCTCTGGTTTCCTGCTTCAAATCCATATGCAGGCCTAATAAAGGTTTGTAGGTTGAAAATTCACTGAAGTAGGATTACTCCCTGTACAAAAATATAATACAAACAAACTTGGCATTTTCTGGCTATTATGTAGAAATATCTGGCACCCAGTGACCTCCCTCCTCTCTATCGTTAGTCTGAGATGTCTTTTCAGTCAGAACTCCTTGTAATACTTGCCTTAATATCAGTTTATCGACAGCTGCCCAGTTGATAAACGGGTACAACGGGGCTAAAGGTACACCCAAGAAAAATGTGCCCCATAGTGTATGATTGCAGAAAAAATATGTTTTTATTGAACATTGATAGAGCAACAGATTTTGTGTGAAAAAATATCATAAAAGTGGTTTGTTTGTTTGTTTGTTTATTTGTTTGTTTGTTTGTTTGTTTGTTTGTTTGTTTGTTTGTTTAAAAATCGTATAAATGTATGAGGTGTCAAGGTGGGCCTTTTACCCCACACACACAGGGTAAAAGGCTCACCAGCGTTGGGCAAAATATATTAAAATATTTTAAAGATGCAGAGACAAAAAAATGTCAAAAAGTAACAATGTTAAAAAATAATTTAATATAGCTTTACAGTAGTAAATACATATTTTGTATTATATGATATGATTAATATCACATTTTTAAATATGTGTCATTATAAATATAGTGATTATCTCTAAGGTGGACACCCAACTTGATATATCATATTTAGCATCTGAATCTAATCAACAACAACTGGAAAAGGCAGCCAGCTGTTTATTATCAAGACCTTTGTCTCAAAATATAGTCAATAATTTTATCGATTCTCATTTAATACATAAATCTACAACATTTAAAAAACATTAAATATTAGATCATATTAGCTTTGCATTTGCAGTATCCACGTCTATTATCAAAAGCTGTTGTTAAGAAAAGTGCTGAGCTGAGTTTTTGCACTAAAACCATCTAATGGTTTTAAAGAGAATAAAGTCAAATGTGCCTTTTACCCCGGTGCGCCTTTAGCCCTGTTGTATCCTACAACATCAGTAACATTTTAGACACAATAGTTCCCTTTCGTTGTCACTCCGAGTTACGTCGGATGACGACGAAATGGGGTTTCGCTTAGAAAGCCTATCAGCTTCGAGTATTACAAAACGAGCCAATGGCAAAGAAATGCCATGGGTCTGCGGAATTTGCATGACGTAACTCCACCCCACCTCGTGGGTATAAAAGGAGGAAGTCCGCAACAGCAGTTTATGTTTTCGCTTCGGAGCCAAGTTTATTCTTCTCTCCACAAGCCATCTCTGAATTGTCAGCTTCACGAACGAGTGCCTCGAGTGTTGGTGTGACGGCGATCTACGGCGAGAGCGTGCTTCCTGCTGATCTGCTGCAGTGATTTGCCAGTCGGCGCGTTTCTCCCCGGGCGCTTCAACACTTGAGTTTTCTCACTAAAAGAGCTTACACGCGGCACGTCTTTTTAAAGATGCCTCGCCCGTGTACTTCTGGTTGCGGCAGATTGGTATCGGACTCTGATGGGCACGAGCGCTGCTTGGTATGTTTGGGCATTGATCATGCTAGAGCAGCGCTCGTGGATGACTCATGTTTTCTCTGTGGGAACATGACCATCGCGTCATTACGGTCGAGACTCAGTGAACTCGCAAGAGTGAGAGTCCCCTCATCCACCCCCCGCCCTGCGGCTGGTGGCCAGGGTGACCTGAGGGTGACGGTCTGGAACAAGGAACAACACTATGTGTCCGCGACCCCAGCCCCCCTCTTCAATGACGGTGCCCGCTAGTGAACTGCCGATTCCCGCGGGTCTACCCTCTGGTGGCCCGCGTGTTTCGGTTGAAGCTACAGAGGATGATGCCATGTCTGTTGCTGCATCACTAGGTGGGTTTGATTCTTCTGGAAGTGAGGGCTCGTCACAGCTGCCACCTTCCGGTGTGCATACGGCTGTGCTCGAGTCTGATCCGGAGATGACGGCCATGCTTTCCCGGGCAGCCGCGAGCATCGGGCTTGAGTGGAGGCCTCCACCCTGTCCTGAGCGCTCGCGGCTGGACGATTGGTTTTTGGGTAAGGCCGCCGACCCTCGTCCTCGGCAAACCCCAATACCTTTCTTCCCGGATGTGCATGATGAGATCTCGAAGTCCTGGAAGACCCTGTTGTCTTCCCGTGACCGCTCGGTGACCTCATCCGCCTTTCCTCCCCTTGATGATGCAGCCGCCCGTGGGTACACTGGGCTCCCCCCGGTTGAACGCTCTGTTGCCATGCAACTATGTCCTCAGAGTGCTTCTTCTCGTGGCGAGCCTAAGCACCCATCCAAAGCCTGTAGATTTTCGTCGACCTTGGTGGCGAAGTCTTACAGAGCGGCGGGACAGGCGGCTGCGTCACTGCATGCTATGGCCACTCTGCAGGTCTACCAGGCCCAGATGCTCAGAGACATGCACGAGGGTAGGACAGACCCAGGGCTCTTCAATGAGCTGCGCGCCGCGACCGACCTTGCTCTCCGGGCGACGAAGGTTACCGCGCGCTCCCTGGGTCTGGTGATGTCCACAGCCGTGGTCCAGGAGAGACATCTCTGGCTGAACCTGGCTGACATGCGGGACGCGGAGCGGACCCGTCTGCTTAACGCCCCCTTGTCCCAGGCCGGCCTCTTCGGCGGTGCGGTTGAAGATTTTGCCCAACAGTTTTCAACCGCCCAGAAACAGACCGAGGCCATAAAACACATTCTGCCCCGCCGGCCAGCTGCTGCCTCCACCCAGCCGACCGGGCAGACGCCTCGTCCTGTTTCCCGCCGAGGGCGCCCTCCTGCGGCTCCCGCCCCTCCCGCCCGGCCCACGCAGCAGCCTCCACCCCGGGCCGGTCGCGGAGGAAGCCGTAAGAAGGCGCCACAGCCCTCTCCCGCCCCGCCCCCCGCTAAACGCCGGGCCAAGCGGCGCTCCTGAGACGGGCTGCTCAGGGAAGATGGTCGTTTTTCAGGAGATGGTAACAGGACCACTCCTTCCCCCCCGTGCTCTCCTCGCCCCCCTCTGTCCCAGAGGCGGTTGACAGGGCGTGCCGTCCACGGACCGAGTCGCCCCTGTCCCCCTCTGTCGCCAGACCCCTGGCAGAGCAGGCCCCCGCGGGACGACCAGCCTGGTCCTCCCCTGGCCCCCTCTGTCAGGGCGCGGTTGCTAACTGTGCCCCCACACCGGGCCGCTATGCCGTCCACGTCTGGGCCAGTTACTCCGCTTCGCTGCCCCTCCGGGGGGACGCCTGTCGTCCGCTTGATCCCGCTGGTTCAGTTCCTGGGAGCCTGGTTAGAGCTTCCCCGTCTGTCCCGCTGGATCGCGCGCACCATCAGGCTCGGCTATGCGATTCAGTTCGCACGGTCTCCTCCCCGCTTCAGGGGAGTCCGCTCCACTTTGGTCGGTGGCAATGCCCCTATCATGAGAGCAGAGATTGCCACCCTGCTGGCGAAGGGTGCAATCGAGACTGTCCCTCCAGCCGAGATGAGGTCCGGGTTCTACAGCCCCTACTTCATTGTCCCCAAGAAAACCGGTGGGTTACGGCCAATCCTGGACTTGCGCGTGCTGAACCGCTCCCTTCACAGGCTGCCGTTCAAGATGCTCTCCGCCAAACGCGTTCTCGAATGCGTGCGGCCCCAGGATTGGTTTGCAGCGATCGACCTGAAGGACGCCTACTTTCATGTCTCCATTCTTCCTCGACACAGACCGTTCCTACGGTTTGCTTTCGAGGGGCAGGCATACCAGTACGCGGTTCTCCCTTTCGGGCTAGCCCTGTCTCCTCGCACCTTCACGAAGGTCGTCGAGGCTGCCCTTGTTCCCCTTCGGGAACACGGGGTTCGCATCCTGAGTTATATCGACGACTGGCTGATCCTAGCTCACTCTCGAGATCAGGTTTGCGAACACAGGGACCTAGTGCTCCGGCACCTAGCTCGTCTGGGCCTTCGGGTCAACTGGGAGAAGAGCAAACTTTGCCCCGTGCAGAGGATCTCTTTTCTCGGTATGGACATCGACTCGGTCGCCATGTCCGCGCAGCTTACGAGCGAGCGCGCGCAGTCCCTTCTGACTTGCCTGAGACATCTCAGGAGCAAGAATGCGGTTCCACTGAAACATTTTCAGAGGCTCCTGGGGCATATGGCATCTGCAGCCGCGGTCACGCCGCTCGGATTGCTTCATATAAGACCGCTTCAGCTTTGGCTTCGCGACCGAGTCCCGAGGTGGGCATGGCATCAAGGCACGCTCCGGGTACCAGTTACTCCGACCTGCCGTCAGTTCCTCACCCCGTGGTCGAACCTCAGTTTTCTCAGGGCGGGTGTCCCCCTGGTACGAGCTTCCCGGCATGTTGTGGTCTCCACGGATGCCTCCACCACGGGCTGGGGCGCCATGTGCAATGGACATGCTGCTGCGGGCTCCTGGACAGGACCCCAGCGGCTATGGCATGTCAATTGCCTCGAGTTGTTGGCAGTACGCCTTGCCCTGCACCGCTTCCGGGCGTTGCTCAGGGGTCAACACGTACTAGTCCGCTCAGACAATACCGCTACTGTAGCGTACGTCAACCATCAAGGTGGTCTACGCTCCCGCCGTATGTCACAACTCGCCCGCCACCTCCTTCTATGGAGTCAGAAGCATCTGAGGTCGCTTCGAGCCATCTTCATTCCCGGAGCCCTGAACTGTGCAGCCGACGAGCTCTCACGGCTTCAGCCCCTCCCTGGAGAATGGCGACTCCATCCCCAGTCGGTTCAGCTGATTTGGGACCAGTTCGGGGACGCACAGATAGATCTGTTTGCCTCTCACGACTCGACCCATTGCGCCCTGTATTTTTCCCTGACCGAGGGCACGCTCGGCACGGATGCACTGGTGCACAGCTGGCCGCCGGGCCGCAAATATGCGTTTCCCCCAGTGAGCCTTCTTGCGCAGACCTTGCGCAAGGTCAGGGAGGACGAGGAGCAGGTCATTTTGGTCGCGCCGTATTGGCCCGGCCGGACCTGGTTCCCCGAACTTGCACTCCTCGCGACAGCACCTCCCTGGCCCATTCCTCTGAGGAAGGACCTTCTTTCTCAGGGACGGGGCACCCTGTGGCACCCTCGCCCCGATCTCTGGAGCCTCCACGTGTGGCTCCTGGACGGCTCGAGGTAGGTTTGAGTACCCTTCCACCTACGGTGGCGGCTACCATCACTTCCGCCAGAGCGTCGTCCACGAGACACGTCTACGCGTTGAAGTGGAACCTCTTCGTCGACTGGTGCTCTTCTCACCGAGAAGACCCCCGGAGATGCTCGATCAGCGTTGTGCTTTCCTTCCTTCAGCAAGGGTTGGAGCGAAGGCTGTCTCCCTCCACCCTTAAGGTCTATGTTGCCGCCATTGCCGCACACCATGACCTTGTCGAAGGTAAGTCGGTAGGGAAGCACGACCTGGTCATCAGGTTCCTGAGAGGAGCGAGGAGACTAAATCCTCCTCGTCCTCCTCTCGTTCCCTCTTGGGACCTCTCAGTGGTTCTAACTGCCCTGAAGAGTGCTCCCTTTGAGCCCCTGCAATCAGTTGAGCTTAAGTTCCTGTCAATGAAGACAGCGCTCCTGGTTGCACTGGCCTCCATCAAGAGGGTAGGGGACCTGCACGCATTCTCCGTCGACGAAGCGTGCCTGGAATTCGGTCCGGCTTTCTCTCACGTGATCCTGAGACCCCGGCCCGGATATGTGCCCAAGGTTCCTACCACTCCCTTTCGGGACCAGGTGGTGAACCTGCAAGCGCTGCCCCCGGAGGAGGCAGACCCAGCCTTGGCACTGCTCTGTCCAGTACGCGCTCTTCGCGCCTATGTAGACAGGACGCGGTGTTTCAGGACCTCAGACCAGCTCTTTGTCTGTTATGGTGGGAAGCTGAAGGGAAAGGCTCTCTCCAAGCAAAGGTTGTCTCACTGGATAGTGGACGCCATTGCCTTGGCTTACCAGCAGCAAGGTCGACCGTGCCCCCTTGGGGTGACAGCCCACTCCACCCGGAGTGTGGCATCCTCTTGGGCTCTAGCGCATGGCGCCTCGCTAACAGACATCTGCAGAGCTGCAGGCTGGGCGACACCTAACACATTCGCCAGATTCTATAATCTCCGAGTGGAGCCAGTGTCCTCTCATGTACTCGCTTCAACTAGCTAGTACCGGACCCGCTCAGGTGTCTTCGCTTGCTCGCCATTCCACTCCACGGACTGGATACGTGCGATATTCTCCTCAGGTGAGCTTCCCCGAAAGCCCTGAGTTCCTCCAGCACTCCTGACGTCGACGCCAGTGTCTATTGCCTGCGCGTCGGCTAGGTGCCTCCCGTGTGCATGGTCCCTCCCCTGAGCGACCCCCACATGTGTATTCCACTGTAAGCCTCTCTGAGCATGTGTCTTTCCCTTGGCAAGCCACCTTGCCACCCCTGGGGTTGAAATATTCCACCTGCGGCTGGACACCCCAGTGTTCTCCATATGTTTCCTTCGGGTCATATGTGTATTCTCTAAGTCCCCCCCCTCTGGGTTGGCATTAATTGCATACTTCCCCTAGCTTGGGATATGCTTCCCAGTGTACCTTGGTATTCCTGTGTTAAATGGAGTCCTTCGTCCAGTCTATGACAGGGATCTCGATTTACGCAGGGCACTGGAAGACAGCTGAGAAGGTGGCGTGATTAGACTGGTAACCCCATTTCGTCGTCATCCGACGTAACTCGGAGTGACAACGAAAGGGAACGTCTCGGTTACGTATGTAACCCTCGTTCCCTGAGTAGGGAAAGGAGACGTTACGTCTGCCTGCCACTTTCCGCTGTACCTCGGGGATCGCCTGAGCTCAGTCTTGGCTCCTCAGCGAAGAAACATAAACTGCTGTTGCGGACTTCCTCCTTTTATACCCACGAGGTGGGGTGGAGTTACGTCATGCAAATTCCGCAGACCCATGGCATTTCTTTGCCATTGGCTCGTTTTGTAATACTCGAAGCTGATAGGCTTTCTAAGCGAAACCCCATTTCGTCGTCATCCGACGTAACGTCTCCGTTCCCTACTCAGGGAACGAGGGTTACATACGTAACCGAGACGTTACTTTGTCTATTTTTGGTCCGCCAATGAAACCGTATCCAATGGCAAATTTACTGTTGCATCTCCAAGCAACACACAATAGTGGCGTTACTGAAAAAAACTGTGTTTTTAAACAAATTGTTGAATGAAAAATTCAGTGACTTACTCATGAAGACAGGCAGCTACTCCTGAATGATTCAGTGCTGCTAAAAGAATTGGTGGGATGACTGGCTGACTGACTGACTGACAAAGAAAAAAAGACTGCCAAATCGTGTCATATATAATTAATTTAACTTGCACTGTAAAGTTTTCAGGGCATATGAGTTCCTGAACATGATAAATGAATGATGAGATACGCTTAGCCTCAAATACCGCTCCGAAGCCATATTACAGATAATGAGTATTTAGTGTGCACTGGCATTTTTAGACCTTGTGCACTCCTTGACAGTCTTGTGCTCTTACTTCCTGTCACTTACAAGCGCTCTAAAGTGGCTGTGACAGCAAGTGCGGGTATCGGTACAGGCCCATTGTCACTTTTATGAATGCATCGGTTTAGTGAATGATTTAACTACTCACTTATAAGGTTGTTTGTTACCACCTACTGCCGTAATGATGTAACCTGCAAAAAAATAATAATAATTCCCATCTGTAATGCAGCACGCATAACTTCCATTACTCATGTGATATTGCTTATATGCAGTATTTTAAATAAAATACGGATGATGTAAACAAATTTTGTGTTCATCCACATTTTATAGTCACTTTCTATAAAAGCATCTGCTAAAAGATTTATTGTAAGTGTAAGATACACATGTATTCCTGACTACATGTCTCAGAATAGCAATACAGAGCTGAAAGGAACTGGTTTGTCTTTGACATCTGGGTTGACTGATTTGAACCGCATACTTGGTGAGACAGGGAGTATGCTTATTGTCAAGGGTCAGAGCCAAAGTTTTTCTGTTAGTGAGGGGAGTTTTCGGCACGTAAATCTGGCCTCTCTGGGACCGTCTGGCTGGCAGGCAGGAGCGCAGCTCAATCGGCAAGGACTGCACATGCTCTTCAAACACGTGGAGACTGGCCAAAGGGCTGAAACTGACTCCATTTTTGCGTGTGGACAGGAAGATGGTTCTCAATAAGGAATAAATAAGGAGTAACATGTAATGAGCAGAGAGGAGTAAAAGTAGGACAGTTTGATTTGTAAATGCCTAACTAGTTCTGACAGGTTGCATACAGGTTTCTAAACACCTGTGGGAAGGTGGTGCCATCAAACTAGTTATGTAAAACACTTTGGGGTCATCCAGCTGTGAAATGTTCTTTGGAAATTCTCACCTGACTGCTCGTCTATCTCACAGCACTAATCTCTATCTTACTCAAACCAAATAAAGATCCGTCATTATGCACAAGTTACAGACCCATATCCCTTATCATGAAATGAAAATAATTAGTAAAACCTTATTAAAGTCTTATTCACCCAGATCAAACAGGTTTCATTAAAAGACGTCACTTATCAGACACCATACGTCGTTTATTTAATATCATGAATATCAGCAAACCACAAAATACTACAACTATTGTATCACTAGATGCGGAAAATGCATTTGACAAAGTCAATTGTAATTTTCTTTTTGCAACATTAGAAAAATTTGGTTTTGGAGATTCATTCATTCATTGGATTAGAACATTGTATAGTACACCCAAGGCTTCAGTTATCACTAACGACATCATATCACCATCATTTCAGTTGCAACGAGGGACCAGACAAGGATGTCCACTCTCTCCACTCCTGTTCGCATTATTCATAGAGCTCTTAGCAGGTTATACAATAAACTGGTTAAAATCTACAATTCTACCAATAAATAGAACATTACAATGTATAGAACATCAGAATATCCCATTTAATTTAGTCAATATCACATATCTGGGAATACACATCTCTCCCAACCTATCAGACTTATTTAATCTTAATTTCATTCCATTACTTAAATATATAGAAGATGATTTAAAACGTTGGATGAATTTGCCATTATCTCTTAAGAATCTCCACAATAAAAATGGTCATATTACCAAAAACTATACCTATTCACAATGATACCAATCCAACCCACTAAGAAATGGTTAGACACATTAAATAGCAAGATAAATAAATTCTACTGGAAAAATAAAAAAGCAAGAATAAGCATTACCACATTACTGAAAAACAAAGATATGGGAGGATTAGGGGCACCCAACTTTCACCATAATTATCTGCACAATTACAATATCTCTGCAAATGGATAAACGGCAGTCATACCCATAACCCATGGTTAGACTTAGAACAGGCAGATTGTAAAAAGATTTCATCATCCGACTTACCATACATTACTGATGTAATTAAAGCTCATAATGTATACAATAACATGACAATTCGTACAACATTATTAGCACGGTGGAAAAGTAATCAAATAACACCACATTCCTTCTCTCCTATATGGCATAACGACACAGATTTTACCATTAATAACTCTTCACTTATTAATGAAAAATGGAAAACACATTTATATCATCTGTTCTTGGATAATAATTTCATAAATTTTTCAGAATTAATAGAAAAATATAATTTAGGCAAAGATCAGTATTTTTATTACATACAAATGAATCATGCTTTTAGAACTAAGATTGGCAACCTTCTTCCTAAAACTCCACCTCTTATTGGAAAAAAAAAATCAACAACTATCCAAATTATACACCATATTAATAAATACAGATACAACATATTCAATACCTATTAAACAATGGGAAAATGACCTTAACAGATGTCAATTTCTGGAAACAAGTCTGCTTAAATACATTTAGTTTAAGCAGAAATACCAACATTCAACTAATCCAATTTAAAGTAATACACTGAACACACTTAACCCAACATAAACTGTTTAAAATGGGATTATCAGAATCAAACAAATGTGAATACTGCAATACACAAGATGATTACTTTCATGCCATCAGGTCTTGCCCCCCAGTTACCAAATTTTGGAAAGAAATTACAGGAAAATTACCTTAAACGTAATATCCCGGCAAACCCATCATTATGTCTTCTAGGAGACACATTTACTTCACTGGAACATACATCCCTTACTTCTGTCTCTAGTTATCGCCAATAAAATTATTTTGATCAATTGGAAAAATAAAAATAAAATCAGTATTACACAATGGCAACAGCTCTGAATGTTGTACACATTCACCATATTATCAAAGAGAAACAGACGGCTATCCGTCCTTCGGATGAGACGTTAAACCGAGGACCTGACTTTCTGTGGTCATTAAAAATCCCAGGATGTCCTTCGAAAAAGAGTAGGGGTTTAACCCCGGCATCCTGGCCAAATTTGCCCATTGGCTTCTGTCCATCATGGCCTCCTAATCATCCCCATGTCATGATTGGCTTCATCACTGTCCCCTCTCCACCAGTAAGCTGGTGTGTGGTGAGCGTTCTGGGGCAATATGCATGGCTGCCGTCGCATCATCCAGGTGGATGCTGCACATTGGTGGTGGTTGAGGAGATTCCCCCTTCCATATGTGAAGCGCTTTGAGTACCCTATATAAAATGTAGCGCTATATAAATGTAAAGCGCTATATAAATGTAATGAATTATTATTATTATTATTATTATTATTATTATTATCCTCAAACACAAAATTACTAAATTTAAACAAATATTTGGCACCATTACTACGGACTATTGAAGCAAACTGCTCATTTGCATTTACCTTAAAGAATTATGTTCTAAACATTTAAATAAATCATGTGAAAGAATGTCACTCTTTTCTTTGAAGAAAATATTACTTTGTATGAAGTCACTGAAATTGTTCAAACTGTAAAGATGAAAAGTTTGTATTTTCAGTATTGGTGTTTGATGCTAGTGTTTTTACTCTCAGTGTGTTCTGAGTGACAGTGTGTGTTATCTCAGTGAGGGTTGTGCATAGTGTTTGGCTGCACTGAGCCTGTTTTGAGCCATGTGTTAAGAGTTGTGTTGCTTGGAATGAGTTTTGCAGGTGATGTGAACTGTTTAGCTCAGGTGACTGTTGGTAGTGCAGACTGTAGTTAGAGTTTTGCACAGGTAGCTCCAGTTGTGCTCACTGTCATTTAGCAATCGAAAAAAAACTGTAATATATCAGGAAATGTAAAGGATAAAGACATCTAATATATTCGTGGTATTGTTCTGCATTTTACTAGTTAGTATATTATGAAAGAGTAAGGCATGTACGTATATGCCTAAGACATTTTATTATTATAATTGTTATTAATATTTCTAGGTATATGGGTATATATAACTATATGAATGTGTATACGTGTGTGTGTGTGTGTGTGTGTGTGTGTGTGCGTGCGTGTGCGTGTGTGTGTGTGCGTGTGCGTGTGCGTGTGTGTGTGCGTGTGTGTGTGTGAGTGAATATATGTATGTATGGGACTGTAAGTTTATATGTAAATGTATGTATGTATTTCGCAATTACTTTGAATTACCTTTAACTGTTGCTATATGATTTGTTTGAAGGGCTTTAAAGGCATGAACTACACATATATCTAGCATATAAGTACCGTTATCTTTTCTTATCTTTTCTATAAACCCATCATTGATGCCACTACCACAACTAGATCACAATCATAATTACATATTTAGATTTTTTTCCTATTCTCTTTTCTTTTCATCCCCCTTTCTATTCTTCTTTTTCTTACCCTTACTTGGTCTCCTGTCCCCCCCCACCCCCCTCCCTCCCTCCCTCCCTCCCTCCCTCTCTCTCTCCCCCTGACAAGGTCATGACAGGACCACATGGCCAACGGGTCTGTAGACCAAGAAGGGACTGGATAATATATGATACCTGGCTTAAAGCACATACCTTACGACTACAACTGATGGTCACTTTTAAAAGTTTTATTTCCAAGCGCAGACAGAGAGGTCCGGACAATGTGTTTTGGTGAGCCCTTCCAAGGCATCTCTTAAAACGGTTATATCCAAGCGCAGGCAGAGACGCTACCGGGTAATGTACCAATGATCCGGAAGGTCCAGACAATGTGTTTTGGTGAGCCCTTACAAGACATCTTGGAGTGGAAGGTGCATGTCCACATTCCACTGGAATGTGCATAATACAGCAGGGAATCGATTAAACCAGGCAATAGCCATAACTTCCCATCCCCCCCATTTTAATTTCCATCTTTTCTTTTCTGCTTTTCTCTTCTATCTATCCCCATCTATGTCCCCTCTTCTCTGTATATACCTCTTTTTTTTTTTTTACACTAAATAATAAATGATAGCAATAACATCATACATTCGCTACTTTACAATACTACACATTCTGGATGGGTAAACATACAATGTGTCAGTATGTATGTATGTATGTATGTGTGTATATATATACATATATATATATATATATATATATATATATATATATATATATATATATATATATATATATATATATATATATATATATAATAGATAATATTATATAATAATATATACTTTACAATACTACACATTCTGGATGGTTAGATGTACAATGTGTCTGTGTATATATATATATATATATATACACGTGTGTGTGTGTGTGTGTGTGTGTGTGTGTGTGTGTGTGTGTGTGTGTGTGTGTGTGTGTGTGTGTGTGTGTGTGTGTGTGTGTGTGTGTGTGGAGATATGTATGTTCATCCATATTGCTTTCTGTTTTATATGTTTGTATATTTTTATATAAAAAATATTTTATATTATATATTTGTTTATATGTTTATATAAATGACAGCACTATCATGGCTCATGCAACATTTTGTCATTGCTTACTCACCCTCAAGTTGTTCCAAACCTGTATGACTTTCTTTCTTCTGTTGAACACAGAAGTAGATATTTTAAAGAATTTTGGCAACAAGACAGTTGACGGTAGTCATTGTCTTCCATAAGAAATACTATGGAAGTCAATGGCTACAGTCAGCTGTCTGGTTACCAACATTCTTTAAAATATCTTCTTTTGTGTTTAACAGAAGAAAGAAAGTCATTCAGGTTTGGAACAACCGGAAGGTAAGTAATGACAAAATGTAAATTTTTAGGTAAACTATCCCTTTAAGAAGAAGTGCTAGGACTGCCACTGGTTCCCTTTTAAAATTCTAGGTGTATGACTCCACTGAACAGAATCAGACCAATTGCGTAAACTTCCATTGATGCATGGAGATTGTAGTAAGTCAATGAGTCAGTGATGGATCACTTTAAATTGGTGGAGGAATCAGTCACATGACAAGACAGCAGGAAGGTCAATCACGCACTCAAAATTAGGGGCAAAGGTTTCATTAAAAGGAGTTGGGTCCAATAAGAAGGGAAAATCCTCAAGGCTTCCAATTTCATTTCCCCAGCATTTACAATAAGCATTTTTCATTCAAACGGGCAGATCTTACACTACAAGGCAGTAGACACTTGAGAAAGTCCCTTAGGATGTTTATGTCTTGACCTTACAGTGATTAGTGGTTACCCCGTGACTTCCAAACAACTTCAGGAGTCTGAGATATTGTAGTTTAACAAAACATCTACTGCCATCTTCCTGTCAAAATCAGTACTGCAGCAATGGCAGTGCAATTTAATTTTGTAAACATTATGTTGTTACCTATAGATATAAAGTGGTTTTCTAAGGAGAAGACATTGCAAAAAGTCTGTTTTGTGATAATGTTTTTCTGTTAGTAGAGTTTTTCTGTCTAAAAGAAATGAAGATCAAAGGCTTTTCAAGCCTCTGGTGATCTTTGGCTCCTGGATTTGCTGGTGTTGGGTTTTCTTATATAATAAAAAATTCTTCCCACACTCTAAACAAGCAGCTCATTTATAAACACTGTACAATTACTGGCACCGGCTATACCACTGAAACTGGGAGAGAGGCAGATTGAGGAAGGAGGAGGGAGAGAGGTAGACCCAAAACGAGCAGAGCGCTAAAAGAACTGAGCGGTGTGAAAACTGCAGGGTACACTTGAAAGAAGGGCTATTCTGATCTGATGACACATAAAACGCCTAGTAAATCTTAGCCTGGTCAGAGGGAGTAACCACAGTTTTCCCACATAATCTCCTTTTTAGTCCTCATTTTACTAGCCTAACTAATTGTAAACGGGTGTAGCATCACCATAATCAATTGGTGAAGAATCTTTGTTGTTGTTGTTGTATGATGATCGGCTTCCTCACAAGTAAAGGCACATTTAAATTTCTTAGAGGGCTTTTTAACATTCACCCTCAGAAAAAAAAACAGTACAAAAGCTTTCACTGGGGCAGTATCCTTTCAAAGGGTACACCTTTGTAACTAAAGAGTGCATATTAGTCCCTAAAAGTTACAATTGGTTCCTAAAGTGTATATAGGTAAGGTACCATCCCAGTCACAACTTTTGTAGGCTACCATGTATTTCTGAGAGCGCTGGATATGTCAAAGCATGTGTTTAAACTCACCATTGTTGATTAAAGATTTTCTAACCATGGCTTTATTTTCTGTTTTCATTGTCATTATAAAATGCACAAAGTAATACTTCTACCTGATTTTTATCTTTCCTTTTTTAAACCCCAGCTACATTGATATCCATTGGTTCCTGCATGTGTCTGCCAGTTTGTTAATGCACTACTTGGAACATAAGTCTACCAACAGTCGTATAAACTTTGCTTGATGGTGTTGTTTGTCCTTTTTTGGAGCTTTACATACATGGATACGAAGAACTGTTTCTGAAAAGGAGCTGTGAGATTTGCTTACAAAACGATTAACAGCAAAGGGGTTTGAACCAATAATGAATTATTAATTAATAATTTCATTAACCAGGTAGTTTACATAATCCAAATATTGGAACACTTCAGGAAAATAAATAAATGGAAAAAGCATCTAACTACGTGATTTCTTTTATGGATTTGATGGAGCATTTTCCTTAACTTTAGCGATAAAGTTTGAAAGGTGTAAGTTACCACCAGAGGGCAGTACTGAATTTAATAATCTTAAAGCATTTGAAGCTCCACACGTAAAACCCACTTGGAAATATTAATTTGACCCACTTTTAAGTAAAATACGTTAAGCATACATGTGAGAAAAAGGTTTTCTCTTGACATTTCTTTAGATAAAGAGAGAAAACAGATATAGTGACGTAATCTCCAGTGTAAAGACAATAGCCTATAGGCCTACAGTCATCCTTACTGTTTCATATACTTTCAAATGCATACCTTCAGTGGCGTGCACAGACCTCCTCAGGGGCAGGGGCGGAGGGACCAAAAAGGGCACTAAAAAAAATTATTACTTGATTTTTTTTTTTTGTTTCTATTCTTTCTTTCCTTGGCATTCTAATAAAATATGTTGATACAATTATTAGAATGCATAACACATCAAATGAAAATAGGGAAATTATGATAATATTACTAAATATTATTTACTGTACCAAACAAAACAGTGAGAATCAAGAAGGTAATTATGGAAAATTAATTTTTAGTTTTGTTGATGTTGTAAATTGAATGTATGTATTATATGTATGAAAGACAGTGTTAGCTATCATGAATCAGTAACACTTTACAATAAGGTTTCATTAGTTAAAATTAGCTAATAATGAACTGCACTTCTACAGCATTTATTAATCTTAGTTAATAATAATTTCAGCATTTACTAAAACATTTAAATCAAAAGTTGTATTTGTTATCATTAGTTAATGCACTGACTGACTGTGACATAACATGAATAAACAATTAACAGTTGTAGTATTAACTAAGATAAGATATAGCCTACAGTCTCAAATGTGTTGCTCATGGTTAGTTCATGTTAGTTCATACTTGAGTAATGAACAAATGAAGCTTATTGTAAAGCGTTACTATGAAATCAAAGATATAAGTTCCTTACAATTTAGAGTTGGACATGGACTTAAGATTTAATTTAACTAACTGTTAGATGCATTTCCCCTTGCACTTTTATTCCTTGGATAAAAACGAATGACATTGTCACTCAGAATGCGTCTGAAATCTAGTTATACTTTTATTGTAGTTAAGAATAACTCGCATGCTGCAGCAACTTTTACACTGTAAAAAAAAATGTAAATTTACAGGTTATGGTCTGTATTTTTTACAGAATTTTGCCGTTTTGTCATTATACAGTGAATGCCTGTTATTTTACAGATATTTGCTGTAATTTAAAGGTCCACTATTGAATTTACAGGTAATTGCTTGTATTTTGGTTTTACATCAATTTTACGTTTTTTTAAAGGAAATTGTCTGTATTTTTACAGGGTTGTGTGTAATTTTACATAAAATATTCCGTAATATTTTACAGATTTTTTCTGTTAAATTAGTAAACACAGAAAAGAAGGTATAACTGCAGAAATCAGCAGTCATTTAACATGTTTTCCTTGAAGATCATTAAGTATCATTAAGTAAAGTGAGTTTTAAGGTTAAATAATAGTATTTCCGTACTAAATACCATTAAATTTACAGTTTTTGAAAGTGAAAAAGAACAACTCATTGTATAATTTACAGTGAAAAACCGTAAATTGACATTCCCACAATTCCCTGCGTGACACTTCACATTTGATGTGTTTTTGTTGAAATAACTATGTTTCTTCATAGTTTTCTTATTTTTTTTCGAATCAGTTATGTATATTAGGGTTTTATGTTACATTTAATGTTGTTAAACTTATGTTTATTGCATTTTTAAAATTTCATGTGTTACCATGATGGTGTTTAATGTTTCTGCGAATGACACTGTGCAGTTTCTATATATTAGTATTAGCTCTCTTGTGGAAAAGCTGCTTGTAATGAGCTTTGAATGATCATGTGACTCTCATCACCACTGTGGTTATCAGTGTTACAATGGTACAAAACAGATATTAATACTTCAATAGGTCATTAAATTAACATTATATCAGATAATGAAAGATATCTTTGTGTAGAATAACAGTAATAAACCATAATTATAGAATAAGAAATTACCATTTTTTTATAGTTTTTTACAGTTTTTTTCCTGACAGTATTTTTCCGTTTTTTAACAGACATTTTCTGGCGCCCCTGCTGCCAGAAAATTACCGTTTTTTTTACAGTTTTTTTTTTACAGTGTAGAGTAGCATGGTGATGGTAGGATAAATGTAATTTTCCATATTAGCTTAAACGTTACCTGCTGCTCGTTTGAAGAGACTCGCGCGAACTGCTGCGTAGTGCGTACCAGAACCGTTAAATGCGTATGAGGCGCTGCAAAGGAAGCTCCGCCTACCACTTCTCCGCCAATTTGTTTTTATATATAATATTTGTTTGCATTATTATTGTTAGTGGCAAGGGTGTGTAAGTGTGTTATTTATTATAATATTTATAATAATAATAATTATTATTTACAATTATCAGAAAAGGGCACATTACATTTTGAGACAAAAGGGGCAGGGGCTTGAGCACAAGCTGTAAAATAGGTGGAACGCATGGAAGTAAAATCATAAAACAGCAAGTCAAGATACAGTATATTAAATGCCAATAAAAACTATTCAAAATCATTCGATTTTATTTTCCATAACACAATAAGCTTGCGTAACTTAAAGGTCATCTTTTTAATTTGTTTTATAGTTTAACAAACATCTGTTTCTTCTTTTCAAAATGGGCACTTGATGGACTGCAACATCCTTGACAAGATCATCTTCCTCTATGAACCAGACAGCAATAGAAAGACAAGACTGTGACTGTTCATGGCAGTCAAACTCCCAATGCCTGATGCAGTGAGACAAGCTAGTAAATAGAAGTTAATCGGTCAGGGAGCGTGAAAACGTCCGCAGCTCCTGCACATCCGAGGCCCATGGAGACCTGATGCCGTCTGACACAACGCCAACTTTTCTGAGGAAACCATCTCAGCCACTGTCATCTTGCACAGGAGAGTGGAAAAAGGAGAACTAAAAGATCATTTCAAGGTTGAGTATAAAAGATAAGAGTTTTTACCACACACATTTGTCATCTCTTTGTGTTCCCTGTCTGTTTCTGTCTAGGCTCTTTTGTACTCCCTGAGGAAGACCTGGAGGGGAGGAATAAGAAGTCCTGAGCTTTACTGATCTTCACCCGGAGATGGTGGAACCTTGCCCAGTGTCTTCACAATTACGAGATGGCAACTCTTCGGCAAATTAACATGAAGAAATATGTACCCCCTGGATAAGGGGAGAAATTAACACATGAAAGTCATTCAAGGACGACACTTGTCAGGGTATTTCGGAAATGCAGCATGAACGCTGGCAAGGAGAGCGGGTAACTGAAGTCTGCCAATTTGCTGGTGCCTCATGTGGCTTGGAACCAACTTCATCTGCAAAAGTGACACTCCATTTAAGCGGCTTGTCCTTCATTTTCAAGCCACTGGGATATTTTTTTTATTTATTTTTTTGACATTACTGTGTCCTTTAGAACTGAATTATAAGAAGGGCTGATTCCAAAATAAGAGTGAAATTTGTTATATTTTATTCGTTTTTTGGTGGGCTGTACTCTTGTAAACATGTCAGCTTTGAGGTTTGCAGAAGGTGATACTATGAATTATGGGATAATGGATACTGATGTGTTGCAGGCACCGAATGATTCCATTTATCAAAGGAGACCTCGCTGTCACCACTGATGCGTGGCTGAATGGAGAAATGACATGTTTCTCTGTTTGTTGAGTGACTGTATCACTTTGGAGAGCATTTGTGTTATGACAGCTTCCTGTCGACCAATTTTCAACCTGACATTACTCTGTAATAGAAAATTGTAAGGGGCTGGTAGAGATAGCGCTTGCACTTTAGCTCTGTTCAATGAAGTCCTGTCATGCTTGGTTGATGGCTACCTAAAGCACTGCTTCAGTATGTGGTTTGACCTGGCCTGATCTGAGTAAATTTCCCCATCATTGCAGCTGCGGGGAGATAGTGGGCACATCATCAAAGTTTTGTGGGCTGTCGATGTGATGGGGGAAAAAAATAACTTTTTGTATAGTGCTGTTTTTCAACTACTCAAGATCTCTATATGTCTTCAGAGTTGTTTCACCCTCCAGTGGCAAGTACTATTGGTTGCATTTTTAATTTTCTTGAGAATTTGCTTTCCACATCTTTGACTGTTTTCCATACCTCCTAGTTTATTTCCCAACAATTAAATTTTTTTTTTTATCTTATCAACAATTTTAACTGTTGATAATTCTTAATTATCAAATGTTCACATTGCTCTTTTGCATACAATGAATGTGCATGGTGACTACAGGCTGTCAAGCTCCAAAAATGACAAAAGAAAACAACAACAAAAATAACACATAATAAATGTAGACCATACAACTGGTATTTCTAGTCTTCTGAAGCCACACATACTTTGCTGAAGAAAAATGTGCCAAATTTAAATTTGTGCATATTTAAATAGCTGGAGATTTAAGAGATAATGGTTCTGAGCAAAAAAAAAAAGATGATATACATTTTGCTCTGTTCCTCAAGTCTTATAGACCTCTTTTAATATACTTTTTATGTTTTATACATATATATACAGGTCCTTCTCAAAAAATTAGCATATTGTGATAAAGTTAATTATTTTCCATAATGTAATGATAAAAATTAAACTTTCATGTATTTTAGATTCATTGCACACCAACTGAAATATTTCAGGTCTTTTATTGTTTTAATACTGATGATTTTGGCATACAGCTCATGAAAACCCCAAATTCCTGTCTCAAAAAATTTGCATATTTCATCTGACCAATAAAAGAAGTGTTTTTAATACAAAAAAAAAAAAGTCAACCTTCAAATAATTATGTTCAGTTATGCACTCAATAGTCAATACTTGGTCGGGAATCCTTTTGCAGAAATGACTGCTTCAATGCGGTGTGGCATGGAGGCAATCAGCCTGTGGCACTGCTGAGGTGTTATGGAGGCCCAGGATGCTTCGATAGCGGCCTTAAGCTCATCCAGAGTGTTGGGTCTTGCGTCTCAACTTTCTCTTCACAATATCCCACAGATTCTCTATGGGGTTCAGGTCAGGAGAGTTGGCAGGCCAATTTAGCACAGTAATACCATGGTCAGTAAACCATTTACCAGTGGTTTTGGCACTGTGAGCAGGTGCCAGGTCGTGCTGAAAAATGAAATCTTCATCTCCATAAAGCTTTTCAGCAGATGGAAGCATGAAGTGCTCCAAAATCTCCTGATAGCTAGCTGCATTGACCCTGCCCTTGATAAAACACAGTGCACCAACACCAGCAGCTGACATGGCACCCCAGACCATCACTGACTGTGGGTACTTGACACTGGACTTCAGGCATTTTGGCATTTCCTTCTCCCCAGTCTTCCTCCAGACTCTGGCAGCTTGATTTCTGAACGACATGCAAAACTGAGCAACAGTCCAGTGCTGCTTCTCTGTAGCCCAGGTCAGGCGCTTCTGCCGCTGTTTCTGGTTCAAAAGTGGCTTGACCTGGGGAATGCGGCACCTGTAGCCCATTTCCTGCACACGCCTGTGCACGGTGGCTCTGGATGTTTCTACTCCAGACTCAGTCCACTGCTTCCGCAGATCCCCCAAGGTCTGGAATCGGTCCTTCTCCACAATCTTCCTCAGGGTCCGGTCACCTCTTCTCGTTGTGCAGCGTTTTTTGCCACACTTTTTCCTTCCCACAGACTTCCCACTGAGGTGCCTTGATACAGCACTCTGGGAACATCCTATTTGTTCAGAAATTTCTTTCTGTCTTACCCTCTTGCTTGAGGATGTCAATGATGGCCTTCTGGAAAGCAGTCAGGTCGGCAGTCTTACCCATGATTGCGGTTTTGAGTAATGAAACAGGCTGGGAGTTTTTAAAAGCCTCAGGAATCTTTTGCAGGTGTTTAGAGTTAGTTAGTTGACTCAGATGATTAGGTTAATAGCTCGTTTAGAGACCCTTTTCATGATATGCTAATTTTTTGAGACAGGAATTTTGGGTTTTCATGAGCTGTATGCCAAAATCATCAGTATTAAAACAATAAAAGACCTGAAATATTTCAGTTGGTGTGCAATGAATCTAAAATATATGAGAGTTTAATTTTTATCATTACATTATGGAAAATAATTAACTTTATCACAATATCGTCGCTGTCCGATGAAAACCGCGTATGTCCATTTTGCCGATTTTTAGATTTTTCGACGGATAGAATGTCCAGGTTCATTTTCGTATACAGTATGCTTCACATGTCTAAATGACCAATGAAAAGTTGTGAAATCATGTCATCTGATTTTCACGTATATCCATTTGGTGTCAAAGCTGTCAATCACGCCGCGTATCTCCCGGTCTGTTAACTTAATAGTCTACTTGGTAGTCTAATATTGAGGGTGACACAGACTAATAAACTAATTCAGACTAATAAATTTATTCTGACTAATAAATTACTGACACAGTAAAGGGTAGATTTAAATATAGAATAACGAATTTTAAATAAAGAAAAAACGAAAATTAAATAAAGAAAAAAAAAACGAAATTTAAATAAAGAAAAACGATATTAATTTAGATTGATAACGTTACGGATAAAAAGGCTAATACATGTTGGGTTGGTGTACTTTTTCGTTCATTTCGGAATGAAAGATGAAATGTAAAAAAAAAGGGTGCAGCTTGTTTTTTTGTTTAAAAGAAAAAAACAGAAATGGCTGTATTTTTTTGTAGGCTACATAGCACGCGCCGGCCCTGGGTTCAGCAATGAGTGTAGGCCTACTGATTCATTGTCCCTTCATAGTTTGCAAGAGACATTTAATAAACTGAGCGTATTTAATAAACTGAGACGTAGGCTATTTAATAAACTGAGCGTAGCCTATTCATCTGTCAATATGAAACGCGACTTGGCCATTCTAATTAATGATCGGAAGAACGCATATCGACCGCCGTTAATGTAAAATATGCACGTATGTCTATTTAAACTCGATTTTGGTCAAATGTGGATTATATCATTACACTGGCAAGACTATGGTTACATTTAAAGATGCCGTACCAAGTATGACACCACTACGTTCAACTGCTTTTGAATTACGGTGTTTTTTTCACTTCCTGAAAAGTAACCGTTTTGGACATAAGTGAGTTTCATCGGGCAGCGACTATATGCTAATTTTTTTAGAAGGACCTATATATATATATATATATAGGGGGGGGGGGGGGGGGGGTGGGTATCAGCCCATAGTTACCTCACAGACAACAACAGTGTCGACCCAGATCCGGGCCAGATGTCAGCCAGATCTGGGCTGACACTATGTTGCTGTCTGGGTAAAACGATATTCCATATAATGAAGTGAAAGCTTTCACTTTCATTATATGGAATCTCATTTTACCGTTTTGGAACAACATGAAGGTGAGTAAATGGTAAAAGAATGTACATTTATGGGTGAACTATGGCTGCATCCAAAGTCTATACTACCCTACTATATACTAGGTGAAAACAGCATATGACAAAAGAAGTATGTCCGAATTCACAATACTCATAAAATAGGCAAAAAGTACCCGGATGACCTACTACTTTCGATGAGTTCTGAACTGTGCATACAATAGACACTTTACTATCCCTTGAGGCCTGGTAGAGGATTTGTGAATTCCAGTCAAGCGACGCAACTGATGCAGGTAGGTCACATTATAATGACAGCATGGCGAATGTAGCACGTCCAGATTACATTCATACTACACACATTCATTTTATATAGAATATACTTCTTTAGCAGTCGTGAAGTAATTACTTACTCTCCTGAGTAGGTACTTATTTTGAATATGCGATTTCGGACGCAGCCTTTTCTACTTTTATACTCAGACGCAGCCCTTTTAAGGAACTTCACCAATTCCAGTGGCTTTCTCCAATTCCATGTGGTTCAGTGGAAAAGCAATGAACTCCATTTCAACTCACTGCACTGTTGACATGTGTCAATATGAATAGAGTTCAATCCTCTGAAACACGTGACCTGTGAAAGTTTTCGTAGCTGAAATGAAGCCATGACAACATAAAGCTCCTCTAGTTTGTTTCCATGAAAACAACTACATCAACTTTTCTACATCAAGCCATCAGTAAATCAAGCTTAGATTATGTATAATGTTGGACAAGATACAATGAAAAACACAAATTGTCAGAAACAAGTAATGAAATCCTACATTTTTGGTCTTCATTGTAGTTGCCTTTGAGGAACTCCCTTTTGAGCCCGGCCTGTCTAGACTCATTGTCCGTCTGCCCACCGCCTGGAGATGTGAAATATTGATTAGCTCATTCACCCATATGATCCAATGCTGGCTTCTCCTGTCAGGCTTATTTAAACTCTCACCCGTGAAGGGGCTCCCCAGTGAAGGCCAGTTGAAATCAACAATCAGCGAGGAACCTGAAGGTGAGAGACGCTTCACAAGGACTGGATACAGGGGGAAGGGTGAAGAGGGACATTTCTTTCACAATAAATGTCTTTGATAATTCTTTAGGAATGTCTTCATGTGAATAGTTGGATTTTAAAGTAAAACAAAGATCCAGTGACTACGTTTACATGCAGCCAATTTTCTGGTTATGGTCGGGTTAAGGTCACTATTCGGGTTTCTGAAACATTAGGAATAACCCGTTTACATGCGTGAGCAGAGAGAGTTACTACATGGAATTGCAATATCCCGATTATTGCTAATATCTCGGTTTTGAACGGGTTATTGGCTGCATGTTCCCAGAGATGACCTGCTTTTGCTAAACCTGGCCCTCCATAAACACTCATTCCTTTCAGATGTCAGTTTGCCAAGATGATGGCCTTTGAGGTAACGTTATCAGATAAGTGAAAAGGTTACAACTGCAATAGCCAGCATGCTAAGCTGTGTTAAGCCTCTCGTTTGTCTGCCCAAAAGGTCATTCATTTCTTCCACAGAAGTCAACTGTTTTGGTAATAAGTTTGCTATCTTGTGCTAAAGCCAGTGAATGTGAGTCAAGCATTTTGTCCGGTCCTCCTTGTATTTTTTTCCCCCTTTCATTTTCCTCAGCATCTCATTAATTTCCTCAGGGTTATGTGAGAAAGGATCAGTGTGGTAAAGCAAAATGACCAGGGATTTTACCCTGTCTCTTGACAGTACAGAGATGACAGTGTGACCAAGTGAATACGTGAACAGGGATAGTGGGTAAATAAAACAGAAAGAGTGTGAGTATGAGAAGGCTTATGTACAACAAATGCTGAAAAACGTAAAAAAAAACAGCCTTTTTTTTTTTTACTAGTTTTGACATAAAAATTTATATAGACATTCAGAATATATTAGTACCGTTGGGTTATCTAATCTTTAGTAAATCTCAAAATGAATACCACTTTTTCATGCTGTATTTTCACTTGTGAATTCACTGCTTTTTCACTGGTGGCTTTTTTTGTGTGTGTGTTTTGTTTTTATTTTTTAAAGAAGAAAAACTTCTTTAAAAGTTTTGTGTTTTGTGTTTTTTTTAAAGACAAAGTAGTATACATTTTAATATCAGCCATATATCAGATATAGTCCATAACAAAAATATGATTGGCTTTGCTCTGTTGGCTAATCCCGAATAACTGGTGTAAGTGTGTGCATGTAAACACAGCCAATATATAGGAAGGAATGGACAGAGTAGAGAAAGCATGATGAGAGAGTGAAATTGAGATACAAAGAGACTCCAACAGTGTTGTGATAAAAGCTTGATATGCAGAAATCATCCATTCAACTAAAGCTATAACAGACGGGAATTTAAATTCCTGGGCTCAGAATATGAGACAATGCACCATCCAAACTGAAAGGGGATTCCTCGCTTTGCAGGGGGGCTCATGTTTCAGGGCAGGAACAGGGAAGAGGAGCATTTGGACATAATCTCTCTGAAAGGGGCTGACAAGCAGAAGAGGAAGAAAACAGGATCCGGATCCATTATGCTTTTACAGAGCAAGATCTAAATCCTTCTCTCATTATGCTATTAGGCTCTCTTGTGTCCCAGTTTGGAAAGAATTCTTCTCCACCCAGACACGTTTATTTATTTATTTGCATGGAGAATATAGGTCACACATTTTAAGTACTACTTATAAATTTTTTATGCATTGCAGCTTTTATTCAAACAGGCACCAGCATTTGCAAATTGTTTTTGTTGCAGAATGACTGTGGCGATATGAAATGTTATAGTTTAACAAAGAATAATGCTTGTTATGCTGTATAAACTCCATTCAACGCATTTCATGAGCCATTAACTATAGTGTCATTGAGGTCATGAACATGTAGATTTCCACAGATGTGCAGTATGTTTAGATTTTAATTTTAATTGCAAAAGCATGTCAAATGTCCTATGAGGTAAAAATGTTCACGTCTATAATTAGTAACTGAGTGAAATAGTTTGAATTAAATTGGTCTGTCTGATTCAATTGACTCTGCTGTGAACCCATAGGACATTTCTGCTCTTTCATTATTATACTGTAACCTGCCATATCCAAATTTTAATGAAATCCACATTGTTACTGATAGAATAGAATCTTTTCTATTCCAGCTTTCCTCTCTTTTTCCATCATGTACTTCAGTGCCTCATTGATTCTCTCTGTGGAATGTTTGAAAAGACATCAAAGACACTGCAATCACTTTATCATTTAATGTGTGTCCTACATGCCTCAGATTTTAATGTCATATAGATTTCTATATGGATACTGCAGTTTGTCATTTTCCTTGATGTCGACCTAAATATGTAGCTTAATGCATGCAGTTCGGTTCACTGTATTTTATTCAAGTAACATCTTAATTACCCAGGATTAGGTTTGGTTAAAGTGGATTATAAGGTTTCCTTTTGGCCAATTTTTCGATCCCATGAAGGGGTGACCCATGAAACGGAGGGTTACTGAGATCTATCACAACTGTGCCCTCAAGCAAAGCACTCAACCCCGAGTTAAGTTGCAATTAGTGGCTGGTAAGTCGCTGTGGGTAAAAACAAATATCTGCTAAATGACAAGCGGAGTGGGGTAGGAATTAGTCAGTTGTTTAAGTGGAAGAAAATTAAAAATCTAATATGGTTTTGCGCATGGTAAAGGTGAAGAGCAAAGCTCTGCAGCAGTCTATACTGATATTTCCTCACCAAACCATAGCAACTGTATTCGCTCCAGAAAAAAAATGCACAGCTCATTAGCTGCCAAATGCTACAAAACACAGCATATAGCCTGTAAAATTGATGGCCTTCACTAAGAAACTAAACCTTTTTGATATGGCTGATCCATCAGGATTTGATACACAGCTGTTGAAACAAAGAAGGTACTGTTATCCAATAGCATTCCCATTCATCTCAATGGCAGTTGCTTGACTTAGGAAGTATGCAATTTGAAATGCTCCATCTTTACGGTCTTTACTCATAGGAATACATGACACATTTTGAATGGCTGTCAGTAGATAAAAGTTTATTTTGGGTCCAGATAGTGTAGTTACATCTACCAGCAGGGGCAATAGAACTGTAGGTAACTACTTTCTTTATATGTCTGTGTTTTTTTATCCATAAGGTTTGTGTTTTGCACAAGAGCTTAGGACTGGCAAAGCATTTCTTGAATGTTTTTGGTCACCTTTAATGAACATAAATTGTTAAAAAATGTTAACCTTTGCTGCAACTTGAGTTGAACTCTTTATGTAATTTTCAAGTTCCAAGTTCAGATGTAGATACTGTTTGACTTGTGGGAAAGTCTCAGTCCTTCTGGAGCTAACTGTGAAAAAGAGAGGTGGAGGAGAGATGTCAAAATAATTATCATAAGATAGGAGGTTGTTTATATACCCACAGAATTTTGATTGGTGGAAATATGTTAACATGCCCCTAAAAAGCTTTTGTTACACTGAAAAAAATGTTATGTTGACTTTCCTTAATTTTATTATGTCAAGGGGTTGCACGAAATAAAATTATCTAAATCCAGATATATTTTTTAAGTTGAGTGTACTTATATTTTGTAAATTGGTTGTACTTATATTTTATAAGTAATTTCAGATTAATTATATTCATAAGTTTAGCTAAATTATTATGAGTTGAATTTACTCAATTTTTTCAAGAATCAGCCTGTGAATCTCAACAATGGTAACAATTATAAAGCATGCTGCAGTTCAAATAAAATTCAGTGATTCAGGTCAAATTATTGTGAAATAATGATTGTTAAATAACAACCAACACCATCAGATTACCTTTTCTATTTGTTCATCTGGCTGTTAAGACTCAGTCAGGTACATCAGTCAAACAAAAATCTAAAGCTAATGAGTTAAAGGGTTAGTTCACCCAAAAATTAAAATTATGTCATTAATGACTCACCCTCATGTCGTTCCAAGCCCGTAAGACCTCCGTTCATATTCGGAACACAGTTTAAGATATTTTAGATTCAGTCCGAGAGCTTTTTGTCCCTCCATTGAAAATCTATGTACGGTATACTGTCCTTGTCCAGAAAGGCAATAAAGACATCATCAAAGTAGTCCATGTGACCTCAGTGGGTTAGTTAGAATTTTTTGAAGCATCGAAAATACATTTTGTTCCAAAAATGACAAAAACGACGACTTTATTCAGCATTGTATTGTCTTCCGGTTCTGTTGTCAATCCGCGTTCATGAGTCCGCTGACGTAAGACGAGCTGACGTGTTATCTGGTGCGCCCGAGCTTCGGTTACAGTCTGAGGGAGACGCACGCTGTAAACAAAACAATCTTCGCAAACATGTCTAAGGATTTCGACACAGGGGAAGACTTGCATTTTTTTTTTAACCAGACATATTTATTTGAACCCGAATACACGGACGCACCAGATAACACGTCAGCAGCATCTTACGTCAGCAGCGTCACTGGCCTCGTGAACGCGGATTGACAACAGAACCGGAAGAGAATACAATGCTGAATAAAGTCATCGTTTTTGTTATTTTTGGAACAAAATGTATTTTCGATGCTTCAAAAAATTCTAACTAACCCACTGAGGTCACGTGGACTACTTTGATGATGTCTTTATTGTCTTTCTGGACAAGGACAGTATACCGTACATAGATTTTAAATGGAGGGACAGAAAACTCTCGGACTAAATCTAAAATATCTTAATCTGTGTTCCGAAGGTGAACAGAGGTCTTACGGATTGGAACGACATGAGGGTGAGTCATTAATAACATAATTTTCAATTTTAGGTTTAAGGGTCAAGAGCCCAACTAAAACAAACACTAATCTCCATAATGGTGACACAAAATTACGGTTTTCTCCTTCAGTGATTCTGCTTAATTGTTAACATCAGGTATCCTCAATGTTGGCAATAAAAATAAAGACTTATTACTTCTTCTTTGATGTCTGTCTGTTATTTTTGTTTAAAATGCATAGGGATTTTGTATTGAACATAGCTCTGGATAACAGTGTCAAGGGGGCGGGCTCAGTTTACTCAGACGACCAATCAGTCTCTCTCAGTTTACTCATTTGAAAATGGTTAACTTTTAAGGAATTATTTTTGATTAATTATTACTCAATTCTAATGTGTTAAATTTAATTAATAATATTGCCTGTAATCTGTTGCCACTATTTTAAATTAAACATATTTTTTTCTAATTACTTTTAATTGAATAAAATTAACTTGTTTTAAACAAGGGCAGTGAATTTGAAAATTACTAATAAAAAATAAGTAGGATTAAATAACACATTAAAATCAGTGAAATTAACCAGATAAAAACATGTAACATTTACAAGGGGTCAGAATCATTTTTTTCAGTGACACTGAAAAGTGAATAAGTCATGGTGGGTTTAATTTCCAGGCTGGACTAAATGTGGAATGAAAGGGAAACTTAGTAGATCAGACGTTAGCCAATAACTCTGATCTTTTACTCTGATCTATAATGTATAGTTATGAACCTAGTAGCTCAGTGTTTAGCTATAAATTTTTTTTTATGATTAATCAAGCTGATTGCAATTGTGATTGCTGTGCTATCTGATCACAGAACATGGTTATTCGGAGGTGCTGGGAAACAGAAATGAACTGATCTGTTTAATGAAAACCTACGTGCCACAAATCAAGAGGTGCTCCCCTGTGGAGATATCTGAAGAAAAATACAGCAGCTGTGTATGGCTTTCATCTTTACGCTCTATACTTTCGCCTTGGGTTAATACCTCAATCTCCATGGAGACCTTTGTGCTATTTTGTAACCTCCGTCTATTGTGGTTTCTTTTGGTACCGTTGTTTATTGACTTTTCAGTCGTATACTTCTCAAATGGAGCCAAATATAGCTTGAACAAATCTCAGTTCACTGATGTTTATTCCTGTAATATTCGCAGGAATGGAATACACGTCAATGTTTTCTTGCAGTTTAAGCCTAATTAGCAAGGTGTGTTTGAAGAGAAGGAACATTTAGCTCTAATGAATCTTCTACTGCCAATCAAAAAAAAAAAACAACAACAACAACATGCTAAGTGTTTTATATTTCATAAGCAAAGCAGCAAATAGAGCATCAAAGATGGTAAACCTTAAAGGAAGTGGTTAAACATGAAGAAACAGACGTGTTGTTGTTAGTGTCAGATCCTGAGCTTTTTTTCCAGCAACTTGAACAGCTCGAATCTCCATGTATCTGCTGCATGAGTTTATATTTTTTGCTTGTGAACGCGGTAGAAAAGGGCAGCGTGCATGTTGCCTTTAATGTTAACACCTCATTATCCTGATTAGCATCACTGTGATTATGTTAGCGCTGATAAAAACTGAAAAGGTCAGACTGAGGTGACACTTGTTGTTCAGCTTAGAGGAAATCATTAAGAATTAGCTCTGAGAAGGTTAACCAATCCTGCTCTAAAAACAACTGGTTGCTGATGTGGACACCAGATTTGGGATGAAATACTTAGTGTTTGGGAGTGTTTCTTTTAAAAAGAATAATGTTTTAAGGTATTGTGTTACTCCCATTATAACTAATTATGTCACATTGTTTCTTTTTAGAGAAAGTTATGCGTCTAGTTAATTTTTTAAATTCCGTTTTTGCATGCAACACCATGATGCTTTGTGGGGCAGCGCAGTGTATTTACACAGGAAACCTGAAAACATGATATTATGATATTATGATACATGATATTATGTTGTAAATCTAAAATGTAACGTTAATTTACTCATTACTTGAGATATTTAATGTATTATCCTTCCTCTTGAAATGTTTGGTTCCATCAAAAACAGAAACAGACTGAGCTCCAAACTTTGATCAGAACTCAGCTTTTGGGATTTTAACATTGCACCACTTTCTAAGCTCCTTTGAAAGGTTTGAAAATGTTCCTCAGTAATTGCTGTGGATGTTGCTTGTCAGATAGACCCACTTTCACAAAACCCAATTTTCCATGTACAATACCTTTCATCTGCACAACTGCTCCCTGTGCCTAGCTCTCAGTTCAGGACAAAAATAAATGAATTATCATATAAATATATGACAGAGAAAGCTTTTTAATTGCCCTGTGTCGGAAAAAAGCCAGTTACATTTTTATAATGATCCACCCATTCTATAAAGTGATAGGCAGACTTGCCTCGAGAGAAGCGACATTTCCGTTGTTTTCCTTTTTTCCCCTCCTTTCACTCTCTTCCACATCTCTTCCTTTAAATGCCACAAATGTCATTGGCAGAAAGGGACAGCATCATTATTGTTATCCTAACGACATCCTTGCTCTCTTATATTAAGCCAGAAGAGAGCGTCCTCCTCCTCCTCCTCCTGACAAAAGTGTGTTCATTATAGACTGTCTGCCTCCTTTCCCAATGTGGAGCTCAAAACAGAGTCTCAGAACAACAAGCCCTCATTCTAATACTCCTACTCCTGGTTAGACAACCCTACACACCTTCAAATCTCCTGGGTCGATGGGAATTTTGAAGTTTTGTGGGGGATGACCTGAGTGACGAGGAGTGAAAATCTCTTCTACAAGGCCATCAGTACATTATATGTTTTATATAACTTATTACATTGCATGATTATAAATAAATTGCATATTACTATTTGTTGAGAAAAAACACCCAAATAAAGATAATTAAAAGCACTGAATAGTTTGGGGGGGTGATGGCGAAGTGGATAAGACACATGCCTTTGGTGTGAGAGACCCGGGTTCGAATCCACTGTGAGACACCAATGTGTCCCTGAGCAAGACACTTAACCCCTAGTTGCTCCAGAGGCGTGCGACCTCTGACATACATAGCTATTGTAAGTCGCTTTGGATAAAAGCGTCAGCTAAATGAATAAATGTAAATGAATAGACATTTAAAGATGACCTATTATGCTTTTTTACATATTCAACTTCAGTGAGTAATGTTGCTGTTTAAGAATGAAGAAGCAACGTTACAAAGCACAAAGTCCACTTAAAGGAAGTTATTCTCTATATCAGTAAGCACTGTTTCTCAACTCTCTGAAATGCATTGATAGTAGTCTTATGTTTTCTTCTGGAAACGTACATGTCACAATATCCCTTATTTAAATAATTCCCACCCAAAGCATACAAAAAATATGTGGGGCAAGGCCTGGTTGTGTCGCATTATTGTTGTTGTCACCATGTCCAAGAGTTTTTTCCACAGGTTTATGGTTTATTTCCGAAACGGTGAAATTGTTTCTCGAAGTGATTGACCAATCACAACACACTGATGTACTGTATACAGTATATATTATTGGTTCCTAATGCCGTGAGGGCGGCATCATGTATGGCAGTGGGTGATAAACTGATCGTTCACAGTAGTAAAGGTGGACTCTTTTGACTGAAGAGGAGTAGTGACATGATGGTGTAATAAAGTAAAATCTGTGGGTGTGTGTGTATGTGTGTGTGTGTGTGTGTGTGTATGTGATTGTGAGAGAATGATATGAATGAGTGGGTGGTTGTGCTCTGTGCTGGTGGGCTCAGGGTGAGAGGGTCAGCTCTCCATGAGGTCCACTTATAGCAAACACACTCCTCCACAAACAGGACTCTTGGCCAATCCTGTCTCCGCTTGACTGCGATCTGTTTTCAGCAGGCCCGGCGTCAAGGAGGGGCTTGGGGGGGCTTAGCCCCCCCTATGATAATCTCAAGCCCCCCTAGCAGTGATCTGAATGATGATTATGTGACTGAGCGTTCCTGCAGGGTTTTTCTAAACACTTATGAATAATATAACTATAAACGAGAACCTGTTCTCGACTTTACCCCTTTTGTACACTGCACACGTCTGCAGTGCATTACGGCTCCGACAAGATTTTATTCTGTCCTCCACGCGGTGCCAACTCACACCAGGAGCATTTCAGAAGCAACGCGACTGGATGCGCGAGACCATGTGATTTGCCTGTCCGATGTGATTTCCTTTCTACCAAGGATATATTGGTGTGCAATACAATTGGGAGTCCTTACAGGGTGTTTATTTTAAAAATGTACAGTGTTTATTTACTGTTATTTTGTATTTACGGTGCGGCTTGGACGCGGCGTCCGTTGAAAATAGACTTACGTTAGCATCTATCTTTAGTGAAGCGTTGCGGAGAGCCGCTTCTGGGATGCTCCTGAAACACCGCGTCGCGGTTGGTGTAAACACAAGCATTGGCTAGAGTGGGCGCGATGAGCTCCGGTGCTCCAGTGTTTCTTACTCCTGTTTCGCAGCCGTAGCGCGCCGCAGACTAGTGTTAACTAGTTTAACACTAAATAATTCTCTTTTTTTTCAATATGGGGCACAAGAGAACCCCCGCAAGCCCCCCTAAGAATTGTAAAAGCCCCCCGAAGTCGTTTGTCCTGGCGCCGGGACTGGTTTTCAGTCCCTATGAGCATTTCCCTGCTCACCTATCGGCAAATTCTAATTTAGCCATTGAAGAGCTGAGAGACACATTCATCCTGCAAAATTTAACATGTTGTCAATAACCGGTATGATAGCAATTTCACACATACAAATAATCAGATAGAGTAAAAGAAGTATGCCTATTTGGCGTGCATGCTGTCCAAGGAGAGGGCTCTGCTTGTAGTCACAACATTCTCTATAGGGCACAGCTGATTGGTTCCTGCTGTATCAGTAACCAATGAGCTCGCTGCTCAACCTTCAAATACTGGGTTCCCTTTCGTTGTCACTCCGAGTTACGTCGGATGACGACGAATGGGGTTTCGCTTAGAAAGCCTATCAACTTCGAGTATTACAAAACGAGCCAATGGCAAAGAAATGCCATGGGTCTGCGGAATTTGCATGACGTAACTCCGCCCCACCTCGTGGGTATAAAAGGAGGAAGTCCGCAACAGCAGTTTATGTTTTTCGCTTCGGAGCCAAGTTTATGCTTCTCTCCACAAGCCATCTCTGAATTGTCAGCTTCATGAGTTCACAATGTTCAACAGTTCACAAACGAGTACCTCGAGTGTTGGTGTGACGGCGATCTACGGCGAGCGCGTGCTTCCTGCTGATCTGTTGCAGTGGTCTGCTAGTCGGTGCGTGTCTCCCCGGGTGCTTCAACACTTGAGTTTTCTCTCACTAAAAGAGCTCGCACGCGGCACGTCTTTTTAAAGACGGCTCGCTAGTGCATTTCATAAAAAATATAATAATGAATGGTGCGGCAGCTTGGTATCGGACTCTGATGGGCACGAGCGTTGTCTAGTATGTTTGGGCTTGATCATGCTAGAGCAGCGCTCGTGGATGACTCATGTTTTCTCCGTGGAAACATGATCATCGCGTCATTAAGGTCGAGACTCGGTGAACTCACATGAGTGAGAGTCCCCTCATCCACCCCCCGATCTTCGGCTGGTGGCCAGGGTGACCTGAGGGTTACGGTCTGGAACAAGGCGCCGACTATGTGTCCGCGATCCCAGCCCCCCTCTTTAATGACGGTGCCCGCTAGTGAACAGGTGATTCCCACGGGTCTACCCTCTGGTGGCCCGTGTGTTTCATTTGAAGCTACAGAGGATGATACTATGTTTGCAGCAGCTTCACTAGGTGGGTTTGATTTTCCTGGAAGTGACGACTCGTTGAGTCTGATCCGGAGATGACGGCCATGCTTTGGGTAAGGCCGCCGACCCTCGTCCACGGCAAACCCCAATACCATTCTTCCCGGACGTGCATGATGAGATCAGGGACCGCTCGCTGATCTCATCCGCCTTTCCTCCCCTCGATGGGGCCGCTGCCCATGGGTACACTGGGGTTCCCCCGGCTGAATGCTCTGTTGCGATGCTATGTGTCCTCAGAGTGCTTCTTCTCGGCGCAATCCTAAGCACCCGTCCGTGGCCTGTAGTTTTTCGTCTACGCTTGTGACGAGATCCTATAGCGCCACGGGACTGGCAGCCGCCTCACTGCATGCCATGGTCATTCTGCTGGTCTACCTGACCCAGATGCTCATGGACCTGCACGAGGGCGGGACTGACCCAGGGCTCTTCACTGAGCTGCGCGCCGCCACTAACCTTGCTCTCCGAGCGACGAAAGTGGCCGTACGCTCCCTGGGTCAGGTGATGCTCACCATTCTGTGGCTGAACCTGTCTGATGTGCTGGATGTCGCGCGGACCCGTCTGTCCGACATTCCCATATCCCAGGTCGGCCTCTTCGGTGGTGCGGTTGAGGGCTTGCCCAACAGCTCTTAGCCGCCCATGAGCAGACTGACGTTGGTTCTGTCCCGACGGCCCCGCCGTCCGCTCAGATCCCTCGGTCTGCCCACCGCCGAAGGCGCCCTCCCGCGGCTCCCACCGTCACCGCCACAGCCCTCTCCAGCCCCGCCCCCCGCTACACGCCGGGTAAAGCGGCGCTCCTGAGACGGGCTCCTCGGGGATGGAGCAGGCTGAGGTTGACTCTGTCCCGACGGCCCCGCCGTCCGCTCAGGTCCCTCGGTCTGCCCACCGCCGAGGGCGCCCCCCCCGCGGCTCCCACCCCGCCCGTTCACCCGGGCCGGCTCTGGAGGCCGCGGTCGGACACCACAGCCCTCTCCAGCACCGCCCCCCGCTACACGCCGGGTTAGGCGGCGCTCTTGAGAGGGGCTCCTCAGAGATGGGACTCAGTTCTTTCCAGGAGTTGGTAGCAGGACCACTCCTTTCCCGGGTGGAGGGCCGGGGAAGAATCCTTATTCTCCAAAGAACTGACTCTCCCGTCTCTGAGCACACAGAGTTCTCGGACGACACAGAGCGCCGCCCACTAGCCGTGCTCTGCTCGTCCTCCTCTGTCCCAGAGGTGGTTGACACGGCGTGCCGTCCACGGACCGCTTCGCCCCTGTCCCCCTCTGTCGCCAGACCCCTGGCAGAGCAGGCCCCCGCGGGACGACCAGCCTGGTCCTCCCCTGGCCCCCTCTGCCAGGGCGCGGTTGCTAACTGTGCCCCCACACCGGACCGCTATGCCGTCCACGTCTGGGCCAGTTACTCCGCTTCGCTGCCCCTCCGGGGGGACGCCTGTCGTTCGCTTGATCCCGCTGGTTCAGTTCTTGGGAGCCTGGTTAGAGCTTCCCCGTCTGTCCCGCTGGATCGCGCGGACCGTCAGGCTCGGCTATGCGATTCAGTTCGCACGGTCTCCTCCCCGCTTCAGGGGAGTCCGCTCCACTTTGGTCGGTGGCAATGCCCCCATCTTGAGAGCAGAGATTGCCACCCTGCTGGCGAAGGGTGCAATCGAGACTGTCCCTCCAGCGGAGATGAGGTCCGGCTTCTACAGCCCCTACTTCATTGTCCCCAAGAAAACCGGTGGGTTACGGCCAATCCTGGACTTGCACGTGCTGAACCGCTCCCTTCACAGGCTGCCGTTCAAGATGCTCACCGCCAAACGCGTTTTCGAATGCATTCGGCCCCAGGATTGGTTTGCAGCGATCGACCTGAAGGACGCCTACTTTCATGTCTCCATTCTTCCTCGACACAGACCGTTCCTTCGGTTTGCTTTCGAGGGGCAGGCATACCAGTACGCGGTCCTCCCTTTCGGGCTGGCCCTGTCTCCTCGCATCTTCACGAAGGTCGTCGAGGCTGCCCTTGTTCCCCTTCGGGAACACGGGGTTCGCGTCCTGAGTTATATCGACGACTGGCTGATCCTAGCTCACTCTCGAGATCAGGTTTGCGAAAACAGGGACCTAGTGCTCTGGCACCTAGCTCGTCTGGGCCTTCGGGTCAACTGGGAGAGGAGCAAACTTTGCCCCGTGCAGAGGATCTCTTTTCTCGGGTTGGACATCGACTCGGTCGCCATGTCCGCTCAGCTTACGAGCGAGCGCGCGCAGTCACTGCTGACTTGCCTGAGACAACTCGAGGGCAAGAGTGCGGTTCCACTGAAACAGTTTCAGAGGCATCCTGGGGCATCTGCAGCCGCGGTCCGCCGCTCGGATTGCTTCATATGAGACCGCTTCAGCTCTGGCTTCGCGACCGAGTCCCGAAGTGGGCATGGCAACAAGGCACGCTCCGAGTACCAGTTACTCCGACCTACCATCAGTTCTTCACCCCGTGGTCGAACCTCAGTTTTCTCAGGGCGGGTGTCCCCCTGGAACGAGCTTCCCGGCATGTTGTTGTCTCAACAGATGCCTCCACCACGGGCTGGGGCGCCATGTGCAATGGACATGCTGCTGGGGGCTCCTGGACAGGACCCCAGCGGCTATGGCATGTCAATTGCCTCGAGTTGTTGGCAGTACGCCTTAACCTGCACCGCTTCCCGGCGTTGCTCAGGGGTCAACATGTACTAGTCCGATCAGACAATGCCGCTACTGTAGCGTACATCAACCGTCAAGGTGGTCTACGCTCCCGCCGTATGTCACAACTCGCCCGCCACCTCCTCCTATGGAGTCAGAAGCATCTGAGGTCGCTTCCAGCCTTTTTCATTCCCGGAGCTCTGAACTGTGCAGCCGACGAGCTCATGGCTTCAGCCCCTCCCTGGAGAATGGCGACTCCATCCCCAGTCGGTTCAGCTGATTTGGGACCAGTTCGGGCAAATATGCGTTCCCCCAGTGAGCCTTCTTGCGCAGAATTTGCGCAAGGTCAGGGAGGACGAGGAGCAGGTCATTCTGGTCGCGCCGTATTGGCCCACCCGGACCTGGTTCCCCGAACTTGTACTCCTCGCGACAGCACCTCCCTGGCCCATTCCTCTGAGGAAGGACCTCCATTCTCAGGGACGGGGCACCCTGTGGCACCCTCGCCCCGATCTCTGGAGCCTCCACGTGTGGCTCCTGGACGGCTCGAGGTAGGTTTGAGTACCCATCCACCAGCGGTGGCGGCTACCATCACTTCCGCTAGAGCGTCGTCCACGAGACACGCCTATGCGTTGAAGTGGAACCTCTTCGTCGACTGGTGCTCTTCTCACCGAGAAGACCCCCGGAGATGCTCGATCAGCGTTGTGCTTTCCTTCCTTCAGCAGGGGTGGAGCGAAGGCTGTCTCCCTCCACCCTTAAGGTCTATGTTGCCGCTATTGCCGCACACCATGACCTGGTCGAAGGTAAGTCGGTAGGGAAGCACGACCTGGTCATCAGGTTCCTGAGAGGAGCGAGGAGACCAAATCCTCCTCGCCCTCCTCTCGTTCCCTCTTGGGACCTCTCAGTGGTTCTAACTCCCAGAAGAGTGCTCCCCTTGAGCCCCTGCAATCAGTTGAGCTTAAGTTTCTGTCAATGAAGACAGCGCTCCTGGTTGCACTGGCCTCCATCAAGAGGGTAGGGGACCTGCACGCATTCTCCGTCGACGAAGCGTGCCTGGAATTCGGGCCGGCTTCTCTCACGTGATCCTGAGACCCCGGCCCGGATATGTGCCCAAGGTTCCTACCACTCCCTTTCGGGACCAGGTGGTGAACCTGCAAGCGCTGCCCCCGGAGGAGGCAGACCCAGCCTTGGCACTGCTCTGTCCAGTACGCGCTCTTCGCGCCTATGTAGACAGGACGCAGTGTTTCAGGTCCTCAGACCAGCTCTTTGTCTGTTATGGTGGGAAGCTGAAGGGAAAGGCTCTCTCCAAGCAAAGGTTGTCTCACTGGATAGTGGACGTCATTGCTTGGGCTACCAGCTGCAAGGTCGACCGTGCCCCCTTGGTGTGATGGCCCACTCCACCCGGAGTGTGGCATCCTCTTGGGCTCTAGCGCATGGAGCCTCGCTAACAGACATCTGCAGAGCTGCAGGCTGGGCGACACCTAACACATTCGCCAGATTCTGTAATCTCCGAGTGGAGCCAGTGTCCTCTCATGTACTCGCTTCAACTAGCTAGTACCGGACCCGCTCAGGTGTCTTCGCTTGCTCGCCATTCCACTCCACGGACTGGATACGTGCGATATTCTCCTCAGGTGAGCTTCCCCGAAAGCCCTGAGCTCCTCCAGCACTCCTGACGTCGGCGCCAGTGTCTCTTGCCTGCGCGTCGGCTAGGTGCCTCCCGTGTGCATGGTCCCTCCCTTGAGCGACCCCCACATGTGTATTTCCACTGTAAGCCTCTCTGAGCATGTGTCTTTCCCTTGGCAAGCCACCTTGCCACCCCTGGGGTTGAAATATTCCACCTGCGGCTGGACACCCCAGTGTTCTCCATATTCTTCCTTCGGGTCATATGTGTATTCTCTAAGTCCCCCCCTCTGGGTTGGCATTAATTGCATACTTCCCCTAGCTTGGGATATGCTTCCCAGTGTACCTTGGTATTCCTGTGTTAAATGGAGTCCTTCGTCCGTCTATGACAGGGATCTCTGTTTACGCAGGGCACTGGAAGACAGCTGAGAAGGTGGCGTGATTAGACTGGTAACCCCATTCGTCGTCATCCGACGTAACTCGGAGTGACAACGAAAGGGAACGTGTACGGTTACGTATGTAACCCTCGTTCCCTGAGTAGGGAACGGAGACGTTATGTCTGCCTGCCACTTTCCGCTGTACCGCGGGGATCGCCTGAGCTCAGTCTTGCCTCCTCAGCGAAGTAACATAAACTGCTGTTGCGGACTTCCTCCTTTTATACCCACGAGGTGGGGCGGAGTTACGTCATGCAAATTCCGCAGACCCATGGCATTTCTTTGCCATTGGCACGTTTTGTAATACTCGAAGTTGATAGGCTTTCTAAGCGCGAAACCCCATTCGTCGTCATCCGACGTAACGTCTCCGTTCCCTACTCAGGGAACGAGGGTTACATACGTAACCGTAGACGTTTACATTTGCCTTAGCAGTGAAGTACGCTTTCAGAAACCCTCCACCTTCCCCAGCTCCACCTGTGTAGATCTGCTTTGAGTAATTCATGTATGCTATATTGTACAGGAGAAGCCTGTCTTACTTGCTCACAGCAGAGTGTATGTGTATGTATTGACAGCAGATAGTCCCATACCAAACACTCCTCACTGCCGGGCTCCTCGGTCGAGGTGGGGTAGCTGCCTTCCGTGAGGGGAACGAGAAGTTGCCGTCGTTCTCCAGAGGCCAGGCCTACTGCCGTCCACCATGATGGGGAGGAGCAGGCATTAGGGGTTATAAAATGTCTTCTGATTTTCACATTATGGGTTAAATCAAATCACTTATGAAAGTAAATGGGTTGTGAATGTAGTTTCTTTAACTGATGTGCAGTGGTCAAAGAAAGAGAGACTTACTCATTTGTTCGCTATTCTAGTGACTGATTTTTGTTCTCCTGTTTTGTGTATAGTTCTCACTTACTTAAATTGTGTTATTTTTTTATTTAAATATTGTTTTATTTATAAACAAATATGTCTGGTATTCTGGAAGTGATAAACCATTTAATTTAGATATTTTTGCTGCTGCCTTCGACCAGATGGCAGAATCACCTCCCCTCCCACACAGCTATACACACACACCCTCAACAGAAATGCTTGCTCACACACACCTACACACAGCAGACTCTCTCATGCTCCATAATTGGTCCTATCAGTGTTCCTATTGATGTATAACCTACTGGCCCACAGCATGTACCAGTAAAAAGGCATCAGAGGTCTCTCACATTGTGTCACTGTCCCTCTCTTGAAGTTCAAAGATCAGTGCAGCTAATTAACATGTTATTTCTATACAGAATTGAACAAGCAAAAGAGCCATTTAAGAGCTGAACTACAGCAACTTCTTGTCACAGTGTTTTGTAAGGACTTCTGAGATTTGAATTTGAGTTGAAAATATTTTATTATATTAGGAAAAAGAGAGAAAAAAACATGAAACTATAGATCTTTATGCGCCAGAGAAACAAGCGTGCAGCCATCTTCAGAATTTTTTGTTTGAAATTTGTTTTTCTATGGCATCGCTGTCAAAGAGTAATTAGCTAGTGAAGTGGATTTAACGAAATTGTAGAGTTAACAAAGTTATCATGACCATTGTAATGTTTGAAGTGGATGGCATAACATGTAAAACCAGAAGTTAATTCATAAGATTTTACCTTCATGTTGTGAAAATACAAACAGGAAGACAACACAATGAGCACAGCACTGAAAAAGGGCAGGGCTACATAAGTCTATAGTGTTGGAAATTGGTTGCCAGGTTAGTGTATTTGTCTAAAACTAGTTGACCAATCAGAATTCTAGAGAGCTTTGCACTAAAGATGAATCTCATTATGGTCAGATAATGTTAGCGTGCTTTTGATATTTCATTCTTTAAAAGAAAAATATTACGTTTGGATTTTATTTGATTTAATAATTTTCAAGTTTTATTAATAACTCCTGTAATTGAGGTGATGTTTGATTGAGTTTTGTCATTATATTGAATCAGTGTGTTTAGGGAATGTGACTGTAGAGATTTGATTGACATGAGTGAGTGCTTAAATTTAAATTTAGATGAACATGAATGAGGTTATGCTGACAATTATACAGGTATTTTTAAATTTTCCATTTGCTGTGGGTTTAGTCCCACTTCTGCCCTGCTGAGATTATTTGAACCACTTAAATGTGCCCTCAAAATCTAGGGGCATGTCTGCAAATACCAGCTAATATTTTCTCCCATTTTTAAAAATAGATTTTGACATCAGATTGACACTGGTTTGATTCTGTTGATTGGTTTGATTTTCCTTTGAGGAATTCAGAATTTTAGTGGTAGTCTATATATATATATGGGGGGCGGTTGATTACTCATGATCCACTACAGTTTGTAGCTTTTTGTTAATTCTTGTTTTTAGTTTGTATTTTAGCTTTTAAACTAACTATTGGCAATAGTTTCTGTTATATTGAGGAAACACATTTTTATTAATTATTGTATAAAAATATCTTAATCAGCCAATCACATGGCAGCAACTCAATGCATTTAAACAGGACGAGGCCGAGGGCCGTGGGAGAATGACGCGAGGCCGGTGGCGTGATTACTAATGAGCGCCACCTGCGCGACGCACCAGTCTCGTATCTCTCACAGTCGTCGCTCCTCCTTTTATGCTTCCGCTCCTCCGTGAGAGATATGAGACCGCTGCGTCGCGCAGATTGCGCGTTTATTAGTAATCACGCCACCTGCCTCGGCCTCGTCCTGCTCGCCACAAACATGTAGATATGGGGTGCTTCTCATTTCTTATTTGTGCATCCTCGTTTCCTTAATTCCTCATGTCTAAGCTCCACCCCCTTAGGATGCGAGGGAAAGGTACACCTGTGTATCCTCACTGATGATTCCTCAGGAAGCTTCCTCGTTCCTCAACTCTTCGTGGTGCAATTAGACAATTGAGATGCCCTTCAATATGGCTGAGTTCGATCAGTAACTAAAATAACCACTCGTTACAACCGAGGTCTGCAAAAAAGCATCTCTGAATGCTCAACACGTCAAACCTTGAAGCATACGGGTTACAGCAGCAGAAGAAAAACCGGGTGACACTTCTGTCAGCTGAGACCAGGAAACAGAATTTACAATTTGCATGGGCTCAACAAAATTGGACACTAGAAGATCGAAAAACGTTGCTTAGTTGAGACTTATGAACAACCTGAAAGCATGGATCCATCCTGCCTTGTATCAACGGCTTAGGCTGGTGGTGTAATGGTATTTTTTTTTTTGGGGGGGGGGGGGGGGGGATATTTTTTGACACACTTTGGGTTTCTCTTAGTGCCAACTGAGCATCGTTTAAACGCCACAGCCTACCTGAGTATTGTTGCTGACCATGTCCATCACTTTATGACCACAGTGTATCATCAGTGTATCATCTTTCGATGGCTACTTCCAGCAGGATAATGCGTCATTTCACAAAGCTCAGATAATCTCAAACTGGTTTCTTGAACATGACAATGAGTTCACGATACTCAAATGGGCTCCACAGTCACCAGATCGCAATCCAATAGAGCTCCTTTGGAATGTGGTGGAACGGGATTTTTGTATCATGGATGTGCATCTGACAAATCTGCATCAACTGTGTGATGCTATCATGTCAATATGGACCAAAATCTCTGAGGAATGTTTCCAGCACCTTATTGAATCTATGCCATGACGAATTAAGGCAGTTCTGAAGGCAAAAGGGGTCCAACCCGGTACTAGCAAGGTGTACTTAATAAAGTGGCCAAAGGTGTACTTAATAAAGTGGCCAGTGAATGTATGGTATAATGATATTTCACCCTTTTTTAAAGTCATCATTGATGTGAACCCAGTTGTTTTATGGTTCAGGGATTGTTTTAATTCATTACTTGCATGACATGTGCATGCATTCATTTTTTCAACTGATTATTCAGTAGAAGTCTACCATTCTTTTTTATGTGTTAAGGGTAGTTAGTAATCGTGTTTGTTATCATTAAGAGGTTTTGTGTTTGTCCTTCAAATGATAGAACTAGCATCTGTTGATTCAAGAAATGGCTCTCTTTTGGAGTGCTGGACAGGTTTCGTCCAGATTGACAGTCGATGCCCACTCTACTGCTCTAGCGGGGTCTGCCATCCTTCTGTGAAAGGCAGCAGAACCAGGTTATCTACGCAGAACAAACACTTGATTTCAGTGTCACAGAGTGACTCTGTCCACCAGCCCCCTTCTGCTACAAATCCTCTCAGATCACTCTACCCAGCAAGTCTCCTGTTTGGACAGCAGCGTGAGCCCTGTCCCTGGTCCAAAGAAGCCATGGCTTCCTCCCCTCTTCCCACCTGTCAGGTGCTCTTGTCCGTTTTAATGGGGGAGGAAAAGGAGGGGGGGTGGGGGACAACAGCCAGCCTGCCGGATCCAGCACCTGCCTGCCTGCCTCTCTGTGCCAGCCTTTACGGCTGTCTCTCAGCTCCGCTTCACTTCCTCTAAGCCAAGACTCCCAGCAGGTGTCCCTACAGAATGGAGATCTATCCGAGCCACCACGGAGGTCCAACTCGTCTCGTCTTCTCTGGCTGTTTTGAGAGACAGAGAGGTCACACATTTCCACGCATATTCACGGAGCTCTCCTTCCTCAGTCGTGCAGAAAGAGTCACAGAAGTGATTCTTTGCTGAATGTGTGACTTATTAACATTCATAAAATCGCATAGCCTGTCAGTTCCGTGGAAATTACTTTGTGAAAGATGGGAATCTCATTACCATGATTACATAAAGCATTGTTTTGCCATTGTTATTTCACGCCATGTGTGGTGAAAAAAATGGAAAATGCAATTTGTTGTGCTTGCAAAGTGTTAATGAGGCTAGCAAGCCTTTAGCGAAATGTGCAACCGCTACACTGCATGAAACCATCGAGAGACTGAACAATTACTCAAACAGCACAGCTTTTGAGAATAACAGGCGTCTGTATATCATTATGAGATGGAATCATTATCACTCTCATAACAAGTATTAGTGCAACAGTTTAAATTCTGTTTAGTTAATGGATGCCTTGAGAAAAGATACAATTGCAAGTTTTTAAGCTTTGCCTCATCTCTAAATTAAACAGAAGTGAAAGTATGATACTAGTATTAAGGGCTATTCACACTGAGGACAATAACTATAACTATAAAGGTTTAATAATGGCTTTAATTCTATTAGAATAGAAAAGTCCACACCACAACTATGATACAAGAACAATAACGTCACAGAATGATGTAGTTAGATTCACTTTTAGAATTATTTTTTTTCAGCTGATGAACAATAAAACACTGACAATCAATCAATTGTCCTAGCTACTGAAAAAGCTTAAACATTTAAAGCGGCAGAGCCAAATACAGAGTGTCTATTTACACTAAATCCGTGTGTCCACCAAAGCGTTTTTTCACGCAGCTGGCGTATTTTTCCAATTGTTTTCAATGTGAGCGCCGTGTTTTTTTAAATGCCATGAGCGTAACGAGGCGCTGAAGGTTTTTTTCAAGCTGAAGCGTGAAGAATGTTCAACTTTGGGGTAAAACGCAGCGCTCATCACTGCCACTTTTTACCCAACCGTCCAAATCACAGTTGAGGAGGGGCGGAACAAATATCACACGACCAACCGCCACATTCTGCTTGTTCAACGTCAACAGATGACAACAACAAGCATAATAACGGAACAAAATAATTTAAGAGCCGGAGAAAATACATTACATTGTATTGACATTTTAATATAGAATCAACACAGAAACAAAATATGTGTGAAATGAGATACTAGTAACACTTTTGCGGATATTCCGTATCATAACAAGCAAAGTGTCTCAACTGAAAAAAAAAAAAAATGCTGCGCTGCCAAAACGCTCTCAAGCGCCCATAGCTAGGCGTTTTCAGCAGAGCTTTGGTGGACACGCGGCCTAAGCGCAAATAGCCCGCCTTGTTGGCAGAGGCTATTTACACTAACTCCACCCACTGACGTCTGGTTGGGCCAGACAAACTTACGGAAGATGCTGAAAGGTAAACAGTAGTGTAGGCGTAGTGTGTTTAGCAGAAAGTTGTGACGCAAATCGACCTGAATTCAAATCCACCTTTTGCCGAACTAGCTCTACTCCCTTTTCCCATCACATATCAGATTGGAAAGGCATTTATTTCAATAAAAATAAAGAAAATATTTGAAAGATGTAAATAAATTGTCTAACGTGTGTTTAATAATAAAGTGCTTATCGGTTAGGGGTAGGTGTAGAGAGGGCTTTATTGTCCCAATAATGCAGCATCCATTTAATAATTTAAATAAATATAATAATTTACACATCACATACCGTTTAATGTACAACACTAAGGTGCAAATAGTATTGCCCCTATTTATAAGTAGGCTAGCATATAAATAGCATCTAACTACTATTTACACTTCTTGGAAAGAAAATAGGCCTACTGCTATTTTTACAGTGTAAATATAATCTATCCCTATTTTCACTTAGTGTAAATAGCATATTGCTAAGAAAATGCTGCTATTTTTATTTAGTGTAAATATAATTTATTGCTATTTAAACAGTGTAAATAGCAGCTATCACTTGGTGCAAATAGCTGCTGCTGAGAAAATAACTGCAGCAGCGCACAGTTATATGCACAGTTATATTTACAGAACGTTGGTGTGGACGCTAATATAGTTGGTCTTTATTAAATGAAACATTAACACAGCAGCAGGATATGCTTCAACTGTTATAAGGCTTTAAAATAATATGAATGAAACCATTTTTTATATAGCTTTAGTCAATATAACAGTTGGGGATATTCACTGCTAATGCAAGAACAAAAAAGGTGATTGGCATTGTTCAAACAGTAGTGACTCAAATACTGTATACAAGCTGTTGATCAAGCTGGTTTGAGCATTAGTCAATCAGTTGGTCAGAAACTGGGAGACAAGCTGACCAACCAACTAGCTAAGCACCAACTTGGACAGGATGGTAGCTTACCTAGACCAGTTTAAACCTGGTTTAAGCTTTTGTTTCAGCAGGGGCAAAGCTCAAATCAAGGCAGATCCAGATTAGAAATATCAGAGAAAAAAAATCTCATTCTGCCAGTTTCTCTTAAATCTCACCTTCTCCCCGGCTATCCCCGACAATCCTGTGAACACAGTTTCCAGGGCAACATCTCCAGTGGCCAGCAGAAGCAGAGAACAATGATTGTCCAGAGCAGAGGGGGCAGAGGGACCTCTTCAGTCAAGACAGGTGCCAGATGTTCTCATAAACACTCGTTTCAAGCAATTAATTCCTTTTCACGATAGATAGATAGATAGATAGATAGATAGATAGATAGATAGATAGATAGATAGATAGATAGATAGATAGATAGATAGATAGATAGATAGGTAGGAAAAGTGTAACTCAGTGTTAAGAGGTCTTATTGTCTTATTACACTGTAGAAATTCAGACCCTGCTGCAAGCAATCTCATCAGATTTATGTGCTTTTACAGAAATGTGTTCGGTTCCTTGATTTCTGTAATGTGTTCCTCAGCCGAGGAACAAAAGGCTTAGCAATGTAATTCAGTGAGAGCAGAAAAGATGTCTAGAGTCGAGCTCTGTGCTACATGCATTAAACATGACATGTAGGGCCATGTGTATGGTAGTAGCTAGGAGTTAAAACGAAAATGCTCTTCACAGGTGAAGACAGGTTGTATTCTGTGCTGAGCCGCAATTCACTGAGGAGATTTGAACCTTCATTTAATATGTGACAGGAAGACTGAGGCTGCAAAACACTGCTTTGTGGTAAGAAACACTATGAGGGTGAATGGAAGACAGAATATGCTATTCATTTAAATGAATGATTATTCTATTGGAAGAAAAAAAAAATCACTCAGAAGAACCATATTGTTAAATAATTTAATTAAGCTATATGCTCTTTTAAAAAGAGTGACATTTAACCAGATGAACTAAATAGTTGAAATAAAGCATTCTGTTCTCACATGAGTTCCCATTTCCTTCACACTCTTTATATATTTAATGACTTTTATTACGCTATAAATATTAAATCAACAATAGGTTGCTAAGGGAGATGCTGAAGATCAGAATGCATCATTCTAAGAGGAAAGGGGCAGGAACTTTAATCAAAGAGGTCTTAGCATATTCTAGTAGGTGCTGCGCATGGCGGCTGCAGCCAATCGTGGCTCTCGAGAGTGCTTATTGGCTGGGCTGTGGGGGATGTCTGGCTTCCATCGGTAGGGGGTTACTCTCTCTCCGCTCCATCCGTCCATTCAGCCCCCACAGTCAGCAAAACACTCGTCAGAGCGCAGGTCCACAGCAAGAGAATCCTGCAGAGCTCCGTGTATGTGTGATGTGTGTGTGTGAGTGTGTGTTCAGAGTGTCAGGAGGAGAGAGAGACAGCGTGGACTAGCTGCTTCTGAACCACTGCAGGAGCACTAAATCTGGGACTGTCACAGATACTGAAGGAGAGAGAGAGAAGACATTGAAAAAGGGACATTTATCTAGCACCACAGTTATGGAGACTCATTTCTGCGGTCCACCAGCGGATCAAACTAGAAGCAAAAGACAGAAAAGTCAGCCTCCGTATTGACTTTATTCTTCTGGTGGAAGAAGGAGATTATATTCCCTGACAGTTTGCTCTCAGAAGGTGAAGATTAGGAGTGGATTTTTTTTCCTTCTTTCTTTCCTTTTTTTCTTCTGTTTCAGTTAATTGCTGTGCTTTTGGGGGGCTCCTCACCCTCTTCACAAGTCGTCACCTCTCTCAGATCCTTCCTTTCCTTCCCAACATCTTCTCTGCATGCTTTTCCACTGCTCTGCAGGTGAACACACTCATGGTGGATGCCAAGGGAAGGAACATGAAATGTCTGACGTTCTTATTGATGCTTCCAGAGTCAGTTAAGAGCAAGTCCAGCAAAGGCTCTAAAAAGGGGAGTCCCAGCAGCTCGTCCAAGCTGCCCCCTGTGTGCTATGAGATCATCACCTTGAAAACTAAGAAGAAGAAGAAGATGGCAGCGGAGATCTTCCCCACTATGAAGCCGGCGTCGGCCACCACGGTGCAGCAGTACCAGCAGCAGAACTTGAACAACAACAACACCATCCAATGCTGCAACTGGCAGGGTCTCTACTCCACGATCAGGGAGAGGTAGGTCAACTTTTGATGTGTTCAGAGAGGAAGACCAGAGACTGTTACGCAGAGAACATTAGGTGTCAAACAGAGCCTTTATAAAGTGATAGCTGATGCTGAGGGTTCCAAAAGTCTCAGAGCACATTGAAAATCTGGGACTTAAACCTGCAAATAAGAAGTTTTAGGGTTATGAAAATGTAATTAAAGAAATATTCAGCACTATTCATGTTCATATCTAATCAAATTGAAGCAAGATGCTTTTCTCAAACATTTTCAAATCATAATGGGTAACTTGTGGAGCTCATGCAGCTTGAAAGCTGTGGTGATTAAACTCAAAAAAAAAATTCAAACAAATTGTAATGATCATAAAATGATTTATTATAAATAAATAACTTGTTAAAAAAATAAATAAAAATAAGTTATAATTATTAAACTGGAGCATTTTCACTGTTGGTTTCAGACTTTTAGAGCACACTGAATACTTGGAAGAATATATTGCATGCATACTTAAACTCAGGGTTCACTAGGTTCAGGTGTGGGTGTTGAATGTCATTGTTGGAGTGTTTTTCAATGGCTCTGAGATTGTTTGAGAATGTTCTGAAATGTTAAAATGTCCATTTGTGTGGTTGTCGGTCTCTGTTCTGTCCTGTATGCATTGTCCTAGAGGAGGCAAAAGAAAGGAATAAGTTCTGTTTTATATGCCACGGCTTTCCGCTCTGTCAAAGGGTAATATTTACTTTGTCGTCATGGGAAAGCCCCATGCTGGCCAAAACAAATGTGCGCTCTCGGACCTGGCTTTGTAGTCCCTTTGGAACAGCGTTTCTTATTTACCTACTGCTCCTATGTGGCCGGGACCACAATAATACATGAAGAAGATGCCATTGTAGACTCCCATTTCACAGGGGCCAGGGATTTTCCTGAGAAAGATCCTGTTCTATTCTGAATGTTTTCAAAATTAACTAGATTTAGATTTTCCTACTTCCCAATAGAATAAAAGCATTTTTAAAGTTGATAGTAATTTCATGTTATATGAAAATTCCTTTAAGTCTAAAGAAATACATAAACATGGATTTACCTCTTGCTTATAATCAAGTAGGAATGTTTCTCTGTTTTTTAATCTAAAAATTTCCCCCCCAAATCGTCTCTTTTGCAGAAATTCGGTGATGTTCAATAATGAACTGATGGCTGACATTCACTTTGTTGTCGGTCAGTCCGGAGGGACTAAGAGGCTCCCGGGACACAAGGTAAGACCTACTGACCTGCACTACAGCCACCTCAGCATTACAAGAGAATATAATCAGGATTTAGAGTTTGCGATGTGCTTCACTGCTGTTGTGCTTCAAGTCTTTATCTTGTTTTCAGTCTAGCCGGCCATGTGTCTTTCCAAGACACTCGTAAATTATTGATGTAAATCCAACAGAAGTGGGGAGAGTCTTTTGACAGAGAGATGTCTGTCTTTTGCTCATTTGGATTTATACTGTATTAATTAATCAGAGTTTGTGCTCAAAGTTCATTAACTGTACAAAAGCACATGCAATTTTTTTTTTGTATGTGAATAAAGTGCTTTTATTTTTGTACACTCTGGCTGAATCTCCAAAAGGTTTTTCTGAATAAGGTGCTTAATTTTTGTTTGGTAAAATGAAACCATGTCAGATTTTGACAACACAAAACACATTCGACCGATCTGTTTCATATAATGTTTCAACATCATACCCTATTGTAATATTAGTGCATATATAGTGATCTAACTCAGGGGGTTTTCAGACTGAGTCGACAAGGTGTGCTAGGGAATCCACGGAAAATATATAAATTTTTAGATCTGACACTATTTTTTAACGTTGTCATTATGCTATGTTTAAAGACATTTTGGAAATCATGCGATTAATCATGACTATTTTGTTATATTGACAACCATACTTCTAAAAAAGTAAAAAAACGTTCATACAGATAATATTTTCCACATATGCCTTTGCAAACCCTTGATCTAATTTATCTCCACTGAGTAAACCCTTTGAGATCTTCTTGGAAAGCAATTGCTTTTGTTCTAAAATTTTCATGGCCACCATTGGATTGGCTTTATTATGTATGACTTTTTTTTTTAACCTCAGGCCAATTTGAACTGCACCAAAACCCCGTTTAAATCGGTTCTTGTTTCACTCTCAGACTTTATTCAAAAAGACAGGGTTAATCTGGTGCCTACAATTCAGGCATGACTCATCTTTTATCCATTTAAGAGGGTAGAACTGAAACCTGTGTATGGCTGATATGTGATGCTTTATAAAGCTCACTTAAGCAAGGGCATTGTATTGCTTTGCTGCATGGCCACAGCCAATATTGCAATGGGCCATGAAGAGTTATTACAGAGCACCTTTTTTATGATGTCCATTTGGCTGGCGTTCAGATATGCATTATCATTTTTATTTGAGAAGGTTATGTTTGCTTCTAGGAAAGGCTTCCTTGCATGCGAGTGCTTTGCAAAATTATTTGGTGCTCCTTAAAGTTACAATATATTTGCTATGGGCTTTTCACGAGGGATCCTGAGGGAGAAAAACACACGTTTACTGACGCAGCAATAAAAAGGCCAAACTAAAGTTCACTAACTGGAAAAAATGCTATGTGAGAGTAATGCTAAAATGAATTGTAAATATTCACTTCTGCTCATGTTATATAATGTATCTGCATTGCTGTGTTGGCCTCTGATTTCATCATTAGCTACGTGCACCCATTAGCATCAGCGAGATAACTTTTAGCTCCAGCAGCCACTTTCACACCATTGTGCAACACTCTTTGATTCGGAGGGAAAAGCAAATGCCATTCACAAGAATGGCACTCACGTGTCTTGTAAACCCAGGGGGAAATTACAGCCATAATTAAGCATCGGCCTTTGTGGGTGAAATTTTGTGTGTGCTTCACGCTCAAGTGACTCCAGGGGAATGGGATCAAGCCGAAATTTAAAACAGTCAAGCTTTACCTTTACAATGCAGTCGACTCAGAAGAAAGAAACCCTGAAGGGCAACCTTTGAGGAATTAAAGATCGCAAGCTGTGCCTTTCTGATTCAGGTTTATAATAAAGAATGTGTTATTGTATAGACTGTATGTAATTTAAAGATGATTACATGAAACCATCACCTGCCACCTGCAAGGTTCTTTTGATAAGTGTGAGGAGAATAATCAGGTTTTTTGTTAAAGTGGAGAGAGACTTTAGTGTCAGGTCATGAAATTTGGTCACTTTGGAAAAATAGAGACTGAACAATAGCAGAACAGTATGAAACCTTTTCCATTCACACCACATGTGTCCTTCAATACAAAGCTGATATGATGGGTTTGCACTGTTTTCCGATGTTTGAAAATCACTGCTTGTGAGTTAACGTGTAAATTATTTAAAATAAAGTGACGGATACTATAGTTCCTTATGCTAATCGATAACACAAGTCATGTCAAATTAATTTATATACTATATACATATTTTTTCTCATTAGTATGTCCTTGCTGTGGGAAGCTCTGTTTTCCATGCAATGTTCTATGGAGAGTTGGCAGAAGACAACGATGAGATCCGTATCCCTGATGTGGAGCCTCCAGCCTTTCTGGCTATGCTTAAGTAAGACTCCTTTTGCAATTGCACCTTATCTGTCTGGTTTGTGCCGGCTGACCCTTTCCTCATCTGCCTGGTTAAACCATTATTATCTTCCTGTGCAGATTATTTAGTTATTATTGTTTTCAATTAAGCGCAGGAGTGAAGAAAATTGTTCTCTCTGATCTAAGTACTCCTCTTTGGACTTCTTCCAGAAGGTTAATCGACTACACCGACATGTCATTTCTTTACAGCAAACGGTTCAAGACCATTAAAAACGATATGGCCTTTGAAAGGAGATTTGTCTAATTGAAATCAACTGTGCAATTAGCTTCATTTGAATACATTTAAGATACCAAATATTTTAATTTGACTTCTTAAATGTCATTTTTCTCAGTTCTCAGATCATTTGAGTTCAAAAAGCTCCCTAGCATGACTTTATGGGGCAAATTCATGAAAAAGTTGCGCCACTCATGGTATTTCTGCACAAAAATCTGCATTTTATTAATTTACCAAAGCAATTCAGTTTAACCAGGTTCTAATGTACAATGTATTTCTGATTTGCCTAATTTCTTTAAGTGCCAGTTAACAGTATCTCTGCTAAAGATTTAAATTAAAAAAAAAACAACGCTTAAACCAGCCTTCAGCTGGCCTTGTAGATGAGACTTGTAGAAATAAATGGCACGGTTGCTTCAGCAGATGTGTTTTATCTAACACCACTCGCTGGATGCTTCATTTCCAAAGTGCCGCCACACGTACAATAACCATCGTAATAAAATGTTGCCAGATTTCACGGTTTCAGATAAAACTCAACATGCTTTTAGCGCCATTCATTGGATATTTTACATTGAGAGTATAGCAAACATGCAAGAATCATTTTGAAGAAATGTTGCCATAAGCATATTCTTTCCCAATGAGTATGCGTTGGTGTCTCCAGAATGGCTGTTCCTTATTCCCAAAGTCTTTTATATATATCAGAGTGAACTCTGAACACTAATGGCACTATATACTTAAATATTATATAGAACTGTAGCTTAAACACGAAGAAAATAAATAATGAAGTGAGCTTAGCTTGTCCGCCTCTCAGAGGGCTTAGGACCATGACAGAAGATCTGATAGATCTTAACTCATGCTTACCCATTTCTCATGAGAGTCCTTCTGTGTTCTCCACTCGCTCTCTCCTCTTGCGCTGGCTCATCTTTCACTCCCTCCATCTCTTGAGAGAGATTTTTGTTCTCTCTCCCTCCGTGTCTTTCATCCCTCCTTCTCCACTCTCATAAAGAAGTGTAAATGCTGTATTTTGGTTTGCCGAAGACTCCCATAGAACATTGTGTTTATTATGCTACTTCTATATAGGTTATCACTTCTAGCCCAGAATGCATTACAGGACATAGTATTAGATTTGCAGAAGATCTACAGATTGCATCACAGTGTGATCAATTCAGCCTAACATCTGTTCCCAAGGACACAATCACAGGCCAAGTTCATTCCCATTCCACAAAGTTGTAGCTATTGTAAAATGTAGTGCTTTTTGTTATAAAGAGGTGTTGCAAAATATAGTATTTCCATTCCCAGTACAGCTTTTATTTGACCAAAGACACATTGTGGATCATGCTGGTAGCACATCATAAAATAGTAGCTTCTAGCTGGGCCAGTAATAGCAGCCTACAATGCATCCTACAGTACTACATCTGTTTTAAATGACTACGGCAGATGGCGGCTAACCCTTTTTGGCTAACCCTGTTTTTTTGTCTGTTTCTCAGGTACATTTACTGTGACGAAATTGACTTGAGTGCAGACACCGTACTGGCAACATTATACGCAGCCAAAAAGTACATAGTCCCACACCTGGCTCGGGCCTGCGTCAACTTCTTGGAAACTAGTTTGAGTGCAAAGAATGCGTGTATTCTTCTGTCTCAGAGCTGTCTGTTTGAAGAGCCAGACCTAACGCAACGCTGCTGGGAAGTCATTGACGCTCAGGCTGAGCTGGCACTTAAGTCTGAGGGTTTTTGTGACATTGACGCTCAGACCTTGGAGAGCATCCTCAGACGAGAGACTCTGAACGCTAAGGAGATTGTAGTGTTTGAAGCGGCACTAAGCTGGGCAGATGCCGAATGTCAGCGGAGGGAGATGAACACAAGTATCGACAACAAACGCAAGGTATTGGGCCAATCCGTATACCTGATCCGTATCCCAACCATGGGTCTTGATGATTTTGCAAATGGTGCAGCGCAATCAGGAGTGTTAACGCTGAACGAGACCAATGACATTTTCTTGTGGTACACGGCGGCTAAGAAACCCGAGCTGCAGTTTGTCAGCCAACCTCGTAAGGGATTGACGCCACAGAAGTGTCACCGCTTCCAGTCGTGCGCCTACCGCAGCAACCAGTGGCGTTATCGCGGACGCTGCGACAGCATTCAGTTTGCCGTTGATAAGCGAGTTTTTATTGCCGGTTTCGGGCTTTACGGCTCAAGCTGCGGATCTGCTGAGTACACTGCCAAGATTGAGCTCAAACGGCAAGGGGTCGTCCTGGGAACCAACCTTAGCAAGTACTTTTCAGATGGATCCAGCAACACCTTCCCCGCTTGGTTTGAGTATCCGGTTCAGATAGAGCCGGACACTTTCTATACGGCCAGTGTGGTTCTGGATGGAAATGAACTGAGTTATTTTGGACAAGAGGGTATGACGGAAGTTCAGTGTGGGAAGGTGACCTTCCAGTTTCAGTGCTCTTCAGACAGCACCAACGGCACAGGTGTGCAGGGCGGCCAGATTCCAGAGCTCGTTTTTTATGCCTGAGTTTCCCCTGGGAAAACAAAAAACTGCCCACCTTTCCAGAGTGAAATAGCTTTACAATATCCGTTTTTCTATTACATGGCAGAATTCAACTCCTTCAATGATGCCAGCTCAAGCAAACTGAGGCATAACAGGCATTTCAAGGGTTTTGTTTTGAGCTGTTAGTGGTTTTTCGGGGCTGTCAAACCGTAAACAGTGAATTAAATATATATATATTTTTTTTTTGTGCTCTGAATAACGCTGCACCTGTTTACAAAGAAAATCTAATTTTAATGGTATGGGAGTCGTTGTTTAAGCTCCTAATTGGATGCCACAGCCAGGCTGTTGCTCATTATCTTAATTGATTTAAAATATCTGATTCACTTAATTTGAGAGGGGACATTGTGCATTGTACAGTATATATTTAAATGTGTGAAGTAAATTATAAATATATATATAAATATACTATATTATCACTTCATGGCTACATCTACTGTTTACAATGACTACGCCATGTTAGTGAATGCTTGCACATGTATATTGTAGCAATAGTGAACAAATTTCTCATGATACAGTCTAACTCCAGCATTTCTCCACATCACGATTCAAGGCAATCAAACACCTAACACCAAAGTCACCATAACTACTTTTTGGTCAGTATTATCAAGCACAGATTGTTTAGAATAAAGACATAATTTAGATTTAGAAACATCCCTCCATTATAAAAACAACAAATGTTTTGAGCTTGCACTGGAATAAACACTTTTGTCATTTCAAAGTCTTTAACCCTGCAGTAGACCTTAGTCAAGGTACATGTTGTATTTAATGTTACGAAAATAAAAACAAGGGACAGATGTTCTGTTCAATGAGTTATAACATTTTTAAATTCGACTTTGACAAAAAAAAAAAAAAAAAAGAATTAGACATGGCATAGTACAGGATTTTGGACTGCACATCTGTCCCAAACTGTTTTCTTCTCAGAAGATTAATATAGCCTGACTGAGGTTAGTAGAATCAAATGTACAGTGAATGTTGTATTATATTTAGCAGAATCAACATCAAAAATATTTATCTTACAATATCTCTGGGTTCTATGAAACATGGCTTATTTGAGTAGCACGGTTCACCAGCTTGAAGTCTCTTTCATGCCGGTTTTGTAAAGTGCACTAAGAAACTAACACATATGCGTACATTATAGTTAATTCAGCTGAAATAACAGGTTACATATTCACAACATCACCATCACACAATGTGATGTTTTGGGATATTGTGTCATCATTTCCACCTCTATAAGTGTTGTGTTCGTGGCTAATTAGCAGCATAATTTGCTGTCACCCAACAAACCCGTCTTCATGCTACTAAATGGGATGTTGTCAACTAACATTATATCACATTTTTGTAAAGACAAGATATTTCAAGCATTTTATTTTGTCCGCTTTGGGCTGTAATTACCGGCATTGTGTTTCCCCCCCTTTATTTTCATTAAGGTGTCAAAGCGGCAAGAGTGCAGAAAGCTAATTCAATTCCGTGTAGAACTTTTAGTGACAGACATAATAGCCATTGAGCAGAAGGCAAATAACTGCTCTTTACACTGATTTAGAAATGACCAGTCACATTTGATCAACACACTGATATTATCTAATATTACACACACACTTAACAGTCAATAAAGTGAACAAAACAATAGGGTTATATAGATCACCAACAAGGTGCACTTGTGTTTTTACATGCAAATAAATTAAAATGTGTCACGTTATGGATTTTTGTGTGTCGAGATTTTGTTAACGTCATGTTTTTATTTAAGTGAATTTACCCATCACATGAGCTACTTTAATCTTTGTGCACTACTTAGAAGAGGTCATTGATGGTGCTCGCTGTGTGTTTATTAACACTTCAGTGAATGTGTATAAAGCATATGTTTGTGTGTTACAGTACAGAGAGACTTATGAATGTGTATGATAGATGAACATGCAAATAAACTTAACAAGCAGTTCTATCATGACATCCAGAATGACTTTTGATATTTAATTTTTTCTTTTACAGTAAACAACTTTTTATAGTTGCCCAGAGTTTTGATTATTATATAAAACGTGTTCACATGATGAAAATGCACATCCCTTTTGGAAAAGTACATATTTTTTCTTCAGCAGTTTGCAATATAAAGATTTGATCCCCTAGATATGGATGCAGAAATAAGGCTCACAGGTACACATTTCATTTGTTACACATTTGGTTACAAATAAGCCATGCAAAAAGGCATGTTTAATATATTCAGCATAAACAGGGTATAAAAAGGCTATAAATAATACGAAATTGTGAAATACATTTTTTTTTAGACATTTAAAGCTGCAGTAAGCAATTTCTGAGAAACACTATTGATATTTAAGATTGAAATAATGAACATGCTATGCAACACAGGAAACCACTAACAGCTGGTGCAAGTATGGATGAATCATCTGTGAACAACAGCATATCTTGGTTCTGTGAAACGTTCCTCACCTTTGTCAATGTTGAGTCAATGAGTTACTCACGTATACGAGCAGAAACAAAGCAAACTTGGCGTCCGTTTTCAGGTTGTCCCGCTCTCTAACGTCTCTCCAGCGCTTTCTAATATTAATGCGGATTATAGCTCTTGCCTGATCGTGATCCTCCTCCTTCCAATTATATTTATCTGACCTTTTCCTCTTTGGTAATATCTGCGCTATCTCTCTTTCTACAGTCTTTCTACAAATGTCCCGCTTGTTCACCCTCTCCTCCCCCCTCACAAGTGGATACACCTCCTATTGCTGATTGGCTAGAAGAGTGTTTTGGTGCTCCGTGTATCAGTCCGATCCCCTTTGTTTTTTGTCCTATTTACACAGCCAGGACTATGAAGTTGAACTAGAGAATGTAAATGTGTACCTTGAAATGCAATGTAAGTCGCTTTGGATAAAAGCGTCTGCCAAAATGCATAAATGTAAATGTAAAATGTAACTATACAAACACTATACAAACACTTTTTTCTTCCAGCACACACACAGACAGACATCTAGCAAATATTCACAAAATTGTTTTTCTCTGAAATTGCTTACTGCACCTTTAATGTCAAATTGAGATGTTTTAGTAATATACAAAGTCTGACTTGATCACTGAACTTTGATAAATTCCACACAGTATGTTTTGCGACCAAACATATCATCAGAATTATTTTTATTTTTTTTTACCGTTGCTAATACGTTCATGCAATATTTTTAATTGCCCACAAAGACAGCAAGAGATATGATGGTATGAAGTCTGGTGTTCTGGGTTTACAGACTGTAAAAGCCATCCCTGGAAAATGCAGGTGATATATTGAGCTCTAAATTACAGTTCAGTCAGCTAGCAGAGGACAAGTACAATAGAAACTGCAAAGGAGGATGGAAAGAATGGACAAAACATGCGGCTCTTTGCAATGCAGCATTCATCTTCTTCACTATAGGACATTATCAGTAACAATGCAAGCCATGGGATATTTGAAGGATTACTGCTTATGATAAAACTAACCCTAGTGTCCCAGACCACCATTCATCACAGAGGAATACAAGCATGCTCATCAACCATGCTTCTAAATGTGTGCCTTAATGCTGTTTTCAAGCCTCAAACGAGTGCGGAAATGTATGGGTGCCGAATAAGCTTCAGCAGTGATCGGAGCATAGTAAATATAGATTCGATGTTCCTCAACTGGTGGGTTGCAAGACCGTTTTGAGTGAGTCGCATATGTCCAGTCAAAGAAACAACAACGTAATTCTCTTTTTTTCTGATTCTACTTTTATTTTGAAAGATCTGTGTGAAAGCTTGTGTCACTTCTGTCAGATGCGGAGAAAAGCGCGTTGTCCTGAATCAGTAGGCTATCTGCTGTAAGATGAGATGTTGCAAGGTCAACAAATGTCAGTAAAACTAACTTTTTCCTGTCCTGTCAGACGTTGTACTGTAGGCCTACTTGCACATCACATGCAAATGTGGCGTGCTGTAGCCGTAGTTCTGTCGTCAATTAACTCATGAAATAATCAAAAAGGCGATCATATCTGTGTCAAAACTGCAAGCATGTATTTGTTATATATGCGTCACATATGTCTAGACTAAAATATTCTGCCATGTTTAAGGCACAAACTGATAGGCTATGTGGTTTTTTAATGTACAAATAAATGTGAGCACTGTGCATTTGTACTAGAAGATAGGCAGTAATTTTTCGTTAATTTGTAAAGGACAAAATAAAATGCATAATTTTTAAATCCATAAAATAACTAATTTTACATTCTGCCATTTACGTGCATGTTGACTTCCGCCTTGTTCACATTCTTGCACATAGGGATTCAAAAGAGATGTTTCCCCCCTTTTTAATTAGGTATGATAGAACGGTTTAGATTCTTTATTTTGACAACTAATATAGAAAGTTGAAGAGTTAATTGATTATATAAATTTCAATGAGGGTTAAATAATCTTTGAACTACAGTAGTTATCTGCATGTCTCATCCATTAAGGTGCAACAATGTTGGGGGTTTTGAGAACCAGAACCATGCTAACTGAGCAAGTTTACTATATGACTAAAGAACGTCCTGGTTGCGTATGCAACCCACCGTTCCCTGAAGGAGGGAACGGAGGACGTAGTCGACATTCGACTGAAATGGGATCTCGCCAGGGAGCCTATTGTCTTCGAGTATTATTGAACGAGCCAATACAAATTGGCGTGCGAGATCTGCATCTCACACTCCGCCCCGCAGCGCGGGTATAAATACGGAAGTACATGCATGCACCATTTGCTTTTCGCTGAGGAGCCGAGCGTAACTCGGAGTCAGCGGTGGTCCAGGGGTAGTGGCAAGGGGACTGGCAAGGGGACAAGTGTACCTCTGTGGTAGATTACCTAGAACCTCCGCGTCCCATCCAGGGACCACACATGGAGTCTCCAACAGTCTGGACGCGGGTGCCATATGGTGCCCCGTCCCTGAGAGAGTAGATCCTCTCTCAGAGGAATGGGCCAGGGAGGAGCTGTCGAGAGGAGAAAAAGTTTGGGGAACCAGGTTTGGTTGGGCCAATAAGGGGCAACTAGCAAAACCTGCTCCTCTTCCACCCTGACTTTGCACAGTAGTTGTGCAATAAGGCTCACTGGGGGAAACGCATACTTGCGGAGGCCCCGGGGCCAGCTGTGAGCCAGTGCATCCGTGCCGAGGGTCCCCTCGGTGCGGGAATAAAACAACTGGCAATGGGACGAGTCCGGAGAGGCAAACAGATCTATCTGTGCAGCCCCGAAGTGGTCCCATATCAGCTGGACCGCCTGGGAATGGAGTCGCCATTCTCCGGAGGCCACAATCTGTCGTGAGAGCTCGTCGGCGGCACGATTGAGCAGGCCAGGGATGTGAACGGCACGAAGCGACCTCAGATGCTTCTGACTCCATAGGAGGAGGTGGCGGGCGAGTTGTGACATGCGACGGGAACGTAGACCACCTTGGCGGTTGATGTACGCAACGGTCGCAGTGTTGTCCGTACGGACCAGTACATGCTTGCCGAGCAGCGTCGTCTTGAGGCGTCTCAAAGCAAGGAGCACTGCTAACAACTCGAGGCAGTTGATGTGCCAATGCAGGTGGGACCCCGTCCAGGTGCCAGCTACTGCATGCCCGTTGTACGTGGCCCCCCAGCCGGTATTGGAGGCGTCTGTGGAAACCACAGCATGCCTGGACACTTGTTCTAGGGACACACCGGCCCGGAGAAACGAAAGGTCCGACGGCAGGCCGGGGTGATTTTCACACGGAGCATGCCTCTCTGCCACGCCCACCTCGGGACTCGGTCGCGAAGCCAGTGCTGGAGTGGTCTCATATGAAGCAGGCAGAGCGGCGTAACTGTGGCTGCGGCTGCCATATGCCCCAGGAGCCTCTGAAATCATTTCAGAAAAACCACTGTACTGCTCTCGATAAGATTCAGGCAGTTCAGCACCGACCGGGCGCGATTCTCTGTGAGGCGCGCCGTGTGTTGGACCGAGTCCAGCTCCAAACCGAGAAAAGAGATCCTCTGCACGGGGGCGAGTTTGCTCTTCTCCCAGTTGACCTGAAGACCCAACTGGCTGATTTGCTGGAGCAGCAAATCCCTGTGTTCGCATAACTGCTCCCGAGACTGAGCTAGTATCAGCCAGTCGTCGAGATAGTTGAGAATGCGAATGCCACGCTCTCTCATGGGAGCGAGGGCTGCCTCCGCGACCTTCGTAAAGACACGGGGTGACAGGGCCAGCCCGAAGGGTAGGACTTTGTACTGATACGCCTGACCCTCGAACGCGAAACGCAGGAATGGCCTGTGTCGCGGCAGGATGAAGACATGAAAGTACGCGTCCTTCAGGTCTATCGCTGCAAACCAATCTTGGGGACGGACACATTGGAAGATGCGTTTCTGCGTTAGCATTCTGAACGGGAGCTTGTGGAGGGCCCGGTTCAGGACTCGCAGGTCCAAGATAGTTCGTAACCCACCACCTTTCTTGGGTATGATGAAGTACGGGCTGTAAAAGCCGGTCTTCACATCGGCTACAGACACCGGCTCTATCGCTTCCTTCGCCAGCAGGACAGCAATCTCCGCGCGCATGACAGGAGCAGATTTGGTCGACACCGAAGTGTGGCGATTGCCACTGTACTTGGGTAGACTCCGGCGGAACTGAATCGTGTAGCCGAGCCTGATGGTACGGAGGAGCCCGCTGGACGGGTTGGAGAGCACTTTCCAGGCCTCGATGAACCGGACCAGGAGAGGCACCACAGGCATACCCGGGGTGGGGCAGCGAAGTGGGGGGCAGGGACCCGGCTCGGAAGGCCCATGGGCGGCCCGAAGCGGGGTCTGAGTGGGCCGTGCTGCACTTACCTGTCTCCACGGGGCAACAGAGGATGGGTGAGAAGGCGGCTGACCGGGTCCTCGAACGCATCGTGTTGCCGGCTGGCGAACAAGAGGGGGCTGGGGGGAGCAAGGCTGTTCCACAGGGTCGCAAAACGCCAGCCTCGCCCTCTTGGGGCCCAGGGACGGAGAAATTCGCTCTTTCGACAATTTGGGTACCACTGGACTCCGGAGAGCAAATGGTCGAACGGTAACCATCTGAAGAGCTAGTCCCCCCATCCCTGGGTGGCCTGTCTCAGGAATGCTTCTGACACTCGCCCCCTGGCTGGGCAGTGACTGAGACAGACCGGGCGGCCTGCCTGCTGCTGGTTCTACACTGGGGCCTGGGTGAAGGCTGTTGCGGAGACCCCGCGGAACCGGAGGCAGCGGCAGGGGGACGCCCTCGGCGACGAACGGGCGGAGGGACTATCACCGGCGGCAGGGTGGAGGCAACAGCGGGCCGCCAGGATAGGGTGTGTCGGGGAGCCTCCGTCCGAACCTGGGTGGCAGAGAACTGTTGGGCGCAGCTCTCCGCCACGTCGCCGAACAACCCAACCTGGGAAATTGGGGAGTCCAGGAACTGAACCTTGTCCGCATCCGCCATATCAACCAGGCTGAGCCAACGATGGCGTTCCTGGACCACCAAGGTGGACATCGCTAGACCGACCGCACATGCTGTGACACTCGTACCCCGGAGGGCGAGGTCAACGGCAGCGCGGAGCTCACTCATGAGCGCCCGGTCTAAACTACCCTCGTGCATGTCCATGAGTGTCTTGGCCTGGTAGACCTGCAACAACGCCAAGGCATGCAAAGAGGAAGCGGCTTGCCCGCAAGCTCTGTAAGCTCTGACCGCCAATCCTGAAGCGAACTCACAGGCCCGCGAGGGGAAACAAGGATCCCCCATCCAGGATGCAGCGGCGGTCGGACATAAGTGAGTCGCAACAGACCGCTCCACTGGAGGGATAGCCTCATAACCCTTCACCACTCCTCCGACAAGGGTAGTGAGGGAGGAAGAACTACTTAAGTCGTTTTCAGCAGTAAAAGGTGCCGTCCACGACCAAGTAAGCTCTTCATGCACTTCGGGAAAGAAGGGCACTGGGGCGGCGGGCTGAGAACCAGCACGGCCCGCCCCGAGATACCAATCATCCAACCGAGACTGAACAGGACACGGTGGAGTGTTCCACTCGAGCCCGACAGCCTCGGCGGCCCGTTTCAGCATAGCTGACAATTCTGGATCCAGCTCGGGCAACATTGAACTCCCGGAGGGAGACAACACAGCCGAGTCGTCATCTCCAGAAGTCAGCTCACCCTCCGATGCTGCAATCGACGTCCTGTCCTCCAGGGGAGCCCCGAGTGAAACCGCTGGCCGACCCATTACAGATGGACCAGCGGACAACACCGGAGGCTCCAATGGCAGCAGTGGAAGGGAGGGGTGAGGAGCCCACAGGGAATGGTTACCGGGCGGGACATCCAACACTACCCTCCGGTCACCCATCCCACACAGCACCCGTGCAGGGTGGGGCATGGTAATGGGGACTCGCTCTCCGCGAACGAAGGCGAGTCTTGCCCTCAACACTGCGACAGTCATGTTCCCACAGTGAAAACATGAGCTGTCCACAAAAGCTGTCTCAGCGTGCTGTAAGCCCAGACACGTGATACAACAATTGTGACCATCAGAGAGAGACAGGGAACGACCGCACCCAGAAACGCACGGGCGGAATGACATCTTGAAAAAGACGCAAACGCACCCGTGTTGCTCTTTTAGGAAGTGAAAAACTCTCACCAGTGCCGGAGCACACAGGGGAATGACCGCGGCAACACTAGCACAGGAATGGTGCACCCTGTGTCAGAGAAGCACTCACTTTCTCGCCCTCAACCGACGTCAGACAAACAAACACAAACAGAAACTTGGTTGCTGTGAGAACAGCAGTTGAGAGCTTGAAGCTCGCGATCACCGCTGCACTCGCGCTGCAAACACCGACACCAGGAGAGACTTCCCAAAGAAGCGCCGACACACTCGCTCGTTGTACAACAACACTCTTCAGATCCAGACATGAAGCTCGGCTCCGAAGTGAAAGGCAAATGGTGCGTGCATCTACTTCCGTATTTATACCCGCGCTGCGGGGCGGAGTGTGAGATGCAGATCTCGCACGCCAATGTGTATTGGCTCGTTCAATAATACTCGAAGACAATAGGCTCCCTGGCGGGATCCCATTTCAGTCGAATGTCGACTACGTCTGACGTTATCGACTGAAAGGGAACTTTAGCTATAGTGTGTGTCCCCTTTATTACTATGCCTGGAGGTGGTAAGTAGCTAATAATAATAAAAAAAGATCAAATTCACTTAGTATTACATGATTCCTAATTCACTACTCTCTCATTTACAATTGAATACAAATGAACTGTATTCAGTTGTGTAGGAACAGTCCAATACATTATTTAAACTAATTATTATGTTAAAATAATTAAGATTTATGTGCCACCCCAGACTGTTTGCTGACCCCTGCCTGGCCACCCCTATGAAAAAATCCTGGCTCCGCCACTAAACTTAGCATCTGTCTCATTTCACAATGGGTGTGTTGTTGAATTTTCTTTTCTTTTTCAATTTATGAAGGTGCTCGTAAATACAATCTTTCCGACATGACTTGAACGCATCATATGATGCAGACTTTTGCACAGCAATTCTACAAACAAATGTGGTTTCACTAATGAATTCTTAACATTTTCATTACCTCAGAATGTCATTAACCTATCATCTAAACTCATTTTAATCCGCACCCTTATATATTGCATTTTCGTCTTCCAGATCATATTTATCATGAAGGTATGTGCCTCCAAGCTTTTTATTGATGCTTAACCGCGGTTTCATCAAGGCTCTTGCTTTGCCGTGTACCATTTAATAGAAAGTCGCTTTTCCCCAAGCGGGCCATCAACATGAAGAGGTGTGTTCAGAGCCATCTTGTCAGAGCCTCCATTTACCACACCTCCAGAGATCAATACTCTGTCCGCTGATTTCTTTTGTAAGAACTCTCAAAAGGACAGTAACCAGCCTCAGTGGATCAAGAAAACGGAGCGAATAATTTGGTGAGCTTTGATTGTTGGGGCTACATGGCATTTTTGATTACCTCTGAATAGGTTCTCAGATGAGTTCAGGACTGTTAAGTGGCCGCGTATAAACAGATCAATAGCCTGCCGTGTCAATCAGCAGACTTTCATTTAGAATTAGTCTCAAAAACTAATTCTTGCCGCTAACTTCGACAGGCTCACTCTGAGAAAGTGTTTAAGCTTTAAGTGGTGTACAGAACACGTATTTTAAAAGTTTTCCATTGGTGTCTTTTTAAGCAATTTGTGCAACTTATTATGGAAGAATGTGGTCTTATAATAGATCATGCCACTGACATTTGTAATGTTAGAAAAAGCATTACATTTATAATTAAGAGGAAATGTGACCTTTTCCTCAGCTGTCAATAGCAATGCTTTTTGTTTCTTATATGAAAACACTTCACCTGAATAAAAAGTATATATAAAATACCCTCTCATCTCATTTAAGGGGGAGTTTATCCTCTTTTAATGCAACAAAGTTATAGCCAATTGTTCTGCACTGGGTCAATTTAAATGATCTTTTGGACCACGCATTTCAGAAAGCATCATTAAAGATTCATTACATTGCCTCTGGAAAAAGCAGAGAGTGTTAATGCACAATTTTATTTAATGTGACAATGCATTATGAACCATAACACATAGTACATGTACAGTATTTCATGCATAGAGGTTTCTTATCAACTGCACTAGGCTAGAGATTAGTTTCTGACAAGAGCTATTCAAAATGCACTGGAAGGCCATGGAAAGGGCTTTTTTTTCCCCAGAGGCATGTCCACGCTGGCCTGTTCTTTGTCACGAAATGTCTTGTAGCCCAGCCAGAGAATCCGGTGTGGATTGACCTTTTCAGTACATAATGCAGACACAGTAATAACCACTTGAGTATCTACTTCAAGCAACTCGGATAGTCTTAAATCCCAGAAACCAGGTTGGTAGTACTCTTCTTAGAATCCTGCCCTAGTGATGAAAGGACACAGACTTTTGGGGTCCTATTCCATGGTTAATTACAGTGCCAATTTTACATAAACAATTTCGGTAACACTTTATTTTGATGGTCCCTTTTGAACATTCTGTATAAGTAACTTTGCAACTACATGTCAACTAACTCTCATTAGAGTATTAGTGTACAGTCTGCTTAATATCTGCTAACTCTTTTTTGTGATGGTCCTCCAACAGACACTCTACTGACTATAAGTAACTTTGCAACTACATGTCAACTTATTCTAACCCTAACCCTACCAGTCTACTAATACTCTACTAACACTCTAATGAGAATTAGTAGACATGTAGGTGCAATGTTACTTATAGACAACAGAATGTGTTAAAGGGACCATTCAAATAAAGTGAAACCACAATTTCTATTCAAGTAGCCTACATTTCAGTTAGCTTCATTTATAATTTTTTGTGTGTGTGCCGGTATTTCTTTAACTTTTAATTGTTATTCATTTTCCATTTAGTTATTATATGTTTTCTTAGTGTGTGCACTGCACTCCTCATGCAGGCAATGGGAGAAAGTTGTTATAAAGGCTTTAATTCCAGTCCGGCAGTGGGTGCTGATAGCGCAACAGTCATTAACCGCAAGAAGAGTGCGGATGAGCGTTAAGAAGTGTGTGTTGGAGTAATACACTTATATGACTTAACATATGTGTTTTGAAAGTGAAAAGTGAAAGTGAAAGTGACACGTGATGGCCAAGTATGGTAACCCATACTTGGAATTTGACCTCTGCATTTAACCCATCCAAGTAAGTGCACACACATTAGGAGCAGAGTAGTGAGTAGTGAACACACACACTGCAAACGTGTTTATTTATTGTTCAACAATAAATGTTCTTGAACAACATTTACCTTGAGCGTCTCATTCTTACGAGTCAAGACGGATCAGCATCACCATAAAGGTACAAGAGCATCATCAACAAAAAACAAAGGATGTTTTACCAGTACAATCATAAAAATAGTCCATACAACTATGTGTGAGGACCCGATTAAATTTTGACATCAGTCCAAGCTCTTTCTGAAAGTTATATCAAGTTACTGTCTTTGAGTGAGTCACATTCATTCAACCAATTCGTTCACAAATGCTTATTCATTCGAGAATTAAACAAATAACCATCTTTTATGAGTGTCTTTATCAGCCAATTTGTTGAGTGAATGATTCAGTGACTCACAACACTGGATTCATTCAGAGACGAAACACCACTACTCTGTGGAAGAACATTTCAGTTACTCAATTTTAACTTCTTGTTTTTTGAACTGTTGTATAAAAACAATCTCACATCTGTATATATTTCCTATATATATATATATATATATATATATATATATATATATATATGTATGCAATATTTATATAAACCTTATATTTATTTATATAAAATCTCACTGAAACAATTGAGAAAGTGAGAAAATAATTTATTTTATTTTCAGGAGTGCATGAGACCAGTTAGACAGACTCTTTTTTTCTATTTTCATTTATAATCCAGCTATTTTTTCCTGTCTTGTTAGCGGCAGTAAAAGACCACACTAAAGGGCAAAACTGTTGAAACACTGTAGGTGCTGACAAGATAAAGGTTTTATGTTCTCAATTAAAAGAACACACACTTGTTTGTTCACATGCAGTGAAGAAAATCATTTATCTTTCACAGCCAATTTTGGTCACATGCCAGAAAAAAAAGTATGTAAGATGCATCTTGGATGAAGTCTTCGAACTGAAATCTGTCAGTCAAGGTCATTTTTCATTTAGGCTTGTGGAGCAATTGCAGGTACCAGATTGACTGTCATCATTTTTTTGTGTGTGCGTTTCCATTCTGAAACAACTTATTCATGCTGCTCACCATCTCAGGGGTGTAGCTTATTTGAATATAAATTAGATAACATTCCGTCTTCAAAATCTCGCCATCTGAAATAGCAAATGTAGCTTGTAGCAAATGTAGCAAATGTAATTTTCTGCAGAAAAAGAAAAATAATCTTATTATAACTCTTACAAATCTTATATTAGTATTTGAAAGAATGTGTTTCTTGTTGGTTTGGTTATCCTTCTTTTTCCATTCTCCATCATAAATGGAGAACAGATCAAAAAACCAGAACAGGTCATTTCTATTTATCCAACAATTATCTCATCTTCACTCACACCAAAGCATTCATTTCCTCATCAGACTGAACAAGATCCACCTTATCTCTCTTTCACATGGCTCTTAGCTTGCAGTCAGTGCATTAAACAGCAGTCAACTGACCCCCTGAAGCCTTACATTGACTGACACATGAATGAAAATGATCTGTCGAACAATCACACCTGAAACGTCTCGCATTTAGATGTTAACTCAGAGATCATAGATTCGGCTGATCATGTTAAGAATAGAGAATTTCAGGCTTGAGAAACAGTGGACTAATCCAAATGATCACCAAGCTAATGCTCTCAAAGATCAATAGATCTAAAAAGCAATTACACTAATGCAGCACACTGGAAGCAGAAATGCCCAGCTACCTATGCATGACATCTCTTACCTAGAATCTTCTGTTTGTTTTCCAAGATTTGATTATGTAAAACAATATTTAACCGCCCATTATACTGCATAATCAAAATATTCTGTTATATAAGATTCCATTTTGCTCAATTTATATCTTTAACATACTCTAGTTTAAACTAGTTTAAGATGGTAAGCAATGTTTGTTGAAGGTTTCTAGCTGGTCTAAGGTGGTCATATGTTGGTCCGTCTTGATCAAAGGTGGTCAAACTGCTTTTTAGAACATAGTGGTTGGACAGTGACCAACGTAGACCAGCTAGAAACCAGCTACTATGTTACAGAGCACAGCTAATTGAATCACCCTAGTATTATCCCTCTATAAAATAAATAAAAAATAAAAAAAATAAATGCATAATAATAATAATAAAAACTGTGCTGAGTATATCCTATTTGTGTGAGGTGAATGTAAGGGTGAAATTGCTTTATCCACTATTGAATGAGTGCAGGCTTTACTCACAGATTGTGCTTCCTCTGAGACACGTTTCTAATGACTAATTTAGAGGGTTTGTGGTTTTGAAATGGGGGTTGGAAACGTTAATTTTGTAATATTGATCAGAGGTAAAGAGAAAGACTTAGAGAAAAACTGAGAGCGAGAGAGAAGCCGAGGCTTTTACAGATGCTAGTGCAGTCGATACTGAAACCTTTCTCACAGTCTCTTTATGCACAGTTTCCCTTTATAGCACACAAATGTCAGGTTTAGTCATACATGAAACATAAGTATTGGCTATTTAGAGCTGCATATAAATGTCTGAGATATGATTCCTGATCTAAAAAAGGACAGGGTGATGGTTGTATTAGGCAAGAACTTAAATGCCAGTTTTAGTTCCTTGGTCGATGTATTTCCTATTGAAACAGAAGGGTCAAGCACATAGAAATATGTAAATGGTCAATAACTGTAAGTTATGTCACAGTCATAAACCATGATTTGCTGCTTTCTATTGCTAGTCGGAGGAAGGTGTTATTTATGGAATGAACAGTCTCTTGTCATTCAAGAGACTAGTTGACTAGACAAAAATGTTTGATACACAATGACCATCAATATTTTTGGTCAGTACATTTTTTAAATGTGAATAAATACAGTTGAACCATTTTTTTCACAATACTTTTGAAAAAGTCAAAATTCTATTCTATATCTATCTGTCTGTCTGTCCATTCGTCCATCCATCCAACCATCCAAAATAGTAGCATAATATACCCCCCAAAATATTAGAGGATACATCATATTTCATAATATTTCCACACAAATGTTGCACAAAATACTAATTCACCAACACTGAGGAAAAAATGCCATCCAAATAAAACCAATCTGAACGACTCATATTAATTACTAGGCAACAATCTGCATTTGACGTTGGTTAAAGGTTAGGATCGCTCTTCCAAGCAGAAACTGATGTTAAACAAATGCTGCCATATATATGCTGTCACATTACACTCACAGACCCATCAATTCGAATACAATTTTCAGCAGTTTTCCTTTTTTTCAGGCTTGTCACCTCTGTTACACAATTAAGACCTACATAGAGTGAATTCTAAGATTCTATCTCCTTTCCCTGTTTATTTATTCATTGTGAGCGGGTGGTGGTAAATCGTCTCGAGATGCAGTGGGCAGACACGCAACTTGGGTTTATGTAAGATTATCTTTGCTATTACCAAGCATGACAGTTTCAAATGGATCAATATGACAGGGATTTCCGAGGAGGAAAACATCCCAGGCCGGGAGAAAATTAGGATTTCACTTTGGATATATTTCTTGGAACATAGTTCCTACGACCCTCTGTGTCACAGCAGATTATCTCTAACAGTCATGCAGGGGTTTCTCTCAGACTGACAAACAGCATATCTGTCATGTTCATACTATCATTGCCTTTCTGCCTCAATATTTGAACTCACAATAAGTATCATGCTTACCAACTGTGCCTGTTTGCTATCAATACTTTCAATATATTATCTTGGGTGTTGCAAGGAGAGTCACTGTTTGAGAGATGAATTTCTAGGTGATGCACTATGCTAATCTGCATTCTCTTGGAAAGCTTGCCTCCAGATACCTGTCATATTTTGCCATAATGGTGAGATGTGATCAAAACCCTGGATGCTGGCAACAACACACACAGAAAGAAGGGCTGAGCAGAGCACTTTTTTTTTTTAACTCGAGGCTCTTTAAATCAGCCGTGCAAGCCTGCACAGAGTCCTTAAAGGCAGTCCAATGACATGAAAGCATCGAATCAGAGGCACTGTGTCCCAGGGGCACCATATAAAGAAGCAAAGCTAACTAAACAGAATCTTAGAGCCACTGAAAAAGATATAAAGACCAAGAAAACACTAATGCCTGACATACAACACCCATTGCAAGTTATTGTGTGTGTATTCAAAGACGCTTCTTTGGAACTTCGTGTAGTTTAATTTGTAGTAGACCCTTTTTGTTAACACTTTATTTCAATGGTCCACTTTAGACATTCTAATAACTACATGTCAACTAACTATATAATTCGTTTATTAGTAGACTGTCTGCTTAATATTTACTAACACTTTATTTTGATGCTCCCCAACAGACATTTTACTGACTATAAGTAACTTTGCAACTACATGGTAAGTTATTCTGCTAAATTTGTTAAATTGTTAATTAAATTGTTCACTTTGACTGACTATGCTATTCTCAAGTAGAAAAATGCATCTTGACTAAATTAAAAACTTACATAATTTTTTTTTTTTAAATCTGAACAATCAAAACAATTTTTTACTTTGCTCTACCACAAATTAAATTTAATTTAATTTTAAAATAAATTATTAATATAAATTATTTTTATAAATATAAATATTTACATGAAAATTCTGCTACTTCTGTTAAAATTCAGGAAATTAATTTTAACATAAAAAGGCATTGTAATATGACAGTCAAAAGCAAATACAATGACTATGATGCTTGTGTCTGTGATATGCAGAGTGAATAAGGCTTCATTCACACTGCTTAATTATAATTTATTGCTCAGATCCGATTTTTTTTTCTTTTGTACAGCTGTTCACGTTGTTTTAAATGTGGCCAATAGCAGATTCCAGTGTGTACAGATCATGGTCCGGAACTGACCTGCATGCACAAAAGAACGCTAAAAAGACGTCACCCAGCACACTGTCATACGTAAGTAAACACAGAGGACATTAAAGTAAAGTGATTTATTTATAGTGTGATCTGCCACTGAAGAGCCAAAAAACAAAGACGAAGGATAGAAAAAAGAGAGCAGAGTTTTTAAACATTTATGATACAAACCCTCATGTTTTGCTTGTATATAGAACTGTCACTGTAATACTTAAGTTCTGACACATCACTGTCCTTCCTATGACTACCTTACGTAACTCTCTTGATAATGTCTTGTATCTAGAGTGACGTAAAAGTCGCATGAATTCCGATATGACTGCTCAGACAGCAAAAAATCTGACCTTTATCGGATTTAGGACCACAAATCGGAATTGAAAAGATCCGATTCCATGTGGTTTGTGCAGTTTACACTGTCATGAGAAAAACAGATCTGAGTCCCGTAGAAGCAAAAAAAATCGAATTTGGGCCACATTTACCTGCAGTCTGAATGTAGCCTCTGTGACTTTAATTATCTGAGTGTCTATAAAGAGATAATGTAGAATCGAGCACATGCTAAAGTTAACTCAACAATACTTTCAGGTTAAAGATGACATAAGCTCTGGAAAATACCAAGACCTAATTAGAGTTAATGGAAAATACGCTTTATTGCCCTGTGCTGATGGAGATGAATGGCGTACCACACAGTGAGATTATGCAAACTGATTGCATTTCGCTTTCACATTCAGCACAATTTGAATGGGTTTGCACAAACACAGACACTGACAGGAGAATGCTTTTACTTATTGTATATGTATCAGCCATATTCATCTTATTGTTTGGCACTGGCTGCTTAGTCTCGGGAAAAACAGCATCTCTCCAAAAAGCCATTCTTTTGTGTCTAAGAGAGGTTGAAGAAACGTCATAAAATAGGAGTCAGCACAATTTCACAACACCGGCATAATGTGTTTTTTGGCCACTCCACCTACACACAACGTGCAAAGCATTCCAAGCAACCAAATCCATGTTTCCTCCCTTTAACTGACCAGGATTATGTTAGCATGGTTATGGAAATGTGTTCAAATAAAGTATGGAACTATTACCCTAAAACACTTGGTTTTCAAAGTGTGGGGCACACAGGTACTGCAAGGGGCGCATGGGAGATCAGCTGAAAAAAAGAAAAAGAAAACAGCCGTTGCATAGGCATTCAAGTGCATGAATGGCGGTTGGGGCACTGCCTTTATAAAGCCGCAGCGAACACCAATTCCACTGAATCGTTCTTCTTCAGACCATTCACTTAACGACTGAACAAGCCCGACATAGAAGTTCCTCGGCATACAAAAGCAACTCTTTAGCGTATGGAATTATCCTACAAGCTGCTATTGTGAACGCAGACAGATTTTTTTAAGGTTTAACGTGACCAAAAAGTTTAAGAACCACTGATTTAAAAGGAATAGTTCACGCCAAAATGCTCACCCTCATCAGAGTCCTCATCTCCTGACATGATTGTGAAGCGCTTTGGGTGTACAGTACAGTACATATGAAAGCGCTATATAAATGCCTCATTCATTCATTCTCATTGTTCCAAACCCATATGAGTTTCTTTCTTCATTGGAATAAGAAGCTGTAAGACAGATGTTCATGTGTTATATTCTAAGTATTCAGAAGTAATACATTAGGATGAAAACAGATATGTTACTAATTCTGAGGATGTGAATTTTTGTGTAGTCCTCTGGTAATGTACATAGGAGTTTACTTCAAATCTACTTAACTCTTTCCCCGCCATTGATGAAAACACAACACCTACCCCCCATTGACAGAATTTTCGGCAATCCATGTTTTTCACTGTTATACCCTATGGTAAGAGCATTATGCATCTTCTAAAAGAGTATCGAAACACAGGTGAAGTAGAAGCAGAAAAGAGCGATAGAAGCATCGGTTATGTACGTAAAATAACGTGATCATCAAACATTAAACAGCATATAAATCAAAACATTACCAAATGAAATGTCGACCCAGGAAGAGGTATAGGATTGTGCAAGCTTTGGGGTTGTTGATGGAAGCAATCTAATCCATCTAAGATCATCGTTCTGAATCTATATTCAGACATAGTCTTTGACAAAAACGTGATTTTTTTCAGCTTTTTGTTCAAAATGTTGCTTTTTTTTAGGAAACGTACCCACATTCAAGTGTTGATAAAAAGAGAATGCATGAAGCTAGAATAATTTTTTTTAGACACAGGCTCTGTTCTTTCTTTTGATGTTTGGCATGTTCAAATATTCATACAAAAAATAGGGCGATAAAAGTTTCATAAAAAATGATCACAAATACTTGAGCTGGCTGTGTCAACTTATTTAAAAAAACACAGGTGGGGAAATTAAATTACAGTTAAAGGTTCATGTATATAAATTAACTCGTAAATATGAATGTAATAGAATACTTAAAGTGCAAAACTAATATAGTATATTTGTAGTATAAAAAAACAACTAAACTACTAGTTTACTGAGAGCTATATTTCTATTTTATTTTTCATTTAAATATGCTACATTTTTGCAAAGCAGAACTGTATCTAGTTTTCTGCTGTGTTTGTCATCTCCTCCCAGAGGATACAGAGTGGTGAAAACAAGCTCTTCAGTTTTTTTTAATTTTTGTAGTTACTCTACAAGCTCTTTGCGAGGTATCACATTGTTGCCTCGACAAGTGCAAATGCAAATGTATGTTTTGCATTTCATTTTGCCACCTTAATACTTCAAAGAGGCAGATGACTTGTTTGAATAATGAAATGCATTCCTTTCCAATGCAATTTAAAAAGTGAATTAAAGTTTAAGCAGTGTTGTAGGATAAATATGTCAACCATTTTAACCGGTAAAGCTTTGACGTTCAACATAATATACAAGACGTAATTATCAAGAGGTTTAGTTGGGCCCACAGTAAACTCTTAAGCTCTTTTTGTGACATACTGTATATTAGATTTGAATTTTACAGACATTTCAATGTCTTTAGCAATGAATGAGAAGTGAAACTGCAAAACTGACAATATGACAGACCCCAAATTTAAACATACATTTTGGACGTACTGCTCCTTTGAGTTCTATTTCTGATCCTAATGTTTACAGTGAGCACTGAACATTAGTACAGACTACAGCATTAGTGCCGATCATATTTTAAAATGCATTGTATGAATGTGTTAATTGATTGAAGTGAAAGATTTTAATGACATTTCAGTTGTTTATTTTGGGATGTCAATTTCAGTTTTCCTTCCTTTACTTTCCCGTGTTGAACATGCAAAAAAGTTTTGTGGCAAATTGAACCTCTTGTACAGAACACATTATGCCAATTTTATTTGGCTGTCAGGAGAAAAAGCTCAAATGATGCTGTGTATTTCCACTCCGACACGCTCCATCAATTGCCTGAGATGGAAATTTAAACAAATAAATGAAATGCTTACCTAATGCCCCTGTGTTTTTCATGTAATTTGTTCAGAAATATTCTCAGAGGCACCACAGTGACATTTGATTTTGCTCTTGGCCAAGCTACATAAAAGTGTCTGAATTACAATAATATTTATTGATAGATTATGTGTGACGGAACAGTGGAAATAGAATTAGTTCACATGAATATATTCGAACATGGTGTCTTATTGTATATACAGTATATGAAAAATACTTAAACATCTGTCTATCTATCTATCTATCTATCTTTCTATCTATAGTATCTATCGATATATCTACCCACAGTATCTATCTATCTATCTATCTATCTATCTATCTATCTATCTATCTATCTATCTATCTATCTATCTATCTATCTATCTATATATGTATCTATCTATCTATCTATCTATCTATCTATCTATCTATCTATCTATCTATCTATCTATCTATCTATCTATCTATCTATCTATCTATCTATCTATCTATCTATCTATCTTTCTATTATATATTACAGCAAACATTTAACCTGATATCTTAAAATGTAAATAATCAATACAATTGTTCAGCAGATCTTTTGTATTGTGAATACAAATTTAGTGAAATTAGTTTGATCCTATCATTGCCATAATTAAAAATAATGATTTACAATATTGAACAGCAAAGTGAGCTCTACTCATAAAATATAGACACACAAGATGATGTTGCATGAAGGTTGCCATCCTCAATTTTAAATGCAGAGCAGAAATAGCAGATTAATTTGGACGCTGCATTAGAAAAGCATTCGTTTAATGGTGCCATAGGGGAAAACTGCATTTCCTTTGATCTGCCTCTAATGTTCATTCATGGCTCTTTCTGCAGTGGTACATTCAGAATGAGAGCAGACCAGTTAGCGACTGTATCATCAATAACTGTCAAGAACCGCAGCCTCACAGGCAGCTAAAGGACCAACTGAACAATGATGACCAAACCCAGAGTGAAGCTCTTAACTTGTATTGGCTCTCCACCCTGCATGCACTTACCTAAGTGGATAAGAGGAGGTAACAAACAAAGTGGTATGGTTAAATGAGAATAATCAAATGAATGAAGTCTACTCAGGAAGATGGGATCTTATGCTTCCCCATTATAAAAAAAAAAAAAAAACATGTTTGTGCAATTGGTCGTACTTGCACCGATCTGAGTGGGATTTGAACCAAGCCACTGGCATGGGAGGTGGGCGCTCAACAGCTTCTAGCGTGCCAGGGGAGTGAGGTTTACTCGCACAGCTCTTACTAGCTGGCCTCCGCATTCATTTACTCCGGTTCAACCCGCGGTCATATTATAATTATTAAATCATCTTGTGTCCTCCACATAGTATTTTAGGTTTCATCTGGGACAGACAAGTCCACTGATCTGCCACTTAACATCATATTGAGAAAATCCCAACACATCGGTAGATCTACAATAGTAGACTAATATCAGTTCACATGCTATATTAAACAAGCTCCCAAACAAGCTAGGCAACATTATAATCGCTGACATAGCGGACTCGTGGAACAATAGATCGGATATCATCATTTTTTTTTTTTTCGTCATGACTAATTTATTAATGACACAGCATCATCTGTATTAAAGAGAAAATAATTACTTCATCCGATGATTAAAGTGAATAAGATAGCCTTGACAGCCCACTTACTGTAGTTCCACAACTATTGAAGAACTTGTTTTCTCCCACTGGACTTGTGTGTGTAGGTGAGGTAAAGGTGGAAAGCAGGCAGTGGACCAAAGCACTGTGAGGCAAGGGAGGGGGGACTCAAAATGTTTCTGAACTTAAATCGTTTGTATTGTTTTACTACATACACAATTATTTTAAATATATATCATTATAGTATTTACAATACACATCATGGTTTTTAATTATATTTTTAGGGGGTTCTCATGAACTCAATGATTTGGTCATAACGATTTGAGTTAGAAGCTTACTGGAGCTGACTAATTATCAGTGAATAATATTTTATACATGTATTGTCTTTTTGTTATATGACTCAGAATGTGGAACTCAAATCACATTGACTAATTTTCTTGTGCTTTTTTTTTTAGTAAATTTTGGAACTTGACAGGTCACTATAAACTGTCATTATATGCGTGAAGATGACATGACATGACAGACGGTGAGTGAATAACCACAGAATTCTTTTAAGATACACTTCAGAAGGCAACAACTGCCTGAAATTCATGCGGTTGTGTGTGATTGTATAGTTTTTACATTGCATTAGTTTGGATGACTTTGTTAAAGCTGCACAATGTCACAGCCTGTCAGAGAGATGAATATCAGAATGTGTCTAAATGAGTCAGGCAGACAGAAAGCAGCACACCACACAAAAACACATACACACACAAACACAAACATACGTGCATACTTATTCTCTGATGCTGATCATTTACGAGCTGCTCTCAAACATTCGTTGAAACTGTGGCAGCCCTCTTCATAATTGAATACTACCTCAAGGCTTCACTCCCCCCTCTGTCTCTCTTCGCCTGTTGGAGACAAAGACAGGAACAGGAAAGAGGATCCCAAACCCACCCATCAGTCAGACCACAAACTGTGGCTTTGCAAATGAAAAGGATCACACTTAGCAGGAATGTGAAATTAAAACCAATCCGCACTTTGTAATATATCAATTATTAAATGAGTACTCTGAAACTTATTAACATACGCTGTTTATGTTTCTTTTTGATTCTCAAAAGAGGGTCGACTTCTTCAATATTTCATGCTGAGAGCAAGTCCCTCTCCCGACACATCGCCGCATGATGTGAATCAAAGGAAGTTGCTCTGTTTGAAACTGGAATGGACCTTCATCCAAACCGTGAGGGCAGCGCTCCGCAATTTCATTTGTAGAGATCAACAGAAAGACCCCTGCAGAGAAAACATCTGTCTGTCATGGCTAAACAAGTCCATATAATGCTTTTTATGTGTTGTAGCATGAATCTTATCTAATCTTATCAAAAGCTTAAGATGTTTTTTTCTCAAGGCTGACCTAATTACTTCACTGACTTAATTAAGTTTACAGCACTGTATGTGTGGAACTCAGCAAAACCCTTAGATGACAATTTTCTTGTGAAAAGCACTGTTTATTAAACTAGCTGAGCATAAAATTATATATTTTATTGAATTTTTTTAAATTGTACATTTTGAATAATAAAAGAGAAGGTAAAGTCACTTCTATTGCGATTATCTATTCAACCGTTTTTCTTTTTTCTTTTTGCAATCTTCATTAAAACTGTTCAGATTGACTTTGACTAATGTGCAATTGTGTAATGCAGCAGAGATTTTGGTAACACTTTAAAATAGGTACACATATTAACTATTAACTAGTTGCTTGCTTAGTACTTATTCACATATTAACCTCTTACCACGAGGAATGCGTCACAATGTTTACAGGTTTTAGGTCCAATCAAGGGATCAGGTTTTTAGGCAACAGCCAAGCAGCTGCCTTTGAGATGAATGTGAATGCTATCGGATAGCTTTCTCCAGGTATTTTAGACCTTCTTGGGAACAATACAGTTGCTGCTGCCCATCAATAACAGCCTCTTGGCAAAACGTCTCAGGTTACGTATGTAACCCTGGTTCCCTGAGAGGGAACGAGACGCTGCGTTGAGACGCGGTGGGAACGCTCTGCGTGATTGCGTCGTGAAGCACGTGTATAATCAGTCCAATGGAAGAGCTAGACGTCATAGGCGGGTGACGTCATAGACCAGGAAGCTATAAAGCACCCCTGAAAACAGACCGCGACAGCTTCTGATAAGCCTGAAGCAAGTCGATCAGGGCATGCAGGAAGTATGGCAGGAGAACGCAGCGTCTCGTTCCCTCTCAGGGAACCAGGGTTACATACGTAACCTGAGACGTTCCCTTTCAAGGGAACTCGAGCTGCGTTGAGACGCGGTGGGAACCCCATACCCACTACGCCATAAAGACAAATGCCCGTTCTGTGTGAAGTCTTGCGCACACTAAGAAGCAAGCAACCTAGCCCCAGGAGTGGAGAGGTCTAAGTCATAAAATCTGACAAATGTATGTGGTGAGGACCAGCCTGCCGCATTACAAATATCCTGAAGGGAAACTCCCGAAATTAAAGCCTAGAGGCAGCCATACTTCTGTAGAATGGGCCTGAACAGCCATAGGGTGAAGGCTGTCCGGCCGCTTCATAAGCAAGTGAGATAGCCTCAACTACCCACTTGCTCATCATCTGTTTAGATGCAGGGCAACCTATCTTAGGTGACCCGAAGCAGACAAATAATTGTTCTGATATAAGCCACTGAGCAGCTCTGTGGACATATGCATCCAAAGCCCGGACAGGGCATAAGAGATTAAGTTTTTCCTGATCTGGGGTATTAATGGTGGAGGACAGAAGGCCTGCAGCACAAATGACCCGCACATTCAGTAGGGACCTAGAGATACAACCTGACCTGGGGTGAAGAAATACTATCACCATACCAGGTGCAAATCCAAGTACGTGCAGGCCTCAGCCTCATGTACCACGGAGAAGACGAAATTAAGGATCTCTCCTCAGAGATAACCCAGCAAAGAAACATTCATTACAGAAAATCAAGTACTGTACCAACAGGGCAGAAACAAGATTCAGAAGGCGTTCTCTGCACCAGTCAGAGAACGGTTTCCATATCAATGCATATTTAGTCTTCTCGTGGAGGGAGCACTAGACTGGAGTATGGTCTCCAAGACCTCGGTCGAGAGACCTGAGTCTATGAGCTGGGCCCCCTCAGAGGCCGAGCCCACAGTATCCAGAGCTCCCAGGAGCAAAGATATCGGGAAATGCGTACAGTTGTAGCGTGAACCACACCTAATACATCACATCCAGTCCAAGCGGAGCTGGATGCATGAGGGAGAACCACAAAGGGCAATGCATTGTACAAGCGATACGAAAGGTCGACTTGAGTTTGACCTAAGTTCTCCCTAAGAAGCTCCACCACCTCGGGGTGAAGTTTCCATTCCCCGGGCCACAGCCCCTGCCTCAACAGGATATCTGCTCTGATATACGAGACCATCAGTGTGTTGTCCGGACCCTTCACCGAGCAACCACTCATGATTGCCCCCGACTTGTGAGGGAAGCATCCGTCAATAGCATTATGCGTCGACAAGAAGCCCCCAACACTGGGCCTGGGCGAGGAACCAAGGTTCTTCCACATGACCGAGGCACGAAGGCATAGCCGCGTGACCTTGATCATGCGAAAACGGATTTCCCCTCGGAGAAAACCCCTTGGTCCCGAGCCACCACTGCAGGGGTCTCATGTACAGAAGGCCAAAAGTAACTACGTTGGACGCAACTACCATGAGCCCCAACAGTCTCAGAGACTGTTTGCAGTGAGTGACTGACCTAGTTTTAAATTCCTTTACGGCTGTGAGAATCGCAGAAATACGTGCAGGAGACAGACGTGCTTGCATTGTTGTCGAATCCCATAATACACCTAGAAAAGTGGTCCTCTGAGCTGGGAGGAGTACACTCTTTTGGTGTTGAGCCGCAACCCCAACCTCCTTATGTGGGACAGAACGACATCTCGATGTTGAACTGCCAAAAGCTCGGACTGAGCTAAAATCAACCAATCGTTGATTTAATATGCGAATGCCCTGGAATCTCAGAGGAGCCAGAGCTGCATCCACGCATATTGTAAAAGGTGCGGGGTGATAACCTAGGCCGAATGGAAGAACCCGATACTGGTATGCTTCGCCCCTGAAAGCAAACCTCAGGAACCTCCTGTGATGAGGATGGATAGATAAGTAAGCGTCCTTTAAGTCTATTGTGACAAACCAGTCCTCGGACTGAGTCTGTGACACAATCATATTTAGCGTAAGCATACTTTGAACTTAAGATTCTGAGACCTGCTGTTTAATTGACGCAGGTCTAGAGTAGGACGCAATCCCTCATCCTCTTTCGGAACAATGAAGTAATGGCAGTAAAACCCTGACTGTCTGCCGGGAGGAGGAACCCCTTCTACAGCTCCTTTTGCAGAAGTGTCAGTACTTCCTGCTCCATAACCAAAGCCTGCTCGGGGTACACCGCAGTGGGGAGGACCCCTAGAAATCTGTGCGGACAAGAACTGAATTCTGAACCCCTTTTCTTTAGTGTGCAGGACCCACCGAGAAATATGTGGCAGTAGTTTCCACGCTGCCAGAAATTCTACTAGGGGAACCAGTCTCTCAAGACTGGCCTCTGGATTTGGTTGAACAGTCACTACGGTGCCCTGAAGCGGCGAACCGGCAGGGAACAACCGAACTGACCGTTCTACGACCCTCCTCGGAGGATCGTATGGGGACGCTGACACCTCGGTGCCCTGAACGGCGAACCGGCAGGGAACAACCGAACTGGCAGCGCTGCGACCCTCCTCAGAGAGTCGCACCCCAGAGGGCGCCGAGGAGAAACGGTTTCTCAAAACGGTCCCTGCCCCGGAGGAGCCCTCAGAAGCCTGATAGCCTCGTTTTTTTTTTTTTTTTTTTTTTTTTTTACGACAGGACTTCCTGTCTAAACTTTATTAGAGATGACGACAGTCCTCAGATCTTGCCTACCTCTAAATAACTTAGTTCCTACGACCCTCCTCGGAGGATCATTGGAAAAAGCAGGCACCTCGGCACCCTGAAACGGCGAACCGGCAGGGAAACCGAACTGACTGCTCTACGACCCCCCTCGGAGGATCGTTTGGGGACACTGACACCTTGGTGCCCTGAACGGCGAACCGGCAGGAAAACCGAACTGGCAGCGCTGCGACCCTCCTCAGAGAGTCGCACCCCAGAGGGCGCCGAGGAGAAACGATTTCTCAAAACCATCCCTACCCCCGGAGGGGACCACCCTTTAGAAGCCTGATAGCCTCGGCGTCAGGGCTTCCTATTTGTCCAAGCTTTTTTTAGAGATAAAAACGTCCTCAGATCTTGCATATCTCTAACTGGCTAGACTGCTACCGCCACCCAAGTCCCCCGATTGTGGAGGAGCCCAAATGGCGATGCTCGTTTGCACTCAGTGCTGCGAGGAGCTTAGTAGACAGAGACTCCTCCGCCCAGCAGTCTCAGGAACATTAGATTGGTGAGGAAGAAACCTCTGGAACGCCGCTGAATGGTTTATTTCTTTGTTTTTTCTTTATTTTTAAATCAGAACTACGTATGTATATATATATATATATATATATATATATCACTCCGTGACCACCAGCAGGAAAACAACCGAACTGGCCGTGCTGCGACCCTCCTCAGAGAGTCGCCCCCCAGAGGACGCAGAGGAGAAACGATTTCTCGAAACCGTCCCTCCCAGTATAGTTTATCTCTTTCTTTGTTTTTGCACGACGCAATTCTCGAATAGCGTCAGTGCTGACAACCTCACATTCATCCATGTCCTTATAATTTACCCACCAGCGCTGGGTAACGTCGGGGTTAAAAATAATGACGCCGACTCGGGAGAGAGAAAGCTAGTAAGCGTCTCTTTAACCCGAGGCACTGTCATACCATGATACTTAATACCCATAGCCTTACTATAGTTAGACGTTTGGGCATTAAACAGATAAAATAGAAACCGGCTTATTCCACGATCTCGACACCTCAGTGTGGTGTGGAGATAGGGAAAAAACGGCAGTCCCCGACGAGGAGGCTGAGATACAGAGTTTTTCTGTTTTTAGATATATTTCATCTAATAAACTCTTATACTCTCATAATGTTCAGCTGGCCAGAAAATATTTAACTAGCAACAGCACTAGATAAACCTCCTTTTAAAGCTCCTCTTTATTCAACAGAGTTATGAGCTGACTTATTTATTCATTTATTGAAAACTCAAACATCTGCCTTTTTCTAATATCTTTATTTGTTTTGTTCTCTTTTTCTAAACAAAACACTAACAATACCAATTCCTCGGAACTGGAAATCGCCAGCACTGGATCTGGCAGGTGAAAGCTGAGATAGGGCGGGGCCCGTCCCAACTCTCGCTGTCAGATCCGTTTGCGAACCCCAAAATGCGAGTCGCCGCCGTGCATCGGCAACAGCGGGACCCGCACGGGGAGCGCGAACCGAAACGTCCTCCTCGAAGAACGCCCGGCGGGAGCGGAGCGTCCTCACGGACAGCTTCTCGCAATGCTCACAGTCAGCCCCCTCGAGAACTGACTGTGGCATGCTCCACTCCCCATTAGTAACAAAAAGCTGATGTGTGTGTCCCCACCCGTGATATAACGTGGGCAGGGAACAACACAAAGCTGCTTGCTCTCTTTTGCCATAATATATATATATATTGCAACTTGACAGACAACAATAAATATGACAAGGACAGAATACACAGATCGCTTGCTGAAGGCGCAGAAGCTGTCGCGGTCTGTTTTCAGGGGTGCTTTATAGCTTCCTGGTCTATGACGTCACCCGCCTATGACGTCTAGCTCTTCCATTGGACTGATTATACACGTGCTTCACGACGCAATCACGCAGAGCGTTCCCACCGCGTCTCAACGCAGCGTCTCGTTCCCTTGAAAGGGAAACTGCATTACACTGTGACAGGTTCACAAAACATCTGAAATGGGCCACACAAACTGTGAAGGTCTGATTGAAATGATCAGGGACTTTGCTGTAAATAAACTTAAAAGTTTCTAACATTGGGATCCTTTCAAACATTATACAGAGTGGGACCAAACAGCCAGGAAGGGAATATCCCTAAAGTGGCCACCTTAAAGCTCTTGGCTCAGTTTCAGCAAACCCCTTAAGTGAAGAAAACATTTAAGCTAGATAGTTTTTATTATAAGGGATTTATCATCCAGAGTTTTCTTCAGAGTTTGTTGCAATCTAATACAGGACAGGGTATATAAGGTGATCAGTGTTATTTTAGTATTATTTATAAACTATCAGTTATGTATTTCAGTTAACATTTTAAGTTTAGCTTAAGTTTAAGTAATTTTGTTGGACAGTGCAACAGCAAAAACCTTGTTTAGAGCTTTTTAGAGCTTGTTTACGTTTTAAACGTCAAGTTGCGATACTGAACAGGACCAAATGGAGATGAAAAAAAAACAAAAAAAAAAACCCTAAAGCAACCACCTTGACCTGACTACATCATATGCCTACTACAGTACATGGATCCATTCAGATTTACTAAACACTGCAACATACACATGACAGATAAAAACATTTGTATTCTGTATTTCACACAGCACGATGCATGAGGGCTTGCGCTCTTCAGAAACAATCACAGAGTATGACAGAGCTCGTGTATTAAACCTAAACAGGCACTGGAATGACTAACTCACTGAATCATGTAATAAGCCTGGCTTTCTTTACATTGCGCTGTTTTGGACCTCCAGCGACTTGTTTTCTTCAGTTTTGTGTTTAATAAACTTCTGCACTTGGGTTCATCGCATTTCCCGCGTTGGTGTGTTATTACACTGGGTGACTAAACCTGTAATACATACTGTGCTAAATGAATTCTCGATCATGTAAAATTATCTGTTCTATGATTATGATATTTGTTAGTTTTGCTTAAATGAATACCTTAAGAACATGAGTTCATTTTGGAGTTCCCCTGTGTTGATCCTGTCAACCACTGCAGCTAAATACATTTATTTAATAGCTCCCGAAATCAGTGAGCACTTGCTGGAATGAAACTCAACACACACATCCACTGCATTACATAAATTACACTTAAGCAGCACGTCTGGTTCCTTCAGATATTCAATACGGCACTTCTAGCAGCAACACAAGATTTGCAGGATTAGAAACAGTAAGCTGGACGTGCAATCAATACATTGATTCCTCAACCCTTCTCAACGCTGGTTGCGAGACACATTTAATTTCCCAACAATTAGCAGCTAGCGGGTTACGTGATTTTTTTTTTCAATCTGTAAACATTTCTCACTTAGCTTCTGGAAAACAGGCAGCAGCACTTTGCATCTGGTGGGAAAGCACGATGGGAACTATGATGGATGTTGGGTCAATATCTGCAGGGCATTAGCGGCTCTCCAAAGGCTTGTGTGTTAGCGGTTAGTAGCAACCATCAGCCTCCATTGTACACCCACTAGGGCAGAAGACATCTCAAAAATTCACCAGAGATGTGTCCTTCAGTATTATGACCTGCAAATAGAGTTCACCTGTAATTTAACAAGGTCTCGTATTAGATTTGGCCATGCACAAAGGTGTTCGAAAACACATTTCATCAGGAGATTTGCTTCAATTTGGAGCTCAAATTTCGTGTTATGGAAGCTCATTTTCACTACGGAATAAAAACAAATAAATAAAAAGGTAAATGCGACTTTTTCTCACAATTGCGAGTTCATACAGTATCTCACCATTGGAACTATTTTTTATTCCGTGCTGTAAATAAGCTTCCATAATGGGTTGTGTGCTTTTAGCAGAGGGTAATATCTTCATGCGACAAGATTGCTAAATGTCTGCTGTGTTTTTTTATAGATACAAAACAAATAAGCACTGAGTTGACAGGTGACTAATATTTTGGACATAAGCCTCCTGTAATTCAGCTCTTTTCATGCATTGGGAGCAGGGCCATGTATCTAATGGCATGATGTGTGGATGTCACGACGCTGTGGGAGTTGGTGAGACAGGCATTATAGAGGTGTATTAAAACGAGCTGGAGGTGATGGAGGAGGAAATGCACCATGATGAGAATACTGAACAGCACAGCACATAACCCTAGTAACCCAATGAGCTGTCAGCCATGACCGGCCATTATCCACCCCACGCTACAGGATTACAGATAGACAACGATGGAAATGTTTTAGCGAGGTGTTCTGCAGTCCACTAGGGACTGAGAGAGAAAAGTACAGAAAGTGTGATGCACAGGAAGAGCAAAAGAGAAAGAAACATTAGGTTTAGTAAAAGCAAAACAACATGTTAGAGAGGCTAAAGGGCCATTCGAACAAGCCCGGTTTTGGAGAACATAGAAAACAGTGATGATGGCACTGAAACCCTAATGGATCTGCCTACATGTACATGGTCAGGTAGATGCACTGAAGTGTCATCTTCTCCCACACTGAATATTTCACTTCACTGCGGCTCTAAAAACATACCCTGGCTTTCGTGGATTTCTAAATTTCTCTTGTTTTTGTTCTGAGAATGATGGATAGATAAGTAGATATTACAGGGAAGCTAGTACAGCAAAAATAAAATACATTTTGGTGTTGTTCACTCATTAAATCCAAAACTCAAATTTGCCCTAGGTACCGGACAAAAACAAAGAGCAAAGAAGGTAGATAGATGGCCGCACACTGAAATTAAAGCTCAAATTTTTTTTACAACCATATGAAATGTTTCAACCTGTTAGGTCCTCATCAGGCACATGAAATTCATTTAGATGTTCAGACCTAACAGATTAAAATATTGCATGTAACCCACTAAAGTTCTGATCTAATTTTTCTGTGAAATCAGCAACCACAACATTCGCCATGAAATCCAAATTGACAATTTCTTTTACAGAATGTTGTAGTGCTTATTATAAATTATTTATCCGTGCACATCATTATTTTTAAAAAATTTAAAATTAATATGCCCTCGTAATCCTTAATCAAAACGATGTCTGTTCTCTTCATTATGTGCGTCTCGACTGAGGATGGGACTAAATATCCTCTGCAACTGACTGCAAACTAACATTCAGATCTGCCTCCATATAGACATCAATGCCCAACTTCCTACGATCCAATCAATTCCTGAAGGACGAAATCAAGTCTCACCCTACATTTTTCTCATTCCAGAAGCTGCTTCACTCAGCTATACATCACAATAGGGAAGAAAAGCTTATTGCAACTTCCGTTTCATGCCGACTAAGTAGCACAACTGTTTTCAGCATTGATATTAAAAAGAAATGTTTCTTGAGCAACATGATTATAATGATTCTTGACTGATCATGCGACCCAGCAGACTGAATTAATGACTGCAGAAAATTCAGCTTTGGAATAAATTACATTTTAAAATATATTCATATAGAAAACAGTTATTTTAAATTGTAATAATATTTAACAATATTACAGTTTTACTGTATTTTCATCACATAAATGCAGCCTTGGTGAAAAAAAATATTTTTGAACTTTTAAACTTTTGAAAGGTAGTGTACATAGTACATTTTCTTATTCAATATATTGTGCATAACTAACTAGCAGATTCCCTGCAATGCAATTATGAAAGGGGTCATCGGATGCCCATTTTCCACAAGTTGTTATGATACTTTAGGGTCTTCATGTAAAGTTTGTAACATACTTTGGTTCAAATTCCTCAATAGTTGATGATAATGAGCAACTGCTCACCCCACCCCTCTCTTCCGTGGGGCGTGTCGACACAAGACATTAAAGTCCTGCTTTGGCAACCTGCATACAACTGAGGGCAGAAAGATGTTAAAAGGGGCAGTCCGTCAGCGGTCGTGGGCGGAGCATGAGCAATATGACATCATATTGCTCAGTAAATCCAAATGGCTTGATTATTGAGTGATTAGGTTTTTTGAGGATAAAAAAGGAGTGAATGGATTTTTTTCATTGTATGGTGGTTGTGTCCACACACTGCAAAGACACATTTAATGCAAACACCATATAGTCAAGTCAAGTCAAATATATTTATATAGCGCTTTTCACAATACAGATTGTATCAAAGCTGCTTCACAGTATCAATCAAAACAACTTAACAATGTTTGTTTATTACTGGAAAAAAAGAAATCCAAGTTTGGTAGAGCTGATCAATGGTATGATTGGTTAATTAATTTGAATATCCCCAACTGAGCAAGCCAAAGGCAACAGTGGCAAGGAACCGAAAAACTCCATCCAGTGACCTAATGGTGTCCTAACACCCCATCAGATGACCCAATGGAGAAAAAAAATAATAAAAAAAAAATATATATATATATATATATATAAAAGTGAATTGTGCATCCGATGACCCCTTTAATGCCTATAAATACACCCAACCAGCTATTTTCAATTCTTTAGTCAAGGCAACTTCTATTTACCTGAATGGGGAAAGAACAAAATCTCCAGAACTGATATATTTCAGAAATATTTATATCAGCAACAAAATGACAATGGCATCAAAAATTTTGATTCTAGTTTAAAACATGCAAACAAAACATTTGTTGTTAGGCTTTTTTAACTGAAAGACTGAACTTCCAGTCTAACGGCTGCCAATTTGAGCATCACATGATCGCTTTATGCCATGAAGCACAGAAAAACATAGGCCTACACTTTGATAGCTTTACTTCTCCCTCATGTTCTTGTCTCTCAAGAAAAACTGTAAAGGTAGGAAATTTAAAGTTATGAGACCGCATATTATTAAGAATTAGTGTCAGCTGCCACAAGGTACCAAAATGCAAACAACTTTATCTTGAACACTGCCAACTGCACATCATTGTGGAGAATGGCTTTCTATATCACTCTAATTGACACTATGGGCCCTATCTTGCACCCGGCGCAAATGACTTTGTACACTGACGCATGTATCATTCCTATTTTGCACCCGCGCAATGCGGGCTTTTCCCTCCACAGACGCACGTTGGTAAACTAGGAAATGAACTTGCGCTCCCTGGGCGGGTCGGCGCAAAAAGGAGGCGTGTTTCGGCGCAAACATTCCCTAGTGCTATTTTGCACTTCCAGAAAACAATTCCGCCACTGACCAAAAAAAAACCTGGTCTAAAGCGCCTTGCGCGTTGTTCATAATGCTATTTTAAGCGCGCATGCTTGGCCATAATGTAGCGGGTGCACAACGCGCATACACTTTGATTCTCTCATCAACACAGATGCAGCAGTTTTTATTTTTGCAAATCATACATTATAACAAGGAAATATATTACCACACGAGGGAAATCATTGTGGTGTCCATGAAGATGTGAAAAAATAGGCATAAATCTAGCTTACACATTTACCCAAATTTTTCAGGCAAATTGTAGTAATGACGGATCAGACCTGTATTACACATATGTAATATAAGGACATCTGACAAATTAGTTTGTCCGTCAAGAACCAGGAGAAAAAAAATCTGAAGACTGCGAAATCACCTTTACCATAATGTAAGTAGCCTACATTAAAAACCTTAGGGTAGAGTGGGGGAAAACGCCCCCCACCTGTTTGTCCAAAAATAACAACTAGAGGTAGTTAAGATACATTTTTACTGTTGCTTGCTATGCACTACGTTGATAACGGGGATATACAAATCTCTATGGAGAAGCTGACACCAGCGACATATTTGAAGAGAAGAGGATTACATGGTAAATGCTATAATTTTCAGATATTAGTAAACAAGTGTTTAAGAGAATATTGTTCTGCAGGATATCTCAGTGATGTATGATAGATGAATAGTGAAGTCTGTATTTTGAGATCATATGTTATTTATAAGGAATATAATTATATTTTAATTTATTTATTTATTTATTTATTTTTAAAGTCATAGCTTGTGGGGTAAAACCAGGCGCGGAGTTTGTGGGGGGGGGGGGGGGGGGGGGGGGGGGGGCAGGGGGAGCGTTGCCCCCCCGGTGGCTGAAACGGGTAATTGCATTTTTTCAAAACAAAAAAAAGATATATTATAAATATTTTAAATAAAACAAAACAACTAAATGGTGATAGGTAATACATCTGATTGTATATAGCCTACTGCTTTAGTAAAAAAAAAAAAAAAAAAAAATGACAAGTGACAGGCTAACGTAAGTCCAGCGATTCTCAGCTGGCATGTAATAGCGTTGTAGCCTAGTTATCTGGTCAGACCATAGACAGTAAAAGAAAGGGGTCGGACTCGTTACACCAAAATATGGACATAAGGAGATTTTTAAAACGTCGAGCTCCAAATGACACAAATAGTCAGTCGTCGGGATCTAAGGATACAACACAAACAACAGTATTATAATAGTATACAATATATAATAGTAACAGTAATATGTTTCAAAAGTGGAGAGTATTGTGTGACTGTTCATTTTTCTCGTGTCTCAAAATGTTTTAAATGTTTCATGAAGTAGCCTACAACAAAATGCGAAATATAACTTGTTTTTTAATAACTCTCATTGCCACAGTGTGTTTTGAAAAAAGGAAAGAAAAACTTTTTAAAAAATTTCGTTTTGGTTGAAGATAATATTTTAACAGTGCAAAAAAAGTGGTCCACATTTCATTGATCCTAATTGTGTCCGAACCAGTGCTTGAAGTGGGGAAAAAAAAGGTGCCGGTAGGCTCTCTTGCATTGGCAAATCATGACATTTGAGATTTCTACTGTGAAAAACAAAACTTGGAGATATTGCTGGTACAACCAGGGGCGTCGCTAGGCCCTTTTTAGGGGGGCTTCAGCCCCCCTAAACTTCTGCCTAGCCCCCCTAAAAATTTGTGATTAATGTAGGCTACACAAATTCGTGTTCGCTTCAGTCTTGTTATAATCAGATTCAGCGCGTTTTTCATCTTCAATCCGCAGCGGCGCCGAGCAGAGAGCACGTCAGAAACAGAGGACAGGGTGTGTGTGTGTGTGTGTGTGTGTGAGTTCATCTGAGCCTTATTGGTCTGTCACTGCTCGTCAATGTCAGAATATTTGAGATGACCAATCAAATCAAAGTAGGAGGGCTTTATGTTCACAGACGCTGCTGATCGCGAATTTTAACAGTGCGACTCGACGTGTACGGTCAAGTGCGAGATAAGATGTAAGTAGCTAAACTTAACATTTCATATTTGACATTTTTTTAGGTCATAAATGTTAAACGAATGACAAAAAATAATCAGGAAAACAAATATAGTTTTGTCTTTTTTCGCCATTTTGAACTGAAAATAGGCCTATGTAACCTGTAATGTAATAATTAGTTCAGCCTACTGTCATTGTGAGGGGACAAGAAACATTAACAAAGCCGTTTTCAGCATGTTAGGCACAAGGCACAAGATTAATAATGAATGTGTACATATTGAGAATATAATACAAATTGTAGCCTTTAGTAAATTAAAAAAGTTCAGCTTTAGGAGGGGAAGAGAAAGGGATGAAGAGACTGAGAAAAAAAGAAAGAATGATGGAGATGAGGAGAGAGCAGGTATTGACAAATAATCTACTGCCCACTGACATGGTTTTAAAGCTATTTCTTATCCTTTTTTTTTTTTGGTCTTAAAAACGTCTTGAAATGCACATATCAGAGAAAAAAAAAATTGAACCCCCTACCAACCTCAAATTTAGGACCTCTTTGATTATAAAGCCCTGTATACGGCCCTGTATTAGGCATAAGATCAATAATGAATGTGTAGCCTACATATTGTGAATGCAACCTATCAGTTGACCCTATGTTTACTTTCTTCACTGACAGACAAAAATGAAAAGCCTATATCAGTCAAAGCTCAGCTTTCGGAGGGGAAGAGACAGGGCAAGATTAAAACAAAGAGAAAAAGAGTGTGATGCTGATGAGGAGAGAAAAATAATCAGCTGCCCACTGACATGGTTTTAAAGCTGTTGTCCAATTTTTTTGGTCTTCAAAACATCTTAAAATGCACATATGTAGATCAGAGAAATCTAAATTTTCTCGGGGAAACCCCGAACTCCCATCTGCCCTACCTCACATTTGGGACCACAGTGATTATAAAACCCTGCCTTTGCATGGTAATGAAATTAATAGTGAGCATTAGATCCTAAACTAAAGTGTTAACTTTTTTATTATTTAAAAAAAAAATCATACCCTCATTGGGGGCTTAGCCCCCCTAAAATGAAAATCTTAGTGACGCCCCTGGGTACAACAATTTATTGTTATTTATTAACAACATAAATGTAGGCTATTTAAACAAGTCGTGTGTGTGTGTGTGTGTGTGTGTGTGTGTGTGTGTGTGTGTGTGTGTGTGTGTGTGTGTGTGTGTGTGTGTGTGTGTGTGTGCTTGCGTGTGTGTGTGTGTGTGTGTGTGAAAACGGAACTCCTCCAAGTGTGCAAGTCCAAAAATACATTTATGGTGAGATTACTAGCCTACATTTTATTCAATTAAATGCATGTATGGTAAGATTATTATATTTTCATGTCAATCTGTGTTCATTTTGACCACGAACCATGCGCTGCATCTTTAATTCAGCACGTGCAGCGCAGCAGAAATAGACTCAGTGTGGAAACAATCGCTGCACTGCTGTATACGCACCGCTCCTCGAACGGATCGCCGGACCGCATCCGCGCGCAGTGTGAAAGCTCTAACCCAGTGTTTCTCAACCTCTCCTGCAGGGACCCCCTGACAGGACATGTTTTTGTTTTAACCCTGAAATGGCACACCTGATTCAATTAGTCAGCTACACATTAAGCCTTTGAGCCTTTAACTAATTGAATCAGGTGTGTCATTTCAGGGTTAAAACAAAAACATGTCCTGTCAGGGGGTCCCTGCAGGAGAGGTTGAGAAACACTGCTCTAACCTGTTAACACGGGTGCGGAAAAAATACGCACCAGATACGCACTGCAAATGGAGTAGCCTATATGTGAAACGTGCTTGACACTGACGCTTTTTCTGTCAGTGGTAGAGTACCGGCTACATGCGAAAAGTAGCTGTACGCAAGAAAAAGTGCTGGTACGCTTAAGAGTAAAATGCAGAAGTGTACCGCCCCACTTCGAGCACTGGTCCGAACGAAGATGCGATGCGAAGTCAAGTGGCTGTTTATGCGAAGTTCTACCTGTTTACAAATATGATTGTATTGTTGTACTGTTTTTTCTTTGGTTAAAAATAAATATGTGTTTATTTAGCATTTTTGTTTTGTCAATATGTGCCAGTGGTGAGTTCCCCAATTGATAGGCCATAGGTCCCAGCTGCTACAATGATTTTTTTTTTTTGCCCCCCCTGGCTCGAATGTCAAACTCCGCCTATGGGTAAAACGCCCCCTACGCTGAGGGGTAAAACGCCCCCCAGGGGGCATAGTTTATCTCTATCATAATTACTATAATAACATATTTTTGTCTATCAAATCCTTTGTTTTACACTAAATGCAGTATAACTAGGTGGTAAAATCAAAATATTTGAACAAAACATGAAAAAAATTGCCTCAAGTGAGCATAGCTAGCTAGCTTGCTAGCACAGTTAGTTCACTGATGGCAGGTAGTTACATTTGGCTATTTTGGACATTCCTGAAATAAATATTAACATATATACATGTTGATACATTACTTGCCTTTTACTTTTAGAGATTAAAAACTATTGTCTGTTAATTTTGCTGTTGATCTGAAGCAAACTGGTTGGTAAGAAAGGGGGCATTTTACCCCACCTTGGGGGGCGTTTTACCCCACCGCTGGGGCAAAACGCCCCCTTTGTACAAAAATATTTTCAGTCAAAATACTAATTAATTATGAAGGCTGAGAAATTTTAATATTTGGTGAATAACTCCTGCCATAGTCACTCAAAACCGGGATGGCAATTCTAGTCACATCTATGTTTTGTTTCACTGTAATGTCACATTTTCCTTAAGGGCGGCGTTTTCCCCCACTCTACCCTACTCTTTAACTCACCAGTTAAGTTGAGCTTTCTCATAATTTTTTTCTATTGATTTGGGTGGGTTTGTCCCATCTCCAATGTCAATTCTCTTTCTTTTACGGTCCTGACGAGAACATCGGTCTCCTCGGTTGTGAACCGCTCCTGGCGCGCGCCTGGTAAGTGCGCCATAATAATAACAATCCGCCATGCAACATGCGCACCTGCTCTTAAAGGGTATGTTGGATGAAGCTCTGATTGGTTTATTTCACGTTACGCCCAAACCACACCTATGAATAATGAAGCTACTTCAGACCAACCCCTTTTAGATTTGCGCCAGGCGCAAGAGGCATTTATCCCGCCGGGAAAATAGCAACTGCGCCGGGATCCGCCCACAAAGTTACTTGCGCTTTGCGCTTTGACACTTGCGTTTCAGATCGTTAAAATAGGGCCCTATATGTCTACATTTCTGTCAAAGGACTCAAGACTGCAGTTGTTTGGAAGTTGATGGTACACTTGACCCTGTGAAGGTTAATGTTCATCAGGAAAACACTTTTCACCAGCAGTCCTGTCCAGTCTGGGTGAAAGCCAAGCCTATGCAACTTGGTGAAATTGTGGCCTGTACTATTTGCAGAATGCAGAGACGTAGAAGAACTATGTGCATCATGCAGGGGATGTAATTTGAATGTTGAATCATTAAATCAAGAAGCATTTTGGACATACAAACTGGAGAGCGTTTGAGCAAATGAATTATTTTTAGTGTTGGGAAAATGAAAGTCAGCGTGGAAAAATGACTACAAGTGGAACAGACACATACTCATTCATTATAATTGATGATGGCTTTCTTATTTTAAGCGTTTTCAGCAAAATCATTTCTCCCTCTCGTATCTCTATAACAGCAGATTGAAGGTCACATATGCAATATAATGCAATGCTGGGATCCAAAAGCATTTTTGGGGATAAATTGCAATCCAAGAGACTAAGTATGTATTTAATTATTCATGTAATTTAATATTATTCCTTTTTTCTTTCTTTCCTGTTCCATCCTCTTCCCTCTGGTAGTGACCAGGGGTTTTGCTGTGGTAATTGCAGAGCTTCAGAAACATGCAGATGAACCTCTGAAGGAAAGGAAAGGAATGAAAGAGGAAGAGGAAGAGGGGGATAGACTCATAATTAGCTGCTCACCTCCATGGCTCTCCGCAGGCATTTCTCAGGAGGACTCCTTCCCTCAATTTCTCTGTGTGCCACGACACCACTATATTCACTTTAGCATGAGGTGGATCGCTATCACTGCCACCGGTGAACAACACTTTGGGAGACCTGGAGGAGAAACTTTGATTTAGAGCACTGGCTGCGCTAGACTCAGGAAATAAAAGCTAGTTGGACATGAAATAAATACCAATTTTACTTTAGGCTTTTGGCTCTTTGTATTAAATATAGTATAAGCCACAAAAAGAAGGGGGAAAATATCACTATTATTAAACAAATATTCTTAATTATCAAATGATTATTTGGTCATTTCTATTTAATTGTTGATTCATGTTATTTATCTTATAATTATTTATTAGATATTCTTTCATATACCAATATTGCTTCATAATTCATATAATTGTCAATAATCTTGCTCTGCAGGTCTAATTCTTTTTTACAAATGACAGAAATCAAAAGGTGTTTGTGTGTAAAACAAGGCACAGCAATATATCTTTGAAAGACTGAAAAAATAAAAGTGAGCCGCAAACTGGGAGCAGTTTTTGCGGAGGTTATAACATACTAAAGGGAAAAGGAAACCAATTTCAACTGGATGACATTCATTTCCTTTAAGGTGCCAGCGAGGATATAAAAATTGTTTTTTAATATAACATTCTGCACTGCAAAAGGTTGTCAGCGGCACGTTTGGTATATAATGTGTAGCTTTCAAATTTTCCGCATCATGTCTCATATGCTTCTCATATAAACGGTCTTCTTGCAAGAATAGTTTGGTGCTTCTTCAACTTTCATGACAGAGGGTTTGATTTTTGTTCCAATGAACACTGTAAAAAAGATTTTTTTGAAGCTGTAAATAAAATAAATATTGTTGGAGTATGTTTTACAAGAAAATGCTTTTTTTAGCTTATTTTCTACGTGCATGTTAAGTATATATTTTAATATATTTACATTTGTCCCAGATCCAGAGTTCAATGTTAAACTATAAAAATGCATGATAAAAATGAATTAATACATGCTAAATTTAATAATTATCAATAATTATGATAATTTAGGAAAAAAAATGGAATAAACAAACTTTCTCCATATTTACTGTTGAAATTATTCAAATTTTCACACAAAAAATACCAATTACGACTGTTATTGTGCCCATAGTTGAAGTAGCACTGTGATCTCAGCTGGAAAAGATGTTGCTAGAAGAACTACTTCTCACAGGTAGTTGAAATTCTCAGTCTTGATTTAAAACATTTTTTATCATGTCTTCAATACAAGTCCTATATGTCCTATTTGCATTTTGCATCCCTTGAGCTGAGTTAACATAATTTTCAGACCTAGACACGTGTGAGCCATTCAGGGGTGTGTTTCCCAAAGCCAACTATGGTCGCAAGTTCCGTAGTTACCAACACAATTCAGCGGAACTTGCGACCATAGTTGGATAACGATGCTTTTGGAAAAGCGCACCCTAATTTCTGAGCTGCTGACTCGTAATTTCTCAGATGCTGATGAAACATCAGGAGGATGTGGTGAAATTTCACACCTTATTCCATCTCCTAAACACATACCTCTCAGCCAAAGATCCAATTTCCCTGAAATGATGGGTGGAAAACCTCACCAAAATGTTTGGCCCTGGGTTAAACCAAAACCACCGGAGGCTCGCTTTCTCCGTTTCATTCTTTGTGAGCAAGCAAGTCCTCCTTATTGCGGGGCTGGGGGTAATAGGATTGCCTTTCACACCAAAGGTCTCCTACAAAGGAACAGGGGAGGAAGGAAACCAAGGCTGTGCACACACTCACACTCTCTCACACATGCACAAGAGAGCCCGTCACACATGGCGAGCAGTAAAGCAGTGTATTTTTTTAGAGCTTGGCTCAACTACGGAGAGTGATGGGTCACCTCAGCAGAAGCTTAGCTGGGATATCTGGAAGGCCAGAAATGACAGAATGAAAATTGCGCACACTGCAGCTATTAGAGGAAATATTCCATTCTCTGAGGAGAAAAGTCAAGTCAAGTCAAGTCAAATATATTTATATAGCGCTTTTCACAATACAGATTGTATCAAAGCTGCTTCACAGTATCAATCAAAACAACTTAACAATGTTTGTTTATTACTGGAAAAAAAGACATCCAAGTTTGGTAGAGCTGATCAATGGTATGATTGGTTAATTAATTTGAATATCCCCAACTGAGCAAGCCAAAGGCAACAGTGGCAAGGAACCGAAAAACTCCATCCAGTGACCTAATGGTGTCCTAACACCCCATCAGTTGACCCAATGGAGAAAAAAACCTTGGGAGAACCCAGGCTCAGTCGGGGGCCAGTTCTCCTCTGGCGTTTATGAACTAGAGGCCGAATTTACAGTAACTGTAAGATAAAAAATTTATATGAATGCCTGGCTAAATAGATGCGTCTTCAGTCTAGTTTTAAACTGGGAGAGCGAGTCTGAGCTACGAACAATATCAGGAAGGCTATTCCAGAGCTTCGGAGCTAAATGTGAAAATGCTCTGCCTCCTTTGGTGGATATCCTAGGAATGACCAGAAGACTCGAATTTAGTGATCTTAAAGAGCGCGATGGATTGTAAGGCGATAGAAGATCCGTTAAATGACTGGAGCTAAACCATTTAGAGCTTTATAAGTCAAAAGCAATACCTTGTAATTAATACGGAACTTTATAGGTAACCAATGAAGTGATGATAAAATCGGTGTTATATGATCATATTTTCTTGATCTTGTAAGAACTCTAGCGGCTGCATTTTGGACTAACTGTAGCTTGTTTTTTGAAGATGCAGGACAACCAGCTAATAAAGCATTACAGTAATCTAGTCTCGAGGTCATGAATGCATGAACTAACTTTTCTGCATCAGAGACTGATAGCATATTACGTAGCTTAGCAATGTTTCTAAGGTGGAAAAAGGCTGTTTTTGTAACATATGAAATATGCTTTTCAAAAGACAGGTTGCAGTCTAATGTAACACCCAGGTCTTTTACTGTAGCGGATAAAGTAACAGGGCATCCTACTATGTTAAAGTCGTGCTGTGAAGGGTTTTGTGGACGGTTTTTAGAACCGATAAGTATTACCTCTGTCTTGTCTGGATTTAATAAAAGAAAATTACGCGTCATCCAATCTTTTATATCTTTAACTCAATCTGTCAATTTGGATAATGTAGCGTATTCATCTGGCCGTGATGAAATATATATTTGAGTGTCATCAGCATAACAATGGAAACTAATTCCATGTTTCCTTAGAATATTACCAAGTGGCACCATATATATTGAGAATAATAAAGGGCCTAACACAGATCCCTGCGGCACTCCATAGTTTGCAGAAGTTATGATCGATTTTTCTCCGTTTAAGTAGACGAAATGGTAGCGGTCAGATAAGTATGACCTGAACCAGCTTAATGCTTGTCCTTGAACACCAGTGTAATTTTGTAGCCGATCTAAGAGTATTGTGTGATCTATAGTATCGAACGCAGCACTAAGATCAAGTAAAACTAGTACTGAGATACAGCCTTGGTCCAAAGCTAAAAGTAAATCATTTGTGATTCTAACAAGCGCAGTTTCAGTGCTATGATGTGGCCTGAATCCAGACTGAAACTTTTCATAGATGTCGTTTTCTTCCAAGAAAGAGCCGAGTTGAGCGGACACAACTTTTTCTAATATTTTTTACATAAATGGAAGATTCGAAATGGGTCTGTAATTTGCTAGGTTATTTGGATCTAATTGTGGTTTCTTAATAAGAGGTTTTATAACTGCCAGCTTGAACGTTCTTGGAACATGACCTAAAGATAAAGATGAGCTAATAATATTGAGAAGAGGCTCTTCCACTATAGGTAACACTTCTTTCAGTAATTCAGTTGGTATAGGATCTAATAAACATGTTGTTGTTTTAGATGAAGTGATAAGTTTATTTAACTCTTTTTGTTCTATGTTTGTAAAGCATTGTAATTGTTCTTGCGGGGTGATAATTGCGGAAAAAAGAGAAAAAAGAAAAAGAAAAAAAAGAGATAGACTCGACAGCTATGAGCCTAGAGATTTCCCTTCTCAGTGATCCTTATTTATTTATTTATTTATTTATTTATTTATTTATTTGCTTGCAATTTTTTTTTTGAGAAAGATAGATGTGAATTTCTTATTACTCTCTTGGAAGCTTTGTACTTGAAAGTGAAAGATAAAACCGTCTGTTTGGAAGTACAGGATTGTGGGAAAACCTCTACTGTACCTTGACCAAGATCTCACCTTGCATTCAAAGATTATATATTGATTTCCCATCATTAGCAAATTGATTCACAATCAGTTTCAAATTGATTAGATATGTCAGCCTTGGATGTGATGGAATGAAAATAGGGTTTGATGTTACCCTCAAGTTGCCTCATTATCATAAATGCAATCTGTTTTACAAGCCGCATGCTTCAACCTGCGTCAAACGGTAACCTTGAGGAAGGATGAAAGAAAGAGAGGTGGATTAGTTAATGAAACTGGAGAAACAAGCAGGCGACGATTTAGTTGACAAGCTTCTGCTTTTAAAGGGATAGTTCATAATAAAATTATAAATTCCTTACAATAAAAATAAATGGTTACCATGGCTGTCCCTGGTCCCAAAATACATTCACTGCATGGAAAAAGAGCAGCATGGACATACAGCTAAATGTCTTTCTTTGAGTCCCACGGAAGAAAGAAAGTTATACAGGTTTGGAATGACATGAGGGTGAGTAAATGAATTATTGGGAAGACTATTCCTTTAAATCTAGAAATATAAGCAGCCTAAGGCATAAGGCAGAGCGACAGAGTTCTCTATTAGTTCTCACTGATAGCTGTCTTGCTCTTTCAAAGTCACGGGGCAGAAAAAACCTGCAGGTTAAACAGATGTGTCTGATAACAGTACCTTATCGCATCCCATCGCTTTCTTTCCAAGGTTGATAACTTCATGTGGAAACCTTGAGGCCAAGTAAGCTGGATGTGATAAACTACAATGATAAATATCTTAAATAAATCACGTTTGAAAAAGTGTGGGCCTATGTTTTGTCCAAAAAAATTATCCAGCTCATAAACTTAATCTTCAAAGATCTAGGACAACAAAGGAAAATATGCAAACAAAACAAAAAAAATCATGCATTCAAGTGTGCATTTCAAATGGTGAAGGTTGATATTATTATTATGCATTTTATTTATAGGCGCCTTTCTTGACACTCAAGGTCACCATACGTCATCAACAAGACAATAACAATATTTAAGTAAAAACAATGAAATACAATACAATTAAAAAAGACAATGCAGTTGTTATCAGAGGGAGTAAGCTATTCTAAACAGATGGGTTTTGAGTTTGGATTTAAAATGTGAGAGGGAATCAATATTACGGAGATCCGGTGGAAGCAAGTTCCAAAGCTGAGGAGCAGAGCGGCTGAAAGCTCTGCTCCCTATAGTAACAAGGCTTACACGGGAAACAGAAAAATGAATGGAAGAAGAGAATCTAAGAGTGCGAGCGGGTGTGGGTATATGGAGGAGGTCAAAAAGATATGAAGGGGCAAGATCATGAATGACTTTAAAAGTGAGAAGTATTTTATAGTTGATACGGTAAATGATGGGAAGCCAATGGAGCTGTTGTAAGATAGAATTGATGTGATGAATAGAGTGGGTACGAGTGATAATACGAGCAGCTAAGTTTTGGACCAGTTGAAGTTTATGGAGGGTTTTATGTGGGAGGCCAAACAAAAGGGAATTGCAGTAATCTAAACGAGAAGTGACTAAATTATGAACAAGAATGGCAGTGGAGTGAGGCGTGAGGAAAGGACGCAGACGGTTGATGTTTCGAAGATGGCAGTAAGCAGACCGGGTAATATTATTAACATGAGACGTAAAAGATAGGGTGCTATCGAAGATGACACGCAGACTCTTAAACTGATGGGAGGGGGAGATGAAGGAGCTCTCAATGGGATTTGAAAAATTATGGAGTTTGTTTAATGTTGATCTAGTACCTATAAGAAGCAATTTTATTTTATTGCTATATATATATATATATATATATATATATATATATATTATTATTAGAACGGTAAGATTTTTTATTTTTTAAAAGAAGTCTCTTCTGCCCAAGGCTTAATTTATTTGATCCAAAAATACAGCAAAAACAGAAATATTGTGAATTTTTTTTACAAATTTAAAATGACAGTTCTCTTACGAGAGTATCTCTTGTACTGCGTAATATTTTACGCTGTGGGGAAAACCTCTTTTCCACGAGATATTGAAACCAAAAATTATCCTTAATTTTGAATTAATGTAAAACGCTGTGCAGCAGCATGCAGACATAGGCAGGACAGCTTGCGCGCCTATTGGCTGCCCTGCGGCAACAGCAGCAGCCTATCGAGAGAGACGCTGCGTGACACATATCCAATGGGGGCATTACGCGCCCATTTCGTCACGTCCCGCCAGAAAAGGCGTGGTCTCGCCCTGTAAATATTGCTCGAAAGGTTGGTACACTGATTTTCATCTCTTCAGCGAAGCATCACGCATCGCTGGATCCGGAGTGAGAAGCCACGCCGTCTGAGAAAAAGCACACAGCGGGACGAGCCATTGAGTCTGAAGTCGCTGGCATCGCCGCCGTACCTGCTACGCTTTCCGGCGTTATATCCTTTTCAAACTGTGTGTGTGTGTTCGCCGCTGCGACACACATTTTTTCACTGTCTCTCTCTCTCTGCTAAAAGAGCTGCGTCTTTTTCAAGATGCAAAGATCCTGCGGCTCGTGCCGAGCCACACTCAGCGTTGGGGACCGTCATGTTATCTGCGTTTCCTGCCTGGGTGAGGATCATGCAGCTCTCGCTCTCGTCGACGGCGGATGCCCTCACTGTGAGCTACTGCCTATGGTGACTCTGAGGACTCGCCTGGCATCCTTCTCAGAGCCTGCACTTCAGCCCGCTGTAGCGCCGCGCCGTAAAAAGCGCCGTGCTCAGCGCGCTCCCGAGCCTTCTCCTGCCCGCCAAAGCTCGCCGGTTCGCCCGCCAGCTTCGCCGGCATCTCTCGAGTCCCTCACCGACGGACAGCGGCCGCCGTCTGCCGCCGCTTCCTCCATTGAGGTCGACGAAACAGCCCCGAGCCTTCTCCAGCCCGTGATAGCTCACCGGTTCGCCCGCCAGCTTCACCAGCTTCACTCGAGTCGCTCGCTGACGGACAACGGCCGCCGCGCGCCGCCGCTTCCGCCATTAATGACGACGAGATAGCTGCATCTGTAGAGAAGGCCAGCTTCAAAACCGCGGCTAGCTTTTTTTACGTTATAAGAAAGCTACCCCGCCCCCGCCCCCCGTGGGCATGCGTCACCGGCGAAAGAGTGTGTTTTTAGTCCCGCCGAGGCCGGACCAATCTCCATTTCTCAAACATTTCTCAGCTCCTCTTAGTTTGAGCAGCTGAAAATGTCAATATTGCAGCAATGAGCCTGTTGTATTACACGCACGCCTGCAAAGAAACGCCGACACACACAAAACTGTGATGACGCTCTTTATCCGCTCGGGCTATTTTAAGCATTTGTCGCTTCCCCCTGTGGCTCAGTGGCGAAACCCAAAGCCTTCGCACGGGAGACCCGTGTTCGAGCCCAGCTCTCGCAGCAGATAAAAATTTAGTCTCACCGCAGCCAGACTTACACCCAAACTTTTCACTCGTTCAGTTCCGAGAAAATGCGACTGTTCCAGTGTATTTTGCAGTAAACAAGCCGGTACCATGGCCCGCTTGCCTGCACACAAGTGCCGTTTCCACGGCGACCCAGAAAAATCATGTAAGCAGTGTATTTTCTGGTATTCCGGCCACAGCCGATGGTGTTATGAGTGTATTAAAAATGCCACAGCCCAGTGTTCATTTCTACACACAAACACAGCCCGCCAAAGTGCAGGGCTCGCACAAATGAGTTCGACTCATGTCAATTGTGCATTAATTATAGTGAATGTGCCCACAACCCAGTGCCCACAAACACTACACACTGCATGTGCCACGTTTTCTGTAAAAGAAACCAACACACATACAGTCAGCTAAGGCCCACGGTGTTTAAGTCTCGCCGCGGCCAGACTCTACCGAAACTTCTCGTTTGTTCAGTTCCAAACAATGTGACTGTTCCAGTGTATTTTGCAGTAAACAAGCTGGTACCACAGCCCGCTTGCCTGCACACAAACGCCAGTTTTAAGGCGACCCAGATAAATCCCAAAAAGAGTGTATTTTCTGGAATTCCGGCCACGGCCGATGGTGTTATGAGTGTTGTAAGAATGCCCACGTCTCAGTGCCCATTCCCACACGCAGACACAGCCCGCCACAATACAGGGCTAGCACAAATAAAATCGACTCATGTCGATTGTGCAATAAATGTAGTGTACGTGCCCACAACACAGTGCCCACAAATACTACACGAAGCATGTCCCACGGTTTCTGTAAAAACTAAACCAACACATTTTCAGTTGGCGCGAGCCGACAGTGTTCTCAGTGCAGCGAGTGTGCCCGCTATCCCACGCCCACATTCCCTCACAGACATGCCGAACCCCACGGGGCTCGTCCCGCTCGCCTTCTCTTCACAACCCGTTAGAGAGAAGCTGAGCGCGGTCGGGCTGCCCGCTGTGATCAGCGCACCCCCCGCCTCGCACACTACAAACACAGTGTCTATTTCTCAGCACACCGGAGCTCTCCGGCCGCCGCTATACCGCGGCCAGAGCCCAGATTTCATTCTACCTCTAGCTATTCATGCAGATGCGTGAGAAAAGCTTCCCGGGGTATCAGAATGGGTGCTGAACACTATAAAAAGAGGCTATTCGCTGCAGTTCGCTCGACACCCCCGCCTTTGCACGGCGCGAGTCGAAACGACGGTAAAAAACAAGTATCTCATCTACTTCGAGCCGAGATTTACATTTACATTTTACATTTAGCTGACGCTTTTATCCAAAGCGACTTACAATTGCTATATATGTCAGAGGTCGCACGCCTCTGGAGCAACTAGGGGTTAAGTGTCTTGCTCAGGGACACATTGGTGTCTCAGAGTGGATTTGAACCCGGGTCTCTCACACCAAATGCATGTGTCTTATCAACTGCGCCATCACCACACCTAGATAGCGAAACTACTGAGCAAAGGGGCTATAGAACCTTTATCTCAGGCTCAGAGCGAAGGGGGTCTATACAGCAGGTATTTTCTGGTACCGAAAAGAGACGGGGGTCTCAGACCAATTCTAGATCTGCGGCGGCTGAACAAAACGCTCACGAAGCGTCAGTTCAGAATGATTACAACCAGGAAAATCCTTGCGCAAGTGCGCCAAGGAGACTGGTTCATGTCAATAGATCTGAAGGACGCTTATTTTCAAATACAAATAGCGTTATGTCACAGGCAATTCTTGAGATTCGCCTTCGAGGGCCAGGCATACCAATACAAAGTCCTGCTGTTCGGCCTGTCCCTGGCACCCCATACTTTTACGAATGGCATGGACGCGGCTCTCGCACCCCAGAGACTTCAGGGCATGCGAATTTTGAACTACTTGGACGATTGGCTGATTCTAGCTCGATCACAATCAGAGCTCATAGAACACAGGGCCACATTACTCGAACATCTCGAGAATCTGGGTCTCACAGTCAATTGGGCGAAGAGCTCGCTGTCTCCCAGCCAGAAAATATATTTTCTGGGAACAGTGCTGAACTCGCTATCTATGACAGCGCATCTGTCGCCAGAGCGCGCACGGGAAATTCAGCGCACCGTGAAATCTTTTCACCGCGGCTCGACTGTCCAGCCCAAGAGGTTTCAGAAAATGCTGGGTCTCATGGCCTCAGCAGCTTCAGTGCTCCAGCTGGGTCTGCTTCGCATGCGCCCACTGCAGCTGTGGCTGAAAGCGCGGGTTCCGACCAGGGCATGGACCGCTGGTCGGTTTCTCCTCCGGGTCGATCTGAAATGCGTCTCAGCTTTGGAGCCTTGGAAGAAAACCGACTGGTACCAGTCAGGTGTGAGTCTGGGGACATTCCTTCGAGCGTGAAGGTGGTGTCCACGGACGCCTCCACCTCGGGATGGGGAGCGCTGCTCGAGGGCAGACCGTTCTTTGGCCAGTGGTCAGAATGGGAAAAGTTCCTACATATAAACTGTCTGGAAATGATGGCAGTCGACAACGCGCTGCGGCGCTTCTGTCCCCAGATAAGGGGTCACCACGTCTTGGTCCGGTCGGACAACATGTCAGTGGTGGCGTACGTAAATCGCCAGGGTGGCATCAAGTCCCGAAACCTTTACAGGCTAACAGAGTGCCTCCTGGTCTGGGCTCAGCACAACCTGCTTTCACTGAGAGCAGCGCATGTGCCTGGTCACCTGAATCTGGGACCAGACAGGCTGTCCAGAGACAATGTCCCAGCAGGGGAATGGTCGCTGCACCCGCAGACGATCCAACTGCTGTGGGAGACATTCGGCAGAGCGCAGGTGGACCTGTTCGCGTCCCGCGAGAACGCTCACTGTCCGAAATATTTCTCCAAGAGCAAGGACGCGCTGGCCCACGTTTGGCCCCGCTGTCCCCTCTATGCTTTTCCCCCCATCTCGCTCCTGCCTCAAGTGCTGGAACGGATCAGGGAAAATGGATGCCCAGTGCTGCTTGTGGCTCCGCTCTGGACAAACCAGGCGTGGTTTCCAGTCCTGATGCGGCTGACCAGCACTGCCCCGTGGCCAATACCATTGAGGAGAGACCTCCTCTCCCAGGCCAAGGGCTCGATTTGGCATCCTCGCCTGCAACTATGGTCGCTACACGCATGGGCCATCAATGGGTACCTGCTATCCTCCCGGAGGGAGTGCTAAACACGATCACGCAGGCAAGGGCCCCGTCTACAAGACGGCTCTACTCCTCGAAATGGTCTGTGTTCTCTGCCTGGTGTCAAGCTCAGGGCTTTTCACCCGTAGACTGCGGGGTCTACTTTCCTTCCTTCAAGAGCTTCTGGATAAGGGCAGGACCCCATCCACGCTCAAAGTGTACGTGGCGGCTATAGCAACGTTTACAAAACCTGTGTCTGGCCAGTCACTGGGGAAGAACGACCTAGTCATGCGATTTCTCAAGGGAGCTCGGAGGTTGAACCCTCCTAGACCTCCTTCAGTCCCAGTGTGGGACCTTTCTACGGTTTTGGAAGCCATGAAAGTTGCCCCGTTCGAGCCAATCCATTTGTCAGACATGAAGCATCTGTCTTTCAAAACGGTGTTTCTTTTGGCTCTCGCTTCAGTGAAGCGCATAGGGGACTAACAAGCGCCTTCAGTAAGCGCATCATGTATGGAGTTTGGGCCTAATGACTCAAAAGTCATACTCAAACCGAGGCACGGGTACGTGTCCAAATCCCTCAACACACCATTCAGGGCCCAGGTGATTTACCTGTGCGCTCTCTCGGTTCAAGATGAGGAGGAGGATGCAAGTCTCCTTTGCCCTGTCAGGGCACTGAGAGCTTATGTGTCCCGCTCGTCTGCCTTCAGGCAGACCGAGCAGCTCTTCGTTTTGTTTGGCGGACGTTCCAAGGGACTGGCCGCATCAAAACAGAGCCTATATAGATGGATAGTCGACGCCATAGCACTGGCTTACACTTCTAAGGGCCTGCAGTGTCCTTTGGGTGTCAGAGCGCACTCCACGAGAGGCGTGGCCTCGTCGTGGGCATGGTATAGTGGCGTTACCTTGCAAGATATCTGCAGGCTCTCTTCTCCGACTCTCTGTGAGTCTATGGTGATTATGAACTACATGAGCCCCGGGCTACTGCCCTTGGGACTTTGGTGTCGGATCCCAGTACGCACGGCGTTTTGCATTGTGTTCCCCATAGCGTAAGATATTACGCAGTACGAGAGATACTCTCGTAAGAGAACGTACTCGGTTACTAACGTAACCTCGGTTCTCTCTAGAGAGGGAACGAGTACTGCGTATCTTGCCGTGCATACACAGCTCTGGTTCGCTTCGGCGATGAAAACCAGTGTACCAGCCTTATCGAGCAATATTTACAGGTTGAGACCACGCCTTTTCTGGCGGGACGTGACGAAATGGGCGCGAAATGCCCCAATTGGATATGTGTCACGCAGCGTCTCTCTCGATAGGCTGCTGCTGTTGCCGCAGGGCAGCCAATAGGCACGCGAGCTGTCCTGCCTATGTCTGCATGCTGCTGCACAGCGTTTTACATTAATTCAAAATTAAGGATAATTTTTGGCTTCAATATCTCGTGGAAAAGTTGTTTTCCCCATAGCGTAAGATATTACGCAGTACTCGTTCCCTCTCTAGAGATAACCGAGGTTACGTTAGTAACCGAGTACGTTCCCTTTCAAGGGAACTCGAGCTGCGTTTGAGACGCGATGGGAACGCTCTGCGTGATTACGTCGTGAAGCACGTGTAAAATCAGTCCACTGGAAGCCCACTACGACATAGGTGACGTCATAGACCAGGAAACTATAAAGCAGCCCTGAAATCAGACCGCGACAGCTTCTGTACCTTCAGCAAGCGCTCTCTGTATATCTGTCCTTGTCTATTTATTGTTGTCTGTCAAGCCCAATATATCTATCATTATTATGGCGAGCAAGCAAGATTATAGACGGTGTGTTGTTCCCTGCCCTCGTTATATTACGGGTGGGGACACACGTCAGCTTTGTGTTGCTTGTTTGGGAGTGGAGCATGCCCAGTCAGTCCTCGAGGGGGCTGATTGTGAGCATTGTATGAGTCTATCTATGAAGACGCTCCGCTCTCGCCGATCGTTCTTTGAGGAGGACGGTTTGGTTCGCGCTCCCCGCGCGGGTCCCGCTGTTGCCAAGTCACGGCGGCGACTCGCATTTTGGGGTTCGCAAACGGATCTGAGAGCGTGGGTTGGGACGGGCCCCGCCCTATCTCAGCTTTCACCTGCAGATCCAGTGTGCTGCGATTTCCAGTTCCGAGGAATTGGTATCGTTAGTGTTTTGTTAAGAAAAAGTGAACAAGACAAATAAAAATATTAAGAAAAAGGCAGATGTTTGATTTTTCAATAAATAGGCAGCTCATAACTCTGTTGAATAAAGAGGAGCTTTTAAAAGGAGGTTTTTCTAATGCTGTTGCTAGTTAAATATTTACTGGACAGCTGAACATTATGAGAGTGAAAATAAAAAGAGTTTATTAGATGAAATATATCTAAAAAAACAGGAAAACTCTGTATCTCAGCCTCCTCGTCGGGGACTACTGTTTTTTTCCCCATCTCCACACTGAGGTGTCGAGATCGTGGAATAAACCGGTTTCTATTTTATGTGTTTAATACCCAAACGTCTAACTAGAGTAATGTTATGGGTATTAAGTATCATGGTATGACAGTGCCTTGGATTATAGAGACGCTTGCGAGCTTTCTCTCTCCCGAGTCGGCGTCATCATTTTTAACCCCAACGTTACCCACCAGCCATCTTTAATAATAAATAAATGTTATTAGGCAGTACTGGTGGGTAAAGTATTTAAGGACATAGATGAATGTGAGGATGTCAGCATTGACTCTATTCGAGAATATATATATATATATATATATGTTTATATGTATACGTTTTTCTGATATAAAAATAAAGAAAAAGAAAGATAAAAATGTCTGTTCTTCTGGACGCTCCGCTTTCAAGAAAACTAAACCTTTCAGTGGCGTTCCAGAGGTTTCTTCCTCACCAATCTATGTTCCTGAAACTGGCATAGAGTGCAAAGAAGAAGACCTGATGCCGAGGCTATCAGGCTTCTAAGGGTGGTCCCCTCCGGGGTAGGGACGGTTTTGAGAAATCGTTTCTCCTCGGCGCCCTCTGGGGTGCCACTCTCTGAGGAGGGTCGCAGCCCTGCCAGTTTGGTTGTTCCCTGCCGGTTCGCCGTTCAGGGCACCGAGGTGTCAGCGTCCCCATACGATCCTCCGAGGAGGGTCGTAGAGCAGTCAGTTCGGTCTCCCTGCCGGTTCGCCGTTTCAGGGTGCCGAGGTGCCTGCTTTTTCCTACGATCCTCCGAGGAGGGTCGTAGGAACTAAGCTAGTTAGAGGTAGGCAAGATCTGAGGACGGTCGTCATCTCTAATAAAGCTTAGACAAGAAGTCCTGTCGAATGAAAAAAGAAAAAACGCCCTCTGGGGTGCGACTCTCTGAGGAGGGTCGCAGCGCTGCCAGTTCGGTTGTTACCTGCCGGTTCGCCGCTTCAGGGCGCCGAGGTGTCAGCGTCCCCGTGCAATCCTCTGAGGAGGGTTGTAGAACGGTCAGTTTGGTTGTTCCCTGCCGGTTCGCCGCTTCAGGGCACCGAAATGATTGTTCAATCAAATCCAGAGGCCAGTCTCGAGAGACTGGTTCCCTTATCGGAATTTCTGGCAGTGTGGAAACTTCTGCCAAATATTTCTCTATGGGTCCTGCACATAATAGAAAAGGGTTACAGAATTCAGCTCGGTTCTTGTCCGCCCAGATCTCAGGGGGTCCTCCCTACGGTAGTGTACTCACAGCAGGCTCTGGTTATGGAGCAGGAAGTACTGACACTTCTTCAAAAAGGAGCTATAGAAAGGGTTTCTCCTCCCAGCAGAGAGTCAGGGTTTTACAGCCGTTACTTCATTGTTCCAAAGAAGGATGGAGGGTTGCGTCCTATTCTAGATCTGCGCCATTTAAACAGCAGAGTTCAGAAACTCAAGTTCAGAATGCTTACACCCAAACAGATTGTATCACAGATTCAGTCCGAGGACTGGTTTGTCACAATAGACTTGAAGGACGCGTACTTCCAAGTATCTATCCATCCGCATCACAGGAAGTTCCTGAGGTTCGCTTTAAAAACGGGGGCGAAGCATACCAGTATCGGGTTCTTCCATTTGGCCAAGGTTTATCACCCCGCATCTTTACAAAATGCGTGGATGCAGCTCTGGCTCCTTTGAGACTTCAGGGCATTCGTGTATTATATTATATTGACGATTGGTTGATCCAAGCTCAATTTGAGCATATGGCAGTTCGGCATCGAGATGTCGTTCTGTCTCATTTAAAGATGTTGGGGTTGCCACTCAACGCCAAGAAGAGTGTGATCCTCCCAGCTCAGAGGACCACTTTTCTAGGTGTAATATGGGTTTATCTAGGCCAGTCACTCACTGTGAAACAGTTTCAGACTATGGGTCACATGGCAGCTGCGTCCAACGTAATTACTTTTGGCCTTCTGTACATTAGACCCCTGCAGTGGTGGCTCAGGACCAAGGGGTTTTCTCCGAGGGGAAATCCGTTTTTGCATGATCAAGGTCATGCGGCTATGCCTACGTGCCTCGGTCATGTGGAAGAACCTTGGTTCCTCGCCCAGGCCCAGTGTTGGGGGTTTCTTGTCGACGCATAATGCTATCGACGGATGCTTCCCTCACAAGTCGGGAGTGATCATGAGTGGTCGCTCGGCGGAGGGTCCGGACAACACACTGACAATCTCGTATATCAGAGCAGATATCCTGTTGAGGCAGGGGCTGAGGCCCGGGGAATGGAGACTTCACCCCGAGGTGGTGGAGCTCCTATGGGAGATCTTTGGTCAAGCTCAGGTCGATCTTTTCGCATCATACGATACAACCCATTGTCCGCTATGGTTTTCCCTCACATATCCAGCTCCTCTCGGACTGGACGCTATGGTGCAGGTGTGGCCGAGGCTGCACCTGTACACATTCCCCCCGATATTAATGCTCCCGGGAGTTCTGCTGGGGTGCGACTCTCTGAGGAGGGTCGCAGCGCTGCCAGTTCGGTTGTTCTCTGCCGGTTCGCCGCTTCAGGGCGCCGAGGTGTCAGCGTCCCCATGCAATCCTCTGAGGAGGGTTGTAGAACGGTCAGTTCGGTTGTTCCCTGCCTGTTCGCCGCTTCAGGGCACCGAAATGATTGTTCAATCAAATCCAGAGGCCAGTCTCGAGAGACTGGTTCCCTTATCGGAATTTCTGGCAGCGTGGAAACTTCTGCCAAATATTTCTCTATGGGTCCTGCACATAATAGAAAAGGGTTAAACGGAGTTGTGGAAACGGTGGGCTTGGCCTCTGAGGGGGCCCAGCTCATAGAATCCGGTCTCTCGACTGAGGTTGTTGAGACCGTCCTTCAATCCAGAGCTCCTTCCACAAGAAAACTATGTACATTGAAATGGAAACTGTTCTCTACATGGCGTGGAGAACGCCAACTGTCGCGGTCTGATTTCAGGGCTGCTTTATAGTTTCCTGGTCTATGACGTCACCTATGTCGTAGTGGGCTTCCATTGGACTGATTTTACACGTGCTTCACGACGTAATCACGCAGAGTGTTCCCATCGCGTCTCAAACGCAGCGTCTCATTCCCTATCAGGGAACCAGGGTTACATACGTAACCTGAGACGTTTTCTATTTGAATATATTTTAAAATGTAATTTATTCCTGTGATCAAAGCTGAATTTTCAGCATCATTACTCCAGTCTTCAGTGTCACATGATCCTTCAGAAAATACTCTAATATGCCGATTTGCTGCTCAAGAAACATTAATTATTATTATCAATGTTGAAAACAGTTGTGTACAATTTCTTTTCAGGATTCTTTGATGAATAGAAAGTTCAAAAGAAGAGAATTAATCTGAAATAGAAAGCTTTTGCAACATAATAAATGTCTATACTGTCACTTGTGATCAATTTAATGCATCCTTGCTGAATAAAATTATTAATTTCTTTAATTTCTTTCCGGAAAAAAAGTTTTCCGGTCTAACTGACCCCAGACTTTTGAACGGTAGTGAAAATGTTACAAAATCAATTTTTTCTTCTATTTCAGATAAATGCTGTTATTTGAACTTTCTATTCATCAAATAATCCTCAAAGAAAAAGAAAACGGTTTTCAACATTATAATAATAAATGTTTTCCTTCCCTGTATTCCAAGAGACCCATTTACACTAAATAGCATCAATATAAATCAATTTACAATACATAAATGACCATAAAGCTAGTGCTCAGAATGTTTATCAGTTAAGACAGTTTCACGACTAAACTTAAAAATCATAACAAATCATAACTAAAATAAGTTAGCAGTGTGGCAATTTTAGTTAGCTACTCTCCAACACTGATTTCCATATGTGTACATACTGTACCATTCCTCCACATATTCTAATTGATTTTCTGACAGACAAGGCCCACATAAGAGATTGTGGGGGATAATGGAGAAAAGCCAAGGAGCAAACACTCTCTCTCTCCATCCTTCTGCTCCTGTTGGCTATCAGAGCCTCTGATCTCAGAAGTCTTGTGAAACATTGTTAAGCATGAATCCCATCCAAGGACTGAATACAGCAGAAACACAAAGCCTGACCCGTTAGCATTACAAACACTATTGATGTCCTACCTGTCTCTTACACTGGACCTGAATTAATGAAACAGAGAGAGAGAGAGAAACCAATGAATGAGTCCTCATGGCAGCTGGAGGCTGCCTTTGTGTAGTTTCCTGAAATATCTGAAGTATCAACAATATGCACTTGCCTATCATTTGTACCAGCAGTTTTAAATGGGATAGTTTGCCCAATGTTCTGTCATTATTTACTCTACCTTCATGTTTTTCCAAACCTGTTTTTGTGGAACACAAATGGAGATTTTTTTTAAAAGATTAATTCAATCATCTTTTCAACACAATTTCTAAAATGTCAACTTTATGACTAATACCAATATTGATTTTATAGAATTGATTTTAAGTGTCAGATAATCAATATGCAGACTTGATTTTAATTATTATTTTATTCGCCCACTTTCAACAACATAATAACTAAATTAACTAAATCAGGGGTGCAAAACTCAGTTCTTGGAAGGCCGTTGCCCTGCAGATTTTAGTTCCAACCCTGCTCCAACACAAAAAAAAATGTCGACAAATATTTTTGCTGGCGATTAGTCTTTGATCTCACATGACCTATTTGAAAGGCCTGCAATAACACGGTTTGACCAGTGGGGCGCTGTAATGCAATATTGTAATGCAACCCTCCTGGATCCAAACCAATAGAAGGCATGGCGCTTCGGAGTGCAAACGAAGCTGAACCCGTAGAATGTGGGAAGGTTTAACATAACTACAAAAAAAAAAAATTCTGTCATATGCAGGGCCGCCAACTCTCACTCATTCAAACTCACACAATTGACACTGTTCTCACGCCACACGTCCCTTTTTCTCACGCAGTGAAAGGTACATCATAGAGCAAAGAGGACACGTACAGACAACACGCTTACAGATAAGACAGAGCACGTTACTTTTAATATAAAAGAATGTCTCAGCTCAATTTTACAATGGAATTCAAACAATACATGTGGTTTTGGCACTCTTTAATGTGGTGTGACAGATCGCTATAGTGCCTCAGGTCAAGCTGCACGTGACCCTATCATCTAGTCATCAAGTTACAGCACGAAATAAACATAAATGAACATCAAAAAGCATGTTGAAAGATACACAATTTACTGAAATTAACCATCTCTAAGACATCAATAAAACAGCTAGTAAACAATATGTTGCATCACATTTACCCCAGGAAAGCCATTCAATGACCATAAACTCGATAGTTAGTTTTTGAGGATAGAGGATCCTCAAAAAATATGCACATTATTACATATTCGTGTTTTTAGTCTTATTAAACAGTTATTACAATTCCCAGACTTAATAACAACACAGTACCAGGATTACGGATGACTTCTGAGGAGCAAAGAAAACCAGAAGGAGATTGGTCAGCTCAATTTGCTCGAAGTTTATTAAAAAGACATTTTCAAAAGCTGAAGTGATTTTCTTGTTTTATTTATTAGTTACAATAGGTATAACTCAATATTTTAACTAATTGCAAAAGTGAAATAATCGATCAAAGCCTACTGATTAACCGGATAAATAATTGGCGATTTGTCGATTAATCGTTTCAATAACCGTTAGATTAATCGATTGTCAAAATAATCGTTTGCTGCAGCCCTATCCAACACGCATGTTCAAATAAGCCAGAAAAACTTGATTAGCTATGTCAGGTGTGTTTAAGGGTTAAAGCTAAAAGGTGTGTTCTGCTCTCTAAACGCTCTCATGGCACTGTGATGTCATACAGCGATCGGTCTACTTCAAGTCGAACACACTTAATCTCTCCAGGGCAATAGCTGAGGTCTGTTGGGTTCTGCACCCCTGATCTAAATGAACTAAATGATATATGGGATTTTTTTTTATATATATATATATTACATGGAGAAATGGACCATATACTACTTTACTAATTTTTCCATATTAAATCAAAGGTTACCTGAACACACAGCAATAGCAAACTTGTCAGTAAACAGACCATTTTTAAACATCAAGAGCATTGATTCATGCAAAAAATAATGTATTTCCAAAATGATCAACCATTAATCATGAAAAATATATATGAAATACAGATAAATATATAAATATACATTTCATCTGCCTACAACAGTTGTGTATCATTCTTGTTACTTTGGTATATTACACTAAAAGCACCGGTAACGCCATTGAGCGCCAACCACAGCCTCCAATTAAATTCATATCATTTGTACATTTTCCTGCTTCTCATAACTCCTCTGACCCAGGTTCAGGTTTGTATTATGCACACCAGGATGTACTTCCATTAGTTTAGGATGTGTTATCCTGGCATTTCACTTCTAAACATGAAATCTAGTGGCATCAAAGCCCGCCTCTGCCCTCTCTATTCCCTGTACTGAGCCTCACCCTGTTTAATGGCTGAGTGAGCCATTCTCAGATCCATCTAGAACAATCCACATTGCTGCTCCGCTTTGAACTGGTGAGTTGCTTCCACGCCTTTGATTTACGTTGCGAAGGGGCTGTGAAACCCCATGGGAGACATGCTCGATTGGGTGGCTTAGTGTGGGTGATCTCATGCATACATACACATATATATGCACGGCCTAACACATCAAGAAAGGAGAGCACATGGACATAATGTCCACATATGGCAGGACAGACACTCTTACGCTTCAGAACACACAATCCCCTTCATGCTGACAGAGTCTGTCTGTGCCTGCTCATCATTACAGGCCCTTGTAATCATAAATTACAACCCATATCATAAATATATGGATTTGTTTTTATCTTTATATAACTGCTTGTTCAATGGAAGATCCATATGAGAATAAAATAGTTTGCATACTGGGTTGAACAGAAGTGTATTAATCATATGCCCCATCTCCTACTATATGGGAAATACATACTGTACATGATTAACAGTAATCATACATTGGCTATAAATATGGCAATACTTATTTACCAACATCTGCCTTTTAAGCAAATCAGGTTGAACTAATGAATTAACCTAATTAATATACATGAGTCAAGTCTTATATTCAGATTATTCTAAACGTCACAAATTTGTACAAATATAGCTTGTCTTGGGACACATAGAGTGCATTAACACAATACACCCTAACATTATTACCCTATGATGTAATTAAAAAAAAAAAGACATGTATGCCATTTTATTATATAGGCCTACTTTATGTATGGGAAAATGTGAAATCATTATCACAAAATAAACCTTGACACGGTGATCAGGTCTTGAATGATTTCATTTTTGATAATGACTTCATATAAAAATATTGTGATAATGACTGTACATTATCCTGCTTAATACAGGAATACCTGGGAAGTAATAATGGGTAAGTAATACCCAATATTTGGGGTAACGCATTACAAGTAATGTGAGTTATTCAATCAGATACTTTTTCAAGTAACAAGTAAATGTCAGGGAAAACAGACGGATCCAGTAGCAGGTAACAGAAATCTTTATTTTTGCTCTCAAAAATTAGCCCAGGAAAAATAACAGAAATACAAAAGAGAAGAGGAAGTCCAAAAAGAGTCCACTGGGGCAGGAGAGCACTTCTCAAAAAACAAAACAAAAATATAGCGTCACCCGACGCAGTGTCCAAGTCACACTGAATTCCCAGTACAGAGGAGGACCGGGGCGGTACATCCAAGTCCCAACAGAAGAAAACACCTGGGCAGGCAGTAGAGGAAACCAGGCCTGGAGACAGTGGAAGCAGGACAAAAATCAAAATGCAAAAACAAAAAAATCACACTTGGAGTCTGAAGCAAAGAGAAGCAAGGCAAGGCTGAGGCGAGGCAAGGCAAAGCAAGGCTGAGACGGTCACAGGAACAGCATAACACACAACAGCGGTCTGACAAAGGACTGAACACAAGTGGATCTAAAATAGGGGAGAAAATTAGGGATTGACTGACAGCAGGTGTGCAGAGAACAATGATAATTAAGGGTAACGAGTGGGAGGGGAGACGCCACAATGACAACAAGCACATGGCTAGCTGTCAAAACAAAACACGTGCTCAAGACAAAGGAACCCAGAGAGGAGACAAAAACAGCAGATCAGACCGAAGTCATGACAGTACCCCCTGAAAACCTGAAGACAGACTCGTTGAGGCCCCGATCTGTCTACAGAACTCTTTCCAAAACCGGGAGACAAATTGGGGTCCTCTGTCGGAGACCACGTCCACCGGAAGACCATGGATCCGGAAGACATGGTCCACCACCACCTGAGCGGTCTCCCTGGCGGAGGGGAGTTTGGGTAAGGGGATATAATGGGCCGCCTTGGAGAAGCGGTCCACCACCGTCAGAATCACGGTGTTACCTCTCGATGGGGGAAGACCAGTGACAAAATCAAGGGCCAGGTGAGACCAAGGGCGAGAGGGGATGGGCAATGGCTGCAACAGACCAACAGGAGAACGGTTAGACGTCTTATTTTGAGCGCATACAGAGCAAGCCAACACAAACTGCCTGACATCTAGGGCCATGGACGGCCACCAAAATTGCTGACGGATGGTAGCCAGCAACCTCCGAACCCCCGGATGACAGGCTACTCTGGACTCATGCCCCCACCGAAGGACCTCAGGACGCAGCGCGGCCGGCACGAACAACCGACCCTCCGGGCACCCCCTTGGGACCTCCTCTCTCTGAATGGCCTCCCTCACCCGCAGTTCGACGTCCCAGGATAGGGATCCCACCACCACCTCCCTGGAGAGAATGGTTTTGGGAGCTGCCTCCCCCCCGGGACCCTTGAACAGACGAGAGAGGGCGTCAGGCTTAACATTTTTGGAGCCGGGCCGGTACGAGAGGGAGAAATTAAACCGCCCAAAGAAGAGCGCCCAGCGGGCCTGGCGAGCATTTAACCTCTTGGCCGAACGGATATACTCTAAATTCTTGTGATCCGTCCAGACCAAGAAGGGACGCGCTGCTCCCTCCAACCAGTGACGCCATTCCCCCAGAGCCAACCTGACTGCCAGCAGCTCCCTGTTACCTATGTCATAATTTCGTTCAGCAGGGCTCAAACGGTGAGAGAAGAAGGCACAGGGGTGCACCTTCCCATCTCTGGGGAACCGCTGGGATAGGACCGCGCCTACCCCGACATCGGATGCATCCACCTCAACAATGAATTGGCGTTCAGAATCTGGAAGACAAAGAACAGGAGCAGAGATGAAACGGGACTTAAGGACATCAAAGGCCTCCTGAGCCTGAAAACTCCATCTGAACGGTACCTTAGGAGAGGTGAGTACTGTTAAGGGTGCAGCAACCAGGCTAAAGTTCCTGATGAATCGCCTATAGAAGTTGGCGAACCCCAGGAACCGCTGCAACGCCTTCTGAGAGTCAGGGGTTGGCCTCTCGGCCACGGCCCTTCCCTTAGCAGGATCGGCTTTGATCCCCTCCGTCGAAATTATATGCCCCAAGAACGAAACAGACTTGGCATGGAACACGCACCTCCCTCCCTTGACGTAAAGCTGGTTCTCCAGCAGCCGTTGTAGCACCTGACGGACGTGTTGAGTGTGTACCTGCAAGGAGGAAGAGAAGATAAGAATATCATCTAGGTACACAAAGACAAATCTGTTTACCATGTCCCTCAACACATCGTTCACCAGGGCCTGAAAGACAGCTGGGGCGTTAGTAAGCCCAAAAGGTAAGACCCGGTATTCAAAGTGTCCCGTTGGGGTGTTGAAGGCTGTCTTCCACTCATCCCCCTCACGTATCCGGATCAAATGGTAGGCATTGCGGAGGTCTAGCTTGGTAAAGACCTTGGCTCCCTGTAACAACTCAAAAGCTGATGACATCAGAGGCAGAGGATACCTGTTTCTAATGGCGTTGTGTGCTGTGTAAAGTTGATTGTTATTGTAGTTCTAGACTAAATATGAGTATGCATTTATTTATCTCACTTGCACAAGAACAGATTCAGTATTCCTCAAAATGAATAAAACAGTGAAAGGCAAACTCAGAATATTAGGCAAACCTCCAATAATTAAATGTTAAATAATAGAATTATACTTTATGTATTTAATCTCACTTTATTAACCAATATCTTTGCTGCTGACCTTTGATGATCCAATTCAATCATACTTATAAGCAAAAATCTTTGTGTGTACAGTATATTATAACCCTATTTTAGGTTTTACTAATCTTTGTAGGTTAATTTGGCCCATTTGGTTCAATTTTTAACTATGAATTCACAGCAAATTCAGTTTAAAAGATTTTGAATTAGTTTGGATGCACATAATATACAGAAAATTTCCACTGACCTTTGAAAGTAAAATTTTCTAAAGTCAGATTAAGAGGTAAGAAGTAGTCTTTCAAAACGGACTTAAAATTATGAACCTGCAGAGCATTATAGACCAATATTATAATTTGGATGCCAAATACCCCCACAAGAATATTAAAACCTAAAATTCCCTATACATTTGTGGGGACCATCCAACTGTTCCAATAAACACTCTAAATAATCTTTCAATGAAAATCTAAAACTGTAAAACGTTTTCTGTGAGGGAGAGATTTAGGGGTTAGGGGGTTATCATTAGCTCAGAACAAAAACAACAGAAGTCAGTGGAAAGACCCCACCATGACCGAAAAACAATTGTGTGTGGACGTACTGCTGAAAGTGATGCCTGCTCTGGCTCATCAATCAGTGATAAATGGCAGATGGCTGGGACAGGACGTGCGCTAACATCATAACGGCGGAAATGCAGCGAGAGCTTTACCTGCTGCTAATCCACTTAGCCAAAGACAAAGCTGTTTTAATCCATCCCTCTCTCCTTCACTCTCTCCCTCTGCTCTGTGATGGACAGAGTAAAGCCTCCCAGTAGGACAGAGATGAAGGCAGAAAGAGCTTACTCTGCATATTTGTGTTACTGACACAAGCTTAAACAGATCGCTCCCTTCTTCTTCTGAATTTAATAAGCAGCAGCAGAATCTATTGATTTTAGAGGATAATTAGTTCAGGGTTATCTGTTTATACACATTGTCCTTTTCTCTCTAGAAAGAAATGGCTTTGTATGGTAAAGTATGTTATTAAAAATAGGAGTAAGACTTGTTATTAAACACTATGACGAACCCAAGTATGTTTGCGGCCAGGTTCTGCAGTTGCATAGCCATATCATAGGATGTTCGAAGAACTGCATATTGCTTATTCATGTTTAGTGTTTTGGTCGTTTTGATTATACGAGCATCATGTTTTTGTTAGGAGCTCCATTAGGAGAAAAGGCTCTTAAAATCAGGGTTTTTGTGATGTGAACCAGGCATTGTTTTTACGAGAGCAATGTTTACAAGGACGTTACATTCAAAACATAACATTCAATAAAAAGTGAAGGACATCATGTACTCTACTCTGTCATCTGCAGTGTTCTTCTCAGTGAAATGATAGCAGATCTAATAAATTATTTCCTGGTCGTAAATAAGGTGGTCAAAGCTTTATCCACCTTAGCCTAGTGACTAAGGGGCTATTTACACGACACCGTTTTCAACTAAAAACAGAAGATTTTTTATGCGTTTTGACCGTTAATTTACACAACATTTTGGCATTTTGGGTGCCTGACAATGATGTCGTCTGTATGCGGAAAACTCAAAGGAAAAACTTCTCCGTTTTAAGCCTTTCGTTGTCATGTAAACGTACCCTTAAAGGGATAGTTCGCATCGATTTACGCAAAAAGAGTAACCCTTGAACTTGACGCACAACATAATGGCGGCAATTGACGCCTCTCGCGGTTCAAACACACAGGACTGGGCAACCACGTTCGTCATTACGTTGTGCGTCAAGTTCAAGGGTTACTCTTTTTGCGTAAATCGATGCGTACGGCCGTCTGCTGGAAGCTAGTTATTTTAGTCGATAAAGTTTTAAATATGGATATTTTTCTTACACGAACGCATCGCTTCACTTCAAAAGGCCTTTATTAAGTCCCGGAGACACGTGGAGCACTTCAATCATAGATGCGCTTTGATGGACTTCCAAAGACAAACAGCTATTCACTGCCACTATGAAAATAGGAAGAGCCAGGACATTTTTTAATATAACTCCGATTGTATTCGTCTGAAAGAAGAATGTCATAAACACCAAGGATAGCTTCAGGGTGAGTATTTCATGGGCTAATTTTCATTTTTGGGTGAACTATCCCTTTAATTTCTTTTTTTTTTTTTTTGTATGCATTACATTTTTCCCCACTATAGGTCATGCCATATAGAATCATGACACCAATATAAATGATCAGTCTTTTATGATTTATATACAGTTTCAGTCTGTGGCATTACAGAAATCTTAGATTAGTTTATAAACTATATGCATAAACAACACTCCTTTCATTCAAGCTGGTGGGCCATTCTCAGTGGACAGGAAGCAGTGTTCTGTTGCTGGGCAGCCTTCAGAGAATTGATCATGAAATCATGGGGGAGTGAGAAGACTGATCTTTCTATCAGAGATCTCGGCCTCCATTAGGGGCTCTGAATTAATGAGCATCAGATGGAGCTCATCCAGTCCCAGATAAACCACAATATAAAACTACAGAGAAAAAAAAGTTTGGGTATTGGGAGCACCGTCTCTCTGATTAAAAAGCATCCAAACTTTGGTGATTAAATAGATAGTTACACTCTCATGTCATTCCAAACCTGTAAAGAGAAATGTCAAAAATAGTTACAATTTCAGTGCGTTTCTCACACAAAGCCTTGACTTAATAACACAAAGTCTTTAAGCATGAGTATTATAGAGTCCTTTTAATGGAGCTTTCTGTCACATTTGTGATCCGCAGAAGAAAGGAAATCATACAGTTTTGGAATGACATGAAAATAATGACACAATTTCCATTTTAGGAGAATTCCTTTAAAGCAAGCATAAATGGCAATTTAAAAAATGCTAATAGTAAGTCCTGTAGATACAGTGGACCTCGGCACACTGTCCTTGTGAGCTCGGAAGGGAAGCAGGTGTGACTGTCTCACTCTTCCAGAGCTCTTGACAACAGAGGAGAGAGAGGAAGAGATCATTTAGCCCTGGATACGCACACTGAATACTGAGACGCAGCAGAAGAATCGGCTATTCTGCTTGTGGGTGCTGAGGTGCCCTTTCGAGTTGCAGAGATCTGCCAAGTGAAATGCACTGCCAATGTGTCAGGAGTTGCAGTGAATACTGAGACAGAAAATCAGGTCTAGAAGATGGGAAGCAACCTTGATTACAGAATGCTCTGACATGCAGTGCCTGCATTGTCCACTGTGGCTTCTAAAATTGCTTTATTTTCCTTTGAAAGCGACATTTCTTGGGGGTATGTAGGTGAAATATACAGGTCCTTCTCAAAAAATTAGCATATTGTGATAAAATTGTGATTCATTGCACACCAACTGAAATATTTCAGGTCTTTTATTTTTTTAATACTGATGATTCTGGCATACAGCTCATGAAAACCTAAAATTCCTGTCTAAAAAAATTAGCATATCATGAAAAGGTTCTCTAAACGAGCTATTAACCTAATCATCTGAATCAACTAATTAACTCTAAACACCTGCAAAAGATTCCTGAGGCTTTTAAAAACTCCAAGCCTGTTTCATTACTCAAAACCGCAATCATGGGTAAGACTGCGGACCTGACTGCTGTCCAGAGGGCCATCATTGACACCCTCAAGCAAGAGGATAAGACACAGAAAGAAATTGCGGCGTGGCATGGAGGCAATCAGCCTGTGGCACTGCTGAGGTGTTATGGAGGCCCAGGATGCTTCGATAAGCACGGCCTTAAGCTCATCCAGAGTGTTGGGTCTTGCGTGTCTCAACTTTCTCTTCACAATATCCCACAGATTCTTTATGGGGTTCAGGTCAGGAGAGTTGGCAGGCCAATTGAGCACAGTAATACCATGGTCAGTAAACCATTTACCAGTGGTTTTGGCACTGTGAGCAGGTGCCAGGTCGTGCTGAAAAATGAAATCTTCATCTCCATAAAGCTTTTCAGCAGATGGAAGCATGAAGTGCTCCAAAATCTCCTGATAGCTAGCTGCATTGACCCTGCCCTTGATAAAACACAGTGGACCAACACCAGCAGCTGACATGGCACCCCAGACCATCACTGACTGTGGATACTCCAGTGCTGCTTCTCTGTAGCCCAGGTCAGGCGCTTCTGCCGCTGTTTCTGGTTCAAAAGCTGCTTGACCTGGGGAATGCGGCACCTGTAGCCCATTTCCTGCACACGCCTGTGCACGGTGGCTCTGGATGTTTCTACTCCAGACTCAGTCCACTGCTTCCGCAGGTCCCCCAAGGTCTGGAATCGGTCCTTCTCCACAATCTTCCTCAGGGTCCGGTCACCTCTTCTCGTTGTGCAGCGTTTTTTGCCACACTTTTTCCTTCCCACAGACTTCCCACTGAGGTGCCTTGATACAGCACTCTGGGAACAGCCTATTTGTTCAGAAATTTCTTTCTGTGTCTTACCCTCTTGCTTGAGGGTGTCAATGATGACAGGAGTCTTGCCCATGATTGCGGTTTTGAGTAATGAAACAGGCTGGGAGTTTTTAAAAGCCTCAGGAATCTTTTGGAGGTGTTTAGAGTTAATTAGTTGATTCAGATGATTAGGTTAATAGCTCGTTTAGAGAACCTTTTCATGATATGCAAATTTTTTGAGACAGGAATTTTGGGTTTTCATGAGCTGTATGCCAGAATCATCAGTATTAAAACAATAAAAGACCTGAAATATTTCAGTTGGTGTGCAATGAATCTAAAATATATGAAAGTTTAATTTTTATCATTACATTATGGAAAATAATGAACTTTATCACAATATGCTAATTTTTTGAGAAGGACCTGTATATGGTCATATAATATATGGTATGTATAATATAAGGAGTTTTGTTCATATTTCAAAGAGTTTCCCAATCAGACCAAAGAATATATTCACAATTACTGATAAGCAAGTCCAAACAGAATCCGCAGAATTTCGTCATTTTTCTTAACTGATATTGGGAATAAAATGCATTTAAATATGGAACTACTACATACTGAAAGCTTAATTCATTCTAAAAATATTTTATGACTTTAAAGGGGTGGTAAAACACGATTTTACTTTTCTAACTTTAGCTAGTGTGTAATGTTGCTGTTTGAGCATAAACAACATCTGCAAAGTTACAGCGCTCAAAGTTCAAAGAAAATGGAGATATTTGCTTTTAAAGAAATAAATTTCTAAGGACTACAGCAAACGGCCGGTAGGGACTACACAACATTCCTCCAGGGTTTCTGACGTCAGTAACCCCAATATATACATAAACCCCTCCTCTGAGAATACTAAATAAGGGCGAGACCATTTTTGCTTTGGAGAAGAGTTGTTGTGGTATACTAGGCCGTTGTTGCCGCAATGCCGTCGAAACGCTGTTATTTTTATCCGGATTGCAGGTTCACTTTGTTCAGCCTTTCTATGGTCGGGGGAGTTAGGGATCAATGGTTAAAAATTTATTTTTAACAAGGTCCCTCATAATTATTACCCAAATCTCGCTCTCTGTGCTGCACATGGAGGAAAGCTTCCACAATCTTCGCGAGTTCAATGCAGGATTCGCACAACGGCTTGTCCTGAAAGATGGAGCAGTTCCAACTTTAAGAACAGAAGCTATTGTTTACGGGCCACAACCTGTAAGTATGATTTATTTTTCGTCGATGTGTTTTCCTGCAATAGTTCGTATTGTTAATTGTACGTTGCAGCAAGGAAGTAAACAAATGACAACGCTGTTTGGCTCTGCAAACCAGCTGGTTAAATGCTCATTCATACCTAACGTTACAAACTTTTTTTAAATCTCAACAGCGAACTTGGAATTAGTGTTAATTCTTCTTTGATAAGAGCTTTTATGTATTGTTTATCTACATGCTTGTTTATTTACAGGCATGCTAAACATGGTTCTGTGTTTGATTTGGCTAACTTACTGTAGTAACGTTAAAGCCAATGTTTAGATTTCGTTTTGGGTTAATAGTTCTGGCGACAGATATTTGGCTACAATCGTTCTAAAAATACAAAAGTAATGGTGCCATACAGTCAGTAACGATCACTATAAATCCGCAGTCTTTACTCAGAAAATCCCTTTGAGGACTGTAACGTTAGTATAATTTGTTAGAACGATTATATGAAATTCTTGTTTATGAATATAAAGCTTATTTTTTGTTATAGTCATGTGATCCTGCCATGTGTTCCCTTGTCTTATGTGCCATGTTCTGATTGGTTCATTGTTCACAGGTGTCCCATTGACTTGTCATTAGTCTTGTGTATTTAAACGCTCTCATGTTTGCCACGTGTCCTTGTCAAGTATTGTTTGTGTAACCACTGTTTGTAAGTGTTTATGTTTTGAGTTCATTGTACTGGATTGCATTATGTTTTGCCCATTCAATAAAAACTAAAACAGCGTTGGTTTTAAAACTAAGCATTTACATATCATTTTAGGGTACGTTTACACAACAACAATGTACTAAAAAATGTAAAGTTTTTCATTGAGTTTTTCGTGTAGAGATGACATCGATGTCAAAATAATCATCAAAATGAGTTCTCATTGGTTTACATTACAAGCTACAGTATCAGAAAATCATCTTATTTTTTGGCCAAATAAATAACAGTTTGTCTGTTATTTTTTTAACAATTTGGACTCCCACTATATCAAAATATACAAGCCATAAAAGCTTGATGCATCAGATATGATACCAATTATACAAGACATATTCAAACTTTTTCTTTTTTTTTAAGATTTTGTCTAAAAGTACAATTAACTGTTCCATTTTTTAACAATTATTACTTCATGTCAAGCCTTAAAGGGTTAAAAAACATGACAAAGATATTCCTCGTTTGCAGCAGTATCGGACACACACAGCCAGGGGTGCATTTCCCAAAGCCAACTATGGTCGCAAGTTCCGTCGTTACCAATAGAGTTCAATGGAAATTGCGATCATAGTTGGCCAACGATGCTTTTGGGAAACGCACACCAGACTGATACTTTTCACATCCTAACAACTACTAGTGAACATATTTTACCTGAATTAGGGATAGTGTACAGTCCTGCAAAATTCTTCTTACTGCCACTTTTTGCTGGTTCAGCTGATATTTTCTCTGCATTACTGCCTGGTATTTTGGAAAATCTCAGCTCTCAGTGCCTCGGCCCATGCTGTCCGCGGTGTTAGGCAGTACAATAGTGGTCATTGCAATGATGATGCATGCAAGATCATGTCCTTGACAACTGTTCATTTGTAAAGAGAAAATGTGCAAATCACAACACAAAATACTTATAATACATTAAATCTGGAGTTGGAAATATTGGTAGAAATTCAGTGCTCAAATATACATCCATGCATTATAGTTGCCACTTATTTTGGTTCATGTTTCATGTCGGTCATGTGACTCCTTGTTATAGTCATGTGATCCTGCCATGTGTTCCCTTGTATTATGTGTCAGTGGCTGCGTTCCAGTCCAAAATGGATTTTTTCCCTTTAAGAATTTGTTTAATGCAGCATCCAAATGTATAAAGGTGTGTTTGTGTTGTTTTATATAAAAAAAATCTACTTAATATATCATAGAGTTGTTTGTGGTGGAGAGGATTAGACGAGATCTGCGGTGACGTCACAATCGTGTTGCATTGTGGTATATGAAGCTGCCTGAAGTGTACATATGAAGTAAACTCGCTCCCTCGGTCAAAATCGAGGGAACGAGGGTCTGTCCATATAAACTTCCCTTGTCCACTTCATGAAGTGGAACGCACTTCAAAATGGCGGCAGGGATTCCCCCGAGGGGAAGTGCTCAGGGAAGTTCGCAAGTGCGTGTCTAAAAGTGGACTGGAACGCAGCAATGTTCTGATTGGTTCATTTATCACAGGTGTCCCTTGTCTTGTCATTAGTCTTGTGTGTATTTAAGCCCTCATGTTTGCCACATGTCCTTGTCAAGTATTGTTTGTGAAACAACTGTTTGTAAGCGTTCATGTTTTGAGTTCATGGCACGTCATGCTTTGCGTCATGCATTGTTTCATCTTGTTCTGAATAAATGCTGAAGAACTTGGGTTCTTCAAACTTGCCTTCAGTGGACTTACAATAATCTAGTCTCCTTTATTTTTCTTTTATACTGTGATACCATTAGTGTCAAACGACATAACCAGTGGCATCATATGCCATATCGGTTGTATGTGCTCTTGAGAAGCAGGTGCATTTTCTTCTTTTTCTTTTCCAGACACCAGTCTCTTGACCCCCTCAACCTCATCTCTTAACTGGGTCACTCATTCTCCTTCATCAGAGCTTTTGTATTGATGTGTGATGTGAAGTGTCAAGCTATTCATTTCATGTTTCTTACATTGAGGAGTGATGCGTCTCAGTCTTACACGTCAGCGTACGGCAAAGTGGGGGGAAAAACCCAACAAAAGGCATGACAGGCTATGATCTAATATTCCCATCATTATAATGAAATGGTGATAACAAGAAAAGCAGATCCATCCTGTCTTCCACATTCCTGTAATTGAGCACTGTGGATCATTGTCCCTGCTCTCGCAGGACTCTGATACAGCCGTATTATAATAACGACCTGGAGGCAACACAAATTTAATGGCGTTTGAGAACATTGTGTAATCTGGTTGTGGCAGATAGAGATATATGTCATGAAGTTTGAGTCATTATATAAATGTTACAATGCATCTCGCAGAACAATCCAAAAGAGTATGCGATTAATTTGACAAAGTCTTGATACAATGGCTAAGGTTAACAGAAAAACACAATTAAGGAATGCCTTTGAAAACTTTGAAATGGCCAAATCAGATTTCACACTCAATGTTTGTATTATGTCAATTGTTACAAGGCAAAATAGCTCTTTCCTCCAACATAATTATTCATCTTGGCTACTGGATAGATTATGGAGTCTTTCCAGTAATAAACTGGGTCACTTAGCATGCTGTTCTATACATACCAATGAAGGAGTCAAACTTTGTGCTAAATCTGTTAAAATAGCTTTCTTCAGTAGGTATTTCAACACATTATTGACAACACTGTTGCATTTTCTATTTAAGATGTTTTTCCACTGCCACTGGCCAACTTAAATTTCAATAGCAATAGCCAAAACTGAAATATCTACATCATAGGGTTATACATGGATTTGAACCATGAGAAATCACACCGGTTTTAGCTTGTACTGGTAAATCAAACTCTCCTCAACTTGGAAGAAAGTGCTAGTGCACTTACTGCCCTCTAGAAAAACTAACAGCAGAGATATTGTTCAGAATGATCAATAACAGTCATATCTTTTTACCCAGCAGTCTAAAATGGTACCCAATCATATGAATTAACATTGGACAGCAACATTGTCGGTGCTCAAAACCAATGTTTCAGGCAGCTCAATGGTGCGGAGTAATAAATCGCACCAATTTTGCATGCAGTATTTCCAAGGAAAAACCTGCATCTTATTCAGAAACCAACCAATAATCCAGTTTAAGCTGCTAAATGTGGTAAAATAGTACTTTGTAATTAATGTTGTGGAATTAACGGCCACAGAAAGCAAGCTGTAAAGAAAATTTCATTAAAAAAAGATGTTTGTGTACATTTTTATTGGTCACGGCTGCAGTAATCATCAAATGAGGATCAAATTATAGTGTCTAAAATCAGTTATATATCCAGACTTGTGGCGCAGTTGTAAACCGTAAAGTATGACTGATGGCGGTAATCCATAGATATATAAATTTCACAATGGTCTCATTATAGGGATCAGACGGTTAACGGAACTTGGTCAGGGTGGACGATATATTTAATTTAACGCCAACAAAGCTGTGAAGGATAAACATGCAGTCTGATTAATAGTTTGTACAGTTGTGTACTTTTCCTCTCAGAAATAAAATGGTCCAAAAACTGTCACTGGGTCAGTACCTTTTAAAATGTACACCTTTGTACCTCATTTACCCATAAAGGGTGCATATTAGTGCATATATAAGGGTGCATGTTAATACCTAAATAGTATATATTAATACAGTACCTTTTGAAAGGGTTCCGCACAATGACAGCTTCCATACCATTTTTTGGAAAAATTAAAAAATATATATATATTTTTAAAGGATCAGTGGACCATTTTTTTTTTTAAAATCCCGAACACAAAGACTGAAAACACAGAACTGTACACAAACGTGAAATAAAAATCCATTTACCGCCTGCTTTCCAGCACTATGATAACTGCACAGGTTTGTTCCCTCCTCTCTTCTCAGAGGTTTTTCTCTCAGAAGAAACTGCAACTGTCATTTTCAATGAAGCTGTAAAACCCAGTGGTGCTGTACAGCTTTCTGATTTTCTGTCTTGAGTGGACATAAATGCCATGCAGTCTTCTCTCAATAGGCTCATTTTTTTAAAAACTTGCAGAATTACTTAACTGGCCTCCATTAAACCTATTTTTACCTGAATTACTTCCTATTCCACTAAGGGTTGAAAAGACACATTCCCCAAGTCTCTATCTCTCTTAATATGAAGTAAATGACCTAGATTAAAAAGCATTTAGTTAGAAATGATGATGCTAATTATCTCAATTACCTCTTGCTAGACACTAATGGAATTTTGAAAGCCACCTATAAACTTTTATAACTAGCTTTTATGGCTTTTTTCCACTTTTGAGAGTTATAATCAGTCTTTACTCTACCTGAATGGCTGTCTGATTGGACATGGTTTTTAATAAAGTGATATATTTTGTTCCATACTTCTTTTCAAATAAACGCCCTGTCTTGAATGACCTTGCTGTGGAATTGATCTATTTGTCTAGATTGAGCAGAAGCTGTTGACTCAGAGTCTTTTGTTAGTTGTCGTTCATATTGATTGGCAGTGGGTTCGCTGAATTCACCATTCTCACTCGCAGTGGCTTTCAAGTTTTAGTAAATTCGTCTTTGTGGCGACAGCCCTTCTGAAGTGAGCGACTGTGCATCAAGTGCTGTTTGTTTCTCAGTGCATATTTACTTCCCTCACAATCAATTTCCACAGTTCATTGACTGACCCGAAAATACGCTGAGAAAGACTTGTTCAAGAAAGGCATGATGGCGCTTCAGAATGTATCCAAACAGTCAGCGCTCCTTCAAAGGGCGACTCTTAAGGAAATTGAAATCATACAGACATGGGAAAATAAAATTCTTAGTGGTGAATGCTAAATCCAACTTAATAAAACTATAGTAGACTAGAACTTGGGTCAATGGTCAGTAAGTCTATTGTCAAAAACAGAGTTCAAAAACAAAATTCAATGATCGTGCACCTTGGAATTGCACCAAGTACTGGATTAAAAATATTGCTACAGTAAATATAATGAAATTGTTTTAGATTACTTTGGTTTTCTTGAGGGCCTTTTACAGTCTTATGGAGTATGCATGGAGAATAAAAACAGCCTGCCCTAATTCGAATTCAAATTCGAATTTGTATTCTACCCCGTTTAACAAACTAAGCTTAAGCCGAGTCTCAGACTAAAATGCATGATTGAGCTGTTTTAACTAAAAACAACTTGCACTGGCATATCTTAAAGTGTGTCAGTGCTATTGTTTTGTCTCAAGATGCACACCAGTAATGTTTTTTTCAAAGGCCCGTTTATAAAAGCTACTCAAATATCTTAATTGAACTAAGGCCTAATCCTGACTTAATCTAAACCCTGTCTGTGAAACCGAGCCTTAATATTTTATATTAAAGCTGCAGTCCATAACTTTTGGCGCTTTAGCGCTTAATAAACAGAACTGTTAGCGTCTTGCGGAAGAGCATTTTGGCCAGAGCTACTTCTCTCTGTTTATGTCTATGACAAGTCACGCAGGTACTGGGCTACTCCGCAGTGGTACGACCCATACCAGTCTAAAATAGTCCCAATATAAACACTTATTACAGGTAAAGTGATTCAAGATAAGACAAAAACACTGTTTGGAAAATGGATTCATTATGTACTCGCTTATATACTGTAACGCGGTGCGGTTGAAGTAAAGATGAGGCAGGATCCAACTGCAGCACACGCTTTAATTAACAAACTACAAACTTTACAACAAGCAAGACTGGATACAGGGCTCGGGAACAGGAACAACCAACATCACGTTAAACAATCTACAAGAACTCCCAAAGACAAGACTGAAACACAGGGCTTAAATAATCAGGGACAAATGAGCTAAACAAGGGGGCGTGGGAAATCAGAAACACCTGGGATAACTAATAGACAAGACAGGGAACCATAGAACAAGACAGGGCACAAAACCACATCGTAACATAGCCCCCTCCCTATGGGCGGCTCCCGACACCCATCAAAACAAGCAAAAAAGTTCAGGAGGGCGGTCCTGGGGGAGGGACGGGGGGCCAGGCCCGCACTGGGAACCGGGACCAGGACACGGGCAAGGCGAGCCTGGGCCATGGAGCATGGGTGACCAGGGCGGAGCAGGGCATGCCGGCGGCCAGGGCGGAGCAGGGCGAGATGGCGGCCAGGGCGGAGCAGGTTGTGACGGCGGCCAGGGCGAGATGGCGGCCAGGGCGGAGCCTGCTTGGCACGGGAACCAGGGCGGAGCACACTTGGCAGGGGACGAGGGCATAGGAGGATCAGGTGAAGATAGCACCGACAAGGTCCATGTCAGCGCTGCCTCCATGGCCCTCTCAGGGTACCTACTGCCCCCCCCCCAAAAAATACTTGGGGAAATCCACGGGAGGAACCTCTGGGCTGTAACTGGGTTCAAGAGTGACCTCCCAGAGCTTGAAGGACACAGGCAAGATGAGGCGCAGAGGCGGGGCCGGCAGGGCGAGGTGCAGAGGCGGGGCCGGCAGGGCGAGGAGTCTGGTTACGCTCACCGGAGCCTGGCGAGCCGAACGAGTCCTTCTCCTCTTCCTGCGACAGCGAGTCACTGGGATAGATACTCACTTGGCTAGATTCACTCACTTGGTTTGATTCAGCACTGGACGCACTTGACTCACTTGATTCGGCACTTGACTCACTTGACTCAGCACTTGATTCACTTGACTCGGCACTTGATTCACTTGACTCGGCACTTGACTCACTTGACTCGGCACTTGACTCACTTGACTCGGCACTTGACTCGGCACTTGACTCACTTGACTCGGCACTTGACTCACTTGATTCGGCACTTGACTCACTTGACTCGGCACTTGACTCATTTGACTCGGCACTTGACTCGGCACACGACTCACTTGATTCGGCACTTGATTTGGCACTTGACTCCGCACTTGATTCACTTGACTCACTTGACTCGGCACTTGACTCACTTGACTAGGCACTTGACTCACTTGACTCGGCACTTGACTCACTTGACTCGGCACTTGACTCACTTGACTCGGCACTTGACTCACTTGACTCGGCACTTGACTCACTTGACTCGGCACTTGACTCACTTGACTCGGCACTTGACTCACTTGACTCGGCACTTGACTCACTTGACTCGGCACTTGATTCACTTGACTCGGCCTTTGACTCACTTGACTCGGCACTTGACTCACTTGACTCGGCACTTGACTCACTTGATTCGGCACTTGACTCACTTGACTCGGCACTTGACTCACTTGACTCGGCACTTGACTCACTTGACTCACTTGACTCGGCACATGACTCACTTGATTCGGCACTTGATTTGGCACTTGACTCCGCACTTGATTCACTTGACTCACTTGACTCGGCACTTGACTCACTTGACTAGGCACTTGACTCACTTGACTCGGCACTTGACTCACTTGACTCGGCACTTGACTCACTTGACTCGGCACTTGACTCACTTGACTCGGCACTTGACTCACTTGACTCGGCACTTGACTCACTTGACTCGGCACTTGACTCACTTACTCACTTGATTCGGCACTTGACTCACTTGATTCGGCACTTGACTCACTTGACTCGCCACTTGATTCACTTGACTCGGCACTTGACTCACTTGACTCGTGAAGCGAGGGCTTGTGGAGCGTGGTCTCGGCAGGGCTGGAGTGAAACGCTGGTTCGCCTGAGCAGACGTGAAGCGCGGGCTTGTGGAGCGTGGTCTCGGCAGAGCTGAAGTGAAGCGCGGGCGAGACCGGGCTGACGTGAAGCGCAGGCTCTCGCAGCTTCTCCTCCACGCCCACGGTAAACGAAGAGCCGCTCCACAACAGGGCCAAGTCGATATACCACTTTAAAGACCCGTGCGGATCAGGTTCGGGCATCTGAGACCCGAGAGGTTCCGATAATCCCCCGCGGAAGAAGATCTTCAAGCACTGTGTGCTCATTTGCACGAGATGCGCCAGCTCGAGGAATTCTGTGACATAATCCTCGATGGCGCGATTCTCCTGGCGAAGACGGAGAATCTGGACGTCGACTGGACTCCAGAAAGGCATGGCTGCTGGATCACGATCTGGTGTGTTCTTCTGTAACGCGGTGCGGTTGAAGTAAAGATGAGGCAGGATCCAACTGCAGCACACGTTTTAATTAACAAACTACAGACTTTACAACAAGCAAGACTGGATACAGGGCTCGGGAACAGGAACAACCAACATCACGTTAAACAATCGACAAGAACTCCCAAAGACAAGACTGAAACACAGGGCTTAAATAATCAGGGACAAACGAGCTAAACAAGGGGGCGTGGGAAATCAGAAACACCTGGGATAACTAATAGACAAGACAGGGAACCATAGAACAAGACAGGGCACAAAACCACATCGTAACATATACATTTTTTAAATTTTGAACAAAAAAAATTACAGACTGCAGCTTTATTAATTTTTTATTTTGTTAATTTGTAATATTTTATATAATAAAAGAAATAAACAATAATATCAATCCACTACGAATTCAATTTTGTATGAATCTCAAAGAATTTGTACATCTCCAAAGTTAATTATACACAACATGCTTATGTTTTAGATGCTGTCAATATGTTAATATGTGGACATTGTTGTTCAGTGAGTCTTAATTAAAAGCTCACTACTTCTCACTGGTTTTCAATGTTCGCTAAATGATTGCAGAATATTGCAAATACTTTAAGTATGACTATTGGGTCAGTCAGCTTCTCATTCTTGATGTACACCAGCTATGCGGATTCTGGATCTTTAACTGCTACGTCGCATTGATGGCCACTTAAACCTTACTTTCGGTATGATTTGACTCAAATGAACATTCATTCAATGGCTCCCTATCTCAGGCCTCCTGCTGCACTCCGGCTGCTCAAAGTGTAATTACGTTACTGTATCAAGCGATGTAATAGCACAGACTTTCTTCTCTCGAGGCAATAGGTTTCTGCCAAATTCTCTAATAAATGAATTGCAGGTTTGATGCTTTTGGACTCAGTTACATGCAGGGTTGCACGTCTGCTCTCTGAGCTGCAAAATGAGATTGATCATCATGGCTGCAAGGGGCAAAAAATAGTTTTAAGAGAGATCTTTAGATCTTTAAAGTGTTGTGAAACACTACAACACTTTTTTCCCTGAGATGTTAGATATTTAGTTACTGCACATAATGGAAGGCAACGGTATACATTTTTTTTTTTAAATGCAAAAGCGCACATTTTTTATGCAGCATACAAATGCAAACTACTCAATATTTATTTGACAATTAAATTACAAATATAAAATGACCCAACTGGTTGTCACAACAGGGTAAAAATATTCAGTGAATAATCAATTACATTTCTATAAGCTATTGTATGACATCAGAATGCCTGGAATATAGCATCATACGGATCACTTGCCCAATAAATAGTTCAAATTATTTTCATTTTCGGGTAAATGATTCCTTTAAGGTCAAAAACAGAATGTGGCTTAACAGCGAGCATTAACCTTACATTGTCACAGAGGACGGATCCTAAGAGACAACACAAGAAAGATAAAGAGAGAGCGAAGACTTGCTCTGAGATGTTTCAGTGTGGCACACAGATGAGCGTTCAATCTCAGGATCAAAGCCGACAGAGAGCTCATCGTAAGCAAGATCTAAACTCACGCTGAGGAGTCAAGTGCGTCTCTCTCTCCCCGCAGTCCAGACATGACTGCCACTCTGGAACAGACAGCAGAAAAGGCCACAGGGCAGAGAAGAAAAAAAACAAAAAGGGCCTTCTGAATCCACACACACACACACACATACACACACACACACACACACACACACACACACACCCATTCCTGCTAGATGAGACTTTGCACCACAGGATCGCTTTCCACTGCAAATCTCATTAAACATGCAGCGACTCTGTGTTTCTGCTGATGTGGTGTGCTAGAGATGCAATCTGCATATCTGCATGTCTAATGACAAATTATTAAAGATGGTGTTAAGCGTTTTTAAGACACGAGTCAAAATATATGCTCAGGTTGGTGTAAGGGGGAGGGCGGCATTAGACGGAAGTCTTTGATCTTTTCCAGATTTAAAAAAAATGGCATATTCACAAGGACACAAGCGGTTTCTGTTATTCTCTTTAAATGCACAGCTGCATTAATTTGACCCAATTAAGCTGTTGATCTTTTATTTCCATTTCAGAGATCAAAAACAGTCTTTCTATACTACAGTATGATGCTCTCATGGGACGTAGCATCTTATCATAGATGAGACAAAACCAAGTGGGCCAGAAAAACTCTTCTGTGTAGTCCTAGTTTCTCAAGGTTACGTGTAAAGATAGATCTAGTTTGCCAGTGCAGTGTTGTTGGATGTGGGTTAGTCTTGGGCTAAGTAAGGCCTGTCATTAGAGACATGCTCAAAGTAGCCGAACAGATGGGAGCATTGTTAATTTAAACCCCGGGGAGTCTAGAGTACAGACTTCGCTTTTTTCGTCTGCCTAGACTCCCAATCAGACCCCTCTGACACATTGTGTGTGTTTTTACAGGTTGGTCGTCTAGCATTTCAGCATTGCTGCACTGGAACTTAATGAGAGTTGGATACAGCCAAGTTTTAAAAAAATGGTAGTGACACTTTTAGCTTATTTTTAAGTAGACAACATCAAAAGGTGCAATGGTAAAATCATAAATTCCTTCTAAAATCATACACATTCCTGCTTCAGTAAAAACGGACTGTGTTCCATATGATATATAGGCCTATCTGCATCAGAGCTCATGCTGATGCAGTCAAGCATTTATAATTCATTTATCATTTTACAATAGAATAATGAGCTACCTTCACATAACAACCTCCGTAGAACTGAGATGGAACTCCGAAGTCAATTTAGGTATTAAACACTCGGCCTCAACGAGTTCAAGGAGATGTTATGAAAGAAAAAATAAAGAACATTCTTTGATTTTTGTATTCCAGCCACTGTTAAAGGAACATTTCATCCAAAAATTAAAACTATAGCATTATTTTCCAAAACAACATGATTTTCTTTGTTCTGAAGAACACAAAAGTAGAAATGATGAATTATCAATGTGTTGGTCACTTTTCCAGGCAATTTCTATGCATCAACAGTTTTTAAGGGGACTCGCGGTGTATGTAGATAGAAATGGCTCATTCTAAGGTAATACAAACATAACGGTTTATTATGTAAGGTCTTTATACACCACTGAAAACATAGTAATGTATATGATATTGCATTTCTGTCAACAGATCCTCCTAAATATTACACAATACACCTTTAAGAAAGATTATAAGTTTATATGGAAAGGATCTCAAGCTGATTAGCTGAAGACATTACTTTAGCTTTACCCATTTACAGAAACAAAACTTCCTTACAACTAGTTCCAAAGAACTCTGTTAGAGAGCTACATATGGCAATTTATACATTCAATAAATGACCTTACTCGTCTGTTGAGTAATAAAAATGCCATCGCTTTTACAACATTTCAAATCCCTCAGTTCTCACCATCTCCGAAATGTCCAGCAAAAATCATTGCATAAGTCTAAAATATAAACACTAATAGGCTTATAGGCTTACCATATAGTGAATCATGGTAAGAAAGAAAAAAAACTAATTTTGGAAGGATTAATGATGTATTGACTCAATATTTACATTTTGTTAATTTTGAAAAAAAAAAAAAAGTTACATACTGTAGTGTACCTTTAAATGACCTATAGCTGACAGTTAATTTTCAAATCTAATTTATTTGCAGGGTCTAACTTTTATTATAATTCTCATGGAATAATCCAACTTCATCATATTGTATATTGCATTTGGAACAGCTGTGGAATTGGTGGTGGTGGTCATTGAAAGGTCAGTGTAGTGTATACATTAATATGCATTGCAGTCATAAAAAATCCTGCTTTCATGATACAACATTTCCTTAACATTTGTGCGTGTATGAATGTGTTATGACATGCCTAATAGGCTGCAGGCATGCTCATATAAAACACACTCAACCTGTGTGCTGATAGTCACATGATGTTTCTCCATTTTACGCAGCAGGACTGCAGGCAATCAGTCAAGGAAACTCACAAGAGGGTTGGTCCCTTTATGTAGTAGCACAAAAAGTAAATCACATGGGCTCATAATGTTCTTATATGGACAGTAAAATAGCCCAACTAAGTTTATAGTTTATGACAGCACAAAATGTCAACTTTATATTTTAAATATTCTACAGTCAATTAAAAGGATTGTAATTAGTGATCAGCTGACATTCAGTTTTTCATATAAATACAATTTTATACTAAATACAAGAAAAAAACGTCTCGGTTACATATGGTAACCCTCTCTCCCTGAAGAAGGGAATGGAGACACCACGTTGAGACCGACGAATAGGAATCTCGCTAGAGAGGCCAATCTACTTCGAGTGAAACTAAACGAGCCAATGCACATTGGCGCGCAATCATTTGCATCAGCTGTTCAGCCATGCAGCGCAGGTATATAGTGAGCAGCAGGTGCGATTGCACTTCAGTTTTTTGCTGAGGAGCCGAGCCTGATAAGCTGGCCGCCCTGACGGGCGGAAGCAGATGTGGTGATGGGGCGTAGCGTCTCCGTTCCCTCCTTCAGGGAATGAGGGTTACCATATGCAACCGAGACGTTTTTTTCTTGTATTTACTTAAAATTTTATTTAGATGAAAAACTGAATGTCAGCTGATCACTAATTACAATCACCAGCACTTGCAGGGTAACCACCTGGTCCCTGAAGGGAGTGGTAGGAACCTTGGGCACATAGCCAGGCCGGGGTCTCAGTACAACATGGTTGTGACCAGGCCCGATCTCTAGGCACGATTTGTTGACTGAAACTGCCTGCAGGTCCCCTACCCTCTTGATAGAGGCCAGTGCAACCAGCAGCAAAGTCTTCATGGAGAGAAGCTTTAAGTCTGCGGATTGCAAAGGCTCAAAGGGAGCACCCTGGAGTGCTCAAAGCACCAGGGAAAAGGGGGGGGGGGGGGTCGAGGAGGGTTTAACTGTCTTGCCCCCCTTAAGGAACCTGAAGACCAGGTCGTGCTTTCCTACAGTTTTGCCATCTATGTGGTCATGATATGCTGAAATAGCGGCAGCATGCACTTTGAGGGTGGAGGGAGACAGCCTTCGCTCCAACCCTTGCTGCAAGGAGGAAAGCACGGACCCTATCGAACATTTTCGGGGGTCCTCTCGGCGAGAAGAACACCACTCGATGAACAGGTTCCACTTCAAGGCATACACACATCTCATGGACAGTGCCCGTGCAGAAGTGATGGTGTTAAGTACCTCTGGGGGGGTAAGTCACCTAGAACCTCCGTGTCCAGTCCAGGGACCAGACATGGAATTTCCAGAGGTCCGGACGCAGGTGCCATAGGCCATAGGGTGCCCGTCTCTGAGTCAGAAGATCCTTCCTCAGAAGAATGGGCCAGGGAGGGACTGTCATGAGGAACATGAGTTCTGGGAACCAAGTCCGGGTGGGCCAATAGGGAGCCACCAGAAGGTCCTGCTCCTCGTCCTCCCTGACTTTGCACAGGGTCTGCGCAAGTAGGCTCACTGGGGGAAATGCATATTTGCGGAGGCCCCGGGGCCAGCTGTGTGCCAGTGCGTCCGTGCCGAGTGTTCCCTCGGTCAGGGAGTAAAACAGCTGGCTGAACAGATCAGCTGAACTGCCTGGGGGTGGAGTTGCCATTCTCCAGGGAGCACAGCTCGTGAGAGCTCGTCGGCTACATCGTTGAGCACACTGGGGACATACATGGCACGAAGCGACCTCAGATGCTTTTGACTCCAGAGGAGGAGATGATGGGCGAGTTGCAACATGGTTGATGTACCATGTGTTGTGTCGCAGTGTTGTCCGTATGGACCAGCACGTTCCTGCCCTGTAGTTGCCTTTTTAAGCTTCTCGGACCAAGACGTACTGCTAGTAACTCGAGGCAGTTGATGTCCCAATGCAGTTGGGGGCCAGTCCACACCCCTGACACTGCATTCCTGTTGTACGTGGCACCCCAGCCGGTGGCAGAGGTATCTGTGAACACCACAGCATACCTAAACACCTGTTCCAAGGGCACTCCTACCTGCGGGGAGCACCGAATGAAAAGACTGGTACACACCTCGAGGATGGTCCAGCACGTTCTGTTGGCAGCTCTACTGGCTGCGGAGCGTGAGAGGGATGAGGGTTCCTAGGGGGTTGGTTCCCCAAAGGAAGCGCTCTCACCGCAATCCTCAGGTCTCCCGTGCCACCGACCGAAGCAACCCTCTGGGGAGGGTTAGATCGAGGCTGAGGCACATGGACTCCGCCCCTTTGCAGGAACGAGAGTCTCGACCGTAGCTCCGAAATGGTCATCTTCCCACAATGGATGCATGACTCATCCATGAACGCTGCCTCAGCCTGTTTGACGCCCAGACACACGAGACAGCGTTCGTGACCATCCCGCGATCCTAGGTAACGACTGCATCCAGAAACACACAGATAGAATGTCATCTTTAGAAAGATGCAATATATCTGTGTAAGCTCTTTTGGGGACTGCTATCCTTGATGCTGAAGCACACAGGGGAACGGTCACAGCGAACAGCTTTTGTTTGCTCAAATGAAAACAAAAACAAAAGAGAGAGAGAGAGAGAGAGAGAGAGAGAGAGAGAGAGAGAGAGAGAGAGAGAGAGAGAAAGAGATCACTCGCGCTGCTGCGCTGTGTCGCCCAAAGCAATGGGGAGAGGTCCCGAAAGCTTGCTCGTAGTTTACAGTGTAGACTTGAAGACAGCATCGAAGTGCTCGGCTTCGAAGCAAAAAGCTGAAGTGCAATCGCACCTTCTGCTCATTCAGTGGTTGAAGTGGGATTTGGTAGGTAGGGGCACCCTCAAATTTTGTGTAGGTGCAACAGGGAAAAATTACTCACCGTGGGACAACATATTAAGTATCGTGGTATAGTAATACTTTTTGGGACAAGAGTGTCACTGTGGCACCACACATCACAATACTTATTTACTTGATATTTTAATGGTTTTATTTTGGTCCATCAACACTGATATGATGACGATACTATGTTAAAATTGCTGAACACTGCGCCAAAAATTGAGCCCTGGCATTGTAGCCACATCAGCCCACATTAACCCCCCCCCCCCATATATATATATATATATATATATATATATATATATATATATATATATATATATATATATATATATATATATATATATATATATATAGCCAATTAAAAATATCGACTGACCACTAATTATAATTAATATATTTCAGGCAGCATGACATTTATGCTCAATTAGACCGTACTGTTGAAATGAATAATGCATGAAACGCAAACACAACAATTACATTAACTATTTCGAAAAGGAAAAACATGTCCAAGTACTTATATGTCTATTTTCTTGTTCTCCGCCTGGATAAAAGGAGAAATACAGGGGGTCTTCTAAAGATATCTGGTGCAGCTCAATTTAACCAAGGATCAAATCCTCTGGGAGTAAGTATGGCATGTTTATCAAAACCATCACACTCTCAGTACTCTGCAAGAGATGCACCATAGATACCTTGGTGTTTGAACTGCACGGCAGCTATAAAAGTAGAAAAAATACTGAAATTGCAATGTTTTGCTAAACATTTGGTAAGCTGACAACAAACCAGAACATACAATTAAACAAATCTAAAGATTTTTTATTGATTTCAATTTCTTATTAATCTTCAAATATGGCTCAATATCTTTGATCATGATTTCAGAGGCACTATGTCTTTTCTATGTCCATAAAAAAAACATTTACAATAGACCAGTATCAGCACGAGAAGAAAAAAAGACAGTGACCTATTTTCAGCAGGCTGCTCTATTTTCTTGCACACCTGGGATGAGAATACAAGCCGGCATAAAGTTTGTCTGTTTTTTCCCCTCCTTTTTAACTGTCAGTCGCATACTGTTATGTCCTCTTTCAGTTCACACACATATGACCCATGTTTATCTCCCCAGGTTTTGAGCAGCAGAGCTCCAGTGTTGAACCACTAAACCGAAATGCAGTTGTACAGATGTGGCCTCTGAATACACACAAAAGAAACGAGCAAGCTTAATTGAGCTGGGTAATTGGCCATTATTTACCACAGAGATGACGCTCCCCACCGCTGGCTTTGACACATCTGTAGAGCTCATTAGTGTGAGGAACTCTCTCAAACGAGGCTGGAAAACATGACAAGCTGCTTTGTTTCAGCTGTTATGTAACTGCAGGGTGCTCTCGTGCTCCTAATTGACCTGGATGAAACATGTTTCAATCTCTGTACCTTTGTAGTTAATGGTGGTTGAGTAGGTGGGTTTACAAAGTCAGTGATTATGTGAGTGCTGGACATAGAGTACATCTTAGATTTGACAGAAATAGCAGGCTGTGCTGGCTAGCAGTAAATCTTTTAAATGATTAAATTGGACAAGTTTCAACAAAAAGGACTTTCTGGCCAGTAGTTCAGATTTTAGACATTTTCACTGTCCTACACTAAAAAAAAAAGCTTTGTCATGTAAAAAATAAACTTAACATCAACATGAAACGAAAGTTGCGATTGTATTTTATTTTATGCTGTGATGTATATCCGAATGAAATGGTTTCTCAAGCAAGAAAACATGTAGGGCAGGACTTGATTTTGTCCACTGGGAATTGCTTGGATTGTTGTGGTTTGCTATTGCTACAATCTCATGTGAGTGACAGGTTGTCTTGTATAATGTTCCTAAAAGCAATGTCTTAATTTTTTCACATTTATGTGTATGTTACATTTAAGGGCCCTATCATACATCCGGCACTATGTGGCGCCAGGCGCGACAAGTCTTTTTTACTAGTTTCAGCCCCAAAGCAGTTATGATTTTCACATCCTGCGCCATGTTGTTTCAAATGCATTTGCTGGTCTGAAAACGAGGTGTGTTCGGGCACATTGTTGGCGCGTTGCTATTTTGAGGCAACTGAAATAGACTGTGCCATTAAAAAACCTGGTCTAAAGTCAATGGCACAGTATTTTTTTTGTTATTTAAAGGGCACAGTAGTAATATGAGCCTATAGGCGGGTGCACAGCGCGTGGACACTCTGCTTATTACACACACAGGGACGCGCAGCAGCACAAAAACATGCCAAATATTAAAAATAAAAGGACTACAATGTAAAAGATTATTATTGTCTACATAAAGATATGGTACATAATCCGGCTTTAACCTCACGCATGAGCAGATCCGTTTCCTCGTTAGACAAGCATTCAGTCTTTCCACTTGAAAATTACGCCATGTAAATAGCGAATTCGCCATGGTGCGAGCGCAACTGGCTTTTAAAGGGAATGTGAGATGAGACTTTGATTAGTTTATTGCATGTCACGCCCAAAACACACCCATGATTCATTAAGAGAATAGGGACAACCCTTTTACACCACGCACCGGGCGCGCCGACCATTTTTCCCGTCGTTAAACTAGCAAAAGTGGATTCAGAAACGCCCTAAGTGCACTTGCACCGTGCGCTTTAGACCATGTGCTTAGATCGTTAAAATAGGGCCCTAAATGTATGACGATTGCATTCATAAACCCACTTTTGTTAGAAAACAATCCCATACGGTGCAAAATTTTATTGATTTGTTTATAATTTTCATCTTAATCTAACTGATCCTTCATCCAACTACATGAAATTACGAGACATATTTAAATCAGAATTATTCACCAAATGCGTAAGTTTGCCAGACATCAATAAACAAACGTAAAATTTAGTGACAAAATGGCTAACAGATACAACAACAGGTGTTTTGTGCATATTAAAGCCCCTATATGCAATAACAACTAAACTCATCCAGAACCAACGAGTTTCACATTGAAATTCAGCCCCTGGCCTCAGATGGGAGTAAATGTCTTTCCCCCAGCTGCACCTGACAGCAAGTCTCGGTTCTGTTTACGTGCTTCAGCTCCCATTACAGCCCTGTGCCGATTGCCATCAAAATAGATCTTCAATTTTGCAAGTGGGATTCAGACCTCCATCAAAACAATTGCCTGTCATGCGGAACAACAGTTGGCAATGTTGCATTTGATGAGGCAATCAGTCCACTGATCCTGCTGCATATTAGCAGATCCTAATTACTCAGCATCAGAAAGAACCCTTTAGCATACTGACCATACATTTTCACAAATGGCTGGTAAAAAGTAATTTATATATTAGAATAAAAATATTTTTAGACAGCTCATCGAAATAGCTGGTAAAAATGGATTTAGTAATTACATTCTAAATTTGTATTGCTTGCATGTCATCCAGCATAACCTCTAGGAAAAGTAGTTACCTGCTTTAAAAGCAAAATATTAAAATATTAATAAATATGATAATACAAATATAGTATAAATATATATATTAGAAAAACAACTATTAAAATATGACATAATACTACAATTATATGTGTTGCTACAAATAAAGGCATTTCATTAGCTCAGTTGAAAGAAATCAAGGCTCCCAAACTTTTTGACCAATGAATTTGACTAACGAATCTTCTTGTCACTTGCGATAACTGGATACAGGTATTTCGGTAAAACTTTAGTTTAGGGTCCAATTCTCACTATTAACTTGCTTATTAGCATGCATATTAATATTGGCTGTTTATTAGTACTTATAAAGCCCTTATTAATGCCTTATTCTGCATGACCATATTCTACATCCCTTAATCCTTCCCAATACCTAAACTCAACAACTTCCTTACTATTAATTAGCAGTAATTAGGAGTTTATTGAGGCAAAAGTCATAGTTAATAGTTAGTTGATAGTGAGAATTGGACCATAATCTAAAGTGTGACTGATATTTTTTATGGATTTCACTCATAATTAGAAATTTCCAGCTTGGGAAATATTTCAGATAGCAGAGCATAAATAGGGGGAAAATTTTGCTTTATTTAATACCAAATTCTCCATGACTCCTTTCTCCGATCTTCAGGCCTGGATGTTGCAATTTAAAAATGTCCTGATATCTCCAGGTTCTCCATGACTGTGGGAATCCTAAAGAGAAAATTGAAAAAGAATGAACGCATGCATAGCAAAGTGAGGTATTATGCCGTGGAAATGAAAAAGTAAAAGGAAGAACCCACTCCACTGAAACATGGCCATTTAAAATTCAAAGCCTCTTTCATAGCAGAGTGACTCAACTCTGAAATGCGTTGCTTCAGTAGATCAAATAATAGAATTATGTGCATGTCGACCCCTGTCTTAATTACAGCATTCAAAACATATTAATCAGGCAATCAGAGCAGGTCGACCCTCTGCCAGGAACAAGTCGTGGGGAGCGAACAGAGAACTCTACATTACTCTCATTAGAAGCACTTGGATATACTTGGATGATTAAATAAAATTGTATTAAAAAAAGGATGAGGCACTACTGAGCTGCTCTGACAGACATGTAAAATATGGTATTCTCTTGCAATCAGGGAAACCTGTGAAGACACATTGTGCAGTCCACAATGGGGGAAAATGATTGTAGCATCAAGTGTTTGAAGAGAGGCAGATTGTTTTATGACTGTACATGTGTATCTTAGCAACCAGGCCCCTTATGTTTGCTTTGCATCAGTGGCCCGTACCTCATGTCACTATGAAAGGTTGCAGAGAGCATAAAAGAGATAAGACATTTGGTGTTGTAACAATTTCCCCCAAAGTAAGAGCAAAATTATTTATTGTATAACAGATTGAACAACAAAACAGCTAGATTTTCAGCACTCAACCTTATATGTCCAAGGAATGGTCGCAGTCCTTTCTGACCATTTCACGCATCTGAGGAGGAATCTCTCTGAATTCTTTGGTTCTTTCTGTTGTCAGTAAGTAACAAGAGCAAGCTCCTGTGGTATAAGGAAACAACTAAATTAAGTTTCTTAGTGACTATGTCTTTTAGTCTGGTCTATATGAAAAAAAATAAAAATCTGCATATTTGTATGTTGGGCAAAATTAAGCTTAAACCTGGAAAGCACTTATTTAAGCTCTAATCTGATTGGCTGGCGTGACAACCTCCAAGAGTACCGAAACACAGGTTTCTTGATCAGTCCTCCTGGAAACAAGTCATGTTGATACAATAAGAGCTTATAAAAAATAAATCACTGAATTGGCCAGTTAGTGACATAAAAACTTTATAAGATGTTCTGGGTTTCGTTTAAGGACATTAAATAAAGCAAGCCAACTAAATATTACAAACAATTAAACAAATTTAGCGTGAGAGCGCAATTCTAAAAAAGCGCAGATGGGAATGGAAAGTTCTGCGCGTGACCTACTAACGACGTGCAAATTAAAGAACATAGATGCAATCCAGCAAGAGCAGTTCAAATTGGGATCTAGTTTAAAGTCCCCCTGTGGTGAAAATCAAGCTTTGAATGTTGTTTATATTATGTGGTGCTTTTAATGTGCTTTAAGACAAACAATGTACAAATTCATAAATCAACACCATTGATGAGTATTTTCTCCTTAAAACTGCAGTGAACTTGTCACGACAAGCACACACAAGGAATTCAGTGATCCAATAGCGGTCTTTATTTAAAGGGTAATCCGTACTCACAACAGTCCAGGCAAAGGTCAAAATCCAGAAAAGGCAATCCAATAACAAGAAGACAAACACAAGGAACCGACTCGAACAGTAAACGGAAGTGTGGTGACAATAACAAGGACTCCGTGACACATACTGAAACAGACAAGGTTATATACACAGGGAATCGACAATGATAATGGGGAATTGGCTGAGTGCAATGATCAGTGATAAGGAACAGCTGAGTGCAATGATGAGACAAAGGATCGTGGGAAATGTAGTTCATAAGTGAAGAACACTGTGGGAAAGGAGGACATCTAGTGGACATCAGGGGAACACAAACCCAACACTGTGACATAACCCCCCCTCTACGGAGCGGCTACCAGACGCTCCAAGACAACAACAAAAAACACAGAAAACACAACACAATACAAGATGTTCAGGAGGGAGGTGGAACGGTGGAGGATCAGGGGGAGGGAAGGTGGGCCAGGTCCATGAAGGGAGACAGGAACAAGGGGTGAGGGTTTAACCGGGGACCAGGGCAAAATAAAAAATCTATCGGGCATCCAGGGGGAAACACAAAGTCCATCGGGAGGCCAGGGCGAAACGCACAGTTCATCGGGAGGCCAGGGCGAGACGCAAAGTCCATCGGGCGGCCAGGGCGAAGAAGACCCCTCGGGTGGCCAGGGCGATGACGACCCCTCGGGCGGCCAGGGCGGTGAAGACCCCTCGGGCGGCCAGGGCGGTGAAGACCCCTCGGGCGGCCAGGGCGGTGAAGACCCCTCGGGCGGCCAGGGTGGTGAAGACCCCTCGGGCGGCCAGGGCGGTGAAGACCCCTCGGACGGCCAGGGCGGTGAAGACCCCTCGGGCGGCCAGGGAGGTGAAGACCCCTCGGGCGGCCAGGGCGGAGGAGACCCCTCGGGCGGCCAGGGCGGTGAAGACCCCTCGGGCGGCCAGGGCGGAGCAGACACCGGCTCAGGAACAGCAGACACCGGCTCAGGAACAGCAGACACCGGCTCAGGAACAGCAGACACCGGCTCAGGAACAGCAGACACCGGCTCAGGAACAGCAGACACCGGCTCAGGAACAGCAGACACAGGCTCAGGAACAGCAGACACAGGCTCAGGAACAGCAGACACCGGCTCAGGAACAGCAGACACCGGCTCCGGAACAGCAGACACCGGCTCCGGAACAGCAGACACCGGCTCCGGAACAGCAGACACCGGCTCCGGAACAGCAGACACCGGCTCAGGAACAGCAGACACCGGCTCAGGAACAGCAGACACCGGCTCAGGAACAGCAGACACCGGCTCAGGAACAGCAGACACCGGCTCAGGAACAGCAGACACCGGCTCAGGAACAGCCACAAGAACTGTAACAGTCACAAAAACAGACACAAACACAGAAACAAACACTGGCTCTGGAACAGGCACTGGCTCTGGAACAGGCACTGGCTCTGCCTCCGGCTCTGGAACAGGCATTGGCTCTGCCTCCGGCTCTGGAACAGGCATAGGCTCTGCCTCCGGCTCTGGAACAGGCATTGGCTCTGCCTCCGGCTCTGGAACAGGCATAGGCTCTGCCTCCGGCTCTGGAACAGGCATTGGCTCTGCCTCCGGCTCTGGAACAGGCATTGGCTCTGCCTCCGGCTCTGGAACGGGCAATGGCTCTGCCTCCGGCTCTGGAACAGCAGACACTAGCTCCGGCTCTGGAACAGCAGACATGGGCATGTCCAGGATCTGAACCAGACGCTCCAGATAGTCCAGATCCAAGAAGGCAGACGGCACTGGCTCTGCCTCCGGCTCTGGAACGGGTACTGGCTCTGCCTCCGGCTCTGGAACAGGCATTGGCTCTGCCTCCGGCTCTGGAACCGGCAATGGCTCTGCCTCCGGCTCTGGAACCGGCAATGGTTCTGCCTCCGGCTCTGGAACGGGCACTGGCTCTGCCTCCGGCTCTGGAACAGCAGACACGGGCATGTCCAGGATCCGACCCAGACGCTCCAGATAGTCCAGGTCCAGGAAGGCGGACGGAACGTGAACAGTCTCTCGCTGGGCAGACATGACGTGAACAGTCTCTCGCTGGGCAGACGTGACATGAACAGTCTCTCGCTGGGCAGACGTGACGTGAACAGTCTCTCGCTGGGCAGATGTGACGTGAACAGTCTCTGGCTGGGCAGACGTGACGTGAACAGTCTCTCGCTGGGCAGACGTGACGTGAACAGTCTCTCGCTGGGCAGATGTGACGTGAACAATCTCTGACTGGGCAGACGGAACGTGAACAGTCTCTGACTGGGCAGACGGAACGTGAACAGTCTCTGACTGGGCAGACGGAACGTGAACAGTCTCTGACTGGGCAGACGGGACGTGAACAGTCTCTGACTGGGCCGACGGGACGTGATACATCTCCCTTTCACCTCCTCTGCGGCGACCTCCACGGGTCCCGCGGAACTTTACCAACCGGGTCCCCTTAAACAACTCCCTTCTCTCCCGCTCGGTGGCTGGGGAAGAGATGTTGCAAAACATACCGCTGGATCTCTAATGACGGAGTCCTTCTGTCACGACAAGCACACACAAGGAATTCAGTGATCCAATAGCGGTCTTTATTTAAAGGGTAATCCGTACTCACAACAGTCCAGGCAAAGGTCAAAATCCAGAAAAGGCAATCCAATAACAAGAAGACAAACACAAGGAACCGACTCGAACAGTAAACGGAAGTGTGGTGACAATAACAAGGACTCCGTGACACATACTGAAACAGACAGGGTTATATACACAGGGAATCGACAATGATAATGGGGAATTGGCTGAGTGCAATGATCAGTGATAAGGAACAGCTGAGTGCAATGATGAGACAAAGGATCGTGGGAAATGTAGTTCATAAGTGAAGGACACCGTGGGAAAGGAGGACATCTAGAGGACATCAGGGGAACACAAACCCAACACTGTGACAGAACTAGCCTGGGAAAACCCTGACGAACTTCTGGTAAATTTGAGACTTGCTCTGCAAGTCCGTCTGGCCAAGAGCCCATTCAAGCCCATTTCCAATTTTTCCAAATCGAGGCACCAATCACAAACGTTGAGGCGGGCTTAACACGATGACGATAGCGCAGCGACGTTGAAGCGTCATCTCCTTCATCGCTCTGATTGGTTTTAGGTCTATCCAATTGCGCCCAGAGGCATTTGAGCAACTTCAGTTGGTGACGCCCCTTTGGAAATAGGCTGTGAATGAATCTTCCCCAGACCCACTCTCAGTTACAACTGAGAAGGGTCTGGTGTCAACCAGGCTAGCAGTGAACCAAAGACAGTCTCAAAAACACAGTTTGAAATCACATGCTTCTGACATCACAATCTACCTTGTCAACGTGTGATCGTCAACGAGTGGATCTCTGAGCTGGTGAGTGAGTGGAGGCAGGACTAATTTGCAAATTCATAAATGAGGCAAGGGTGTAGAGTTCTTGTATAAAATGTATTTTTTTTAAAAGCATCATATGGATGTTTGGCTCCTTGCTGCATTCTTTGTCTCCCTGAGAGAGACAATAAAGCTGAGTCTGTGTCTGGGAAAACTGTGTTTGGTCACTCAGATGGTTATAAATAGGCAGTCTTTGACCAGAATATGGTGGAGGGAATGCTAAGTGAAAAAATGAAAGTCAAAATGAAAGGTTATAAATATTTAAGTGCTATTTTCATAATTAATTTGTTTGGCCTGTTTATCAATTTGTATATAAAGGTAAAGCACAATCCAAAAAATAAAAACATCCCTAATCTCTTGTAGCATCTTTCAAATGTCTGCTCATGCTCTGGCTAATGTCTCAGTGGTACCCAAAACATCACCTGCTCTGCTTTGAAACATCTGCTTGCAACAAATTCTTGCTGGAGGGCTCCCCGCAGAAATGAAGCAGCGGTGCAGATTGAACGAAGAGAGAATCACCACGGAGCCCAAGGCTAAGGGCCGGAACTCACTGTTCTGTAGCTCTCAGCTGCTCAACGTACACAGAATACCACAAAAGATCCCAGTCAGCGAGGATGTCCACGATTTCACTTCAAACAGCGTCCTTCATGGCAGGCATGAGGGATTTGTGGAAAAGTTTTAGCTTACTGGTTTGCTTTTATTTAATTAATTCATTCATTAAAGTTTTTGCATAGCAGTAACTTGCCTATAGATCACCTCTCTCATCGTTTGTCTGGGAATCCTTGCAGAGGCAATAATCTCATGTTTAAAATATCAGGATTTTGTTGTTGAAATTTCCCCTTCAGCTATAATTAAATTCTTAATTATCAAGACGCAGTCACAAGGAACACAGAGGCTGGGAACTCAATTAGGAGACCCCCTGTATCATCCCCAGGGTCAATAGAGGATTGTGGGAAGTGAGTGGGGTATGGATTGGGAGAGAAAGGAGAAAATAAGAGAGTTATGGATTCTTTTGATGGAAATATTTTGCAGCACTGCTTTGCTTACTGCTGCCATGAGATCACCTGATTCACTGACATCTTAATCATGTGTTCCTCTGGAGGAATCACTCTGGATTACTGCTCTGTTCTTTCTATTAAAAGCAAGCAACAACAGCAGCCTCCCATGGACTAAGGATACAACATAATTAACTTTCTCACTGAATTCTCTTCATCCTTTCAGCAGGTCTACGTATATGAAGAGGGAAAAGTCTGCAAGTCTGTATGATTGGGAAAAACTAAGCTTAAAGGGGCAGTTCACAAAAATATCATATTATTTATTCACCATCATGTCGTTCTAAACCTGTATTCTGTTTAAAAAGAATGAATTTTGAAAGAAAAAAAAAACATTACAAAGCTACACTGGAAATCTTCTAAATAGTGTCAACAAATCTCATTATCAAAATGATTTAAAAATATATTTGTTAACCAAAGGTTTTTCAGTCATCAACAATATCAAAAATGATGTTGACTTTAAAATAATAAACTCAAAAGATTGGGGTCGGCAAGATTTGTTAATAATTTTTCTTTAAAGAAACCTCTTATGCTCACCGAGGCTGCATTTATTTGATCAAAAATACAGTAAAAACAACAATATTGTGTAATATTATTGCAGTTTAACCCTACGGTATAAATGTTTTCTATTTTCCATGATGGCTGAATTTACATCAGCCATTAATCAGTGTCACATGATCCTTCATGTGACATGATCATAAATCATGATCCTTGATTTATTTGAAATAAACATCTTTTGTAACATCATAAATGCCTTTACCTTCACTTTTGTTCAATGTAATGCACCCTTATTGAATGAAAACAACAAGCAATTTCTTAAAAACAAATATCCCATAGAAGTAGTTATAAAACTGAAAACGGACTAAAACTGACTAAAATGAAAGTTAAACATTGACAATGTCAAGGAATTATTTTCATAAAAATACAAAAACTATTAAAAAAAAACTGCAAAAATGAACAAAATGAAGCTTCAAAAGCCATGTGATAGCTTTATGTGATTTATGGAAAACATGGAGGTGTGTTCCTTCATGACAGAATTTCCATTTTCGACTGAATTACTTTATCATGACTTCAGCACACATATACAGTACCTTTGCAGCTATTTATGACTAAATGCACTGTAAGGAGAGACGTAATGTATGAACTTTGACTCACTGATTGCTGATATGCAGGTTCTGTCATGGTCATGGGGATAGATGAGGACGCTTTTCCCTCTCTCACACACACAGGGATCTTGATGATTGGTCTATTTGGGAGAGTGTCCAGGACTCAGAGGAATGAAGCTGAGACTAATGCAGAGTGGAGGTGGCATGGGGGTGCACTGCGGATGTGCTTGCACTCTTTAAAGTGTCAGAACTGCTATGCCGGCACTGCGCCTTCCTACTCCTCCTCCTCTAGATATTACAACGCGGTGTGTGCCTCGGGGAACATGGGTAAAGGATTGCCCCAGGCTAATTCGACATGCCTCCACTACATTTCACTCTTATCGGCCATTGTGGAGTACCTAAAAAAACCTGTTTGACACAAGGCTTAAACACTGATATATTCCGGCATTTTCTTCAGACTTCTTTTTATCTCTCTGGGTTTTTGAAAACTCCCCCTTCTAGGTCAGCTCTTCTGTGATGTCATGCATTCTGCTGGCCAGATGCAAAGGCGGTACTGACTCCTCCAGTTCCATGCAGCACACGTCTCCCTCGATTCATAGGTAAAGAGTTCATGTCCTGGAATGGTCAGACATGCTGAATGCAGGGCTCTGTGGGAAACAGCTTGTGCAGTCTGATCAGCTCTGACCCATATAGATGAGCCATTCAGACAATGCAATGCATGAAACCATCCAGTCACAGACCATCTGTGAAGTGAGAGTTTAAATGGCAGGTGACTTCACACTGTCATTCTGGTAGGCTACTACCAAAACTCAAAAGAACAGTTCACTCAAGAATGAAAGCTCTGTCATTTATTACTTACCCTCAAGTCATTCCAAACTATTTTTCTTTCTTTTTTTAACACATCAGTTTTTTGGACAGTGTGACTGTTTTTAACTGAAGAGATACTGTAATACAGTAATAGCACCGTAATACTGTGTGTATTTAACAAACCAATGAATAAAATGATATAAAATCATGTAAAAACTAAAAAATATATCCAAAAATATAATACAGCTTCAATTGTAATACTCACAATTGAGTTTGTTCCCGTTCCAAAAGCAGACAGAGAAGAACTTCATACAAGTTGAACTTCGCGTGTCTTTGATATCAGAACATGAGGACATGATTCCATCAAAGATCTCTACAAGTGTGAAAAGGTACAACTTTGTGGAAACTCTGTCTATGTAGAAAATGTATGTAGCTCACGGTCCTTCCAGTCTACCAGAGAACATCGATTTACCCTTATTAGCGGATAATTCTAATGTTCAAAAGACAGCCCTGAATATAAGACCCCCCCTTTCAAGATGTACCTTTTGGAAAAAGGTTTTTTGAAGACCAAAGAAAATACTTTTGCATATTGCATATTTTTCATCATAAAATTTTACTGGTAAAAAAAATTCCACATACAAAGGCTAACTATTCATAAGACACACTATATAGGATGAAGCACTAGTGTCCACTGTAGTGGTTGATGTGTAATATGCTATCAGAACCCATGCATACAAGAAAATGGCTTTTTTAATAGCCGTCCACTGTAGTGACCTCTACGCATGAAAGGGTTAATATATATATATATATATATATATATAAGCCATATGATAGCTTTGTGTGAGGACCTAATTTAAAGTTTATGACTGGAAATATAGTCATATGAACTATTTTTTGACAATTTTATGGTGCTTTTGTTGTGTCTTTTTTTTAAGCTTGAAAGCCTTTAAATCATTGTAATTTCATAGACAAAAACATAGACAAAAGTGCAATCCATAAAAATATTGTATAGCACGTAATGGGAAAAAAATCTTATGGGTTAGAAATGACAAGGATTAGTAAACGACAGAATTTTCATTTTTTGGGTAAACTAATCCTTTGGTCTGACCTACTTTGTAACCCTTCTGTAAGTTGTCTAAAAACTGCATGTCACCAGTTTAACTCCAAAATAAGCTTTTACGGAGAGAAATTATTGCCGGATGCGGATGGGCTGTGATGAAGGATGACTCCGCACTTGTTTGATAAGCTTTAGCTTTAGCTCATCAGATACGCCTCACCAATCAGCAAATTAAAACCATCCTAACAGCTGGCTCATCCTGCCGTTTGAATCTGGATCATAATTAGGGATGGAGATGGAGGGGATGCATCATAATACATGAAGTATGGATGCATTCCTGATCATTTTTTATTGCTGGTGTTTTTCCAAACATCTCAAAAGATTTTTTTATTCAAAAGTCTTAGCAAAAGTTCCGTTCTAAAAGTTCTGCTTCTGTTTCAGCAACATTTAGGCAATTTTTGACAGATAGTTGTTAATAACTGCCACAATTTACCCGAATTTATAATCTCATTTTAAAACAGCAAAATCAGTCGATTAATTTAATAGTAACTTTGGCTACGTTGACATCAGTGATGCGCGGGTTGATCCAAAATGAGCGGGTGCTTGCGGTCACCCGTGGTTACGAGTCATCCAAAAATATTTTTCATGATATTCGGGTCGCGGTCGGTCGGGTCCTTTGAAATAAAGATTCCAATTAAACCTGTGCAATTTATATAGCCAGAGCAATTTTTTCTATAGCATAGACACAATTTTCTATAAAATACATAGGCCTACACTTTATTGGCTGAATAACTGGCACGAAGATGACGCACAAGCTCAGTATGCCTGTTCATGGTCAGTCAATAGCCGCGTGCAGGTGTCCAAGTTTGTAAATAAAGACTAAATTGCAGCGTCTGATATATTTGTATAGCAATTTATTCAGGAGTGCCGTGAGGCATGACTTCGGCCTCTGTGCTCGCGCTGGCCAGTGGAAAAGCTGCTAATGGGTGAAGATGGCATGAAGAAGACGTCTCGGTTACGTATGTAACCTTAGTTCCCTGATAGGGAACGAGACGCTGCGTCAAGCTGTGGGAACGCCTCTGCCTTGTGCGTCCTGAAGCACGTATGGAATCAGCCCAATGGAGAGATGGAACGTCATAGGCGGGTGACGTCATCGACCAGGAAACTATAAAGCACCCCATAAACACAAGCGCAATAGCTTCTGATAGCCTGAAGGAAGCGCTAGCGGGAATGCCGGGAGTATGGTGGGATGACGCAGCGTCTCGTTCCCTATCAGGGAACTAAGGTTACATACGTAACCGAGACGTTCCCTTTCAAGGGAACTCGAGCTGCGTCAAGCTGTGGGAACGCTAATACCCACGTCGCCATAGGACCAAGTGACCGCCATGTGAGAACTAGCGCACAGAGGGCGAGAGCACCTGTGCCCCAGGGGAAGGAATTAAGTCTAGGTCATAGATCTTAATGAAAGTATGCGGTGAAGACCATCCAGCCGCATCACAAACGTCACTGAGGGAAACTCCTGACAATAAGGCTTTAGAAGCCGCCATACTCCTGATAGAGTGGGCTCGTACAGCCAAGGTGAAGGCTGACCAGCCGACTCATAGGTAAGTGAGATAGCCTCGACCACACACTTGCTTATTCTCTGTTTAGACACAGGACGCCCCTTCTTGGGTGGCCCAAAACACGCAAATAGTTGTTCTGACTTCCTCCACAGGGCAGTTCTGTGGATATAGGAGTCTAACGCCCTAACAGGGCAGAGTAAATTAAGTTTCTCCTGGTCAGACGACAGAAATGAAGGAGGACAGAAGGCCTGCAGAACTGTAGGTCAAAGAGCCTGAACCATGCCAGGCGAAATTCCAGGCACAAGGGTGAAACCGACAGAGCCTGCAAATCACCGATTCTCTTTAGTGAGGAGATAGCAAGAAGAAAGATAATCTTAAACGTGAGAAACTTCTCAGGAACTTCTTCGATAGGTTCAAGAGGAGCTTGGGAAAGACCTTCTAATACGATGGCCAGATCCCAGGCCGGCACCCTCGTACGAACTGCTGGCCTCAGCCTCAATGTGCCACGAAGGAAACGAGTTATAAGCGGGTGTCTCCCCAGAGAAACTCCACTGAAAGGGACGTGGTGAGCAGCCAGTGCCGCCACATACACCTTTAGTGTGGAGGGGGATATCCCTGTGGAGAAGCGCTCCTGCAGGAAATCCAGCACTGCACCCACTGGGCCGTTAACCGGGTCCTGCAGGTGTTCTCCACACCAAGAAGTGAAAAGTTTTCACTTCAAGGCCTAAAGCTTCCTCGCGGATGGAGCTCTGGAGTGAAGAATGGTCTCAACAACCTCGGTTGAGAGACCAGAGTTCATGAGCTGGGCCCCCTCGGAGGCCAAGCCCACAGTACTGGGCGGGGGTGAAATATCATGCTGCCCGCCTGAGAGAGTAGATCCCTCCTGACCGGGAGCTCCAAAGGAGAACCGTCCAGGAGAGAAATCAGGTCCGCAAACCATACTCGGGCCGGCCAGAACGGGACTACTATGTAGTAGGCTGACCCTGTCCCGGCGAACCCTCTCCAGAACTCCAGGTAGCAGAGCAATCGGGGAAAAGGTGAACAGACGTGACCTCGGCCACGGCTGCCCCATAGCGTCCAACCTCAGAGGGGCTGGATGGCTGATGGAAAACCACAGATGACAGTGCGTGGTCACCTTGGAAGTGAATAGGTCCACCTCGGCGCGACCGAAACTCACCAAAGGAGCTCCACCACCTCGGGGTGGAGACTCCAACCCCCCGGCCTCGGCCCCTGCCTCGACAGGGAGACTGCTACCACATTCAAATACCCAGGAAGATACATTGCTGTCAGAGATAGTAACCTCCCTTGGGACCACAGGAGGATCTGACGGGCCAACTTGTAAAGCCGGCGAAACCGCAGGCTCCCCTGATGATTTATATAAGAGACCACCGACGTGTTGACCACCAACTGAACTAACACATGATGACCTCTCAGGTCTGCTAGGAAGTGTTTCAGAGCCTGGAACACCGCCAACATCTCTAGACAATTTATAAGCCATGATAGATGATGGTCCTGAGACAGACCTTGGGCTGGACGACCACTCGTGACCGCCCCCCACCCTGTGAGGGAAGCATCCGCCATTAGCGCCACGCGACCCAGCACAGGACCTTTGAACAGGAACCAAGTTTCTTTCCACATGACCAGAGCACGAAGGCAGCGCCGCGTGACTTTGACCGTGCGGAGCGGATTTCCCCTCGAGGAGAACCCCTTGGTCCTGAGCCCCCAGTGTAGCGGTCTCATGTACAACAGGCCGCAAGGTATAACGTTGGACGCTGCTGCCATCAGACCCGACAGTCTCTAAAACTGTATTACAGTAAGTAGCTGGCCTAGCTTTACTTGTTTCACAGCTGAGAGAATCGAAGCGATGCGGGTCGGAGCGAGTCGCGCCTGCATCGAAACCGAAACCCAAACGACACCCAGAAAAGTGGTCTTCTGAGAAGTAGATAATACACTTTTCTTTGCGTTCAGCCTCAACCCCAACTTCCTGATATGAACGAGAACAACATCTCGATGCCGAACCACCATCGTGAAAGTGCGGGGAGATAAAGCTAGGTCAAACGGAAGAACCCTGTGCTGGTACACCTCGCCCCCGAAGGCGAACCTCAGGAACTTCCTGTGTTGTGGAAGGATGGAAATGTGGAAGTACGCGTCCCTTAGATCTATCGTGACAGACCAGTCCTCGGATCTGATCTGTGACACGATCTGCTTGATAGAGAGCAACCTGAATTTTGGCTTCCCTACCGAGCGATTCAATAGGCGCAGGTCTAAAATTGGACGCAACCCCCCATCCTACTTTGGAACGATGAAATATCGTCCGTAATAGCCTGACTCCACACTGGGAGGAGGAACCCGTTCTATAGCCTCCTTTTGAAGGAGTGCTTTCACCTTTTGTTCCATAACCAGAGCCTGCTCAGAGCCCACCACTGTAGGCAGAACCCCTCTGAATCTTGGTGGATGACACCTGAATTGGATAGCATAATCCTTTTCTATTGTCTGCAGGACCCAATGAGATATTTTTGGAAGGCTTTTCCCCTCTGCCAGAAATTCTACTAAGGGTACCAGTCTCTCGAGACTGGCCTCTGGTGTAACTTGAGCAGCAAACGCAGCGCCCTGTAACGGCACACCGGCAGGGAACAACTGGTTTAACCGCTCTGAAACCCTCCTCAGAGGGAGCGAGCGTCCCTCGGGAAATCGCTCGCTGGGACCGTATGCGCCCCGGCATTAAAGCGGGGTTGGCAGAACGGGCCCCTGAGGGCACCGAGGAGGAATGGGCACCGTAGAAAGAGGTGAACACCTTTCCGCCTCGGCGGGAACCACCCTCAGTGTCCTGCGCGCCGTGGCGCCAGGACTTCTTCTCAGCCGAAGCCTTCTTAGCTAATATAACTGTCCTCAGATCAGTTCTATTACTGGGAGATTTCGGCTGAGAGTGCCGCGGCTGAGCCCACTGTCCAGCAGGGGGAGCACGAGACGCGACACTCTGCTTCAGCGCCCTATGTGATGAGCTCGCAGACGGCCGGGGCTGCTCCCGCCCAGCAGTCCCAGGGACATGAATTTTTAAAAGGGAGAAATTTATTAAAAGCTGTTATTTGCTTTTCCTTCTCCTGGAATTTATTGATGACAGAATTTACAGCATCGCCAAATAAACCCAGGGGGGAGAGAGGAGTGTCTAAAAGGAAAGCTTTTCCTTTCCCTTTTATATTTGTCTGATTTAACCACAGATGTCTTTCTACGGCCACGCAGGGAAAAATCAGCCGCCTGACGCAGTTCGCGAACCACGTCAGCACTGACCTCCTCACTCTCACTCACGTCCCTCAGCAGGTCAGCCTGGTATGCCCGTTTTTTTTTTTTTTTTCTCTTCATAACAGACATAGTATGCAGACATGACCTGCTGCCGAATACGCTTTACCCACAAAAAACGAAATATTCATAAGAGGCTTGGTGGGTAATGCCGGTGCCTTAACAGATGACGCAGCCTCGAGGGAGAGAAAACTCGCAAGCGTCTCTACCACGCGAGGCATAGCCGAACAACCATATGATTTATCCCCCACCATATTTAAATATGTTGAAGTCTGGGGACTAAACATTTTCTCTATATGACACCGGTTTTTCCCACGATTTCGACACCTCAGTGTGGAGATCGAAAAAAAAAAAAAAAAAACGGCACGCACCGGCGTGGAGGTTGCACTCGTGACGGCGAAAATCTCTCATCTAATTTTAATTTAGAAACAGACTCCTGTCTAGTCACTGGCCATACAATGCTGAGTTTTTCTACAGCTCTTGTTAATACCTCCACTAGCTCATCGCTTTCGGGAGTGTAAGGTGGCGAATCCTCCACATCTCCCTTATATATACTAGCAACATCCAGCTCCTCAGAACTGGATAGAAGCAACACTGGTGCCTCAGCCCGAGCGGAAGAAACCGCAGCGCGTGCTTCCGAATACGGGACTGAGGCACTGGATCTCACAGGTGAAGGGAGAGATAAGGCAGAGCCCGTCTCTAACCCCGCTGAGAGATCCATATGCGATCCCCACGATACGCGTCGTCGCTCTGCCTCGGCAAGAGCGGGACCCGAACCGCGGGGAGCGCGCACCGAACCGCTCTCCTCGAAGAGCGCCCGGCGGGAGCGGAGCGTCCTTAATGGCAGACGCTCGCAATGCTCACAATCAGCTCCCTCGAAAGCTGACTGGGCATGCTACACTCCCAAACAAACAACACAAAGAACGTGTGTATCCCCACTCGTTAAATAACGCGAGCAGGGAGGGACACACTCCCTAAACTGCTGTTTGTTCGCCATATCTCTCTTAATATATATATATATATATAAATTGTTTGTGTGGTGCAGAGTATGTAAGGACAGACAATATTCACACAGGGACAGATTCACATATAGCGCGACTGAAGGCACAGAAGCTATTGCGCTTGTGTTTATGGGGTGCTTTATAGTTTCCTGGTCGATGACGTCACCCGGCTATGACGTTCCATCTCTCCATTGGGCTGATTCCATACGTGCTTCAGGACGCACAACGCAGAGGCGTTCCCACAGCTTGACGCAGCTCGAGTTCCCTTGAAAGGGAACTGTACATTCGCAAGATGGACGTATGCGCATTAGGCTACTCTATTTATTCTGTGTTTTCTTTCTAAACAGTTAGGCTATGTTTATGTGGTATTTTTCATGTTTTCATCACGCAATCATGTTTTTGATGCGGTGGTGACGCGTTCACGTAACAACATGATGAGGGTGGCGGCAGCGCTGCCGATAAAGCACCTAAAAGCTGTAACAAAGAACCGGCAAAAGCAATGAATGATTATGAATATGTCAAATATAGCAAGGAGACATTTTAATTGTTTATTAATAAAGATGAAGTTGACGTTGCTGCCTCGCGATCTTCGCAGTAGTGAATGCTGCCAGAGAGAAATGCACATTTCATACAGACAGGCTAAGCAGAGAGCAGTCCGTTTTCTTTCGTTTTGAATTGTTCTGTTTACAAGTAGACATTTCAATATAGATTGAAATATATTTTTCAGGTCTGTGAAGTAGGCTACCTTATACGCTGAGTTTCGGTTAATTTATGAGACGCGCTCGCGCAGGCGCCTCTGTGTCGTGATCTATTGTCTGCTATATTTACTTCTTACTTCTTAAATCCAGGCAATTTAAGAGTGCCGGTCTTTTAGTGCCGCAGAGCGGTCGCGTCCGTAACGTAGAACTGTCACATCCTTACATTGTTTTTTCCTCATAAATGCGAACACGAAAAATAAAATAAAATGAATATTTTATGTTCTGTGGAGAGCCAACCCTTCTTCATCCAGTGGGTAGTATTACTTTTGATTTGCGCAGTGTAATTCACAGAATTACAAAAAAATATTTTGCCTCCTAAAAGTTAAATATTTGTTTTGTCACGTGTATTTCCCTCATATTAAATATAAAACGCATGTGTAGACTGATATTTTTCTAATGTCTGGACTCTTTTAAGGGGTAGCCTATGGATAAACAGACGTTTCAATATATTGGTATGCTATTAAATGCATTTTCTGAGAATTTATATTTCAAGTTTTGACTGCAAATGTCACTTCCATAACGCTGGAATTCCCCAATTTTAAATAATTTATCCTCAACTAGTTTTGTGGTGTATAGGTTTACGTATTTTATAATGTTAACTTCAAAATTCAAATAATACTAATAGTAATTTAAAGATGTGGTAGCATTGGATCTGCACAGGAAGGATAACTCTTGGAGTTGGAAGGGATGTGTGGCGATTCTGCAGGTTCGTGGATCTGAGTGTCGCGATTTCGGTTTCATATCGCATATCGTTACAGCCTTAGAATGTTAAGTTCTAGCCTACTACTGTATATCTATTTTGTTGAAAGTAACTCAAAAGTAATACAGGATAATGTAACGCATTGCAATTCTGAGACAGTAGCCTAATATTGTAAGGTAATGAATTACTTTTAAATAACAGTAACAAGTAATGTATAATGTATTACAGTTTGGAAGTAACTTGCACAACACTAGCCTGGTTAAAACCAGACCATTCTCAGTTGTAATTGAGTAAGGGTCTGCCAAAGCTTCGTAGAACAATCATTTCCAGAGGGGCGTCACCAACGGACGTCGCTCAAATTTCTCTGGTTAGACCTAAAACCAATCAGAAGGAGATGACGTATGCAGAGTGACGGAGATACATCTTCGAGTGTTATTCTTTGCTCGGTTTTTAACAAAAAGGAAACGTTCAAATCGCTTAAAACAGACGCGATAGCTGATTCGGAAGAGTGATGATCCACGGCGGCATCCATCTTTGTAATGTAGCAGCTAGGCAACAAAATCTGCTTCACCGTCACTGCACAGCCAGCGCGTGATTTTTCCCCCAAACCACTTCAGTGGAAATCCCACCCTGCAGTCGATTCAGCTAGTGCTGTCGTCATCGTGTAAAGCTCGCCCCAACGTTTCTAATTGGTGCCTCGATTTCGACGGATTTGGAAATGGGCTTGAATGAGCTCTTTGCCAGACTAACTTTCAGAGCAAATCTAAATTTGCCGGTAGTTGTCTGGGTTTTCCCATGCTAACAACACTGACTACTTTTTAAAAAATGCGGGTCAGGAAGTGGGTCGGGTACAATATTTTCTTCTTTTTTTTGCGGTCCGAGTTGCGGGCGGTTAGTTGAAAACGTCGGTCGGGTGCGGGCTGTTTATACATTGACACGCGCATCACTGGTTCACATTATCGTTTTTTGGGATTGACAAAAGCACTTATTTACAGGTGTCTCTAAATGTCCCGTTCACAAAGCAACTTACAGTAGGCCTAGTGGCGCGAATACTGTATTTCCTTACCAGTAACCATATCGACAGTGACTAAACAAATATCAAAGTGATGTCAATAAAACTGAAAAGCCTCATCATCACTTTTGACATGACTCCAATCGAGCAGCGAGTTTATCCGTCAAATCTTCATTAACCGACAGCAGATTTTATATCTGGGTGGAGAGTGGAGCATTTGATTCACGCATAGAACACAAAACTGTTGGGAGAACAGTGACTGGATCTAAACCTTTTCAGAAGTTACCGAAATGACAGTTGAAAACCTGCAACACACGGTAGACACGTGTTTGTACAGCGCAGAGCATCTCTCTCACACTGTATGACGTGACAGACAACTAGTTGTCCAGTCTGGTTCCGTTCACAGCGCGGGTTTTAAGAGAATATGGTTGCGAGTTATGAAAATGTACGGGTGTGAGTTCGGTCATAGAATGTGCTTGTCACTCCTGTAAATAACTGAACTGTGTGTGAACGTAATCGTATTAGGCACTCAAATACACGACTGACAACCATATTCTGCTATAACGTGGCCTTTATCCAAATAGCCATTTAAAGGTGCTCTAAGCGATGTCAGGTGACATCACTTCTTGTGGACGTTTAAAGTATAGAGAGCCCAAGTCCCTCCCCTCCGCTTCCGGCTCATGGGACCATATTTCGGAAAAAATATGTATGGTAGTCAATGGCGAGAGACAACTTATCTTTTTATTCCGTCTGAACTGTGCCCTGAATTACACATATGATGTTTGTCAATTTAAAAGATAATTATGAAAGTCAAGAAAGTCACAGTTTGTCATAAAACAGAAGAGTAACATTTAGTTTTATGTGAAAATGAACTACATCTCTCGTCTCGCACTATGTACGTCACCAAGCTCGTATGTGTGCAGTCTGGTACAAAACACACAGGCATGATGGCGTAACGTTACGATTATAACGTAAGACTATAAAAAAAAATGACAGACGTTAGCTTCAGTAAAGTTAGCTTCATTCATTGAGAGAAAAGGTATGACGTCACATGCGCGCCTTTTGGGTTTGTAGTCTTTGTAATTACGTATTTTCACAGTCTTATACCTCAACAGTTTTACATCAAACTGCGACTTTCTTGACTTTAAAATGTATCTTTTAAATTGACAAACATCATATGTGTAATTCAGGGCACAATTCAAACGGGGTCCAAATATTTGTTGTCTCTCGCCATTGACTACCATACAATATTTTTCAGAAATAAGGTCCCATGGTGGTCCACCGGAAGGGGAGGGACTTAGGCTCTCTATACCTATCTCTATCTCTATCTCATCCGCGCACTAACCCCCCAAACCCCACCCCCAAATCCTTCTTGTCGGTTATTGGCTGGAACAGTTTGTTATGTTTTGTGGTGCGGGTTAGCCCAGTTTGTTTTTGTTGCCATTTTTGGAGCCTGGGGTGTCAGCGGAGACCGCGTTTTTTTAAAGTGTGTTCAGGGGACAGGCAGCTAGCGGATAGTAAGGAGATGTTTGCTGTATGTGACAAAAAATGTTTTTGCCTAAAAAATGCGTGACATCGCTTAGAGCACCTTTAATATACAGTGTCAACTTTCTTCTTTAAATAATAGGCATCAATAATTTTTACACTGTTATATTGTCACAGGAAAAGCTTATTTGATGTGAAACTTACAGTGGTATTACTGAGACCCTAACAGCCCCTTTCAGCCATACAAAAATTTTGAGAGTTATAAGTTTGCCCACAAAATAAAGTGATGACCAGTCACCTTATATAAGCTTCTTGCAATATTTCCTCAAAAATCACTGGCGAAATAAGAGTGGCCAAATTATAATGATGCTGTTAAAGTTAGTTAGCTCAGAAAGGACACACTAATCCCATTGTGTATCTGTAAAGGCAGCATTTTAAATGAATCACTTGGCTGATGAACTTGCTGAACCTCAGTGAGTGTGTAAAGCCTCTTCCTACTGCAACATTTGGAAAGAAATGACTGATTTTTTACAGCAGCTCAATCTAACTTTCTCTTTGACTCTTCGGCGCCTCCCCAGTTTGTAGATCCCTCAGGGAGAGAAAAATGGAGTTCACAGATGCAGTATTGCAGAAATATAAATAAATATATGGATTTAAAGAAAAAAAGGTAAAGACTGACATCATTTACAAAAAGGAGTGGTGTGGTGTGAACAGGTTTTAACAGATATGTTGGAGAGAAGCTGCCCTATGTTTTTGCAAAAAAATAAGGAAAGATAATAATAATAAGGAAAGAGCAAGTAGCGGTGCCAAAATCATCCCATATCTTTCTCATAACAATAAGCAATTAATTCCACCTTCGAGAACAACATAACCCTGAAGATGAGATGATGCAATTGCCAGTAAAATGTCCATGCTAAAATTAGGCTTCTATTATTTGTGAATAGAATAGAGAACAAAATTAAGTTTGGAATATGGAATATTTCAGAGAGATGCTAATCAAATTCACTCAAAGATGCCTTTCAATCTCATTTGGCCTAATGTCTATGATTAGGCATTGTGTGAACATGCTCACATCCTGTACAATGTTTCAGCCACTATATTCAACATGTATTATAGATAGACAGAAAAATAGAAAGACACTTACTGATTAATACAGTGAGGTCCAACAACCACATTGGGAATCTGGATTTTTTTTTCTAAAACAACATAATAATCTTGTTAATCTGCAGTATATTTAAAAATTTCACACTTTCAAAACGGCTGTCCAGATAGTATAATTTCATTTTGAAACTTAATATAAAAAATATATATATTCACATCATAAAAAAAATTCACATGTGATCTAAGTTTGCACCTCACTGTCTGTGGATACTTTATATTTGAGCTTTCCTTATTTTTCAAAATGTCTTGTTTTATGCAAAGCATCTGCCAACCTTGGAACAGTTTGGAGACAAGGTCATGTCATTGGACTGACCCCTCTTGCAGAGCATTGAGCAGTTTCATAACAAGGTGTCTGGATTTTGCATTTTAGACATCCTCTAGACTTGTAACATCTCCTTTGCTAAAGTCTCTCTCACGTTGTCTATTTTATATGCAGTGTACAAAGACAAGAAAAGAGAAGACTGACCGAAGAGATTGTGGTGTTTTCTGCAAGCAGTACTCATGGTTAGGGAAAATAGGCTTGAAAAGAAAAGAAGAAACATGCATGTTTTCCTTTACGCACCCAATTCTACATCCCTCTATGACAAGTAAACATATACATAAAAACTATAGATACAGAAACATAAAAAAAAAATGTAATTACACTTGCTAACTGCTTTTAGCTTATATGATGTTACAGTTCCCTTTCAGTCGCTCATGTTCGACGTAGTCGACTGATTGGGATCACGCCAGAAAGCCAGTCATCCTTGAGTACTATTGAGACGAGCTAATGGAATTGGCGTGCGTGATTTATCACCACGCATTCCGCCCCCACGGCGCGGGTATAAATACGGAAGTGGATGCACACACTAGTTGCCTTTCGCTTCGGAGCTGATCGTTTGATGTCTCTGAAGAGTGCAACAAATTTCTAAATGTTTGTGTTTGTAAGAGGGCGGAAAAGTGAGTACTTCACTGTTCAGTGTTGCCGCAGTCATTCCCCTGTGTGCTCCGGCACTGGTGATGGGAAAAAAAGAGATTCCTGAAAGAGCAACACGGGTGCGTTTGCGTCTTTTTCAAGATGTCATTCCTCCCGTACGTTTCTGGATGCGGTCGTTCCCTGTTCCTCTCTGACAGTCACAATTATTGCATCACATGTTTGGGCTTACAGCACACTGAAGCAGCTTTTGTGGACGGTTCATGTTCCCATCGAGTTTCCCCCCTGTCTTAGGCTGGAGCCACCCCAGTGACATTCCATACAGTATGTTGTACTGCCCAGTAATCCGCCCAGTCCATATGTGTATCCTCCAGATGTTACCTCTCTACGGGCAGGATGTGGCTTCCGCAGCATATTCCCTACCAACGAAAGAGAACGCTTTCCCAGTGGCTTTGTGGAACAGCAGTGACTTCCCTGGCCTAAGCCCTGTCCCATCTCCGCCTCAAATAAAGCGGGCTGATCACAAGGCTTTTGTCTAGGTACTGGAAGGTGGCAGCACTTGTGGCGTTTTAATTGGGATCCCAATCAGTCCACACGTCGACTACGTAACGTAGAACGTGAGCGACTGAAAAGGAACGTCTCGGTTATGCATGTAATCCTCGTTCCCTGAAGGAGGGAACGGAGACGTAGTCCCGTTGCCACTATTGCTGAACCACCGCTGACTCCGAGTTAAGCTCGGCTCCTCAGCGAAAAAGCAACTAGTGCGTGCATCCAATTCCGTATTTATACCCGGGGGTTCGTTTCAATAGTACTCGAAGATGACTGGCTCCCTGGCGTGATCCCAATCAGTCGACACGTCGACTACGTCTCCGTTCCCTCCTTCAGGGAACAAGGGATAACATACGTAACCGAGACGTTTCAAATATGCCACTTTATTTTCACAGCAGAAAAAAAATCAATATTTACAGCTGATAAGATTTTCAAAATAAATAAAGGTTTTGCATCCAGTAGCTTCTTGTGTGTTAATTAAAAGTATGTCTCTTTGTGTGTTGTTAAAAAAACAAACATGGAAATATGGAAATATGTAAATATGATCCTGTTGATAGTCCCTGATAAGATAAATAAATTACCCAGTTTTTGCTGCAAAAACACAAAACTGCTGCAAATGGCATTGCAATTTCAAGAAAAACATCAACAAAATCCAGTTTGAGCACTGTCAGCATCTCAATAAGCTAATAAATGGTGAATTACCTTTTTGGTAAGGAAAATTAAAAAATAATTTAATTATTATTAATTTTAACCTTATACAATGGTAATTTAGACCAAGAATTGTCTTGACCTCTTATTGCAGCTGTTGAAAGACCTCGCTGTTCTTTTAAAACAAAAGATGATCATTTGCTTTTTCCACCTCACTGTCTCCATATTATGGCAAATATGGTCCCACTGTGACACTCAAGTTGATGCCAGGTCTCTGTCTCCACCATTTGCTTGTTTTGTCCCTCTTGTCACAGTAAGGCTTTAGTTAGTCAGTCTCTACGGGGTGTTAATACTAGTCTTTTGATCCTCTCTGTTATCATGAATACCAGCAGATGCTCAGTAAGGTCAGATTTTGAATGTGCATTTGGGTCTGAGATGCAGACATCTGAATTAGCTCTTTAAAATGATGGAAATGTACTCAAATACACTGCACAGGCACTGAATATATGCCTGATTAACACTCGTTTCAATAATCTGATCAATTACTTTTGTCACAAGCAATAGTATATTAAATATATTTTAAATGAAATTTAGTTGAATGACTCATTTGAATAGCATGATGCAAGTTTTGCCAGTTTTTTTTTAAATGTGTGCATTAAAAATGCAATATGTATGCATTAAAAAGATTAATTACAAGATTTTTTTATTTCAGTGCTATTTCAGAGCTTTTACAGTTCACACACAAATAGTGCAACTGTTTAGGAGAACCTCCAATGTCTGCAATACAAAGTCGTGCTTGTGAAAGTAATATCATCAGGCAGACCCAGAGTCTCACAGCCCGTACTAAGTTGCTAAACTATTCTCATTGATGCCCTTGCTGAATCTGAATGACGGCTTTCATTTCCCCCAGCATTCGGAGGCACACAGCGCAGAGCTGCGATTGAGTTGTTCACTTCTCCTCCAGTGAATTCTACCTAACGGAACGTAGAGGATCTGTAATTCCGAAGAAAATTTGCATATCAAACATGCCATATCACTCGAGGGAGGACATCAAATCCTCCAGTGCTCATTCTCATGTTTGTTTGCGAGTTGATAGTCAAAGCTGTTTTGGTCTGATGCTAAAAGTGAATGCATTATTAGCTGCACTGCTAATGTTGTGTGTATATTCTTGGTCGTTGCTGATCCTTGGCGAGGTGATTCTAGAATTATTCCTAAAGGAAGACGTCAAAAACGATTTTGGATCTATAAAAATCCATCCAAACTGCACTAGTAACTGATGGTAATCAAAAATAGTACATCATAAAACAAATATGGATTCTGATTAAAGGATTAGTTCACCTCAAAATGGGGTGTCTTAGGGGGGTCTTATCTCGCGAAACGATAATATATTTCTCGCGAAATATATATATATATACTTTTTAACTACAATTGTGTAGCGAATTAGCTCTATGAAATATTAATAACCAATCATAATTTATTATGAATATTTGTGTCAGTTAATCAGATTAACTTGATGTAGCTACATTAACATTACAACCAATTACTCAGTTCATTCTGTGAACCCTCAATATTGGTTATTAATTAATTAATAGAAATGTACATTTCCGGGGCATGGGAAATGTTTTTCTTACTAAGTACTACTAAGAGCAAGTAGTCAAGTTCGATATGATTATTGACTTCCAGATATGAGCTTGAGACACGGACAACTTTACGTGTGATATGAACAAGACTTTATTAACTAGACTAAACATTTAAACTACTCTAACATACACATACATATATGCATACAGTTTACCAAAGGAAAGAGAGCTGAAGAAGAATACAGTAAAGCAAGAAGTTATAGCATTGTTTGAAATTCAGCAGATCAACAGCCTTGAGCAAACCATCAGTTTAGTTCTAACACGTCCTTTAAAAGGTGTAAGGATAAGTAATGTATCAAATAATGAGACTAAGTTTGATACTTGCATGTCTCGCCCATTTGAATTAAACTATCCAGATGCAATTTGTTGAGGCTCCAGTTGATCTCTGCTGATGTTGTTTTGATGAGAGAGAGAACCAGTTGAAGTCAGAGGATCTTTGGTGAATGGAAAGACAAGGCCACAGCCTGGCACAAGCTTGGGGTCCTTAGAAAACTTCTAGTTTAGCAGCATCTTCACATCAGGACTAAGAGACTCAAGGGAGTCAGAAAGCCAAGAGCTTCCAGGGTGACGAGAAAGTCCAGCGAGATAAGAGAGAGCGAGAGCTGATCTTGATCAGTGATTTTTAAAAGGGTGAAGATGTCACACCCTCTGGGGGTATGTGCGCCAATAAGAAGTTGTTCCTTTGGAGGGAGATTTTATGACTCTTTGTGTTCAGGCAGCACATCTGAATCTGTAATTTCATTGGGTGTTTAAAAAAAAGTATCTTCAAGATTCTTATAATACCCATACGTCACAACATTAGCAAAATGTAATGTAAATTAACAAATGGGGAACGAAGATTGGAGTTTATAGAGACCAAATATGCCACACATATTTGTATGCAAAGTCTGCAACATTAACCCATTAGAGTTTACAAGAAAACATAGGCCAAAACAACATCAGAAGGAAAATCATGAGATGTGAAAATTAGATACATGTTTATACATTTCTCAAGTGGTTATATATATAGAATATATAGGATTAACAGGGTTTATTTCTCCTTCTCAGGAGAATTAAATGAGTGTCACATCTCTCAGGAATTTCCTTTTTGAGGTCGTAAAAATCATTATCTATGTAACAGGACCCCGAGTTCTGCCAGTGGTGTTAGCTTCATTGGGATGTTAGTTTCGGGGAAAGTTACACTGATCTTTGTTGGGAGAGTGAGTTTGCCGGATTATTCATTAGATAAAATGAATCATTTGTGTGTGTGTGATTGGTCCAGACGCTACAATTGTTCGGATTGAGCTGATCTGCAACGTGCCGGGAACTACGTCATCACGTTAAAAGGTCAGGCTCGATGTCGCCGGCGTCGGCGGAAGTATCGTCCCACTCGACCGTGCGAAGGAGGATAGTTCAAACTGTAATGGTCGCTTTGTAAACAGTAAGGCGGTACTTCCGCTAGCGCCGGCGACATCGACAGTGACCTTTCAACGTGATGACGTAGTTCCCAGCGCGTTGCAGATCAGCTCAATCCGAACAATTGTAGTTAAAAAGTATATATATATATATATATATTTTTTTTTTTTAAATGACCTATCGTTTCGCGAGATAAGACCCTCCTCCTCAGCTGCGCTCATGCACAGTCCGTTGAAGCCCTTCAAAGACCTTTGAAACTGCATTGATTTGGACTTCAAAACGCTGATTGTCATTGAAGTCCATTATTCGAAGAAAAATCCAGAAATGTTTTCCTCAAAAAACTTAATTTTCTTCCACTGAGGAAAGAAAGACATGGATATCTTGGATGGCATTGGGGTGAGTAAATTATTAGGAAATTTTCATTTTGAGGTGAACTAATCCTTTAAGTATTATGCTCAAAAAAGTTTTTATTTTGTAACCCTCTTACCTTTCAGATACAATGTTATTACAAGTTTAATTTATCTTCTTCACTGTAACAACTTGAAAGGGACAGTATGTAAGTTTCGCCGCTAGATGTAGCTTTTTCAAAAAAAAAAAAAAAAGCAGTAGCTTGATGATGCCGTGAATGAGCATGGAATCATGGGAGTTGTCGCCTTCCCCTACACAGCCTATTGAAAATAATCAGATGGGACTCAAGCAGAAATCATGTTCATGGGTGAGCTAATGTATTAAAGTTTTATTAACGTTACTGTGGTATGAAGCAGGGAGGGCCGAGAGCCTGGGACATTTTACGTTGCTGTTTTTATTATGCTTACTGTATTTGTCGTAGTCGGTCGCTCCTTTTGCTTTGTTATGTATGCATATTTTACAATTAAAGTTACTATTAAAGTGGATTAACATCTGTCACCTTTGTCCCTGAACTTTTAGCTAGACAATATTAGAATATCATATTAATAAAAGCTGGATGACTTATGTTGCTAAATGACATGATATTAATTTTAAAATATATTATATGGTGGAGAAAATGCTGTATTACTGTTAAAGATCTTTCTGATTATGCTATGTTAGCCACTTGACAAAATAGTATTGTTTGTGAGGCATGACAGAGTCCTGCACGGGTTCGGGTACCCGTGGGTCTCTAGGCCTAACGTTACATTCACTTGTAAAAAATCACAACCACTCGAACTGCTGCATGAGTCGTCTAGATGGATAGTGAGGAGTTGAAAAAAAAAAATAGCTAGAGGAGATTATAAAGTTGTCGACAATACTTCATCGAAACTCAAGTCAAGTGTGTGGGAGAAATTTGGAGTCATCTCTGATGAAGAAAGCAACATTGTGAAAGGCTTTGCTGCATGCAAAACCTGCCTTAAAGTTTTCGTGTTCGATAGCCGAAAATATGGAACTTCGTCGCTGAGGAAGCACGCAGATACCTGCAGTAACAAACCGAACACCAGTTCTATCGAACAGTATCTTTTGTTACAGTACACTGTTGTTATTGTCTAATTTAAAACTGTTAAGTAGGCCTATGTGTGGTGTGAAATTGTCTGATGTGATAGACGAAATTGCATTGTTTTGTGGTAACGCATCGGCTTTTTGACAGCTTCGGCTGTTGTCCTTGTCTTAAGGCAAGCCGCCAAAGGTAATACAAATTTGAAAAAAGTGTGTCTATAATGTGATTGGCTAAACTGATTTTATTTCGGGTGCGGGTCGGGTCTCGGTTCTATTTTAAGCGGGTCGGGTCGGGTTGCGGATTTTAATTAGTGCTGCTGTCGGAAAACGGGTCGGATGCGGTTTTAAGCACTGCGGGTACGGGCGGGTGCGGATTTACAAAATCGGACCCGTGCAGCTCTCTAAGGCATGATACAAACATGTTTTATTCTGTCGATAAAAGTATCCAAACAGTTGCTCACCTGTCTAATAAAACACATAATATATTAAAGCATCTTTGATGTTTCCATTGTTTCTACGGAAATCAAGGGTAGCGCGGATATTGCGTCATTCACAGGCGACACAACAACACAGGCCATTACACTAGGCCATTACACTGGTTAAAATAGCTTTTTCTGGATTTAAACATTGTTGGAAACTAGGGATTGGCATTTCAAGCAAAAATAATATTCGAAGATCGCTGGGTATTATTAGATTATTATTCGAAAATCGCACCCCTCCCCCACATGCACTCATGCATGTTTAGGCAAGCGGAGTGGTGTGATGCTTAAATATAACTTATAAAACTTATGTTTTTTTTGTTTAAATAATATAATTTTATTGTTTTATTTCATCTATGTTGATTATATGAAAAGGGAACCGCATGAGATGAGTAAGATAGGATCATAAGATGTGCAATATATAGGGAGATAAATGGAGTGGGTCAGACCTGATTTTGACCACTTCATTAAGTTTTGTTTTTGTGAATTTCGTTTTGTATAAATTGTATCTTAATTTTAATCAATGTTTCATCAACCAATTGCCTGGATTTAATAAATAAGAAGCAAATATAGCAGACAATATAAACAGGACATGGAAACGCCGGTGCAATCACTTTGTTTTTGCACTTGCATTGTGCAAATTGCACTTGCATTGCTCGTCTCATAAATGAACTGAAACTTAGCGTATAGGCTACTTGCCTCACAGACCTGAGAAATATATCTATAGAAAGCTTGAAATGTCTACTTAAACAAAACAATTCAAAGCGAAAAGAAATGGGCTACTCTATCCTTATGTAATTGGTATGAAGTGTGCATTTCTCTCTATAGGCACGTTCAATACTGCGAAGATCGCGAGTCAGTATCGTCAACTTCATCTCTGCAGCTGACACTGACACAGAAAACACTAGTTTATTAATAAACAATTAAAATGACTCATGCATGATCATTACTTTGCCGGTTTTGTGCGGAATAGGCAAAATATTACAAAAGCGCTTGTTATGGTTTAGTATTCTCTCCCATATATATTTAAGTCATTAAATTAATATAAATATGCGATTAGACTAATCGCTTAAATTAACAACTACTAGTCGACTAGAAAAAACTTTAGTCGTGCAAGGGCAGCCCTACTTATTTCACATGTTTTTGAACCAGCATGTCACATTCTGGGTTGAGTGAGCGGCGCTGAGTATAGACTGAGCGAGCGGAATCTTCAGAAAGGCACTCTCCGCGGGGCTCTGGAGGACATATTACCACTCCGTTCACTTGCACTGGTGTGAGAATGTGTAGGCCTATCTTATTCTGTTGTCTAAGAGCTGATTGATAGCTTTTAGGTGCGTTATTGGCAGCATCACCCTCTGGTTACATCAACGTGTCACCACCGCATCAGAACCGAAAACATGGGGATTTTTTTAAAGACAATAATCGCACAACCTATTCGATATTCTATAATAAAATCAACTAACCGAATATTCGAAAATCGTAACTCATCCCAATTGGAAACATTTGGGATAATTTAAGTACACAAGTGAACAAAATATATAACATTGTTTTAGTGCTTTTTGGATATTTTAATAAAACAAATCTTATTGTGCCTTTAAGTCCTGAGGCGACAACAAAAACATACTTAAGTGTATATTTCTAATTTATTTTGATGTGTATAGTTGGTATTGTACTCTCCAAGGTTCAGGAAGCTATCCTCCGTAAAATGTGCTGTACACAAGCTAACTTTTTGGTCGTACTGCTCAGGAACAGTGTTATAATTCAAACTTAACAGCTGAGTCCTAATTTTATTCGTTTTTTAATGGCCAAACAAACTTTTGCTTTTGCATCCATACAATGAGTTTCATTAACTAATAAATGTGTGGATTATTCGTATTTATACACACAGGAGAACTTCTCACGAAAAATGTCCCTATTTCACCTAATGTCGTTGTTCGAACATTCATGAATTTTTATTCATTCACACGAATTTTTATTAATTCATAAGACACGCCCAAACTATGTCCATATTTGGGCTTTCCGCACATCTATCACGTGTGTTTAATAATAAAGTGTTTATCAGTTAGGGTAAGTGTAGAGAGGGCTTTATTGTTCCAATAGGCATTCATTTAATCATTTTAATAAATATAATCATTATCACTCTATGTTATTATTGCATACCATTTAATGTACAATACAGAGATGCAGATAGTATCTGCCATTATTTATAATTATAAATAGCATCTAAGTACTACAGCCTCTTCTTTGCGATATGCTATTTACACTAAGTGAAAATAGCAATAGATTCTATTTACACTATATAAAAATAGCAATATTTTCTTTGCAATAAGTGTAAATAGAATCTATTGCTATTTTCACTTAGTGTAAATAGCATATCGCAGCTATTTTCACTTTGTGTAAATGAAATATATTGCTACTTGTACTAAAAATAGCCGCTAACTTATAAAGACACCTGGGGTTAATATACAGACCCATGGGATTAACAACCATACTATAATGGCATTATAAAAAGGCGACTGAGATGTTTAACTCACAGTATCTAAAGTGATTTACATTGCATACATTTTCCACTGATCATGGAATAATTAATTCATCAAATGATGATCAAATGATAGCACATATAAAGATCCGTGGGGATAATGAGCAAACATTTGGCATTGTAAAGAGGCAATTCAAATGATGGACTCACAGTAGTGGAGTGTTGCGGTGCAGTCCAAATAAAAGATCACTGATCATGACAGTATGCTGAATGTTTCACTCAGAACTGACAAGCAATCCGAAAATTGTGCCGTTACTTGATTTGAATAATTATTTTAGTGAATCAAGCCCTAAAAAACAACACAGACACCACATGCACAATTTTGACCATGTACGTTTTGCCAATGCTTTCACCTCACTAACGTAGCCTTTTCAGTGTACTTTAAGAGCAACCTTCAAGCCTGATTCATTCTGTCCTTCTTAATATGCCAAAAACACAACCTCATCATGTGTGACAAGACTGTTTCTGCCTCAACCCAACAATGCTGCCCTTCATAAATAATTAAAGATCTAATCTGTGATATTTCCAAAGGTCAGCAGCACAACAAAGCGACAAAAAAATGCCAGCTCCCCCATTTCTCTCAACGGTTTCACTTTCTTTACTACTTCCGGCCTGAACCTTTTGAGAATTCCAGGAGAAAGATTTTCTTTTTTTGTGAGCCAGAAACTATTGAACTCTCAGGAGTGACCTTCAGTCCATTTTGAAGCTTTGTAGATAATGATACAAAAAATAAAGATAAATGCTCACAAATTTGTGGTCTGCTCCGTCACCCCACAACCTCAGTTCAGCTAAATACTAAAGAGCAAAGGTCACTAAAGCTTTCCTGCTTGCCAGAATACCTAAATGTATTATTTAAATACATTTGAATATAAATATGAGCTAGCGCTAACCTTGATTGGTCTCCTTGATGCATTATCTATAAGATTCCACAAAACTCCAGACGCAGGAGGACTATGCTATCTTCCACACAGCTCAGGAAGTTACTTTCAGCATTAAAGATGCCAGCAAAGACATTCCTAATCCGTGTGGTATTAACTGTACAATACCATTATTCACATCACGAATGCAGCAACACGAAACATTCAGAGTTATTAAAAGTTAATCCTAATGTATGAATTTAACGCATGTGTTGTTTTACTAGTGAGATCTACACTGTAATTAGCACAGTTTTCATGTCTGTGTCCGCAGACTGAGTTATGTAAATGAAGCTTGCTGAATGAAATGTTTAGTGTGCTGGAGATTTATTAAAATGTTTAAAGCTGACAGTGAGCTTAATCATTACAGCGTGCTCTTGCGGAATGAATTTTTTCTGCAGACAGGGTTTTATCTTGCCTCGCCTTTTCGACGGAAATGTCAGAGAAACACACAGAAGGTTTTCTTTAGCCTCAAAAACATCATTCCTGCGTTCCTTTGTTCCCTGTATCGCATCAGAACAGGAGAGGAATGCTGGCTAACTGAAAAAGAGTTACATCCTCACTATGTCAAGGAAACAACTGAATTGAGAGTGTCTGGAATGTTTTTGCTATAGCAATATCATATTGCCTCTCATGTTCTCTGACATTCAACCCTTAGAGAACAAGTTTATATTCATGATCGATGCCAATTCTCCCTTAAATCTGCTTATCAACAATCATGATGCTTAGGGGTAACATTTATGAAAAGTGTGGAAAAATTTCACCACTGTAATTAAGTATACAAACACAAAATGCTATACAAAGTATACAAATGACCTTTGACCTTTATGAAATGTAGAAATGCTCACCTCGGAGCAATCCACTGACACTGTTTATAGTTTCATTATCCTAAATTATTCCTACAACACACTGACCTCCTGTAAAGAACCTGAAAATGCATATTAACAAGCCTACAGCGCAGATCCACTGAACTCTAGAAAAGCTTTTCCAGAAAGACAGAAGGCAAGGCGGAACCTCAGTACCTACTCCACTTTATGTTCATCTTATTGCAGCCCTATAGCATTCTATAAAGTTTCATTAAGCTAAGCTTAATACCATTTGGAGAAGCTTATCTATAGCTTACTGAATAACATTAAAAAACAAAGACTTCTTAATGTCAGCAAAATTCAGAGACTTGCTCTTATATTTAAACAGGTTTATACATTCTGATAATTATGAGTAAAAAAGTCAAACACGTACAATTACATAATTTAAGCCACATCAGTCAGTAATGGCATCAAGGGACCAAATGGGTTGCAGTTTTGTGTTGCTGTTATATGTAGCTTTATTTAGTGAAAAATAGATATTATTTAATTGACAGTTTTGCAAAAAGTGGTCACATAAAGTTTAATTTATTTATAGATACAAAAGAACATAAAAGTCAGATTTTTATACATAATCGCAAAATGGACTGACCCAGTTGTCGAGCCCATCTCACTGACTCAATGGTTGCAGTGCTGGCCAGCTCACTGAAAGTAAAGGAGATCAGTGAGTAACATCATAAATTTAAGTTTGTTCCTTGCACAAAGCTATCATGTGTCTTCAGAAGACTTGGAATATAAAGCACACTATAATGCTGAGAAGTTACCCACAATCTTAGTTCTGCTCTGCAAATATGATGACAATTTGTCGGACCACTGGCTAAGGTTAAACTCTGAGATTTAGTTCATGACTTAGAGGTTCAAAGCCAAGAGAGGAAAATATTGCCTGAGAGGATAGAAACATTCATCCTGAATGTTTAGTATTTACTTCTCTGCAGTCCGGGATGTGCCTTATCTCTGGCTACAGCAAAGCAATGTGGTAGGTAAATTTTATGTGGTCTACGTGTGTCTGGGTAAGCGTGTGAATATGCGAACACATCATCAATGTGTGCCACTAACACCTCTGCTCATGTGTGACGTCCTCTCTCTGCCCTCTCCTTGTGTTCTGCTGGCAGGGTTGATTATGCCGCTTGTCCTTTTAACCCTGCGGCTTTGAGTTAGTGTCATCCTGGGTCTCTCATTAGACTCGTTTTCCCATTAAACATTCATGATCTGCGTTTCCATGTCAACAATGCACAAAGGTCACTACAGAATGATAACTTGGGACGGTTATGGTTTTTGCATCGCACATAAACTGTAGCGCTAGCTTACTTTATTTCTCAAATAAAATCTCTGCCTTCCACCAGCTGCGGCTGCCTCTCTGAGCTTTCATAAACCAGGAAAAATCATTGGGCTGCCATGTAGTAACTGGGCTCAGACTGTCAGAGGTGAACGAAATGCAATTTCTATAGGTAAAATGAAAATTGGATGGTTCTTTCCATCTCCCATATGTGTCAAGGATCCAATTTTAATATATTTTCAGTCCCCTAGAATGATTGTTTGCTTCCTGCGACTGCTCACGGTTCTCTATTGCTGCATGGCTGCAATTATTTATTACTCATTGACGCTGATGTATCCTTTATCATTGTTATGTCTCTGCATGTTCTTTACACATTCAATTACATTCACTTGGTACAAGCCAATGCAGGCATGCTGCCTGTGTGGAATAAAACTTTAAATGTTTTTAAAGCGCTTGTTTTGCAAATTACCCTGAAAAAGAGTTTGTTGCCTCCTAAATTTGACCAAATCCACAGAGATTCCACAAAGTTGCTAAAAAAGCTGAGAAAAGCACTTGGTATGGTCTCAATGAATAGATACATTAAAAGAGAATAGGGTTCTAGAGACTTTATTTTTTTAACATTGGTGTAAGACTTTCCATATGAAACTATGAAAATCCATTATTAAAAAAAAATCACATTTTCAAGAACATTTGTTAGTTGCATAGATGAAAGCATTTTTAATAATTTTTTAAGCATTTCTTTTTAGCTTTATTTTGGCTCAGTTTTAGTTTTAAGTTTAAAGTACTAAAGTTAACATTTCTAAAGCCCTATTCGGACGGTAATTGTTTCTCATGTGGACGTTTGTAAAAAATAAATTTGCATGGCACCTCAGTGATAAAACTCATGCATTCGGATGCCGATTTATTTAGGGTGGAGGAGTGAGTTATTTGATCCTACGAACGCGGGAACATACTGCTCACGTGGTCAGTCGTATGATTGTCTGCTGTAAATAGAATGTCCTATGCTTGGAATAAGAATAAGTTCATATATAAGGAAAATAAAATTCTAATTATTATGTGATTATTTAAATCTCCTGTTTAATAATAGGAAGATAAACAAAATGCAAGACAGAAAACCATTTTAACTACAATCTATCTCAAATTGTGGAAATAATGTATATTTTAATGTGTATTTTAATGTATATAGTTGCTGCCATTTCAAATGTTTACGTGCTTTTTTCCTCTTTCGCCTTTGAACGGTGATGAAATATTTTTTCTTGTAAATATTTTCCAGCATTTCACTTATAAAAGTGTAGGCTAGATCTTTAAAATGCATCCAAATTACAGCGAAGCACAACAGTTATTGTACGATGCTCGGCAGTGGTCAAAAAGGATTTAAACAGTGAATTTTTAATTGATCTCTTGTAAACTCAGTGATGTGGATTTGGACAGCAATTAAATTACCGTATGACCTTGGTGTTTGACAAAAAACAGTAGGTAATTCAGCCGGGGATTTTTACATGGGTGGTGGGAGAAAAACACTGACATTCTGAAATCTGACAGCAACAAAATCACTAACTAGGCCCTGTAAATGTTGAAAATACCTTTCGACCCCATGAGAAACAATTACCATCCGAATAGGGCTTAATTTTCATCTAAAGCCCTATTCAGATCGGAATTAGAGAAATATTTATTTTTCACAGGCCTACTTGGGGATTTAAATTCTGTCTGAATCTGCACTTTGTTTTTCTCACACAACCTGAGTAAAAATTCCATGGCAAATTAACTACTGTTTTTGGCAAACTCAACAGTCCTCTGAGAAATCTAATCCCACCAGAATGCAAATGTCTGGAATTGCCGATATTTTATTATACTAATGCTTCTCCTCAAGTGTTTTTTGACCTACCTGAGCTACCGTTTGCACATCATTCACATGCTTTCATTTCAATATGGATGGTATCTGACGAAAAAATTTAATTATAAAATGTATAAATAGAGCCAAATTGTGGAAACTGCAAAGACTGCCCATTTTAATATCAGTGTCAGGTAAGATATTTGTCTAGATTTCACTGCTCACTTATATGGGGTTATTACAAACAGCCACTTCTATAAACTTGTAAAGTTTATTTAAAACGGGTTTTAATAATAAATTAAAGTTATATCAATAAGTAATTCTTTGTAAAGCCATTGTATTCCAAAAATATTTGAACATTGTTAGTGAACAGTTAAAAGAAAACTATACATATGTGTGTGTTTATATAGTTATAAACTATGTATATATATAGTATATATATACATAGTTTATTTAAAAAGTCCAAAAGTTATTATTTACAGAAACGCCAATTTTACAGTTATTATCTTATCTAGTCAAAAAATATAACCAAGCTCAACACCTTCAACAAATGCTTGGTAAGCATGCAGATATATATAATATCAACAAAATCCTAAGTATAAGGTTAGGGAAAAAAAACATCCAAAGGGATTTTATAAAAACAGGGATGACACATTAGCCCACATCTTCTTCTTCTGTGATGGGTTGAAACATTAACCCTCTGGGGACCAAGGTGTTTTTGGGGCCCTTGGGATGTTTTGACATGCTCTGACATTTGTGCTTTTTTCAGTTATTTATAAACATGTTAATGGCAAAGGTGTAAATTCACTCTATATAGCACAAACGGGGCTACCATATTATGTGATCAACATGTATGTACATGTTTGTATTTTTAAGAGAATAATGTTTATGCGTGATTATTGAAAAAAATAAAAATTAAAGTAGCTGAAATAAGACCACAAAACACATACTAAATATGTGTCCACAAGACTTTTGACTAATGGATGTTGTCGCTTCGAGTTCTGGCTTCAAAATGATGTGAAAATCATACTGCCTAATCATTCACATAACACAATAGATTTTTTTTTTGTTTGCCAAGGCAATATGCGAATGGGCGTCAACTGCCCAACCCCCTTGTGAATAATTAGTTGGTTCACACCTGAGAAGACAAAGACCCTGCATAGTAATGAGCCTTTCATTCATGTGTGAGAAAGAATGCAAGGACCCCAAAGAATGCAAGAACAATATATATATATATATATATATATATACACACACACACATATACATATACATATACATATACATACATACATACATAGTTCAAAGTTAGAGTTGGAAACATCTTGAAAAGAAATTTGTCTTTTTCCATAAATGTCTTAGTTTGATCATACATATTTCAAAGTTAAGGATTCATTATTTTGATATAGCTTGCATTGGAACAAACACTATAACATCTTAGTTTATTAGTTTATTGACAAAACATACTATATATTTAACATAAGAGCAGAAACTCCTAACAAAAGCTTATTTGATGTCTATTTTAGAGTAAAAACTTTATCCAAAACTAGTCAACGAAATGTTGTCTTTTATTTAGTCTGTAACAGTGCGTATCTGTGCGTTCATTCATTCATTCATTCACACACAACACACACACACACACACACACACACATTTAAACAGTATGCTATTTTTCCGTCTACAGACACTAACGTTATTCTATATCGCGTTAGAACAAAGCAAAAGCAACACTTACACTTCTCAGCTGGATCTGTTGCTCCTCCTCGAAGTGAAAATAAACCAGCACTTGTTCTGAGGTAGGTAAATGTCCCAGGATTATTCCTCATAGCCGCACAAGACGAATCATAATCTGACTAAAAAATATAGTGTGTTTACAGAGTTTAGCCAATATGGGCGTTAACGCGTCTCAATGTGTTGCTTCACATATTTGCGTTTGAATAGCGCGCGCTCTCCGTGGGCGTGTCACATTACCAGAATAATGAGCTGAGAGGAAGATAATTAGACCGGCTGACACGTCTCTCTTTTTGTATAGATGACATAAACGGAGAATATTTATTTTAGTTTTGAATCGGATCATTTAAAAGTACAAACTCAAATGATTTAAAAGATATATTGCTTATGGCTGGGTGAATAGTATTTGCTGGGGGTTTTTTTTACGTTTATTTTCTTTATTTTACAAAATCACAATATTTTATTTCGATTGTATGTGGGCACATAAAAAAGTAGACATTTAACAGATTATTTTCTCATATTTCCTAACTCTATATGACCAGAAATGATGGTAGTTAAGTCTATTTTTCTGCTATGTGAAAAAAACCGAACAAAACGCGCCGGCGCGTTCTTGGTCCCCAGAGGGTTAACAGAAAAGCCTTTATGGAAAATCAACATAACAGCCTTTTCTTGTCTTCTCATCACTGGACATGAAAGACCGCAACTGGATTTTACTGAACCAATGCCCCTTGTCCTGATTTGATAGTCATCACGACTCCTAAAGGCTAAAGATCCAATTAGCCTGAGCAGCACTAAGGACACTGTTCCTTCCAACAATTCAGAGCCGCCACATATACAGCCAATTACACACCTGCCGGATAGGGATGGTAATCATGCTGAAGTAGCTAGATTGTTTCTGACTTTTGGTGTTATGGAAATGAGGATCTCTCAAAGACACTCACTTACTTTAGGCCACTGGACTCAACAGTCACTTTTTCAAGGTCATTAATGACCCCCAGAGACATTCAGCCGGGAATTTGAATAATCCCGACCGCTGAGTGTTGAATTTGGCCATTATAAAGCCATTAAATTGATAAAGGAAAGGAAAGTGACTTTTTTGCTTTGTGGCACACACACTTTCAAATGCTTTTGCTAGGTGTAACCGACCAACAAAAACAGTTTTCCTGAAACATCCATCAGGACCAATGACCTTAAAATGAGAGCTGTTATTTGCTGCATCAAGTACTTCCTGTGTAGCTCATATCCACAGCAGCCGTGAAGAGCAGTTAAGGCTAATAAACCAATACTAGAACTCTAAAAAGCTTTTAAATCGTATTCATTTGTCGTGTCTGTTATGCAACCACTCAAAAATGACTGCTTTCAGAGGCAGCCACTGGGTCTTTTAAATCACATAGCGTATTCACTGCTGTGCTTCACTCAGTTCATTTTCTCTGGGTTATTTCCCACAGGAGGCCACCAAGGGGTTTCCGGGTACTGCAGCAACAAATAGAGGTCAAAGAAGACCCCACAGTAACTGTACAGTAAAAACTCATCTATTATGACTCATGTCGAGCCTGATGTTATCAGTGCTCTTAGTAGTCCCTGAGCTGAATTTCAATTTATACAATTTATTTATTTCCACAACTTTCACAATAAAAGCAGCCATGCTAACTATTTTTCAATAGCGAGATATTAGTTAATTTGTTCCCTTTCTGTTGGTCACTTTCGACGTCGTGTCAAAATACCGACACTAAGGCCCTGTTTACACGAGAACGCTCGCGGGTGAAAACGTAAAAATATTTTATCAGGTGTGCCTTTCATTTACACGGCGAAAGCGTTTTTGGGGCTTAAAAATGCAAAAAAGTGAAACCACCCTCCAAAGTGGAAATCTTAAAAACGCTCCACCGTCGCGTTACCGTCTAAAGGGTAAAAACGCAAATCTGCTCACGGTGGCTCTCGTCGCGTTTACGTCACAGGCATGTGCCAGTACAGGAAAATAACAATCAACATGTCGGATTATTTCCATAGGTCGGACCTTCAAGTTGCCCTAGCAGCTCTGATAAACGTACAATAGTCTTTTTGCTGTTCGCTTCGCCATGTTTTGATTTTGCTCTACTAGGGAGAGAAGTAGAAGGAAGTATGCAGGTGCGCAGAATTGGTGTTGTTGTGTGGCAGTGCTTCACATTGCCACCAAGCCGTCTGGAGTGCATACTACATCGAATTTCACACACTTTTGCGTCACCATATGTCTTTTGAGATTGCCTTGTAAACACTTTTGCGTCACCGTGTAAACATAGCCTAAGGGTTAGGGTTGGGAATCGAATATCGATTCCAATTCTGGAATTGGATACTTGTTATAAAATTAAATTATTAAATTTACATAAAATTATTCAATTAAAATTAAATTAATTATATTAATTCTAAAATTCCTCTGTGAGCATATAATAACACTAATCATACAATAAGAGAAAATTCACTCGTTCTTGACTGATTAACTTTTGCAACTATATTTGTAATGTATATTTTATTTATAAAGTGCAGTGATATTTTACATTTGATTACATTTTCTGTACCTGAATACCTGAAAATCTTAAAACACTGTTTATTTTAATCGTATCTTTGTTCATTTGTATCTATTTGTTGCAAATTTTTATTTGTTCTTTTTAAATTACTGAGTGTTTACTTTTCTTTAATAATGCTTGAAATGTATATTAGTTAGTGTTACGTCCTATGTTATTATTTGTCTGTTGTTGTTGTTGTTTTCCTTTTTCCTCTTTACTTTCACTCTTAGCAGGACGATGCAGTTACCTGATTGGTTCATCCATCTGCCAGTCATCGAAATGAGGGCGCACTATGTGCCTATAAAGAGCGCACCTGTGTGGGAAGCGGGAGATTCCACTTGATTTGTTTGTGACGCATATTTGCCCTGTACCAATTTAACGTTTGAGAAACCGTGTTCTTTGAGAACTTAGAAGCCCATTTGGGTCGTCTTTTCTCTTGAGTATGTTGCCGTTGGTCTGGTTGTTAAACCTGTTATTTACCGGGGAAGAGAAAAGAACATGTGAGATATCACATGATATACATGTGCTACACTGAGTTATCAATTGTGTATAGAACACTAGTTTAGCGACACGTGCCATTCTTTGTATTTTTCGTTTTGCAGTAAGAGTAGTTTATTTAGGGCGTTTCTGATGCTGAAGATCTTTTGTTTTTGATGAATGTCAATTTAGTCAGGTTATAAATTGTTTTGTTTATAATTAGTAAGATTGGTTTTGGTTCGGTTTCTTTCTTTGATTTGGCACTGTCTAGTTCTTTTCTCTTTAGCTCTTTCTTTTGTGAACCTTTTTTCTTTGGTTATGATTTGTATAATTGAATAAACCCTCATCTTACTTAAATTAGACTGGGTTGTGTGAGATGTTTTTCCAGTACACGTTCAGTATTTAATGTTGCACGCCTTACTCTCCCTAGACTTAAAAGGGTTGTAACAGTTAGGCTAGTTGTTTTTGCTATGGTATTTTTAAACCACAGGCAAACGTTCCTTGTGTAAGTGTTCTTTAGCCTGTTGATTTTTGTTCATGATATTCAGCTACAATTAAATGTTTTGCGATAAGACTAAATGTGAATGAAATCAACGGTTTATTTTTTTTACCTTATTAGAATCGAAATCAGGAATCGATAAGAATTGGAATCGTTAAAATTCAAACGATACCCATCCCTACTAAGGGTCACACTTGGGAGTGGCAATCTGAGGGTGATCTGGGGGTTATAATGAGAGAGTTTGCGCTGACTGAATCCTCACGGGCCTCTCATTCCTCAGCAAGCTTGTGTCCCAGGGTCCAGTTTCTGGATGAGTTAGGAGGCTCGCCCATGGGTAAGCTTAATTTTTCATTCGGGAGGATGAGAAGGATGAGCTGGCTGAGCTGTCAATCGCAGCATCGGAGGGCAGCCTTATCCCGAGGCAGATGACTCGCCAAGTCTTCCAGCCGTGCTTTCCAGGGCCGCCGTGAGCATCGGGCTTGAGTGAACTCCTCCGCGCTGTCCCGAACGCTCACGGTTGGATGATTGGCTTACACAGCCGCACTCTGCCCCTGGTTCCGTTTTCGGTCCGCTATTCGGTACGGTTTTCTGTGCGCACACATCTAACCCGAAGCGTAGCCATAGACACATAAAGCACGCGAGTACTGAATTGAGCTCTCTTTCGTGTCTGAATGGACAAATACACACAACATTATGTCTAAATGTCCGTTTTGGAGATTATTCATGTATGTCGGTTATGTCTTAAACAGTTGTGAGTGTATCGGATGGGCATCAGTGCCGATGTCTTTAAGTGAAATTGGCAATAAACCTAATGCGGTCTGTGTCCTTAATATTCAAGCAACAAAAGAAAAAGAGAAAAAGCATTCACTGTTTGTTAATAGCTTTAATAAGGATTAATTATATTTAATTCATACAAATAAATATGTCTGCTTGAAAGAATAAAGAATGATGTATGCAAGTAGTTATAAAGAATGCATCATTCAATGAAAAGAAGACTGTGTTTTACTTTAGGAAAAGTGGTTTTATTTAATTTTAAGATATTTTTTAAGTCATAGTAGTTAAATTTGTATCTGTATTGCATGTTCAAACTTAAAAATCATTCATATTAATAGGTTAATAGATGTTTTCTCCGGGAGTATATGGGTTTGGAAATTTTAGAGAAATTCAAAATTAATGCATTACAATTTAACTAAACCCATTATATTTTAGTCGACTAAATCTACTGTAGATTTAGTCGACTAAAATCTTATTGTATTTCATCGACTAAAACTAGACTAAAACTAAAACAATTCAGATGACTAAAATATGACTAAAACTAAATGGCATTTTAGTCAAAAGACTATGACTAAAACTAAATCAAAATTTGCTGTCAAAATTAACACTGGTTACGACGCAGCCCCTGGGCAATGTCAACACTTGCGGTTGACATCGGGCAATGTCAACACCCCCTGGTTAAACCTTGCCAAAATGCGAGATGGCGAGAAAGTACGCTTTCTTGATGACCCATTGTTCAAGGTGGCCTTTTTGGTGACACTGTCGCGTAGATCTTCCTCTAGACCCCAGAGAGCCCAAGCTTTGCCTGCTGGCCACCAAGGGCAGCCCCCTGCGAAGGCTACACCAGCCCCGCAACAGCCTGGACCGGCAGCCAGACCTCAGCGGGAAGGAGGGAAGGAGAGACTGCGGACCTTTACTGGTGTAACCCTCATTCCCTGATGGAGGGAATGGAGATGTTGTGTCCCTCCTGCCAGAACTCTGAACTGCCATTGAGGACAAACATGAAGTGTGTAATGCACGCCGGCCGCCTTATATAGGCATGCAAATTCCACACGCCAATTCCACTGGCCTTTTCTGAATATGCCAGAGGTGTTTGGGGCTCCCCCAACAAGAGTGACCCTTAGTGCCTGTATTTCGACACAACGTATCTGTGCCCTTCATCAAGGAAAGAGGGTTACACTAGTAACCAAGATGTTTTCAAATGAGCTATTCTATGAAAAAAACTGTTTGCTACAAGACATATTTTGTTGTACCACATCACTACTTTTATGTCACACAGTACAATCCATGTAACCTTACAGCCAAACGAGCTGAAGCAATAATCAAGTACACCCAAATAAAATGTAATCAGATGTGATGTTAGAAAGTCTGATTTGTTTTAGTGAACCTCTTCATTTATACAGTTCATTGATGAACTGGTTCATAAATTATTCTTCAGACTTAATGAACATTTAACAGAGCTTTTAAATTATTAGTGATATTATACATTAAGTCAGATTTAGATGACAGCAAAACTATTTCAAATGTAAAAAAAAAGTTAATTTAGTGTGCTCCATTAAACTTTAAATATGGGGCAATATGAGCCACCACAATATTACCACAAATGGAAACCTCCAGCTACCAGCCCTGAGCCTAAACCACTATACAACCATCCCAAACACGGTGAGAGTAGATGGCAATGATTTAACCACATGTGTGTTGAAGGTCACTAGAACCTCTTCCATCCTTGTCAAGTGGAGTGCTAACCTTCTCTCCTTTCAAACAACGCCAGGGTGTTGATGGAGCATCTGATTCAAAATGAAAATGATAATGGTGACGGTCAACATCTCTGACACCTCATGCCAATTAGAAGACGAGAGTTCGTTATGTGTTGGGGGAGTTGACACAATCCTGTCGCTCAATCCAGTAACCCCAGGCTTTGAGACTGTCACCCGTCTCCCCACGTATCTCACCTCTGATGATCTGTCCAAACGGATCCCCATTCAGTCCCCTGTGCCTGAGCTGTCTTGTTATCCGTCACAAGCTGCCTTTCCATCAGTGAACTCACATAAAGTGCAACACAACATGAACAGGTTTTTGCACTTGGGCTTTTAGCACTTTGTCTGGTGTTCGAAAAGGCGGACCTTGCTGAAACTATCATTTTAAATTTCCTTAATACAAAACAATAAATCTTTAGTTTAAGCTATGTTTGAGTATCAATTTAATGTATAGCGATTCAATTTGAATGTCTCTTCTCAGGTGACTGTTTAGAGTCCAGAAGTTGTTACACTCCATATCTTACCACATCATAATAAAATTTGACATACTGTATACCGTTCAAAAGTTTTTTTTCAAAAGTAAGATTTTTTTTTTTTAAAGTAACCACTTTTCATTGAGCAAAGACACATTAAGTTTATCAAAACTGAACGCAATAACTTCCACAAAAATATTAAGCAGCACAACTTTTTAACATTGATAATAAGAAATCAATAAGTAAATCACCATATTAAATAGATTTCTGAAGGACACTGATGGCAGCCATTTTACTCCAGTCTTCAAAGGAATAAATTACATTTACACTGTAATAAGATTTCACAATATTACCGTTTACTGTATTTTTGATCAAATAAATTGCAGCCCATGGTGAGCATAGGAGACAGTATGCCAGTATAATGGTAATGGGGTTTAGCTTCCAACAAGCGCTGTAAGTGGTAGACCAATCGTAACAGACTGTGACGTCTGGCCAATCAGAGCAGAGTAGACTCTCAGAAAGGAGAGACTGAATCATCTGACAAGTCGTTTGAGATTCAGTGAAAAATGTGGTTATGCGCAGTGTATATAGGCCTATGTCACACTTCCTGCTTCCGGAACGCGGAGTAGGGATACAGAACTTCCGGTCAACAGTATTTCTCGATAAGGATTTAGATTATCAGCCATAATGTCTAAACCATCCGAGGTAGACTGACCACGAGCTATGAGGTTGTGAAACGAAGGTTTTTGCTCCTGTAGAAGCTATAAGTTCGTATGAAATCAACCTTGTTTTAAGAAAAACATGTTTTATCCGCGATCTTATGAAAAAAACTACACTACCCACAATCCTAAGCGTAGCAGCAACGTCTGCTGATTGGTCCAACTCGCTGTTACCATAGAAACGTTTACCTTACTGGCGAACGGCTAGACCCGCAGCTGTTGTTGTAGTGTACCTGGTTGCTCTGCATCAGGACGTAGACAGCCATACCTCATCTTTTCACGCTTTCCCGAAGGACGAAACACTCCACAAGTCTTGGGTTAGGTTAATAAGGAGGGATGAGGGGCCTTCTTTTAATATTCTCCGGGGCAGCACTTTCGTTTGCAGTTTGCATTTTTAAAAGGAGAGCATCTACGTCTAGGAAAGTGGTCGGAATAGACTTAAAGCCAATACTATACCAACCCGGTTTCCCTGGAATAACTGGGGGGGTAATCAGCCCCGTCATCGGTCAGTTTTTGACCGTGTTAGGCAGGTTGCGGAGAGATTTGGTCCAGCGGTATCTATCGGACTCCGCCATTGTAAAAAGCTAACCGGAAGAGCCGTATCCCTACTAAAAGACGTACAGTACTTCCGGTCTTCAGTTTTTTCGTGACATAGGCCTATTATAAGAAAATGAAAGTGTGTTTTGACCTTTGATGCATGTAAACCTGTTGTAGGAGACCTCCAAAGCAAAATTAGGAACCTTTAAAATAGCATAATAGGGGCACTTTAACACTGAAATATCTAAGAAAAACTCTCCACAAAGCTAAACACATTAATATTTAAACTGCTTAAACAAAGTGCTTATTTTATATGAGCGTCTGATATGGTGAAAAGTCTTAACTGTACTCATTTGTAATATTGATCCTGATGCTGAACAAGACAGGGCCATTAACTTTCCTCAGTTCTGAGAGCTTTTCCTGCATTGATTGTTCTGTGTGGGTCTCTGTGGGACTGACGCCACGTAAAACACGGCTCTGAAGGAGAGACTGCTTGTTCAGATGCACACTAGGACAAAGATTAAACGAGATCGGGCTCCTCAGGGTGACCTACTGGCACTTTTTTTGGACCAGCACTGTTACGCATGGATAAAGCTCGAATAAATATGAACTACTTTGATTGATCATAACCATGAATAGACTTGGGTGATGACATCCATTTTTTTCCCTTGTCAAAAAAATTGAATGCAAAACCACAAACACTTGCCCTATGCAGTATCTTAGATATAGAAATCCCATTCAAACATCCCTTTAGTGTTGAAAAGGCTATGTGCATTTCTTCAATGTACCCAGACCAGACTGCTCCAAATCAATGCAAATTACTCATTTCTGCCACCATATGAAAATAGCAGAAAATCTCAAGGTATCACCTGCTCCCACTCACTCAGTTGTGGGTGAAATAATGTGATTATTTTTGTATTTCTCATTTGGATGCATCTTAAAGGAACACTTCACTCAAAAATCTAAATTGTGTCATTATCTACAGTTACTCAGCCTCACATCGTTCCAAACCCATATGACTTTCTTTTTTCAGTGGAACTCGAAGGAAGAACCCTTTACAAATGTGTCATCATACATAGGCCTATAATTTATATTTGTGGATTCCAGCTACATACTGAGTTACATCATTTTCTTAAGCTCAGCCTCCAAAGGCCTACTCACGTACCACTCACAGTCACAGTCTAAATATTATACACTAAATGAAAAGAGATGCCTGAAATCAACAGTTTCAATTTGACCTGCTGCAATCCAACCTGCTGTTGTTATGAAACTTCTGGGATTTACCAAAGTTTTCCAAGTTTTTGGCAAGTAGTCGAAAGTCTTTCTACTGTTTCAGACATAGCCACATGGGTTTGTCCATAGGTCCATGTCGCCCTATCTGAATAAGCCCCAGTATTTGCCCTAAATGGGCATGTTCATGTTCCAAACCCATGTAGGGCCCATACCTCAAGCCCATTTCATGCCTAGATTGGCCCACAATGAAATGTTGGCTAGGGATAAACTCAACATTTAAACTGTGATTGGTCAGTTTATGGTCAGGTAGATTTACCTGTTCTTTCTAAATTGCCAGTTCTTGAAGAGAATAAGCTGCACAACAGATTGTTATGTCAATAGTCAAACGAAAATTTGCTGACCTGCTGACATGTTCAATCAAATTAGCCTTCTCTGTCCATCTTTTTTTTAACATTTGTGAGATTTTTCCGTCTTCTCTGTGCACATTATACGCATGCGCGTGCTGTGTTTGTTTGTGTTTGGAGCTCCGTCGAATTGATTCATTAATCCTTGATTTTCTTCTTTACCACTCATTTATAAACAAGTACTTTCTATTTTTATATCGTGTGAACTTATCCTCGATACTATTCCCTATAAAAAACAATCGGATTGCTTTGATATCGCTACTTAGATCCAAATTTGCGAATCCCAGCTACTAGCCTTTTAGCCCGCTAGCATTTCACGCGTGGCCTCGCGCCAATCGACCGTCGGATTTTACACCCGTTTCACTGAAAGGATACGGGTTATATCCAGGATTTCAGTCCTAAATTAGTAGTGATATTGTTAGTATCACTACTTATTTACTGTTCATCTGTTATAATGGCGAATATATCGGATGTGTGTCTAACGCTACCTCTGAGTGCAGGTGAGGACACATTCGAGCTGCATTCGGTGCTGTTGGAGCTGGAGTCCGTGGAGAAGCAGATCCGTGGTCTGCTAGAGAGGCAAGCCGAGCTGCGAGATCGGCGATCAGCGCTTGAAACATCACGCGCCGATGCTCACAAGTCAGTGGTTAGTAACTTTTTGACTCCAACTTCGTCTACTCCGTGCATTTCTCTGCCCAGGAGGACGCGATCATCTCTGGCTTCATTCACTCCGGCACCGACACAAAGCCATGGACCCTGGGTGATCCCTCAGCGGAAGACACGAGCCAAGACCAGACCAAGAACCTCTCCACCCCTCCCGGTCTTCGAGATCTCCACCCGGAACCGCTTCTCCCCTCTTCGCGAGTCGGAACGTGACGACGCCGTGATCATCGGCAGTTCCATCGTCCGTCATGTCCGCGCTACCTCAGGTAAGGGTAATGTGCGCACTCACTGCTTTCCTGGTACTCGTGTTCTAGATGTCGCTGCACATGTTCCCGAGATCCTGAACGGTGACGAGCGCGTCGGAGCTGTGGTGCTGCACGCGGGAACGAACGACATCCGGCTGCGGCAGACGGAGGTTCTGAAGAAGGACTACAGGAGCCTGATCGAGACGGTACGCAGCACAGCGCCTGAGGCAACGATCATTGTGTCTGGACCGCTTCCCACGTACCGACTAGGACAAGAAAGGTTCAGTAGACTATTTGCTCTAAATGAATGGTTAATATCATGGTGTAATGAACAGAAACTGCTCTTTGTAAATAATTGGAATCTGTTCTGGGAGCGACCTAGGCTCTACCGTGCTGATGGCCTGCACCCCAGCAGAATCGGAGCGGCTGTGCTGTCGGACAACATCTCCAAGACGTTACACACCATCTGACTAGTAAGTCAAAGTCCAAATCACAATCTCTGCTGTCCCAACTTAATTGATACAAGTAGTGTAGAACATTATATAGAAACTGTGTCTATTCCTCGTCTAGTGAGGCCAAACAATAAATCTAGTTTAGGATCTAGGAAAAATCTTATTGTAATTAAACCAGAAAATCTAAATCTCAGTGAACAAAAAGAATTTCTAAAACTAGGTCTTCTAAACATTAGATCGCTCAGACCTAAGGCGGTTATTGTAAATGAAATGGTCACAGATAATAATTTCGATGTTCTGTGCCTTACTGAAACCTGGCTTAAACCAAATGATTATTTCGGTCTAAATGAGTCTACTCCACCAGGATACTGTTATAAGCATGAGCCCCGTCCGATCGGTCGTGGCGGCGGTGTTGCAACAATCTATAGAGATATCCTTAATGTTACTCAGAAAACAGGTCACAGGTTTAATTCGTGCGAAGTACTTGTGCTAAATGTTACGCTCTTAGATGTAAGAAAGAAATCCCTATTATCTCTAGCTTTGGCGACCGTATATAGACCTCCAGGGCCCTATGCTGATTTCCTAAAAGAGTTTGCAGACTTTCTCTCAGATCTATTGGTCAATGCCGATAAAGCAATAATTGTTGGAGATTTTAACATACACATAGATAACACAAATGATGCGTTAGGGGCTGCGTTTACAGATTTATTAAACTCATTTGGGGTCAAGCAAAACGTCAGTGGTCCCACTCATCGTCTAAATCATACACTAGATTTAATTATATCATATGGAACCAATCCAACCGATATAGATATTATAGCGCAAAGTGACGATCTCACTGATCATTGTATGGTAACGTGCATATTACGTACTGCTGAAATTTGCCATGTTGCGCCACGTTATCGACCAGGCAGAACAATCGTTCCAACCATTATAGATAGATTCACAAATAGCTTACCTGATCTATCTCAGCTGCTCAGTGAACCCCAACAAACAGATGAACTAGAGGAAATGACTAGCAGTTTGAGCACCATTTTCTCTAGTACATTAGATATTGTTGCACCAATTAGATTAAAAAAGGTTAGAGAGAAAACTAAAGCACCATGGTACAATAGTACTACACATGTTATCAAGAGAGAAACTCGTAACTTAGAGCGTAAATGGAAACAAACTAATTTAGAGGTCTTTAGAATCGCGTGGAAAGACAGTATGTCACGTTATAAAAAGGCTCTAAAAGCAGCCAGGGCTGAGCATCTCCGCAAACTAATAGAAAATAACCAAAATAATCCAAGGTTTTTATTTAACACCATGGCTAGACTAACAAATAAACAGACATCACCAGAGCAAAATATTCCGTTACAGTATAGTTGTAATGATTTTATGAATTACTTCAATGAGAAAATAGAAAGCATACGAAATACAATTGTAAATGTACAATCCTCTATGGTGTCTTATGATTCAGCCACAATTATCGCCCCTCAAGAACAACTACACCGCTTTACAACTATAGGACAGGAAGAGCTAAATAAACTTATCTTTGCATCTAAACCAACAACATGTTTATTAGACCCAATACCCACTAAACTACTGAAAGAAGTGTTACCTGTAGTGGAAGAGCCTCTTCTCAATATTATTAACTCGTCTTTATCTTTAGGTCATGTTCCAAAAATATTTAAGCTGGCAGTAATAAAACCTATTATTAAGAAACCGCAATTAGATCAAAATAACTTAGCAAATTACAGACCCATTTCAAATCTTCCATTTATATCTAAAATACTAGAAAAAATTGTGTCCGCTCAATTGTGCTCTTTCTTGCAAGAAAATGATATCTATGAAAAATTTCAGTCAGGATTCAGACCGCATCATAGCACAGAAACTGCGCTAGTTAAAATTTACAAATGATTTACTTTTAGCTTCTGACCAAGGCTGTATCTCAATACTAGTTCTACTCGATCTTAGCGCTGCGTTCGACACTATAGATCATAAAATACTCTTGGATCGACTACAAAACTACACTGGTGTTCAGGGACAGGCATTAAGCTGGTTTAGATCGTACTTATCAGACCGTTACCATTTTGTCTGTTTAAATGGGGAAAAATCGAAGATAACGTCAGTAGACTATGGAGTGCCGCAAGGATCGGTGTTAGGCCCTCTGCTATTCTCAATATATATGCTGCCACTGGGTAATATTATAAGAAAACATGGAATTAATTTCCACTGTTATGCTGATGACACTCAATTATATATTTCATCAAGACCAGATGAAAACACTAACTTATCTAAATTGACAGAGTGTCTTAAAGATATAAAATGCTTGATGACGTGTAATTTCCTGCTATTAAATTCAGATAAAACGGAGGTATTACTTATTGGTCCAAAAAACTACCCACAAAACCTCGTACAATACAACTTAAATTTAGAAGGATGTCCAGTTACTTTATCCACTACAGTAAAAGACCTGGGTGTTATACTAGACCGCAACTTGTCTTTCGAAAATCATATTTCATATGTTACAAGAACAGCCTTTTTCCACCTTAGAAATATTGCTAAGCTACGTAACATGCTATCTGTTTCTGATGCAGAAAAGTTAATTCATGCATTCATGACCTCAAGACTAGATTACTGTAACGCTTTATTAGCTGGTTGTCCTACATCCTCAATAAACAAGCTATAGTTAGTGCAAAATGCAGCTGCTAGAGTTCTTACTAGGTCAAGAAAATATGATCATATAACACCAATTTTATCATCTCTGCACTGGTTACCTATTAAGTTCCGTATCAATTACAAAGTACTATTACTGACGTATAAAGCCCTAAATGGTCTAGCTCCTGTATATTTAATGGACCTTCTATCGCCCTACAATCCATCGCGTTCTTTAAGATCCCTAAATTCGAGGCTTCTGGTCATTCCTAGGATATCCAGATCCACTAAAGGAGGGAGGGCGTTCTCGCATTTAGCTCCTAAACTCTGGAATAGCCTTCCTGATACTGTTCGTTGCTCAGACTCGCTCTCCCAGTTCAAAACTAGATTAAAGACGCATCTCTTCAGCCAAGCATTCACATAATGCTTGCCTCTTATACTACTGTTGAATCAGATCGAATGCATTAATATTATGAACAGCAGCTACGCTAATTATTTCCCATCTGCTTTTCTGCTGTTATCTCGGGACGCTAGTCCCGAGGTAAATAGCGTTCTTCAGCTACAGTCTGTATCCAGCCTCTCACGGAGACTTCAGAGTCCCCAACACCTGCGATGAGACGACTCGACGCCTGTGAAGAGACGACTCAACGCCGGCGATATGTTATGCCCTAAATTAATACATGATGATTAACTAACTGTATTTTTTACGTACATTTCTGAAATGCACTTTCTGTAAAGCTGCTTTGAAACAATATGTATTGTGAAAAGCGCTATACAAATAAATTTGAATTGAATTGAATTCTCTGCATTGTTTTCTTTTTTCAGTAGCATGACTCCCATGATAGTTCTATTATGGTTTCAGAGGAACAGAATGGGCTGTTCAATTTTTTAAACGTGTGCTCTGGAATTTGTCAACGGTAATCTAATCTTGGTCAGAAAATATTTCTTTATGGTTCGGTCTGCCTTTCATATGTTTTAAAAGGATTTCCATTAGCTTCAGGTGAAACACACCCAAAATATTTATGACGGAAACCACACTTTTTCAGAGAAAACAGAAACTAGAGCTTGGATGCAAATGTTCAGTTGAAAGTGGGGGAATATGTAGCTGAATTGGAGACAGATATTATTCTACATCAAGGACAGGTCTCACAGGCAAAGCCTAATCCACTGCTTTTTTGATCTATATTTTTAAACTAGTGAACAAACACAGTGGTTGGAATAACATGATGGCGAAACAGAGCCACTGAGACTTCCATGTCTTACATTCTGATTCAGTATTACACGGTAGGCCTACACCAGACACTTCTGATAGCCATTTTCGCTGATGAAATTGTTAGAAAGGGTTGATGTGATGTTCTTTGACACCTCTTTGTTGAGATGATAAATGACAAGATATGCAAATGAGGACTGGCTTTCAGTAAACATCCTTGCTTTCAAAGGCATTAGTGAGAAAGATAAGGAGCAGAACGACATTATCTGATTTTTCCACATGATTTGCTATCAGAAAACTGAATCCTATTCATGTATTTGCTCTTATTGCACAATTTTCAAAGCCAACAGATTCCCCATTAATGCATTCTCATTTCATTCTCATTAATAATCACAATTCTGATTATGATATATGCAGAATTGAATATGCAAGAACCACATAATTGAACATGCAAGAACCACGACTAACAAGAACCACAAAGCAACTTAAAAAATAAATGTATGCATGAAAATAGTATTTCTTCAACAGTTAAACAATTACAACTTGGGTTCAGTTTTGTGCCGATTAGGCTACATTCCCCACACATTAAAAGAGACAGAGAAAACAAAGAACCACCAAATCCACTACAGATATTTTCTCTGTTTATCACCATTTTAAAATATTTCTTATTCTAATTCTTTATATGTTAAGTGCCTCATATTGAGTTTTTACAAAAATACTGACAAGACTGAATGTGAAGAAAAAATGACTTCAAAAAAGTTATCACACAAATTTTGTGTATAATATTTTGCAAATTATTTTGAGATGCTTATCAGTACCTCCAGAAAAACGTGATTATGCGATCGCATAATTCAATGCATAATCAGCCAAAGTCTGCATATTTATGTGGGGGCCGCATTTTTTCAAATACGCTGCACTTTCGATGCATAAATTGCCGATTTCCGCGCAAAATATGCATTTTCGTTGCAAAAAAGTCACATATATCTTAACAGAAAGTTGAAAAATGTTGCGTTTACTTCAAACAAGAGCAGCCATTCCCCCCTGTTGTCATGGGAATGTTAAGAAGTGACGTAATTACGAGACGTGAACATCATCGAAAAGCTGTAAAACAGGAAGCACACATTTTTTTTATTTTTCATTATTTATTCATTTTTACACAAGTTTTAGCATATTCCTTTTGTAAAGCTACAGAACTTGTTTGACTCATCAAAGTTTTGTAAGTTTGAGCCATGTGTTTATTAAGATCTGGAATAAAACAAGATGAGAACTTAAATATTCCCAGCACTTTCTGTGATGTAGTATGCTTCATTATCATATGAAGTAATAAGAAATGACTCTTTATATTAAGGTAGTAGCCTAGTGAGAACGTCTCGGTTACGTATGTAACCTTAGTTCCCTGATAGGGAACGAGATGCTGCGTCACGCTGAGGGAACGCCCCTGCGTTGTGCGTCCTGAAGCACGTATGGAATCAGCCCAATGGAGAGATGGAACGTCATAGGCGGGTGATGTCATCGACCAGGAAACTATAAAGCACCCCATAAACACAAGCGCAATAGCTTCTGATAGGCCTGAAGGAAGCGCTAGCGGGAATGCCGGGAGTATGGTGGAATGACGCAGCGTCTCGTTCCCTATCAGGGAACTAAGGTTACATACGTAACCAAGACGTTCCCTTTCAAGGGAACTCGAGCTGCGTCAAGCTGTGGGAACGCTAATACCCGCGTAGCCATAGGACCAAGTTACCGCCATGTGAGAACTAGCGCACAGAGGGCGAGAGCACCTGTGCCACAGGGGAAGGAATTAAGTCTAGGTCATAGATCTTAGATCATAGGACTCATAGGCAAGTGAGATAGCCTCGACCACACACTTGCTTATTCTCTGTTTAGACACGGGACACCCCTTCTTGGGTGGCCCAAAACACGCAATAGTTGTTCTGACTTCCTCCACAGGGCAGTTCTGTGGATATAGGCGTCTAACGCCCTAACAGGGCAGAGTAAGTTAAGTTTCTCCCGGTCAGACGACAGAAATGGAGGAGGACAGAAGGTCTGCAGAACTGTAGGTCTAACAACATTAGTAGGGACCTAGGGAACGTAACCTGGTCTAGGACGCAAAAAAGCCTTAACCATGCCAGGCGAAAATTCCAGGCACAAGGGTGAAACCGACAGAGCCTGCAAATCACCGATTCTCTTTAGTGAGGAGATAGCAAGAAGAAAGATAGTCTTAAACGTGAGAAACTTCTCAGGAACTTCTTCGATAGGTTCAAGAGGAGCTTGGGAAAGACCTTCTAATACGATGGCCAGATCCCAGGCCGGCACCCTCGTACGAACTGCTGGCCTCAGCCTCAATGTGCCACGAAGGAAACGAGTTATAAGCGGGTGTCTCCCCAGAGAAACTCCACGGAAAGGGACGTGGTGAGCAGCCAGTGCCGCCACATACACCTTTAGTGTGGAGGGGGATAGCCCTGTGGAGAAGCGCTCCTGCAGGAATTCCAGCACTGCACCCACTGGGCCGTTAACCGGGTCCTGCAGGTGTTCTCCACACCAAGAAGTGAAAAGTTTTCACTTCAAGGCATAAAGCTTCCTCGCGGATGGAGCTCTGGAGTGTAGAATGGTCTCAACAACCTCGGTTGAGAGACCAGAGTTCATGAGCTGGGCCCCCTCGGAGGCCAAGCCCACAGTACTGGGCGGGGGTGAAATATCATGCTGCCCGCCTGAGAGAGTAGATCCCTCCCGACCGGGAGCTCCAAAGGAGAACCGTCCAGGAGAGAAATCAGGTCCGCAAACCATACTCGGGCCGGCCAGAACGGGGCTACTAGTAGTAGGCTGACCCCGTCCCGGCGAACCCTCTCCAGAACTCCAGGTAGCAGAGCAATCGGGGGAAAGGTGAACAGACGTGACCTCGGCCACGGCTTCCCCATAGCGTCCAACCTCAGAGGGGCTGGATGGCTGATGGAAAACCACAGATGACAGTGTGTGGTCACCTTGGAAGTGAATAGGTCCACCTCGGCGCGACCGAAACTCACCAAAGGAGCTCCACCACCTTGGGGTGGAGACTCCAACCCCCCGGCCTCGGCCCCTGCCTCGACAGGGAGTCTGCTACCACATTCAAATACCCAGGAAGATACATTGCTCTCAGAGATAGTAACCTCCCTTGGGACCACAGGAGGATCTGACGGGCCAACTTGTAAAGCCGGCGAAACCGCAGGCTCCCCTGATGATTTATATAAGAGACCACCGACGTGTTGCCTGATTGAACTAACACATGATGACCTCTCAGGTCTGCTAGGAAGTGTTTCAGAGCCTGGAACACCGCCAACATCTCTAGACAATTTATAAGCCATGATAGATGATGGTCCTGAGACAGACCTTGGGCTGGACGACCACTCTTGACCGCCCCCCAGCCTGTGAGGGAAGCATCCGCCATTAGCGCCACGCGACCCAGCACAGGACCTTTGAATAGGAACCAAGTTTCTTTCCACATGACCAGAGCACGAAGGCAGCGCCGCGTGACTTTGACCGTGCGGAGCGGATTTCCCCTCGGGGAGAATCCTTTGGTCCTGAACCACCACTGTAGCGGTCTCATGTACAACAGGCCGCAAGGTATAACGTTGGACGCTGCTGCCATCAGACCCGACAGTCTCTAAAACTGTTTTACAGTAAGTAGCTGGCCTAGCTTTACTTGTTTCACAGCTGAGAGAATCGAAGCGATGCGGGTCGGAGCGAGTCGCGCCTGCATCGAAACCGAAACCCAAACGACACCCAGAAAAGTGGTCTTCTGAGAAGGAGATAATACACTTTTCTTTGCGTTCAGCCTCAACCCCAACTTCCTGATATGAACTAGAACGACATCTCGATGCCGAACCACCATCATGAAAGTGCGGGGAGATAAAGCTAGGCCAAACGGAAGAACCCTGTGCTGGTACACCTCGCCCCCGAAGGCGAACCTCAGGAACTTCCTGTGTTGTGGAAGGATGGAAATGTGGAAGTACGCGTCCCTTCGATCTATCGTGACAGACCAGTCCTCGGATCTGATTTGTGACACGATCTGCTTGATAGAGAGCAACTTGAATTTTGGCTTCCCTACCGAGCGATTCAATAGGTGCAGGTCTAAAATTGGACGCAACCCCCCATCCTACTTTGGAACGATGAAATATCGGCTGTAATAGCCTGACTCCATACTGGGAGGAGGAACCCGTTCTATAGCCTCCTTTTGAAGGAGTGGTTTCACCTTTTGTTCCATAACCAGAGCCTGCTCGGGGCCCACCACTGTAGGCAGAACCCCTCTGAATCTTGGTGGACGACACCTGAATTGGATAGCATAATCCTTTTCTATTGTCTGCAGGACCCAATGAGATATTTTTGGAAGGCTTTTCCCCTCTGCCAGAAATTCTACTAAGGGTACCAGTCTCTCGAGACTGGCCTCTGGTGTAACTTGAGCAGCAAACGCAGCGCCCTGTAACGGCACACCGGCAGGGAACAACTGGTTTAACCGCTCTGAAACCCTCCTCAGAGGGAGCGAGCGTCCCTCGGGAAATCGCTCGCTGGGACCGTCTGCGCCCCGGCATTAAGGCGGGGTTGGCAGAACGGGCCCCTGAGGGCACCGAGGAGGAATGGGCACCGTAGAAAGAGGTGAACACCTTTCCGCCTCGGTGGGAACCACCCTCAGTGGCCTGCGCGCCGTGGTGCCAGGACTTCTTCTTAGCCGAAGCCTTCTTAGCTAATATAACTGTCCTCAGATCAGTTCTATTACTGGGAGATTTCGGCTGAGAGTGCCGCGGCTGAGCCCACTGTCCAGCAGGGGGAGCACGAGACGCGACACTCTGCTTCAGCGCCTATGTGATGAGCTCGCAGACGGCTGGGGCTGCTCCCGCCCAGCAGTCCCAGGGACATGAATTTTTAAAAGGGAGAAATTTGTTAAAAGCTGTTGTTTACTTTTCCTTCTCCTGGAATCTATCGGTGACAGAATTTACAGCATCGCCAAATAAACCCAGGGGGGAGAGAGGAGTGTCTAAAAGGAAAGCTTTTCCTTTCCCTTTTATATTTGTCTGATTTAACCACAGATGTCTTTCTACGGGCACGCAGGGAAAAATCAGCCGCCTGACGCAGTTCGCGAACCACCTCACTCTCACTCACGTCCCTCAGCAGGTCAGCCTGGCATGCCCGTTTTTTTTTTTTTCATAATAGACATAGTATGCAGACATGACCTGCTGCCGAATACGCTTTACCCACAAAAAACGAAATATTCCTAAGCTTTCTAGGCTTGGTGGGTAATGCCGGTGCCTTAACAGATGACGCAGCCTCGAGGGAGAGAAAACTCGCAAGCGTCTCTACCACGCGAGGCATAGCCGAACAACCATATGAATTATCCCCCACAATATTGGAATATGTTGAAGTCTGGGGACTAAACTCTATATGACACCGGTTTTTCCCACGATTTCGACACCTCAGTGTGGAGATCGGGAAAGAAAAAAGACGGCACGCACCGGCATGGAGGTTGCACTCGTGACGGCGAAAATCTCTCATCTAATTTTAATTTAGAAACAGACTCCTGTCTAGTCACTGGCCATACAATGCTGAGTTTTTCTACAGCTCTTGTTAATACCTCCACTAGCTCATCGCTTTCGGGAGTGTAAGGTGGCGAATCCTCCACATCTCCCTCATATATACTAGCAACATCCAGCTCCTCAGAACTGGATAGAAGCAACACTGGTGCCTCAGCCCGAGCGGAAGAAACCGCAGCGCGTGCTTCCGAATACGGGACTGAGGCACTGGATCTCACAGGTGAAGGGAGAGATAAGGCAGAGCCCGTCTCTAACCCCGCTGAGAGATCCATATGCGATCCCCACGATACGCGTCGTCGCTCTGCCTCGGCAAGAGCGGGACCCGAACCGCAGGGAGCGCGCACCGAACCGCTCTCCTCAAAGAGCGCCCGGCGGGAGCGGAGCATCCTTAATGGCAGACGCTCGCAATGCTCACAATCAGCTCCCTCGAGAGCTGTTTCCGCAGTTTTTGCAAGTTCCCGCAATTTCATCTCATAAATATCCCGCATATTCCATCGCATTTTTTAAGAAAACGTGCCGCATAATCAAGGATTTTGCCATTTTGTCTCGCAACAATCACAAAAAAACTCCACATTTTTCTGAAAGGACTGGCTTATGTATTTTATATTGATCTGAATTTATAGGTACCGGTCATAATTGTTTATTTAGAATTCAGTGACATAAATGGATGGTGTTATGTATAAAATAATAAAAATAAAAAAAGCCCTTATAAATGGCGAAAATATTATTTCAGGGAGAAAATATTATCCCTTTATAACAAAAAAGATACTGTTCATGACCTTCACTTATTTCAGCAAAATCTTCCTACTCTCTTCAAACGACTTGTGTCACACTTCTGACCATGCAGCACCTAATCTGCTATTTCTCTATTGCATTTTCCCCATGTCTTTTAAGACACCTTCCCGGCAGACTGAAACGCTGATCCATCCCGTCTACAGCCCCACTGGCCTCTGCAAACAGCCATCTATCTCCTGAAACCCGTGTGTACACTCTGCCTGCCAACAGTAATACATTACTACCAGTCATTGAGGTGAGTTTCCTGGAGTCCATGCATCAATACTCTGATGGCAGGCACCATCACAAGAGTGTTGTTCCAGAGAAGAGCAGTTTTCCAGTCCCAATAGTTTATAGAAGGCTGCAGCCTTGGATGGACTACAGGAAGATGCATCAGAGCTCAGCATTACTCACTAGACCCCAGCAAAGATGTCGTGTAATGCAGGCCATGAAGGAAGCAGGCAGTCATGACAAATAGTTTCTGTATTTAGTAAAAAAAGGATTTGGAGAGTGAAAAAAAAACATCAAACACTGATGGAGAGGAGATTTACTGGGGTAAAATCAGACATGATAAAGAACGAAGAATGAAGTGTACATTTATAGTTAAATGCACATTATAATCTTTAGAGTCAAAATATAAGGGTGAAACAAGAATAGATAGAAATTAGCATAAAGTAAAGTTCAAGTCGTTTTTTTTTTAACTACATGCTATATTGAGATTTAAACTCCATTCACACTAAACAAAAGCTGTTCCACTAGATTATCCAATCTTACACTTTATTTCATGGTTCTTTTTCATGGATTCACTTAAAGTAGGAACTGAATTGCTTTATCAACTACATACAGTCATAAAGAATTGTTCTTTACACACAATCTGAGCCAGTGTTACAGACCATACTAATGTCAGCATCACTCGGCCAAAGAGTATAGTTTGGCCTCCTCCCGTCCTAATGCATCCTATAAACGTTGTTGTATGTCTTGCACAGACCCAATCTATTTTTCTTCATCAGTAACATCAGAGAGGTAAAATTGGGTGAAAGGCAGCTTTTCATTTGCAATTATACGGGCGGTGTTGAATTTCATTTTTAGCTCCTTCCATTCTTTCTCATGCAGACAACAGGTTAAGTAAAAATATAAGGATTATGTGATAGTGCATATATTTAGCAAAATGCCCCTTTATAAAGCTATTTTTTTTTAAGTTGACAGATTTTGAAAGCTGAAAGTTTGTTAATCGTTTACTAAAATTAACAAACACATTAAGGTGACAGATCTTACATTAAGTTGACAGATCTAAGGTGTACAAATCTTACTGTGATTATGGATGGCTGCGCTACAAATAATGTGAAGTTCAGGCAGTATCAGAAAACGACAAAGATTAAAAGATATTGAGAATAAGAATCCATATCAGCATCAATTAAAAACGAGAATTGTTAACGATTAGTTTGCATCCACACAGTTGAAGTTTATCTGTTGTAGTTTATCCAAGTTATTTACACGAAATAAGACGCTGCCTTCCTGCACTTTTACAGTACTTGCATGTTCATTCATTGACATGTCTCCATTGTTGCTCGACAGAAATGAGGGCTTTGAAAAAGCCTGATTCTTTTGGTTCTGAAGCTGATCCTCGCTGTGCCGTGCATATTTTGGCCCTCAAACTCAGTAAGTGAGTTTTTTTTTTATCTCAGAATAGCATGATATGAATGCGCAATTGCGAGTTATAAAGTCTGAATTGTGTTATAAAGTCTGAAATCGTAATTCTGAGAAAAAAATGCAGTTTTTTTTCCCTCAGAATTGGACTATATAACTCGCAATTTTGAGTTTATATCTTGCAATTCTGAGAAAAAAAGTCGGAATTGGCTGATGTAAACTGGTAATTGTGAGACAAAAAGTCGCAATTATCTTTTAAGATGTTTTATTAGGTGGGCGGAAACAAGCTTCCATAGAGTCTTCTAGATATACACAAACCCTGCGAATACTAAAGAAATCACATTGGGACAACAGACAAAAGCCAACCTTAACTATTCTGTGATGTTTAACTGCACTGCACTGGCTTCCATAATCTGGGGTAGGGACTGAAAACTAACTATTTTTATCTATACAGTAACAGACACAGGCATCAAAGCATGGCTGCATGCCTTAACATAGACGTTGCTCACCGTTTAACCAAACTGAGACTGACTTGCTGCAGAAGCAGGAGGAGATAAAACAGCAATGCAAAGGAATAGAGGGATGGAGAAGATGCTGACTGACTTACAGCAAGAGAAGAAGAAAAAGAGAGAGAGAGAGAGAGAGAGAGAGAGAGAGAGAGAGAGAACAACGAGGCAGCGAGAGAAACAGTGAGAGGAAGTGCCTCAGGATATTGCCTGAAACTTTCATTAGTCAAGGCAGGTTTTTTTCCCCAATAATAAACGCCTGCTTCATCATAACTGAGTCATGTGCTTTGGAGATCTTAATTAGAGCTGCTGGAAAGGAAACAGCAGCAAAGAGACTTTTCTGACCCTCTGACCACGAAAAGAGCTGTGAGACGATAAGCCCTCAATTCACTTCCACTCTCATTTATTTCATTTGTTCCACATTTTCTATCTCATTCTGCTTAACGTCTCACAATTCTTCCTTCTCCATCTTACTTTCGAAATTCTCAGCTGGTTTTGCTTCAGGACCTAGATTATATGGTGAACATCAAGGCGACTCAATGCTGTACCAAATTAAATTAATTAAAATTAAAAACTGAAATGTATTAATATATTTACCTAGTAATTCTATACTATTACCAGGAAACACTTCTGAAAAACTCAAGCAAGTTTGTCTTTATAGGTTAATGTGGTATTGGGGTTGCAACACATAGTTTCATGCTCCTGGCTGCTAATAATTCACACATATGTGTTTAGTATATAATATAATGTTTATAGAACAAATATGTTTAGCCTTGGTTATCCTAAATACTATTTTGTCTACATAAGAAGAAAAAAAATTACAGTATGATAATTGGCAAAAAATTGCATTTAACAATTATATATAATATTAGTGTTTTAAATATGAACTTGAAATGAGCATTGTATTACAGCAAAGATAATCTCAAGGAACAATAGGGGGAAATTAGCCAGCAATATCTATTATTGGCCAATACAAAGCTTCAATACAGCTTCTACCAAGGAACAGATGACTTTGTGCCAAACATACCAACATTCAGCCTTTGATGTGAAGAACAATACATAGGAAGTGTTTTCAAATCCCTTTTAAATTGTGTTCTCGCTTGGCAGGTTTTGTTTGATTAAAATGAACTGCAACTGCAATTGCTCTGTTAGTTCATTTGGTTCATTTGGATATGGGTAGATGCTGCCATCCGAACCCTGGTGTGCACCAAACAAGCAGACCAAGGCCCACCATTTCCATGTGACTACGGTGGTTCAACCTTAAAGGGACTATGTGTCGTTTTTAGGTATTTTATTATCTAAAATCAATCTTTTTATTCATAAATATGTCCTCAATGGTGTACAAATACCTCTGCCAATTATCTGACTTATCCTTGTAAACGAAGAATTTATTATCTTTATATACATGTGACGGGTAAGTCCACGGAGGCTTCCATGTCGTTCCGCCATCTTGAAAAACTATAATAGCAGAGAGGGTCAAAAAGTACTAGCCCAACGCGTTTCCACAACGCGTTTCCACAGCACGTTTTCGTTCAGAGCCAGCGTCACGTAACTGAAAGCAGCAGAACCGGAGGAGCAGAGCAGTGAGAGGCGCTTGTCACTGCCCTGGCAAGTTTAAAAGGCTGCATTGCACTGTTATTATTCATACTGTAACATTCGTTTGTTCGTTGTGTCAAGTTGCAGTTTGTTTGAAATAACAAACCCGTTCACCCGAAGGAAAACTCGACGAAGTGCTATTAGAAGACATCCTATCATAGCTTTTTGGTACATAACAGCTACCGTAGATGCAACACGCATTTGAAAAAGCGAGGCGCTGGAGAGCACAATTCGTTTGAATGCAAAATACAATTTCACCGCTAGATGGGAGAAATTCCTACACAATGTCCCTTTAATGTTATGAAGCGACAAGAATACTTTTGTGTGCAAAAAAACAAACATAAATAACGACTTTATTCAACAATTTCTTCTCTTCCTTGTCAGTCTTCAACGCTGTTCACGTGAGCACCATGACACATGCGTGTGATGCTGCTGCACAAGTCAGCCAATAATGAGCCGGCGTTCTGACGTAGAACCCAGAAGCGCTAAACTGTGTTTACTACGTCAACAGCGTCAAAGACTGACACGGAAGAGAAGAAATGGTTGGAAAAAGTCGTTAGTCGTTTGCAGAAACCTCTCGGATTTCATCAAAAATATCTTAATTTGCGTCCCGAAGATGAACAAAGGTCTTATGGATTTGGAACGACATGAGGGTGAGTAATTAATGACAGAAATGTCATTTTTGGGTGAACTAACCCTTTAAAAGTTGACCAGCCTAGATCATTTGCAATCCTAACTATGCCTGATTTAATTAGTTGAATGTTATTGTTTGCATTTACAATTGTTTTGTTCCTGCAATCAAAACAGACCTATGACTCAATTTGGGTCGTGACCCACTAGTGGCTTACAGCACCTCTCTCTTTCTCACCATCTGTTTTTCCCTCTCTGACAGACAGAGGGTGCTTTCTTTCCCGCCCCTCCCTCACCGCCACTGACAGCTCTGAGGAATGTCACTTGGCTGCTGCCACCCCCTGGAGCTCAACCTGTCCAATTCAAGGTTAGATAAACAGTCATGACCTTACCACACATATCACAACTCCTCAGGGATGGTTCCATATACTACACATGAATTTACTTGCGACCTAAATATCACTGTATTTTAATTATCTATTGTGAAGGCCTGTTTATTTAGAACTGTACCATGGTGTCTAGGCCTGTCACGATAATCGTGGTCATTCGCAATTATTTGAGATAACCACAATAATTTTTGTGCAGTATAAACTTCAACCACATTTTGTCAAAGAAAGAGTATAAAAAACACAAAGATAGTCAAAGGTCTTCCTTCATATGAAAATAAGGTTTCTGTGTATTATCAGACTGCATTATATTATATTATTTTCACAGCATTAAAGTAAATATGGGCCTATTTTGTTATAATATTTGTTATTATATTATATTCGATTTCAAGTAAAAAAACATATATTAATTTGGCATAAACAAAACAGAATGAATTCGTTAATTGTATGATAATTAAACGTCATGATTGTGACACGCCACCAATAAAACTATCACAAATGTTGCTAGTTTCAGTCAAATGAGGTCTGTACAAAACAATCTACACACATTGACACACAAGCATGAATGGATGAAGCTTTAAAAATTCAATCACAATGTAATTTTCTAAATAAAACACATGGTTGTAAGAGAGATTTTAAGGTAGAAATCTTGCCATATTATTTAAGTCTAATGTGTTTGATGAAAGATGTACACTAAAATACATTTGTGCAAATTAAACTATCCTGTGCAACTCAAAATATTATGCAAGAGATTCATGATCAGCCAAATTACTAATAAAAGTAAAGTTTTAAAGCTATTTGTTTTTCCCTGCAGGGCAAAAAGAAAAACGAAATGCAATATTACACAAATGTATCTACATTTCCGTACCATTTAATTTCCCCCGCAATGCTTGAGGAGGCCGTCTAGAAAATCAGGTCAGATCCAGCTGATGAAAAAATTATGTGATTTAATGGCCCCTGAGGGTCAACACAAATATAGCACTGCATTAACTCTGGCCCCTCCTAGGACAGAGCAGTAAGGACATCACCCATAACCATCAAGAGCGAGACATGACACAGACCAAGCGGATAGTGAAATGATAATGAATACATATTCAATTTCTTTACGCGTACTATCATAAATGTTCATTTCATTATTTGATTAAGTGCAGCTCTCAAATTATTCTGTATAAAAACCCCTATTAATTAAGAGTGTACTTCCATTTCCATGACTACTTTTATTTTTTTCCTCTTGAACATGCAAGTAAAAAGGTCAGACTTACCTGATTTGTGACCACTAGGTGGAGGAGAAACTCTTTGGAGCAGGTGCGCTCACCTTTCCTTTCCAGTGAATTTGATCTCATTTCACCATCACCACAAAGAAATGCAAAGAATGCACTACACAATCTGTAAGGAAACGCAACATGAATCACAATCAAATTGCTCAAAATAAAAAAAATATTCTCATTCAAGATCAAAAGGAATGTGAAAGCCATTCTTTCATTTTAACCTTTTCAAGAGGCTTTGTACACATCCAAATAAAGCACTGCAGGAGTAACTCTCCCACTGTTTTCCATAAAGAACAGATTCCAGGTACAGATGCATATGCCTTCTGAACTTTATTTGTATACAGTAGTCATTAGCAAAATAGGTGTCTACCACAAACACACCAAGACATGTAGTCATGTTAAATGAGGTCAGAAGAGTTCAAGGCAAGGTTTCCTCAAGCATAAATGTGATAATCTTTTTCTTTCTTTTTTTTAATCTTTACTGCCAGGAATGGTTCGGTTAGCAGGCAGACTTGTGGCGCAGCCGGTATTCTTGTAAAACTATCAAAAAGATTCTATCAAAATGCATCTAGAGAGAAAATCTGGGATTTATAATCAAATGTAGACCTGGAAATAAGCAGCAAGTTTTAGGATTATGAAAAAAAAGAAAGAAAAAATTAAATACTATATCATAAAATGAAGAAATATTTAAGATTATGCCTAATTTCAAGGACACTACTCATAATAAGCAAATGTGTGACTGTCCATTTGAACTTTTATGTACATAATGTAAGTGTTCATTATTGGATACACTTATTGGATCGGTTTCCAATTAAGCTGAATAACATAATCATCAGGCTTTACATTAACCTGTGAAGTCCATGTAGCTCTACTGTTATTAAAACAAAAGGGGACAAACCAAAAATAAATACTTCAAATAAATAAACTACTTTCAAATAAATACATTTTTCAATTCAACGTATGGCTCAAATTTTTAGTCTAATTATAGAATTTGTAGTTAAAAATATATAACATTTAGCCTAGTTATCTATTTTCCCCTAAACAATTCATACATTTTTTGAGTGTGTTAGCATCTCTGAAAGTACAGGGTGCATAAGTTGACATTTCTTATTAAATACCTTCAGGAAAAAAAGGACAGTAGTGTGGGTAGTACTAGTAGTATGTGTGATGTGCTGGTTTCAGACTCACTGAAATTCCATGGTACTTTGAAATATAACATGTATTGCATGATTACTCTGCATATTTATCATGGTATTTACATGGTAGCCACTCCATAGTACTAGTAAAACAAATAAAACACGTGCTGTCAGTATTTTAATAGGCTAGTTTGAATGCTTTGTAGGTCTACTTGTTACAATCACATGTTGCACGTGCAGGATCTTCTTCATCGCTGACAAAAGATATACATTTGAAGATTTGGTTTCATATGCTTCATTTTAAGGTTTTGTTAAATTAAATTGCAATTAGCCTACTCGGTAAATATCCACTTATTTTTGCTCACTGTGCCGTAAAGCATTTTTTAAAATGTAACGTTTTACAGAGTGAGCAACCGGTCCGATTCAGTACGTACGTGTGCGAGCTGATAATTTATACTCACATGCTTGCTGAATCGCGGAAGGTTTCCGACAGTTTTATTGACCACAATGGACGAATACACTGATTCATTCACGAATCAGTCATTGGTAGTTCTGATTCGGAACTGCATACTACTCTTTCTATTTCTGCAACAGAAAAATATGATAAAAGGTACTGTACGAGTAGTAGTATGCGGTTCCGAATTCAGCGACAGACACGCGAGATCTTAAGAACCGACTCAAATGAGTGATACATTCGCGAATCGGGCATCGTGATTTCTGTTTGTAAATAATCACGTGACAGGAACACATGCCTTAAAATATCGTCAGGGAAAACATTTCTCAGGTCAGTGTACTGTACGGTAATAATACGTACAGTATTAGCCTATATTACCTTAATATTTAAGATGTGAAATACCCAATAGCAAATAAACGTGATAAAACAACAATGCCTTAACTGAAGTCATTAGAGGTCTAAAGGGAGAGTACCTGCCATGCAAATATGAAATAAATAATGAGTGTTAATATTAATAATGCTAATGATGCTTGACAGATCTAGGCTAGCACAGCTCCCTTAGCAAGTCACAGGCAGGATTGGGAAGCTCAGTGGATGTGGTGAAATGAGGGATAGAGGTGGACAGAGGGGACAGTTCAGGGTTTATTGAGAGGGAGAGCGCAAGACAGAGGGAATCTGTGGTTAATTAGCAGTGACAGTTCCACGGTTAGTCCAGCATTAGTTCAGACAGCTGCAGGCTGCTGCCAGTGCCACACGTTGCCACTCTCATTCTCTCTTCAGTTCCATCTAGATAGATATGTTTTGCCCATTCACTCATTCAGGTGTTTATTTCTCTTCTCCCCTATGCAAGAACACAACCCCGTTGAAAAAGCAAGGGAAGGAAAGTATGGCTTCAGAATTCTTCTTCATTTGTGTAATCACAATGACTTCTTGTTCTGTGGAAGACTTCCCACATTCTGCTGAATGTAGTTGGAGTGGTAGGTAGGACTAAATATGCAGAAGGCAGCAAAAATATTCAACGCTTATCTTGGAGACCGGGAAGAAAAGTGTTAGACTTCTGTTTTAAGGCCTGAACTGCAATGTAAGAGTCATATATAAGAATTTAATGGAACATAAAAAATACTTTGTGCTTAATATACCTTATTGATCAAAATGAAACCACATGCAGACCACCTCGGTGTTGTTATTGTTAACTAAAACTAGTAATAATCATATTTGCTTATTTAATATAAATAAACTAAATATAATAACTTAAATGATGAAATGTTGCAACTAACTGAAATGGTACATTTAATTATTAAAACTCAAACTGAAATAAATATTAATTAAAGTGTCATCAAATTATAAACAACTAATACAAATGACCACATAAAAATGATCAAAACAAAAATATATAAATAAAAGTGAACATTTTGATGAATACCATAATAGTAGCCTATATAAATAACACTGGTGCGCCTTATAAAAATATACCATATGTTTTAGTAACACTAACCATTGTATCTGAACAAAACAGTTGTACTATACTAAATATGTGAAGGTGATGGAAAAGTAAAGTGTATTTTTTTCATTATAGTGTTTTATATCACAGTTACATTGATCTATTTCAAAGACATCTTGCGAGCTGTTGATTTAGAGAAGTGCCATCGGGCCCAGAAGAGAGCAGAGCAAAAGGTAGGGTTTGCACTCCATCTAATGCAGGGGTCACCAACCCTGCTCCTGGAGAGCTACTGTCCTGCAGATTTTAGCTCCAACCCCAATCAAACACACCTGGACCAGCTAATCAAGCTGTTCAGGGTTACTTGATAATTACATGCATGTGTGTTGGAACAGGGTTGGAACTGAAGTCTGCAGGACAGTAGCTCTCCAGGAGCAGGGTTGGTGATCCCTGATCTAATGCATTTCTTATTGTAACCATAATGTAGACAAATGTTTGCTCCAGTTTTTAAACACTTTAATACAGTCACATTGATGTAACTATAGTAACGAGGAGCCGTCCATGGCTTTACATGTGCTCAGTATTAAGGATGGATGGATGGTTATAATAAAACACCACAATTTGAATGCATTGAAACAATGACAGTAACATTCATAAGTGCCTCGTTTCTGAGGGGCTTCTCAGATGAGGACCCTGGCAGAGGCCCGTTCTCAATCTTTGGTTACTTGGTCTTAGTAGTTAAATTATGGTTAGTGAAAACTATTTAAACTAAGTAAACTCGTTTCAAGCTGTTAGATAATAGACATCATTTGCATATTGCACAACATGTTTAACCTTGTATTACGTGTTTCCTTTTACCACTGACAACTTGGTTTTAGTGGCTGCAGCATTTTTTACTTTTACTTTTAATTTACTGTAAAACATATCCAGACGCAGCTTCATAACTGACTGTCTCTAAGTTTGAATACCATCTTGTCTTCACTGTATAAAGCTGGAGCTCTTGATATTCGAAGCTGTCAAAGGGAGCGCCCAGTAGTGTCGCGTCGCATCGTTCCTCTGATGTCCGTTAATACTTCCTGGTCCAAAGTTGTGTGTACTCAAATCAAAGTCATTTGAGCATGAAGTCGGATGGTGAACTCACAGCAGGGAATTACACTTCAACGGACACACACACACTTCTCTAAACTGAGGAACAGAGAAGTTCAATAGTATAGCCTAATTCATTATTCAGGGTTGACGCTTAGCAAACATGATGCGAACAGATGAACATTATCCACGCAACGGAACCCTGAAGTCTCATTGTGACCAAAAACAACAGGAAAACAACAGTTTGAAGAATGGATATCACAGAAATGAAAAGGTATGTCAAACTGCATCACTCAATTCATCGCAAAATACCTCAAGTTAAAGTGTTCTTTTAAAAATTAAAGGTAAATGGGTACAAGGGATAATCTTTAAAAATGTTGATTTTACAGACAACGCTGTTACTTTTCAACAACATGTTCAATGGTTTGACTTAGCATGGAATTTGAATTTAGAGGTCCGATGATTCATTTCACCGATTCGGTTTGTTTAATGAATCATTTCAGTAGAACGATTCACCATTTCGTTTGAGTCATCACTAAAATATGCTTAAAGTTCATGGGCGCTTCTAGTAATGAAATAAATGTTTACTCTTATGTAAATATTAGAATAGTAACCATATAGTTCAACTGTTAAAATTGTGTTAGTAACCTAACCACAGGCAAAAACATGGTGGCTTCTCTCTTAAAGGGATAGTTCACCAAAAAAATTGAAATTCTGTCATCATTTAGGCTACTCACCCTCAAGTTGTTCCACACCTATATGCATTTCTTTCTTCTGCTGAACACAAATGTAGATGTTTTGAAGAATATGGGTAGCAAAACATTTGATGGGACCCCACTGACTTACATGGTATGAGGAAAAATATATATATATTATGGAAGTCGATGGGGCCCAGCAACTGTTTGGATACAGACATTCTTAAAAAATATATTCCTTTGTGTTCAGAGGAAGACAGAAACTCATACATGTTTAGAACTTTAGGGTAAGTAAATGATGACAGCATTTTCATTTTTGAGTGAACTATCCCTTTAAGTGAGAAGCCACCATGGTTTTGCCTGTGATTACTAACAATTTTTACAGTTAAACTATATGGTTTCTAAAAACAAACTATGGAATTTGTCATTAAAAGTTTCCTATTGGTTATGCAAGATATGGCTTAAGCACACTTAGAAATTACATTTATTATTGAATTATGGTATTATGGTCCAATATTGGACAATTTAGTTATTGTAGTACATTTTTGAATATCATTTGTCTGCTAAATTAAAGTGCCATTAAAACAAAATTAACTATATTATAATGTTTTGTTAACATTATGTGATATCGTAGGTGCAGAAAAATGGCACGGGAAACGGTTTTCATCAGCCTCGAGATAGGGGTGAAGATTCATTCGAGGAGGCTCCCATGTATGTGGCTGTCCTGACATACATGGGCTATGGAATTGTCATCCTGTTTGGCTATTTCAGAGACTTACTAAGAGCTATTGGATTAGAGAAATGCCATCAGGCCCAGGAGAGAGAAGAGCAAAAGGTAGGTTTGCTCTCCATCTACTCACAGAAAAAAGGTACAAAAGCTGTCACTGGGACAGTACCCTTCAAAAGGGTTCTAATATGTATAATTTAGGTACTAATATGTGCACTTTTGGTACCAATATGTATCTTTCAGGGACTAATATGCACTCTTTAGGTACAAAGGTGTACCTTTTGAAAAGGTACCACCACAGTGACAGCTTTTGTACCATTTGTTCTGAGAGTGAATACATTTTGCACAGTAACCACCATGTAGAGTTTGCTCTAGTTTTCACAAAGGGAAGAACATCTTTATTATTATATTTAGCATAACCTCATGTAGGCTAAACCTTATACTGAGTTGGTAGGATTTATTTTAAGATTTGAATAACATCTTTGTTGTCTCTGTGTATCTAAAAGGCAAATGTTCTGAGAGTTGCATAATTAACATTAAAAAATAACTGTATAGGCAAAACAAATTATTCTCAAACACGAAGTGTTTTCTTTCATGTCATTTGATTTACACACTGTTCACTATGGAAAATCTCCATGATATTTGTGAGGTGATGCTGGGGAGGTTAAAGACGCAATTAAACCCCAGAGGACAGTGACTTCATTATTTCTGCTCTCAGTCTGTCCGTTGAGAAAAGATACCTCTTGTGCACATTTCTCACCCAAAGCTTGTGGTATTACATTAGATGTGATTATTAAAAGGCATAAATTGAGTTTTTTAAAATTTAGTTGGCAAGATAATGAAACGGTAAGTTGGACAGAGTTAAATAAATCACACCTTTAGTAAAATAGTGTTAAATTGGTATGAGTGAACACATTGGGAATATTTTGCTCTGTGCTTGCCATGTTTTCTATGATCAGCGTGAATCACTCCAGCCAAATTGGCACTGTCTAAATCTTCTAAGCTAGCTGTAATCTTTAAAGGTGCCATATGTAAAAATTGAGGTAAAAATATCCAAAAAATGAGCTACACGTATCAAAAGAATGAGAAGAAATAAGTGCAATGATGTTATTATAAAAATGACAAGTTATAGTGCTGCCGAGATATAAACCTGAATTAGCATGCTAAATTACTAGCCCCGGCCCGGCCGGTGTCTAATACCAGTTTCGGCCATGGGAGGCGGTATGCGGGCAACATACATAACCACCAGCCAAACTGCAACACACGAATAACTCGCACGGCTTGTATCTCTTTAATCTCTAAAAATCTCCAAATGCTCCACGTGAAACTGCGGTCTTACTATAGTGTCAATTGATTTGATTAATATCCGCGAGGGAGAGAGAGCAGGACCGCGCTCGTGTTGTTTGTAGACGTGAGAGTGCGCGCGCGCTGCCGAGCTCTCTCTCTCTCTCTCTCTCTCTCTCTGCTCGTAATGCGCCCTGTCAAGCGCAGCGGCAGCAGTCATTCTATTCTATATCCCTCACCAATCAAAATAGGCTTTGGCGGGACAAAGCGGACTATTTGACGGTTTTAGAAGATTAACAACCTGAAACTAAAAAACAGACTAGAGTAGGCCAACTTTCTGGAGGTATACTGCCCCCATCTGGTATGGAATATGTGGAGTATGAATTGATTTTTTGACATAAGGCACCTTTAAAGTGTAAAATACAAATCAGTAAGAAGTGAGCGCAACAGACATTTCAGTGTAGGAATGCTGCAGCACCACCTTTTGCCATTTAATATCCAATCAAAATAAATATATGAACAGGTTTCTGCACATTTCACAGAGTGTGCTTGATATGTACAGTAGGCCCATACACTCCAATATTATTTAAGAGCAAAATTTACATAATCTCACAGCATTTCCATTCTCCCTTTTCCTGTTTAACAGAGGTTTCATTGACGTTTGAGTAACACACAAGCAAAGCTTTAAACTGTGTGCTTTGTGTTAAATGAGAACAAAAAATGGCTATATGAATCAGAATCAATAAGAGTGTAGTTTTTGTTTGAGCTTTTTTGGTGTCTTAAAAGGGTCATATAATGCCATTTTTGTACAAGCTAATATGATTCTTAGACAGTGCTCCAGCGTACTTTTCGGCACGACACCGGTCCGCGCGGACTATGATTGACAGCTCGCTCAAGAGCGAGGGCGGGTCTGTGTTGAAACGCTGCTGTCAATCAACAATCATCAATCACCGTGGGAGGGGCGTCCGGCCGTGTGACGTCACAAGGTCGAACGGCCTTTTTAAAACAAAATCACTGGATGGATTTTTATCATAATATGATGGTTGTGTACAGGCACTGCCAATACACATTTCAGTACAATCAACTTGTAAAAGTGCATGTACCATTATATGACCCCTTTAAGAGAATGCTTTGAATGTGTGATCTAAAACGCTGGATGAAGATCAGACACCTCCTCGGTGACCAGAACAACTTGAGTGGCAGTCAAAAGCTTATGCAAAAAAAAAAAAACGTGGAAAAGTCAGACTGCAGTTTGTTGCATTTTTGTTATTTTCTGCTGTCTTAAATATCTCCATAAATAGGATTCTTAACATTTCAAAGTAGGTTTAATAAAGGCAGCACAATGAGGAGTCTGCATAGCTTCTTCTTTGTTCTTTGGCAGAGTTTACTTAAGGACAAGATGTGGGTGAGTCTCTCAGGACTCTGATACTCACAGAGCAGATGGTTTTAAAACATTCACCCAGTTGTAACTACCCACATGTAAACAGTGTCTTTTTATGGCTGATCTTGGGTCACCTGTCTCTCTTCTTTTTTGCATATTGCGGTAGGGAGGCATGAAATACTGTTAGGTTGTGATAAAAGTGCTTCTGGTTGTTATGTTGTAATTGATTTCTTGTATTACAGGACTTTGTTCCCCTTTACCAAGATTTTGAAAACTTCTACACCCGGAACATGTACATGAGAGTCAGAGACAACTGGAACCGGCCCATATGCAGTTTACCCGGTCCGGTTTTTGATCTCATGGAAAGGGTAACGGATGATTACAATTGGACTTTTAGGTAAATCTATGCTTTGCATAAAACAAGCCGTTATAACTGTTGAAAAGAGTAGGATGTATAGGTGATGGTTCCTGGTACAAGGTGTTGATTGTCAAGTCTTACTAACCAGCTTAACCAGGAAAACTGGTAAACCAAATTCACCAGAAAGCCCATGCATTTTTTTTGAACGCACCAGCACTAACCAGCATAAACCTGTTTTTTCATTCATACTAGTACAATATGATATATTTCAAATATGATATTATAGTCCTACCATTCAAAAGTTTTTTTTTTCTTTTTAAAAGAAATTCATGCTTTTATTCAGCAAGAATGCATTCAATTGATAAAAAGGGACAGTAAAACTTTTAAGTTGTTAGAAGAAAAAACAAATAATTGCTGTTCTTTTAAACTTTCTGTTAATCAAAGAATCCTGAAAAAATCCATCTGTTTTCAACATAATATTAATAACATGATATTTTTAAGACATGTCTTTTGAGCAGAAAATCAGCAGAACCATGTGACACTGAAGATGGTAATGACTGGTGAAAATTCAGCGTTCACATCACAGGAATAAATGACATTTTAATGTATATGCAAAACACTTATTTGAAATTGTAATAATATTTCAAAATATTACTCCATTTTACTATATTTTGGATCAGATAAATGCCTTGATGAGTATCAGAGACTTCTTTTAAAAACATTATATCAACATTTTAATACATTTCATCAGAGGAGAAAAATATTAAGTGACAGTTATATGATTTTTTAACCTTTTTCCTCATTTTGTTCTGTAATTTCTGCTCATGTTATTTATTGTTTATTTCAATGGCCGCCCTAACATGAACTGCTGCTTTGTATTGCACAAAGTTCTTTTATATTTTAGCCACTGATTTTAGTGCTACCCTAGAACAAGAATGATCTATATGCAGGCTAGTCAGGATAAATCAATAACAATAATGGTTTGGTTGATGTGTTTCTTCTCTGTCAGGTTAACAGGGAGAACCATTGAGAACGTCATAAACATGGGCTCCTACAACTATCTGGGTTTCGCTGAAAACAATGTTGACTTCCTGAAAACCGTAGCAGAGGTGACCAGACAGTATGGGGTGGGCGTCTGCAGCACAAGACAGGAACTAGGTATTTGTGTGGTTACACCACAAACTAAACGCATCTCAGAAACAGGTCACCTATAGCATCCAACATTGTTTTCTTAAAGGGGTCATCGGATGCCCATTTTCCTGAAGTTGATTCGTTAGGGTCTGTATGTAAAATTTGTAACATACTTTGGTTAAAATTCCTCAATGGTTGTGTAAAACATATTGCTCAGAAAATCCAAACGGCTTGCATGGTAGGTTGTTTAGCAACTATTATGGTTTAGTAAATGCCACCATAAAGCCGTCAAAAGCATTTTTTCCATTTGTGATCTGACTTGCTTTGAGCAGCATTAACAGAATTCCTCCTTCACCAATAGATTTATTAAAGGCCCAACCTGTTTTGAATTTGTAACGTAAGTTGATGATTGACTGACCTGTTTCATATCTCTCTCTACAGGTTTATTACATATGTTATGATAAATCAAATGACTCATAATGATCTTTCCATATTCCCATGCTGACATTTTTTACAAATGTCATGTAGATTGTGTAGGTTAAAAGCTGGCTTGTTTGCACTAAGGCTAAGAGGTGAAATGGTTATCTGTACCACAGTGAACGAAAACCAGGAAATCTCAGGGAATTTTAAAGTGCCCCTATTATGCTATTTTAAAGGCTACTCATTTTGTTTTGGAGGTCTTCTACTATATGTTTACAACCATCCAAGGTAAAAAAAAGAAACACTTATATTGTCTCATAATATACATTATACATTACCTAATTTCTCAAAGGCTTGTTTTAAGATTCAGTCTCACTAACCCCCTCCTTTCCGAGAGCCTACTGTGCTCAGATTCGCAACAGCATCTTCTCGACGTGTCACAACACGAACCAAACTCTTCCAGGCCTCGGCTACAACAACAGTGTTTGAGGGCGGGACAAAGTAGAAGTTGTTCGTGGGCAGCCAATGAAGACCATAGGCATTAAGCAAATTTGTTACATTGTTACGTAGGTATGTAACAGGAAATAAGACTGGAATTGCTGATGACTCATTTCAGCAGTTCAAAATCGATTTTTTTTTTTTTAGGAGACAATAACTTTATTTTTGTCATGATTAGGAGACAATAACTTTATTTCTGTCATGACAACTCACTGAGTATTTGGGATGGTAACAGAGCTGCCAACTCTCACGCATTGGCCGTGAGACACACGCATTTGATTGGTTTCACACGCTCACACGCCACACCCCCGATTTCTCACGCTGAAATGTCAACCCGGTCGGTCAAATGCCTGAAAGATGAGTTTATCTATAGATTTACCTGTTGAGCCACTTGTGATCGACTAGTTATGCCGCAAATGAGTTAAAATCTCCCTGAATCTAGAGCGAGCGTACTTGAGACAGAGAATCAGGCATCACGGCAGAGATGGAAAGCGAGCGAGAGCCGGCGTTGGAGTGTTGGAGAAGTCTCACGCCATGCTAAACTCAAAAGTTGGCAGCTCTGTGGTAATGGGTTTGACAATGTTGATATAGTTGGTCTTGGTGGAATAGATCTGCTACGCTGCTTCTGCTGTTGGTTATTGCTGCTGCAGAGCAAGTACGGGACCTGCTACATACATGACACGCTGCTGTGAGCAAGTAAGACAAGCTGCTGCTGTACAGTATAGCATACCAGAATTACCCATAGCAGATCTATACAGGTGGAGTTAGGGAAGGTGGAGGGTTTCTGAAAGTGCACTGCACTGCTAAGGCAAATGCCAACCAAGTATTTGAAGGTTGAGCTAAATTGGCTTACTGATACGGTAGGAACCAATCAGCTGTGCCCTATAGAAAATTATATGATTGCAAGCGTTTGAGTTAAGGACCTATTAGCCTGCGCCATCTAAAGTTTCATTACAGAACTTTTTATTTAAAACGTTGCAGACATTTTACATTCACAAATATCTAAATTACACACTGCATGAAGGTAATATTTGAAAAAGCATGATTTTTTTAATTTATGCTAAATTCTATTTAATTGGTTGGAAAAATATTTTAAAATGCCTATTGAGTGTTCACAAACAACTTTCATGGAAATTCATTGGTAAAAAGGCGTGGAAACCCTTGATGGTGGTTTAGAGATTAGACATGTTCAGTGGCACAATTGTAAGTCAAGTCAAGTCACCTTTATTTGTATAGCGCATTTTACAATACAGATTGTTTCAAATAAGCTTTACAGAGATAATTGGAAAATAATGTTGGAATAATATTGTTAAATATAAAATTAAATGTCCCCAACTAAGCAAGCCAAAAGCCAATGGCGAAAAAGGCGACAGTGGCAAGGAACCAAAACTCCATCAGGTGACAGAATGGAGAAAAAAACCTTGGGAGAACCCAGGCTCAGTCAGGGGGCCAGTTCTCCTCTGGCCAATGAACGAACAGTGTATGATTATGATTCAGGCAGCATTATAGGTCAGAAGTCAGATTGGATCAGAACTTTCACAATATTTATCCAGTTCCATCTGGTTGGGGGTCAGAGTCATCACGCTGGTATAGAGACAAGTTTATGAGGTGTCCATGAGGCCTTCATGGTGTTGATGAGGCTGGCACTTCAGGGATGCGTTGTCGTCGTGTCCATGCGATGGTCCTTCATCAGATCTGGATATGGCCTGGATCTGGCGGACTGCGGTAAACCTCGGGATAAACAGAGAGACTAATATTAGCGTAGACGCCATCCTTCTTATGATGTACCAAGTACATCAAGATTTATGGGAAGTGTTCCCGGTTTTGGCTGATCTAAACTATGCAGCCTAACATTGAATTATAGAAGTCTATAATGTGTTATGTGTATGCTAAGCCAAAGCGATGTGTTTTTAGTCTAGATTTGAACTAACAGACTGTCTGCTTCCCGGACCATGTTAGGAAGATGCGTTACTTCCAAATAAGAGATTGGTCAAATAAGAGACGATGAGGACTTGACAGAGCAGCCATCAAGTGTTAGACAGTATTCTATATTATTATGTGAGGAAGGTTTTTGTCCAATAATTAGAATCTCTGTTTTTTTCAGAATTAAGTAGTAGGAAATTACTAGTCATCCAGTTAGTCATCAGCTATGCATTGTTAATTTTGTGGATTGGTAAGTTTCGTCAGGGCGTGAAGAAATATAGAGCTGTGTATCATCAGCAGAACAGTGAAAACTAATGCCATGCTTCCTAATGATATCTCCTAAGGGAAGTGTACAGAGTGAACAGAAACGGTCCTAGTACTGAGCCTTGTGGTACACTATACTGAACTTTTGACCGATAATACATCTCTTCATTTACTGCTACAAACTGATACCGGTCAGATAAGTATGATTTAAACCATGCTAGTGCAATTCCACTAATGCCAACATACTTTTCGAGTCTATTTAAAAGAATGTTGTGGTCGATAGTGTCAAATTCAGCACTAAGATCGAGTAACACTAATAGAGAGATCGGATGATAAGAGCAAATCATTTGTGACTCAAATGAGAACTGTCTCAGTACTATGATACGGTCTAAATCCTGATTGAAAATCCTCGCAGAGACCATTTCTTTCTAAAAATGAACATAGTTGTGAAGATACTGCCTTTTCTAGTATCTTTGACAGAAAAGGTATATTCGAGATCGACCTGTAATTGATTAATTCTGTAGGATCAAGTTGCCTTTTTTTTAACATGCGGTTTAATCATAGCCAGCTAAAAAGTTTTTGGTACTTATCCTAATGACAAAGATGAATTAATGATATTAAGAAGAGGATCTATGACCTCTGGAAGCATCTCTTTCCGTCCCTATTTACCCTACCCTATTATACCCTATTCAGTCGGTATAGGGTCTAACATACATGTTGTCGATTTAGATGATTTAACGAGTTTATAAAATTCACCCTCTCCTATAGCAATGAATTAATCGAATTTGTCGTCAGGGAGACTACAATGCAGTGTCTGATGGGATACTGTAGTAGACGGTTGCATAGTTGTAATTTTCTCCCTGATATTATCAATCTTGTAGGCAAAAAAGTTCATAAAGTCGTTACTGCTGTGCTGCTTAGAAACGTCTGGGCTTGAAGCTTTATTAAGCCGATGTTCTGGCATCTGGTTATTCTGGTTTGTTACATACATGACATTTTTCTTAGCTGCTTGATGACTGTCGCTACCTGTTCTGACATCAGCAAGGCTGTAAAACATCACATGAGCACAGTTGGGTCCAGTACACATTACAGTTAAGCTGGAATTTGTAGTCACTGTTTTATTTCACTTTCTCTTTGTCACTGCTTTTCTGTTTTTTTCCTCTTATAAACACTCTTACACAGTATAAATGCACATCCCTCTTAAAGTGTAAATTGCAGGTTAAATTTTTCACAAAGATAATGCAATGTGCTTACTAAACATAAAGATAAGAACCGCCCACCATTGTTTTGTATGTTTTTTTATACCAAAATGCTGAATATAATAAGAAAAGTTGGTACAGTGGTACCAGTGGTTTTACAGTGGTTTTAAGCACGCCCCCTCCTTTCCACTAGGCTGGGTGTGACGTCATAAAAGGGACTCCAAGCTTTTACTGTCTATGCTCCAAGCCTAGAGTTACGTTATATTGGAGACCTTGCTAGCAAAAATGGTTAACTATTGTGATTGTGCGGGATGTACGAATACATCAAAAACGGGGGAGAGGCTCCACAAGTTCCCAAAGGACAAATGGCTGATTCGTGCCTGTAAGTGTTAGCATAACTTACCCGAAGCAGCTAAGATCGGGCCCAAAAAATCAAGCCCGAGCCCGGCCCGGCTCACACGTTAACTGTAATTATGAGCCCGAGCCCGATTTAAACCCGACTATTTTTTAATACGTGGGTCGTTATAACTGACGTTCTAAACTACTTTCTATGATACTTTCTCCCGCCCGCAACATTTATGTTTTGTCCCTCTCCCGCCCGCAAAAAGACTTTTTTTCTGTACCTCCAAATACTTTCAAGTTAGCCTACGTCACCACCATACACATCAGCATAAATGCTCCTGATAATAGGGCTGGGTAAAAATATCGATTCATCAATGCATTGCAATTATATGTTTCTCAATTCAATATCGATTCATCAAATCCTATGAATCGATTCAGCCCACCGGCTATTGGCAGGGCGCTGTGGGCAACACTCTAGTGAGAGCGTTCAGCGTTGTACAAGACGCACTTTAAACAGCAAGATCGCGGACAGCAGCTGCACACCGTTCAAGCCTGCACCACCAACCAGGGACGTCGTTAGGCCTATTTTAGGGGGGCTGAAGCTACCCCAAAATGTTCAGCCCCCCTAAATGATAATAAGAACAACAAGTCTCCGGGAGTCTCCCGCATATTGATAGGGGCTCCCTGATGTCCGCAAATTAATTCAATTCTCCCGGAATCTGGAGCTCGCGAGCTCCAAACCGCAAAGCGCGCACAGCAGAGAGGGAGAGAGCGAGAGTCCTTGCGTGTGTGTGCAAATGTGCGTGCGTGTGCCTCACGAAGGGCATTTTTTTATGAGTATGCACATTTTGTGCTTCTGTTTACATTTCTTTTATAACTTGAATGTATAGGAAGAAATAAATATACTTTCTACTACTTACAGTTACATGCACTTTAGAGGTGTTAATAAAGCACCAGTTTTTTACAGTTGTGGTTTGTATTCAACACATGTACAATATTGTACAGTTTGTTCGGCTAAATAAACCATGACAGGAAACATGCTGGGGTTCTTAAACATTGGTAATACTGCACACATTATTTAAAAATATACACAGGTACTTAATTACTTGTGTATTTACTTATTATTGAATCGATATCGAAGCAAATCAATATCGAATCGAATTGTGAAATTCCTAACAATACCCAGCCCTACCTGATAAATTATTTGTTATTAAAGCATTAACACACAAACCACTGTTATAACATAAAGCAAGCAGATACTGCGTGCATGGTTTGGCATGACTGAATGCGCGCAAAGTGTGCTCCCTTAATAATTCTTGAAAAGCTGACATCAGTTCATCGCGATCTCACACATCTCTGTTATTATCAATGAAGCTGACTGCGCAATGAATCTTTCATAATAAATACACTTTGTTTGTTATAATTAGAGGATTTGCCAGCATACAGAATTCAGCAGCACTGAACAAAGTCCGTTTTGAGCGGTGAGTGGAGTCTATCTTAAATGCTTCTGATTGGCCATTGCGTTGAAGAAATCAACACATATGTCTGTGATTGGCTACATCGCTCAACGCTGCAAACATGTTATAAATAGAGGGAATGCATTAACGTCACTTTCCCACCGGAACACGCCCCCTCAGCCGGACTGAGTGGCAGAAGAGCAGCTGCGTGACTGGATTTAATAGGGGAAACGTCTCGGGTTACGTATGTAACCCTTGTTCCCTGAGAAAGGGAACGAGACACTGCGTCGGTGACGACACTAGGGGAACGCCCTTCAGCGTAGCGCGTCTGAATTTATGAATTAAACCGAATCCAATCCTATTGGCGTTGCGTGATGACGTAGCGTGTGACGGCATAAGCGGATGTATACAAAAGCACGCCGGCACACAGAAATGTCAGCTTTTGCTATGAAGCAAGTGCTCCAGACGGGGTGAGGTGTGGCGAACCGACGCAGTGTCTCGTTCCCTTTCTCAGGGAACAAGGGTTACATACGTAACCCGAGGCGTTCCCTTTCGAGGGAACTCAAACTGCGTCGGTGACGACACTAGGGGAACGAGATACCCACTATACCACAACGAGCCCCGCTCATCCTAGTGTGAAGCTGTTTTCAGGCACAACTTAGGACGAAAGCACTCGTGCACCGGGAAGGTCCAGACTGTAAAACCTCATGAATGTGTGCGGAGTGGCCCAGCCAGCCGCCTCACATATGTCATGGATAGAAACCCCTGAAAGGAGGGCTCTAGAGGCACCATGCCTCTGGTGGAGTGAGCCCTCACGGCCATAGGTGAAGGCAAATTGCGCACCTGATAGGCCAGGGAAATAGTCTGAACAATCCAGTTGCTGATGGTCTGCTTAGAAGCGGGAAGCCCCTTCTTGGGCGACCCAAAACACACCAGCAACTGGTCCAACTTCCGCCATGAGGAGGACTTCTGGATGTAATACCGAAGTGCTCTGACAGGGCAGAGCAGATGAAGTCTCTCCTCATCCGCCGTCACATGAGGTGGAGGATGAAATGCCTGCAGAACCATAGGTGGTGCCACATTAGATGACACCTTGGGCAAATAGCCGGGCCTGGGATGTAAGATGGCCTTAATGTTGCCTGGAGCAAACTCCAAGCACCCATTGGAAATAGAGAGCGCCTGGAGATCTCCTACCCTCCTCAGAGAAGTAATGGCCAACAAAAAGACCACCTTAAACAAAAGGTTCTTGGACTCGGCCGACTCCAATGGTTCGAAGGGGGCCTCGGCCAGCCCTTCGAGAACCACTGCTAGGTCCCAAGAGGGAACCCTGGTGCGAGTCGCAGGTCTCATCCTCCAGGTTCCACGGAGGAAGCGTACGACCAGGTGATGCCTCCCCAGAGGACCATCACTCAGAGGAGCGTGGAAAGCCGCAATGGCAGCCACATAAACCTTGAGTGTGGACGGGGTAAGCCCGGCAGAAAAGCGGTCTTGGAGAAACTCCAGTACTGAAGCCACTGGGCAGTTAACTGCGTCCAAATCACGCTCTCTGCACCAAATGGAAAATACATTCCACTTAAGGCCGTATAACTTCCTCGTGGAGGGAGCTCTGGAAGTTAGTATGGTTTCGACCACTCCAGCTGACAGGCCGGCTTCTAGGTACTGTACCCCCTCAGGGGTCAGACCCACAGTTTCCACAGCTCGGGGTCGACGGTGGAGAACTAACCCTTCCGCCATGGCAGATCCTCAGAGGGATCTGCCATGGCGGGCCTGCCAGGAGTGAAATGATGTCCGAGAACCATACTCGGGCCGGCCACAATGGGGCTACTAAGAGTAGACTGACCCCGTCTCGACGGACCCTTTCCAGAACTGCTGGGAGCAGAGCGATCGGGGGAAAAGCGTACAGACGTAGCCTCGGCCACGTCCGCACGATGGCATCCAACCCCAGCGGGGCTGGATCCGTGAGAGAGAACCACAGTGGACAGTGTGTCGTCTCTCGAGATGCAAAAAGGTCCACGTCCACTGGGCCGAACCTCTTGCATATCAACTCCACCGTCTCGGGGTGGAGTCTCCATTCCCCGGGCCTCAGCCCCTGCCTCAACAGTACGTCTGCTCCCTGATTCTGGTCCCCCGGGACATACATCGCCCTGAGAGACGATAGTCTCCGCTGGGACCACAGGAGGATCTGATGCGCCAGTCTGCACAGAGGGCGCGACCTCAGACCCCCCTGGCGGTTCAAATAAGACACCACCGACATGTTGTTGGTTCTCACGAGGACATGGCCACCATGGAGGTCTGGCAGGAAGCTCCTCAGAGCCCGGAACACCGCCAACATTTCTAGGCAATATGTGCCAAGAGGAATGATGGTCCTGCCAGAGACCTCTCGTAAAGCGGCAGTCCATGACCGCGCCCCAGCCCGTGAGGTAGGCGTCTGTCGAAATAGATACTCGGCGACATAACGCTCCCAATTTGGGACCCTGGGACAGGAACCAAGGCTTCTTCCAAATTGATAGGGAACGAAGGCATCTGCGCGTAACCCTTATCAAGCGGAATGGATTGCCCCTCGGGGAAAACCCCTTGGTTCTCAACCACCACTGTAAAGCTCTCATGTGTAGCAGGCCAGAAGGTATCACGCTGGACGCTGCTGCCATGAGACCCAACACTCTCTGAAAGTGTTTGACAGTGACGGCCTGGCCTAGCTTTATCCTGGACACTGTGGTCAGGATAGACTCGATCCGAGCAGGAGACAACCGTGACCGGGTCCCACACCACTCCCAGGAACGTGGTTCTCTGGGCTGGTGTCAACACGCTCTTCTTCGTGATGAGTCTCAACCCCAGGCTCTGGATGCGGGCGAGGACGACATCTCGATGCCGAATCGCCAGCTCTCGCGACTGGGCCAATATTAACCAGTCGTCGATATAATTGAGCACCCTGATGCCCTCGAGCCTCAGGGGTGCTAGAGCTGCATCCATACCCTTGGTAAAAGTGCGAGGGGAGAGTGCTAGGCCGAATGGAAGAACCCGATATTGGTAAGCTTCGCCCCCGAAAGCAAACCTCAGGAACTTCCTGTGAGATGGAAGGATGGAGATGTGGAAGTAGGCGTCTTTTAGATCTATCGTGACAAACCAATCCTCGGATTGAATTTGACTCCCGATGATGGGAATAGTGAGCATCTTGAACCTGAATCTCCTCAGAGACCGATTCAGATGCCTCAGATCTAAAATTGGACGCAACCCTCCATCCTTCTTTGGAACTATGAAGTACCTGCTGTCGAACCCGGACTCCCTGACTGGTGGGGGAACACGCTGCATGGCCCCTTTTTCCAGCAGCGAGTGAACTTCCTGTTCTAACACTTGACCCTGCTGTGGGTCTACTGCAGTCCAAACCACCCCGTTGATACTTACCTCGGTGGGCGGACCCGGAACTGCAGCCTGTATCCAATTTCAACAGTGCGCAGGACCCATGGAGAAATACTGGGGAGACATTGCCATGCCTACACAAAATTCAGCAAGGGAACCAGCCCCTCAGGGCTGGTGTCAAGTGTCTTGTGAGAGCCCTTCACGAAACCCTGAAGTGGAAGACCGGCAGGGAATAATCGAAAACGACTCTCGGTGTGCGGACGCCAGCGCTGCCTGGCCGCAAGCTCTTGGGGCAGACAGAGCAGCGTGCATTCGCTGGAAACTGATGTGTCCCGAACCGCAACTAGCGGAGGGATGCTGACACCAGTTTCCTGAGGGCCCGGTGAGAGAGGGGATCTTGATCGCTCTCTTTCGGGGGGGGACAGCCCTCCAAGGTCTCACACAAGTTAGGACCTTTCTCCCGCTTTGGGCGAGAGCGCCGCCTAGAGTCCCAAGCTCAGGTTTTTTTTTTTTTTTTTTTGAGGGGGACCTCTAGAAGCGATACTCTCCTTCAGATGGTAAGCTGAATTAAAATATCTAACCAAGTTCTAAGTCAGATACAATTTTTAATTACTTTAACTCCTCGGAATTAAATGCAGCCATAACACTGGAATACTGTTTTATATTTAATTATACGATCTCGTAACCTACACGCTGCCTCGGCAAACGCGAGATTCGAGCCGTTATAATTTGGCTTTCATCCCTGGAGAAGAAAGTCAACAGGCGCGAGACTGAAACACCTGACAGCGCACGGCTGTACGCGTCAAGATATTTCTCAATGAACACAGCCAGCATCCTCAGGAGCTGACTGTGAATGCCTTGCACCTAAACAGTATTATTTATCAGATCGCGTGTTTCTCTTTTATTGCAGACCCGTAACGCGTTGCCTTAACAAACGCGAGATTCGAGTAGTAGACAATATATTTGGCTTTCATCTCTCGAGAAGAAAGTCAACAGGCGCGAGGCTGAGATACCCGAAACGCACGTGTGCGGCGAGTTATTTCTCAATGAACACAGCCAGCACCCTCAGGAGCTGACTGTTCATGCCTCGTAGTCACACAGCAAACTGCAAAGTAGACTCGTAACCTACATGCTGCCTCGGCAAACACGAGATCCGAGCTACTAGATTCTGTATTGCAACTGCAAGGCGACCTTAAACCTACGCGCTGCCTCGGCAAACGCGAGATTCCAGCCACAGAATCCTATTGCAAAATACACTCGTAATCTAAGCGCTGCCTCGGCAAACGCGAGATCCGAGCTACTAGATTCTGTATTGCAACTGCAAGGCAAACCTTAAACCTACGCGCTGCCTCGGCAAACGCGAGATCCGAGCTACTAGATTCTGTATTGCAACTGCAAGGCAAACCTTAAACCTACGCGCTGCCTCGGCAAACGCGAGATTCCAGCCACAGAGTCTTATTGCAAAATACACTCGTAATCTAAGCGCTGCCTCGGCAAACGCGAGATCCGAGCTACTAGATTCTGTATTGCAACTGCAAGGCAAACCTTAAACCTACGCCTGCCTCGGCAAACGCGAGATCCCAGCCACAGAATTATTGCAAAATACTTTAACAGGACATACCGGCGTGCTTTTGTATACATCCGCTTATGCGGTCACACGCTACGTCATCACGCAACGCCAATAGGATTGGATTCGGTTTCATTCATAAATTCAGACGCGCTACGCTGAAGGGCGTTCCCCTAGTGTCGTCACCGACGCAGTTCGAGTTCCCTCGAAAGGGAACTGCGAAAACGCAAGTAAAACAAACGATTATCAGTTTAAACTAAAGATTGGACTCAATATAGTGTTCCTTACAACTTACTAAAGATCCAGTGATCCATGGATATTGACATTCAGCCAGGAATCATGTTTCCTGACATTTATATGTGCCTGATTTTGACACCGGGTAAATACATACAGAAAATTTGCCTGTGAACGCTTTATATAAATACAATATAGGCAGGTCTAAATCCAGGTGATCACTTATATCAATGTTATATATATCATCATATCGTCTAGACTTAAAACTTGTATAGTTTTTTGTCAGTGTTTATTTAAAAATGTCAAATTATACAGGATATACATTGGTAAATATTTGATTGATGAGTTGTCATTGCAATATATAACAATACAATATATAGAGAATGATTTTACCACTAAATTCAGCATATTGACACAAAAATGATAACTGCAAATCCACCTTTCACTGCCTGGAGTCCAGTTGTTTCTATGAATTGCAGCGATCTATTTGCTTCTCTGTTCTGTAGCTTTAGGTAGTCTGTAAAAATATACCTCATATTTCTTGTCAAATCTAGTTGTACAGTCAGTCTCAAAGCTCTTTCCCGTTTTAGACGCGTTTTGTGTGTTTTTCCGCAGCATTCACGATGAAAACCAATGCTGCCGCTCAGTCTTTTTGCCACTTGTGGGCGTATCCGCAGTCACTCCGGCCAACGCTGACGTCACATGCATACCCTCTATAGAAACTCTGGCCTGTAAATCGTTTCTATTTTGTTTTAGTTGTTCTTATTGCTTTTCTGCAACAGATGAATAAAATTGTATTAGTTTTTATGTTTTATTCATAGATATTTCTAGTTTGCGGGAGTCCCGCAAATCGTTTTATTATCTCTCAACCCGCACACACTACACAGAGTGAGTGCATTACAGCCCGCGCTCCCTCTTATGACGTCATCACCCAGTTACTGTAAAAAATATTGCTACCTTTGAAGAAACCCCAATAAATGTTATTTTAACGCATTTTAAGACATAATTTTTTAAATATATATATATATAGAGCACTTTATTTACACATTAATTGGCTGTGGTGGTTAACCTGCAATATACACTTTAATGATACAGTTTTTTCATCCGATATCAGATCATTCATATCCGTAGAAGTAGGTAAAGTTAGCAATCTGAGATATTTTATCTTCGGTGCTATGCAGTGAATGTACTACTGTGGTGAATCTGAGCCAAATATCAGAAACAGACACAAAAAGATCACGTGATCATGAGTCATGGGAGTATTTGTGTGTAAAGTCCTTTTCGTATCATTCATTATTCATTTGAGGGATTCATTTCTTTCTTTCTGCATCTCTCAGAGTCATTGCTTTGGGATATATTTCTGCAGGCCCTCTGTTAAATGAGCAATAACAACTAAACCCACGACTCCTTATTAAGATGCAGTTCTAAATTAGACTCATATGTATGTATTACGTATTAGGGATGGGCATTTTTACATAATTTTGCAGTCAATGTTCTTAAACATAACAAATTAGTTACTGATTATTTTAAAATTCTTTATTGTATTCACAAACGTTACATCACCAGTGTTTCAAAATAATTATAAAATAAATATGAAATTATATATTATTTAAAAGTAACTCTATGAAATATGTAAAATATTAGAGTATATAAAAAATATTTTATATTTTAAAAATAAGTATAATAATTAGTATATTCATGAATCTTCTTTGAAAGTGTTTAAAGGGTTTGACTAATGAAAGATTTGCATTAAGGAACAGGAATCAAAATCACAGAATTACTACCCTTAAATTTGTACTGGAAAGTGGCATTATATCTCCCAAGTTACATTTGATTACTATTTTACTCATAATTTATGTGATGTTATGTAATGTTTGTTTTGTTTCACTATAATGTGGTCATGGTTGACAGGATGTTTTTGTTCTAACTGCAGGATCAATAAGGCCTGTGTTTGTTTTTGCTGACAGGTTTTAAGACTTCTACATCAATCATTTACAGAAATTCTGCCGTGTGTGTGTGTGTGTGTGTGTGTGTGTGTGTGTTTCTCAGTCACCATGGACTATTTAAATGTACAAAGAGTTAACATTAAGTTACAGTTGTCAAACACTACTATCACTGAAGCACATTGCACTTATGGAGGAGTCGACAACATAATGGGTTATTTAAGTGTCACATTTATTGTTACGAGAGCTAAATATTTCACCATGGTGATGCTGTCATTGTACAACCAGTGGGTGGCAAATGTTTGCTAAACTAGTTTCTTTTGAGACAAAAGTTGTCATTCTCCAGTGCGCTTAAGGGGCTCATAAGCCAGAATATTTCATTGAGCTACATCCTTTTTTTGTCTTATTTGAGCTACTTAAAATATTAATCTGTTTTCTATTTTGTTTTTGAAAATCAGTGTGTATGAACTGAGCCCAGAACAGTTCACAGTACCAGTGTTTAAAGGAATTTTGCAAATTAGGTGCAAATTGTTAAAGCTGCAGTCGGCAAGTCTGGCAGATTGAGTGGACTTAGGCAAAATTTTGAATGTTTACAACTCTCATGCCCCTCCCCCACTATCAACGAATACCCTCCCACCGAGTTCGTGCTCGTCAGTGCGTGTGCACCAGATTTGTGATACAATTTGTGACCAGATCTGTGAACGATGGTATATGCGGCAGACATGGTCATTGTACATTGTTCTATTGCTTGTATAACAGAGCTAGTCAGATAGCACATACAATAACAGTAGCTTTACTACTGTTCTTACTCCCGTAAGAAAGATAGAGTAGCATTGATTCTTCCAAAAAGCCGAACTTTATCCCTTCATCTGGACATGATTATCCACCTAACGTTACGTTCACACGGATTTCAGTGCAAACAAAGCTAACGAACCTGCCCAACAAGTGCTAACGTTAGCTATCCATACCAACACATTTGGGCAAACATACTTAGATTACTAACATAACACTAAGAAATAAAGTAACTGGTTGATAAAGCACAATTAAGTTACCTGTCGAGAAGAAATGTTGCAAGCTCTGCATCCAGCTTGAACCCAATTAAATCACGTAAATGTCTCCACCTTTCAAATGCCGATCCGATGTTGATCCCTTGTCAGTGTTCTCTTTTCCTGTGTTGTTTTTGACCTCCTAGCTCTTGAGGTTAACCAAGGAATTGGAATATTTTCCGCCATCACTCTTCGTTACTGCGCGAACTTCAGGTGTGTGCATGTGATTGTAACGTGCCTGAGGGGTGGCGTGTGCACGACCTGTGATTGACAGTCAGATCTCACACCCCCCTGCGCTGATTGGACCCGATGATCCGGGAGCGGTGGATTTTTGCAAAACAAATAACATGCTCCAGGTGGAGTTAGAAGCTCAGGTTTTTTCTAAAACCACTTTATTTATGTTGTTCTGTCGGATTATAGTGTTGATTTCACTGAATATGATAAAAAAAAATGTTGCCGACGGCAGCTTTAAGCTTTAGGTGTGTTTTCGATTATTACAGAAAATAATTTGGCTTGTCCCTCTGTTTTTAAAAACAAACAAAAATAGCATTTGGAATGGAAGTCTATGGAAAAAAAATGTGAAGCTTGAAATTACAGTTGTAATCACAATTATTTAATCCCTATTGCAAATCAGGCTTATTAGCAAAATGTACAGACTTTCAGCAGTTTGCAGTGAACCAATCAAGCAAAAATAATTAAAATAGCTCAACACAACAAATGTTTCCCCAAATTCAACTGAAAACACAACTTTTAATGAGTTTTGCAGTCTCAAAATTATTCAACCCCCTGAATAGAATCCTCACAACAGCACAAATTTACAAAACAGGTGTTTGTCTCAAGCCCACCTGGTGCAACTAATGAAGTCCTTGATTAGTTGCATTAGGTGTGCTTGAGACAAACACCTGTTTTGTCTGAAGCTCGGGTGCCATTGGACCTTCCAACAGGACAATTATCCCAACCATACCTCAAATTCCACCAAGGCTTGGTTGCAGACTGGGGCCATCACAGTCATCTGACTTGAACCCCATAGAAAACCTCTGGTGGGATTTGAAGAAAGCTGTTGCAGCAGCACACAAACCCAAGAATATTACTGAACTGGAAGCCATTGCTCATGAGGAATGGGCTAAGATAAGGTCATAACAGCAAAGGGGTGTTCTACTAAGTACTAAAGATGCATGCCATGAAGGGGTTAAATAATTTAGAGACTGCAGAAGTCATTAAAGGGGTGATGAACTGAGAAATCAAATTTTCCTTGAGCTTTTGACATCTAAGAGGTCATCATATTATAAGAATATCCTGTAAATTTCAGAACTGAAAACGTCCTTGTTAGTCCAATAAATGCTTTTATTGACACCAGGCTCAGCAAACGACTCGTTTTTCAAAGTGGGGAACTATGACGTCAAAGAGGATAAAACACCACCCCCGCTGAAGAAGATCAACGCCTACTTCAACACGGCTACTTTAGCCCCGCCCACCGATTCGCGCATTACACGCATAGCTAAATAACATGGGCCTACCTCGTGATGACAAACCGGATCGAGCTACCGAGCAATAAACATGACATTTACAAAATATTGAGCAGTGCCTGGTTGTGGAAAAAGACAGTCGCTGCATAAGCTTCCTCTGGATTCCAATAGGAATGCTTGGTTAAACTTTATTTTTAATGACGTTCCAGCTGATGTGGGTAAAACATTGTCCGTTTATTCGCTTCATTTCACTGAGGATTGTTTTGTAAACAAGACACAGGTCGAGACTGGATTTGCAGACCGATTAAGATTAGAAAACGGTGCTGTGCCTTTTATATTGGATCCGACAGGAATGGTGCAACACACTTATGTGAGTAAAATTTTTATTTAAAAAATAATAATAAACTGATAGGCTAGTATGGCATTGTTACAGATCGTTTGATATCTAATAATTATGTGTACTTGTGTATCAGTCTAATCGTTACTACTGACGAGTGAGTTGAAACTCCTTATAATATGCAAAACTGTTATCCATTCACAGCAGTGGGCGTTTACTTCCAAGTCTTCAATGCGAGATGCCCATAAAAACCGAGCGTTTTTGAGCTAGGCTCAAAACTAGGGTAGAAAATAGCCTATTACTTATTCATTTTGATGTTTTTGAATGTAAAAACCAAGCGAACGTCATAAGTTGACCTCAGACAACAATATAACATTTTTTAAAAAGCTAGTTCATGACCCCTTTAAAAGTTGCATTTTCAGTTGAATTTGGGAAAACCACATTTGCTGCGTTGAGCTATTTCAATTACTTTTGTTTGATTTGTTCATTGCAAACTGCTAAAAGTGCAATGGGGAAAATGTTATGCTTTACTCTTCATGTATGTATTACTCTGGTGCAGTTGCTTGACCCATGAACTTTCACTGTAAATATTACCGTAAACATGATTTTCTGTGGTAGTCTGTGCCCACAGATGATGTTGACCGAGCTTCATTTGTATTTAACCCTGAATATAACTCATTACTGTTTTCAGAGCTGTTCCCATCCATTTAAATTAAATTAGGTTAAGGTTGAGAACTTGCTGTTTTATTGATTGATTGATTGATTGATTGATTGATTGATTGATTGATTGATTAATCTTTATTAATCCCGATAGGGAAACTGGTTTGCCACCAACCATACAGCCATCAAACACGATACACAACTAACAGACAGATAAATAAATAAATAATTCTGCATTAGGAAACTAATAGACCCTGATTAGGAGACACAATTTGAAAAAAGATTCAATTTCACAGTTCAACATAAAAAAAGAAAAACATTAAAAAAAAACTATAAAAACAAGAGTAGACTAATATTCAACAATTAACAGTGTTCATTAAAATATCTGACCGCTGCGGGAACAAAAGACCTTCTCATGCGCTCACTAGAGCACCGAGGCATTACCAATCTCTCACTAAATGAGCTTCTAAGTCCTTTAAACAAATTGTGTAGTGGATGGCCTTCAAAAAGCAGGACAATTTTTAATTTCGAACTTATCCTCTTCTCCACAGTCACCTCCAATACATCTGGGTTAAGACCAATAACTGAACCAGCTCTCTTGATCAGCTTATTTATCCTATTTTTGTCCTCAGCAGATATATTGCCCCCCCAACAAATTACAGCATAAAAAAGAACACTAGCTAAAATCCCTTGATAAAAAAACATTTAAAAGCTTTGTGCTAATGTTGAATGATCTGAGTTTTCTCAAAAAGAACAGTCTCGACTGAGCCTTCTTCATTAGGACATTAGTGTTATCTTTCCAGTTTAATTTGTCATCCAGATGGACACCTAGAAATGTATATGACTGCACAATGTCGATCACCTGACCATTAATTGTAACTGGAATGACCTTCTCTTTTTTCTTTCTGAAATCAATCACGAATTCTTTAGTCTTCCCTACGTTCAGTTTCAAAAAGTTTGACTCACACCAGCTATAAAAAGACTGAACCTCCCTTCTGTAAGCAAGATCATCGCCCTGATTAAGTAGACCCACTAAAGCAGTGTCATCAGAGAATTTTTGTAACCAGCAGGATGGCTGACTATGTCTATAGTCAGCGGTATAAAGTGAAAATAAAAATGGGGATAGAACTGTACCCTGAGGTGCTCCAGTATTAGTTAAAATAATATCAGAATGTTTGTTACCAATCCTAACAAACTGTGGTCGTGCTAAAAGGTACTCTAGAATCCATGCAATGGTTGTATTATGCAATTTAAAATCAATTAATTTATTAGCTAAAATATGTGGCTGTATAGTATTAAAAGCACTCGAAAAATCAAAAAACATGATCCTAACAGAACTGGCAGTAGTTTCAAGGTGACTGTAAATATTGTGAACCATAAATAGTAGTGGATCATCTACCCCCACTCCCTTCCTATACGCAAATTGCAAAGGATCCTGAAAAGCAGACACATGCCTAGTCAGATGATCCAGTACAATCCTCTCAAAACACTTCATAATCTGCGAAGTCAGAGCTATAGGCCTCAGATTAGAAAGATTGCTAGACGCCTTAACTTTTTTGGGAATAGGGACAAGACAAGACGTTTTCCACATAACTGGGATTTTGGCAGAAGACAGAGACAAAGAAAACAAATAATGAAGGACGGAGCACAGCTGATCAGCACACACTTTCAGGGTACGTGGATGAACACCATCAGGGCCTGCTGCCTTATTTGGTTTAATACGCCTTAACTGCTGACGAACCTCTTCAATGTTAAGAGTAATAGCTGGACTACAGTCCTCAGACCTGCTCTGCCTAAGGTTAGAAAGAACATTCTCATGAAGTGAAGAAAAGTCTAATTCATCAAACCTTGCAAAAAAAGTATTGGCATCATTAGCCTGTAAACCCAAATTACATAAATTGGGTTTACTGGTCCCATATCCAGTAATAGACTTCATACCATTCCATAGTCCTCTTGTATTGCTACAGGACATATTTCCCTCAACCTTTTCCTTATACTTTAATTTGCCCTGTCTGGTCATTTTTTTCAACTCTTTTTGGGCACTTTTAATTCTTTCTTTATCACCATTGTAGAAAGCAGCTTTCTTTTTATTTATAGCAGCCTTAACTTCTCTGGTGACCCATGGTTTATTATTGGGGAAGCTTTTAATTAGTTTACAAGGAATTATGGATTCAACACAATAATTAATATAACAAGTCACTCTATCAGAAATACTGTCCAAATCACTGTCTCCATCAAAAAAAAACAGTTCAATCTTTGCACTCAAAGCACCCCCTTAATGTTTCACAGGCATCCTCTGACCAGATGCGCACAGTCTTTGACGTTATCGGCTGTTTCCGTATCACCGGAGTATATTTAGACATTAAGGTTATCAGGTTATGGTCCGATCTACCCAGAGGAGGAAGCGATTTAGCTCCATAGCCATCCTTAACGTTCGTATAGAACAAGTCAATGGTTTTGTCACCCCTCGTAGGACATGTCACCATTTGTTTAAAAGACGGTAGAGTGGTGGAGAGAGAGCTGTGATTAAAATCCCCATTTAAGATAACCAGGGCGTCTGGAGAGGAGCGCTGTAAGTCATGCGTGATTCTCGAAATAGTCTCAGTGGCACGTTTCCCATTACCCGATGGGGGAATATACACCACCATGACAATGACATGGGAGAACTCCCTGGGTAGGTAGTAAGGTCGACAACTTACTGCAATGAGCTCAATGTTCGGGTCACAAACTCTCTCTTTTACCGTAACATGTTGGGTATGACACCACCGGTCGTTCACATACAAACAAACACCTCCACCTTGCTTCTTACCCGTATTTGCTTGATCTCTGTCCATCCTATGTAGTGCGAAACCTTCCATCTCCACGTGAGAATCAGGTATCCTGTCGGTCAGCCACATCTCAGAAAAACAGAGTAAACTGGTCTGCCGGAACATGCGATCAAACTTCATACAAGCTGTCAACTCGTCCGCCTTGTTGACAAGGGAGCGGACATTCCCCATAATAACCGAAGGTAGAACAGGTTTATATCCCCGCCGACGATTTCCTACCCGAACACCTCCTCTGCTGCCTCTCTTCCTTCCTTTGGCCCTAAGCTTGATATCTGTCAGATCGGCATCATGATCCAGTAATCCTGGTACAGAAACCCGCAGCTGAAGAAGCTCATGCCGGCTGTACATTATGAGAGGCAGGCCGGGCTCTCTCATCACCTGGAATGTTGTTTGTGCGGCTTTCCAAACCAGCAATGTCCACAGCCACAGAAGGCAAACAACGGTCCGATTGTTGAATAAAATCATAATTATGTCATCAGGGATCAATCACGCTAATAATCCAGAATTAAATGACTTCAGAGGAGTCACAAAAACACGTAAAATAACATAAAAACACGTTCAGACACACAGTGGTAGCAGAGTCGCCAGCAAGGGGGCGGCGCCTCGAAATGAGGTTTTATGGGCAGTTTCTGCTTGTGTATACACTCCCAGCAGGTGAATGAGATCTTCATGGGTCTCGCTCTCATTTCTCACTTCATTAGACTACTACAATACCCCAGTTACAAGTCAAGACCCCCTTATGTGTTTTCTCTGTATTGAGCAAGCTTCTCAGTTATCACACTGAAGTTCTGAAGTTTAGCCACCCTGGACCTGATTCAGGTTTAATCAAACTCATCACGCTCCAGCTGCTGCTGTGAGAGGGAATGATCAGAGGTCCTGAGTAATCAATGGGGTTTTAGAGTACAAAGCTCTCCAAAGGAATCATGTAAAAGGAGAGGCATTTATTCACAGACCAAAACTGAGTGTTGTGCATTCACTCTTGACTGCTGTCTTATTCGGTAGGAAATATCTTTAGCCAGAATTTCTTGCTTTAACAGACCTTTATGGTCTTTTTGCCACTTTGGTGTGTGAGAGGGGTCCATGGGAGCAGAAAATGATGGGAGCCAGACTCCAATTGCCCACATGAGTATAGTGGTGTTTTTAAATTCTTTAATTTGTATTTTATGTATGTGTGCATGGTTGTGCATTTAGATTTGAATTAATAATGTAATTTACTTTCTAATAACATTCCATAACTTTAATTGAATTTTAATTAAGACTGCAAACAGGATGCAGGCCTGTTTTTCGAATTTAAATTTAAGGAAGTTCAATTAAATTGCTGTAAGTGTAGTTATTAGTCAATAATATATTTTGTTTGAAACACACAAGCATAATTATACAAACAACATATGGGGGATTTCCAGAAACATTAGATGGTATTGATATATTAGTCAGTAAATTCCTCTTCCTGTCTTCTCCATTAATTTTATTTGGACAACCTGAAGGGTGTGGCCAATTCAATTCAAATTCCAACTAATGAGTTTAAAGGGGTAGTTCACCCAAAAATTCACCCCCATTTACCCCATTCATTTACTCACCCTCATGTTTTTCTAAAACTGTATAACTGTGGAACATAAAAGAAGATATTTTGAGAAATGTCTGTGGTTTTTGTCAATACAACCATCAAAACTGTTTGGTTACCAACATTTTTCAAAATATCTTCTCATGTGTTCTGCAAAATAAAGAAACTCATACTGGGTCAGAACAAAATGATAGTGATTAATAATAACAGAATTAAATTTTGGGGTGAACACTTCCTATAAAGTGAGTCAAATTCTGAGTTTTTCCTAGTACTGGAGTAAAAACGTCTAACTAATCCAGGCCTGTTTATTACTTCAAAAGACAATAACATCATTCTGCAGTACCAATAAAAACAGAACACTTTAGAGATTTATGGCACATCTACAGCCTATATATCTATATTTTAAATGTGCGGCATGGGTCACATTTTTATCTCACAGTATCAAATATTTTGATTGTTTTGTCTTAACATCATGGTAGTATTGTTGAGTATTTGTTTAGTATGTTTGTTTCTCCTATGCCGGTGCTCTCTGAGCCTCTAAAACTGAATGCCTAATCTTACCGGTTAAAGACTGTGGTTAGGGCTGGGACGGTTACCGCAATACCGCAGTCACGTGACTCCAACCGCGGGTCTGAGCTCGTCACCTTCATCACCACAAAAAAAAAAAAAAAACATTGGCCTGCATGTGTGCATGTTGTGTCTAATGACATGGATTCATTGATTCTAATGACATGGATTATGTCTAATGATATTGTGTCTTACATGGATTCAAGGTTTTCTAAACACAACTTATCAAAAGATGGAGCAAATCCGACCTTTCGCGAGTTGAGGAGCGCAATGTTCCACGACACGTAATAACATTCCATTCGTTTTAGAGATGCGCGGATGGGCTATTATTATTTCATCCGCAACCGCATCACAAAACTCATCATCTGTCCGCCATCCACCAGCTCCAACGTTTTTTGACCAATTTTCGAAACCGCATCCGCGGCCCTGACTGTATTAAGGTCTATGAGCAATGCGAGGCGCTGCTGCCGCGAGGCTAGAAAGCTCTTGGCTGCTCTAGAAAGATCCAATGCAGCAAAGATATTTAAAGGCTAAAGTCCCTAGTATATTGGCTATGTTATATCCCCAGAATATCAGCAGTGAACTCCGTCTCCGATCGGCGCACAGGGATAAATATAAATAAGTAAAGCCTATAACGCACATCGGCAAACCTGACCTTACCTGACTAGGCTACTGTAGCCTAAATTTTATAATTTCGTTTTGAATTTTGTTTAAAAGTAGACATTTAGGCCTAGCCTACGCCGAGTTTCGGTTCATTTATAAGACGAGCTCCAGTTCACGCGCAAGAGACCGCACCGGCGCTTCCACGTCCTCCTGATTATATGTCTGCTATATTTGCTTCTTATTTATTAATTCCAGGCAATTAGTTAATGAAACAGTGATTAAAATTAAGGTACAATTTATACAAAACGAAATTTTATTTAAAGAAAGGCCATACCGCGGGAAAATCTTGCTTTTCAACCGCGGTTAGAAAAAATCCATACTGCCCCAGCCCTAACTGTGGTCTGATAAATTCTTAGTGTATGTCTGTGGTTTTACAAAAAAAATGAAATGTGTGTGTATATATATATATATATATATATATATATATATATATATATATATATATATATATATATATATATATATATATATATATATAATTTTTATATATATTGTTTTTTAAATGTTTTATTTTTTTATTAATGTAATTTTACATCCAGCAAAGGGAAATAGATGAGGGCAGACTACTACTGTTGTTCTTTTGTCCTGTCAGAATGCTTTTAACACTTCCTGTTCCTGAATACCTTTTGTAGTGAACATGGAAAATTGTTGCCTTAGATTTGATTTGTTCAGAAGTCTCCTTAAGTTATTGATAATCGCAAGCAGAGTCAGTCTCTCAGTTTTTCCTTCACTTTCTCTGGTCTTGTGGTTAAAGAAAGTGGTCAGCACATGTGTTGCTGACATGTTGAGCTGTGGTGCTCTGGCCTGTGACAATTTCTGTTCCCATTTATTGTACAAAGAAATGAGACAAGTCACCATGGAGACTTTTGTAAACCGATTTTTAATAAAAGTGTTACCTTATACTTTTCATTATCTTTTTTTATAGGCAACTTCAGCATTCATGAGAAACTGGAGCGACATGTGGCTGAGTTCTTGGGTGTGGAGTCTGCCATGGCGTTCGGAATGGGTTTCGCCACCAATTCCATGAACATTCCAGCTCTAGTCGGAAAGGTCAGTGTTTAAAAATGAATTCTCAACGGTGCCTCTTTATTTTTTACATCTGTCTTAAATCACCCAATTTTATCTGCTGAAGTGAGCTCACAAGTGTTGTATATTAATCCATTATCTCTGGGCGCCTGCTATTAATTGCCACAATAAAGAGCTTTTCATGCACTAGAATAACCCAATGAACCAGCACACTAAACAAACCCTTGTTAAAAATGATGCTCAATCAGATGCTCAAACAAGCACAGTTAGAACTGACAGTGTTTGTTTAGGACGTCTCATTAGGGATTGTTTATACTGGGCCTAATGATGAGGTTGTCATAACCAGCTCAGATGAGAAGACCTCAGGATCTGGATGTGATCCAGAGGGCTGTGGGACTTTCTTAAGGATTGTGCTGAAGGGGATGTTCTTCCCTTAAGAAAGTCCTCATGATGTATGTTGCAGCCTTGAGGTATTGGTTAAGCAGTGAGTCCAAAAACTTGTCCCTTCTGGAGGAGGTGTCAGTTCAAGGCCTCTCAAGGTAAAGAGGAGATGACATCAATAATTGTTGAATCAGGCCAGGCTCTGCTGATATTAAGACTTCGTCATCCAGTTCACAACAAAAGAGCTGAATGTTAAAAAGGTCAATTAATTTGAACAAAACCATTTTTTTTTTTCTGAAGGTCCATTTCAATGAACTGCTTCCCATAGTTGGTAAAGCTGGCGACAGCTAGCAACACCAAGGCTGGGGTTCGATTCCCAGCGAACATGCTCAGTGATAGTATGCCCTGTAATGGTCCATTCACACAGAACGCATGTTTGCATTCCATTGTGCTGCTTTTCCATTGTTGTTCTATGTAAACATACACTACTAGACAGACGTGTTTAACCATTGTGCTCATGTCTCAAGTTAAAAGAAGTTAAACTTTTTGGGGCGGGGGGAAGCGCATCTCAAGAGTTTCTTTTTCTATTTCTACTGACCTGCGTCTCGTGTTTGTAACTGGAAAAACGTGTCCTTAGATGCTTTGGATAAAAGTGTCTTTCAAATGCACAAATGTAACTCAACTGATTGAAGTCATTATTCAGTAGTGTTCTCAGACGTCATTGCATGTCTTCTTTTTTGACAAAATATAAGGATGGACTTTTAATTATTCTCTCCTTAAAAGGTTTTTATTACTATTAGTCTATATGTGTAAGAACCACCTCACCGGTGACCACTGTCCAGACAGATCATTCCCTATCTGGGGCAGGATTTTATTTAAATGAGCTCAAAAGAATTAACAATTAAGATTCAATGACAGAAAGGGAGAGTGAGAAGATAATAAAAATAGATAAATTAACAAATAGAATAAGAATAAAAATCGAAAGTATTGTATAATACGTGCATGCAAGAATACTATGAAGAGAGTGATCTGCCATGTTTTTTTACATTTTATTATTTTCAAGTTCAATTTTATTCTTTTATTGGTATCAATAAAGGGATTAGTATCACTTTATTTTACAGTCCTGTTCCGCATATACATACTATAAACTTATTATAGTTATTACAATAACTGGTTAATAACTAAGTACTTACCCTGAACCTACCCCTAAACCTAACTTTAAATGGTTAGTTCACCCAAAAATAAAAATTCTGTTATCAATTACTCACCCTCATGTCGTTCCAAACCCGTAAGAACTTCGTTCATCTTCGAAACACAAATTAAGATATTTTTTATTAAATCTGAGAGGTTAAATTCTGAACCACCCATAGACAGCAAAGTCATTGCAACTTTCAAGGCCCAGACAGGTAGTAAATACATAGTTAAAATAGTCCATGTGACTAAAGTAGTTCAATCTTAATATTATGAAGCGACGAGAATACTTTTGTGCGCAAAAATAACAACATTATTCAACAATCTCTTTCTCTTCCACGTCGTTCTCCTACGCAGTTGACGTAGTGTAAACAGTGCAGCGCTTCCGGGTTCTACGTCAGAACGTAGGCTCACCATTGGCCGACGCTGGTCATGTGAGCACCCCGAAACATGCATGTGATGCTGATGTAGGAACTAGCCAGTAATGAGCCGACATTCTGACGTAGAACCAGTACTTTCTTAGGTAAGTACATTGTAAGTACACGTAAGTGCACGTACTGTAAAATATAGTGCAACCCTTTTATTTTTACTCTTTATATTATAGTATGGTATTTAGTATGACTTTCTGTAAAACACTGTAAAAAGTGTTTTAAAAGGTGCTATATAAATAACGCTTGACTGTTTGTGATCGTGTTTTGTATGACTCTCACATTATTATTTCACACAACATGTTATTGATGGATTCCTGCTTTAGATTCCTGCTTCGTAATGAGCTTTGTTCAGAGCCATGCAGTAACATATGCCTTGTTTCCAGGGCTGTTTGATCCTGAGCGATGAGCTAAATCACACGTCCCTTATCCTGGGAGCCAGGTTGTCGGGCGCAACCATTCGAGTTTTCAAACACAACAGTAAGTACATATTCACAATATTATGAAATTTAAATATACCAGGTCACGGTGTGTTCAGTTATCAACACAAGTTGCTTAAGGTTCAACATTATGAGGTGATCACCTTCACAGTTAGTGATGGTTAGCCGAATAAGTTTAAGCATTAGCCTGCAGCAAGGCATTTCTGGGGTTTTAAAATGGCTGTGCTTTAGGGAATCCATTGTAGTTAATGGTATTCTTGTGTAACTACTGGATGACTGGTGTGCATCTTTCTCCAGAGGATGGAATACATGATGCATGAAGAACAAAAGCTTGAATGTACTCTCGGTCCTTAAGGCAAACCTTGAAGACTCTACATGTCACTGTCTGACCTGAAAATTGTCTTGATAAAAGTGACAGAGGAGACCCGACTGAATCGCACTTGATAAGCTGGTTCAGGTGTATTAGGGTCAGAACTATTAAGGTCACTTAAAGTCAGCTTGGAATCTCAGATATCTGATTTCATTGAGAGTGTATGGTGTAACATGGGCGGATATGATCAGTTAATGATAAACGTTTACTTTGAAGCAAATGAAATGCATCAATTAGTCAACGTTCATAATTATATGACAATCCAAACCTGTTTAGCAAGCATTTGCAGAGACAGGGGCGTAAAATATGGTGGGATTCTCTGTTGATACCTGTACACCTTCAGAATAAATGTTGTCATTGCATAACAATGAATGTATCACGCGCATTTTGATTGTTAGGACATGTTTGATGACAAATACATACCACACTAACGCTAGCATTGCCATTTTGATTCTTTATCCGTCATCTTCTGAGGATTGCGCAATGGTCAGAAGAAAATTCCACATCCAACTTGATATGAAAAACCGCATAAATTCTGCAGGAAGGTAGATATTATTTATCTCTGTTTCTCTGGTTGATGTCAGCTTATGCTCATTTGCACATTTGAATGCAAACAGACTCAATTTGTTCAAATGCCCTGAATTTGCTTCTGACATTGGGAATATGTAGGCCTGTGTTTTGGCTTCTGGTTAGTTTATCAATTACATAAGCATTTGCTTGAACACTTGGATTTTCCTAGGGAAAAGATTGCAGCTGTAAAAATATGGTACACAGAATGTGTATTTTTTTTTTTTTTTTTTTTGCAGTTTCATTTGAAAGCTGGACAAAGTTTTGAATAATGATTATTGCCGTTTTGTACATGTCAAAGTGACTGTGGGTAGTGAGTGGGTAGGTTTCCACTGCACACCGAATATGTTTTTTGTATTATAAGCACAATTATTCTGGCTCAAAACCTCCATAACCAAGCTACAAATACTGTCATTGTCATATTGAATAAACTAGTGATAACTTAACACACAAGTAAACAAAGATTTAGCCAAACATAGTTTGACATTTATCCCCCCACGCCTTGTTTCATCTAGTACTACATTTCAATTGTCAATTCTTCTTCTTATAGTTGTTCTTAACCTGAAACCTTTGGCAGATCTGTTAAGGTGAGTGTAGTATTTCAGGACTGCATGGATAGTGAAAGCAGGCCGCGTCCACATTGGCCTTCACTGGCCTAAATACATTCACCTGTTTGAAATGAGGCCACCTTTATAAGAGACTTTTCTTTGGGCTTTGCGTCACTTTTTATTTATAGAGACAGTAGAGAAGGCAGGAAGTTTTTAGAGTAAGAGAGAAGATGAATGAGATCAGGATGAGACACAGGCCAGAATCAAACCTGCATCTTCTTTTTAATTTTCTTTGATTTTGCAGTTCAACTCTGCCATCTGTTGGCTAGTTTGTAGTGTTGCCATGTCTGGTTATCTTAAGTGACTTTAGGCTAGTTTGGGGGGGGTATACGGTCACACATTTGAACTTGCACAATAAAATATGACCAATCAATAATAGCATCGCTGAATATCCCAGTGTGCCTTTAGAGCTCCGTTTTACATAAGATCGCTATTGATCACTGTTATTTATTTCCCTTTTCTTTCCATGTTTCAGCCTTTTCCAGCCGCTCCCCTAGGATACAATTATTGGAAAGCCTTTTTCTTTTTTTTCTTTTTTTGCAGTAAGATGCAATTTAGCCTTGGTTAATGTTTATGATCCATAAACACCCTCACACTCCCAAAAGCAAATTAGGCTTATTTTGGTGAGGTAGGTCACTTATTTTGGGGTTTATTTTGCCAGACCATGTTGCTTGTTTTTCTAGTAAGGTCTGGCAACACTGCCAGATTGTGTCTCAGTAATTGGACACATTTAAAGTCCATAATGTTATCCCTGAAAACTCATCTTTGATCACCAAAATGACATATTTAAAAGTTTTTTTCCTTTCCCTACTTTATGCCTTAAAATAGCTTAAATACAACTCTACACCCTTACCTCATTTAAGTAAACGCTGTTCTATGAATATGCAAATTAGCCCCGCCTCCACTCACTCACACCAGCTCAGAGATCCACTCGTTGATGATCACACGTTGACGTGATTGGTTACAAGTCAGTTTGTGACGTCAGAAACGCCAGCGATTTCAAACCGCTTTTTTGAGACTGTCTTTGGTTTTAAGGAGAAAATGATCTACAATGGTGTTGTTGACTTATGAATTTGCACATGGTTTGTCTTAAAGCATATTAAAAACACCACATAAACATATAAACAACATTAAAAGCTTTAAATCAGGTCTCTCCAGAAGGAGGATTGAGAAACACTGTTCTATATATCTAAGAACAAAAGCATGTTCGGTTGTTTGTCATTTGGAATAGAGCTTAGTGATGTAATATTACAGCCATACATATTTCTAAAGGTAATTTAACGGAACTAAATTTCCTATGCTCATGACTGCCACTTAAAAATGTCTTATATCCAACCACTTAACATTTATGAGCGTATCGTTCTTATTTTGGTTTGGGAAGACCTAAAAATAAGTTGTTGTTTTTTTTGTTTGGTGTAGGTAAAATACCATCAAACAGTGCGTATTTCTGTTAATACCTTATTGTGTCATAACGTGCCGGTTTTGTGTTTGGTTGCAGACATGCAGAGTCTAGAAAAGCTGCTGAAGGAAGCGATTTGCTCAGGGCAACCCCGTACCCATCGCTCTTGGAAGAAGATTCTCATCATAGTGGAGGGCATCTACAGGTGAATGTTTACAATCATATTCACTCCAGCAGCTACATCAGATGAAAGTGGATGTAACTGAAAATTAATAAAATACCCTTCATACGAAATTATAGCTCAAATTGCTTTACAAAGTAGCAGAAAGTAAATTAAATAATACAAAAACAAAAATCTGCCATTTACTGTCATTGTTGGAGAACAACTACAACGTTTTGAATTTAATAACCAGTGGCACCTACTTTGGCTGCAGTGGAGATAATGAAATTGTCTATGCCTCTTTATCACTGTTGTTTCTTTTGAGTTTTTCTGATGTGTAATGTCACCCATTTGGACACTGCCTGTCTGATTGTTGGTTTATTGAGGCCAAAGTCTTCAGTCATGGATGTGTGACCCTTTCCAGCCTCGTGAGCATTGATAACCCTTGTTGTAAGGTCATTTATTGCATAAATCTGTGCTCAGTGGGCTGTGATGTGAACACTGAAGGTTTATAAACTTTAAATGAAATCCACACATGATTATAGAAGATTTTAAACGAGTCACAAACTTGTCATAATAACTTGTCATAACTTGTCAACAACCAGATCATAATATTTACAGTGCCTAGTGCCGTATCTGAGACAGGTGTGATTTCAGTAATATCTGCCAATTAGTAGAGACGTTTTACTGGTAGGTATTTTAAATGTAAAATATTCAAGTTGATGGATTATGAAAATTAAAAAAAAAATTATATGTATTATGTATTTATTTATTTATCAGTTTCTATTATAATATTTAATACACAATAATAATACAGTTTAAATATTTTAATAATTGAAATTATTTATACATATTTGCCTATGTCAGTGATCTGACTTCTATCTTTTCTTGCACACATTTTAAATGAAATCTTTTTGTCTGTTTCTTTCAGTATGGAAGGCTCTCTTGTCAGGCTGCCAGAGGTTTTAGCACTAAAGAAGAAGTACAAGGCTTATCTGTACCTCGATGAGGCCCATAGCATCGGGGCCGTGGGCCCCACAGGTCGGGGAGTTACAGAACATTTTGGAGTGGACCCCAATGAAGTGGACGTTCTGATGGGCACATTCACTAAGAGCTTCGGGGCTGCTGGCGGATACATAGCTGGCAAAAAGGTAGGCATCACGTAATACTTTACTATCAAGGGCCTTTTAACAAGGCATTTCCTGAGGCACGAAATCAGCCCAATGTTTTTCAGAAATTCAGCCCGTTGAGCTACTGTTTGTCGTTTGGTGACGCTCGTGGTGCAGAAATGCACAATGCACCAGCATGCACACCATCCTCCCTTCCCTTCTTTTTCAAGCGCACACATGGTCTCATTTCATGATGTGAAACTACATATGTTACCCAAATGTCACTGACGCTCCTGCCATAGCACCACCTCTCTCATCTCATTACTCCATTAAAAAAAGACCACTTCACTTCATAACCACATCATGGACATGGCAGTTGATTATAAAAGACTGAAAACGAAAAAGACTGCAGGTTTTTTAAATTACACATACTTTGGAGAACAGAGTGAGGGGGAAAGAGAGAGAGACCCCACAAGTGTGTTGCGTAATATTAAGTGTGTTGTTAATAAGGTGAGACTGTCAGCCAGCTCTGTTTTATGGGTCAAATCAAAATTGGTTTTCACGGAATGCTTCCTAACATGTTACCTGTCTATAATGTACTACCGTTCAAAAGTTTGGGGTTGGTAAGAAGTGTCTTATGCTCACCGAGGCTATAATTATTGGATCAAAAATACAGTTAAAACTTTTAAAATCAAAGTCAAACTGTTTGAAAGTGTTTATATTTTAAAACATTATTATTTAGCTGCTTTTTTAGCAGCCATTACTCCAGACTTCATTGTCACATGATCCTTCAGAAATCATTCTGATTTGGTGCTCAAGAAACATTTCTTATTACCATCAGTTTTGAAAACAGTTGTGCTGCTTAATATTTTCGTGGAAACTGAAATGTGGAAAAATTAATTTTGATTAATACCTTTTGCACAAATCTTTGAAGCTCAAAAGAACAGCATTTATTTGAAATTGCAATTTTCTGTAACATTATAAATGTATTTACTGTTACTTTTGATTAATTGAATGCATCCTTGCAGAATAAAAATATTGATTTTATTTTAAAAGAAATACATTTTTGAAAAGGTATCAATCAAACTTTTGAACGGTAGTGGGTAATGTTTTTTCCGATTTTCACATCGGATTTTTACATCATGTGTAGGCCTGTCACAATAACAAATTTTGCTGGACGATAAATTGTCCAAGAAATTATTGCGATAAACGATAATATTGATAATAAAACGATAATGTTGTCGTTCTGAGACCATTTTCATCTAAAATAATGATAATGGCATAATAATGTAGGTACACCTTTTCAAAGATCAATAAACTTTATTTCTAAAGACTATTTAAATGAACAAAACAACCAAAAACAATAAAAGCAATGGATTATGTCTCTGTTAACAAAAATGCACTTACCAATGTGTGACTTCCATTCACACTGAGAATCAAATGCATCATGTACTGTGTGTGCTCGCGTCTCATATGAGTATTTGCGCGGAGAGTTTGTGTGTGTGTGCTCCGTCTCATTGAATTTGTGCGCGAGTTCGTGTGTGTTCGCGTCTCATATGAGTATGTGCGTGGAGAGTTTGTGTGCGCGCGCGCGCGTCTCATATGTGCGTGGATAGTTTGTGTGCGCACGCGTGTCTCATATGAGTAGCGTGCGTGTCTCATACACATAGCGTGCGTGGAGAGTTTGTGTGTGCGCGCATCTCGTGTGTGTAGAGTTTGCGTGTATGTGCGTGAGCGACTTTGTTGAGCATTTCATATGTATTTGTTTGAGCATTCAGCAGTATACATGTATGTTTGACTAATTAATATATGTGTATGCAAGTGTTTCATATATATGTGCGTGAATGAAGTTTGATTTAAGCCCTAGACGGCGCCTCATATGAGGGTGAGAGAGCGCGCGAGAGAGAGAGAGAGAGAGGGACGAGCGAGAGGTAGTGCTTGCGCTACGGCGCTCTGCAATCAAATACGATTGTAAATAGGCTCAGTTAAAAAAAAAAAACAATGATAATAAAAGAAACATTTGAAAATCAATGTGTGGCGGTTAGCGTTGATATTGTCATCCAGTCTCTTTGTAAGAGGGAGAGAGAGAGAGAGAGAGAGAGAGAGAGAGAGAGAGAGAGAGACGAGGAAAACAAAACAAGCATGCAAATGGAAATGATCGCGGCCGGAAAAATTATCGAGCTCATTTTTTTTATCGTGCGATTAATTGATTTATTGATTATCGCGACAGGCCTAATCATGTGGCGGTCCAGCACTGACTAAATTTGTTTATTTAAAAAAAGTAAATACAAATTTGATTAATATTAATTTGGACTATATAACATATAAAATCATTAAAAAATCTTAAAATGATTTGTCTTTGTTGAAATATTGTGTTGCTGGTCAATAGACCTTTTTAGTCATACCTGTCAACTTGTCAAAGAAAACTTCCCTTCACATAGGTTTACTGTTTTCTTTAATAAAGGTACAGCAGTAAGAGTCAAATCTGCTCTCAGCAGTGCTAAGGACACTGTACACAAGCACAGAGGGAGGTACACAAAGAGAGCTGCCAAACGGCTCCAGCTAGTCCCTCGCTCCACAGATGTGGGTGGATTTCGGACACGTTCTCTTAACTGACTTATCTTATGCTGTTACCACAAAGCTCCCAGGACCTAAAGCACTGCACATTTTGCACTTTAAGTGGAAGCAGATGTTTGCTTCGCAGATATTCCCCCTAAAAACCCCTTCGCCCACGTCCTCAAAGTAGAGGACACATCTGGATGCGGAGACCCGTGTGCACTGCGAGATGTGTCCCCCTCCCCTCACTCCTCCACAGTGGATACAGATGTCTGAGGACAGAGATTAAGAGCTGGATACTGGCCCCGGCTTCTGCTCAGAAGCATTTTTATTGGATGTAGGACAGACTGGGCACAATCTCCAAAACTGATTGTTTGTGAAAAAAACAAACATTCAATGACAGCTATAAACGTGTTTGTTTGCCTCATTGCCTCAAGCAGTTTGCAAAACAAACATGCTGTATTAGTCACAAACAGACAAATTTGAGAATTTTGAGAAGCTGTCATAATCAAGTCTTAGGTGTGTGCTTTCATCTCCCTCTAGTGGTGTAGTTTGAACAGCACAGTGTTTCAGGTCATTTTAAGGGGACAGTTCACCCAAAAATGAAAATCTACTGTTAATTTACTCACCCTCTGGCCATCCAAGATGTAGATGTCTTTTTTTCTTTAGTAGAAATGTAAAGAAGATTTTTAGCTGAAACCGTGGTCCTTGGTGACTCATATAATGCAAGTCAATGCTTCCATCACTTTGAGAGTCAAAAAAACAATATACATGCAAAACAAAATAATACTTGCTCCTTACTATACATTGAGGTCTTATGAAGCTGTGGATTACAGGTAATAATGTTGTAAATAATGTTCAGTTTTTTGCACATACCGATCGTTTCGCTGCATAAGACCTCGATGAATCATCAGGAGCCACTGGTTTTAAAGTGATGGTAGCCATTGACTTGCATTATATGAATCAACAAGGACCACGTTTCAGCTAAACATATTTGTTCTACTGAAGAAAAAAAGACACCTACATCTTTGGCCTGAGGGTGAGTCATTTTTTTAATTAAAGGGGCATTCGGCAACCTAGCTATTTCTTCGCTGATTTTCACTTTTGTTGTCGCATGTTTTCTCAACGAGCTCCCCCTACAGCTGTGCGGCGTATATTTCACAACAATGTCGTAAAAAAAAAACTCACTTGCGGCACCCTTCTCCCCCTTTCTACCGCTGCTCATGTGCTTTTGTTATTATCGGAGCCGGCCAACTTTATCGTGTGGATCTATGTCTACCGAGGTGGGTAATACATAAACACTCACGCCGCCCTCAATGTGTATGATGTCGAATTGCCATAAAGCAGTTTGTGTTTCTCGCTCGTTCTCGCTTCTCACGAGACTTCCTATTTCCAACTTACCGGGATGTTAATCCTCATGTTGCAAGGTTGGTTTTCCGCCTAGGAACGTTGGGGGGAGTGGGGAAAGTCACCATTCTCACCAGAACAGGTTATTAAACCATCCAAATGATTTCTAAACGGTTTTATTAAGCTGAAATAGTTGCCGAATGCCCCTTTAAGTGACATTTTAATTCACATTTTTAAAGGTTCGCCTCTTCTGAAGAAACCTGAGATTAAAAAAATCTTGCACAAGCACACAATACATTTCTCATGGATGATCTGCTTAGTGTTCAAGAGTTTGAACTTACAAACCTGTCTTTAACCATACTGCAACTTGTGAAACATTGACACTGAGAGTTGACCTTAAAGTAGTTAAAATGGAAGTTAATAGCTATTATTTTTATCATAAAGTATTACCCTTATGTCAGTATGAAATTTCCTTATTCAGTTTGATACATTTGATTTTTTTAATGAATTGTATTCAATTTTGATAATTGATAATTCGATTAAATAGAAATACAATTATTTTATTTCAGAAATTATTTATTTTATTTTCTCTTTTTTTTAGCCCAGTATTAAATTAATTCTTCTGTGATCCACAAAAAGAAGATTTTATGCAAAATGTCTGATATAAATATGAGTAAATTATGAAAATGCTTATTTTGGGCTGAAGTATTCCTTTAATAATGGACGTCTTGTGTTTTTTTTCTGCAGGAGTTGGTGGATTATCTGCGGGTTCACTCTCACAGTGCAGTGTACGCTACAGCCATGTCCCCACCCGTCGTGGAGCAGATCATCAGGGCAATTAAATGCATCATGGGAGTCGATGGCACAACAGAAGGTTAGTAACAAAGCATTTTAAAAACACTGAAACAATACTAAGACATGAAATCATGAAAGAGACTCTCCAGATTTTTTTTTTTTTAAGTCACATGACTGAAGTCAACAGATGCACTACTTTACACTTGATGTCAGAGGTCATTGAGACCCACAATTCAAACCAGTCAGTCATTGTAATATCAGAAGACACTGAAATTCTCTACCCAACATACCCAACATACTCCTTAAACATGGAGAATCCAATGGGAAAGAGATTCACATGGATTTAATAACCAAATAAAATGTATTTCACCACAGCGTATAACTCATGTAAAACAGATTTCAATAAAGCAATGGGACCGGCTTAAAGAGTCCTGCAGACCTTTAGTCAAGGAAAGGTCACATATTTCCAGGTATTAAGAATCCGCAGAATTGCACCAGATGTTATAAGGCTTTTCCCAAGCTGCCTTCTGTTTTTGATATGCGTTAATCCATATATTTATGTTTTTAGAGAAGACATTGTGTTTCATTTTAGTTTCGCTGTAGTTCACACCATGATAAAAAGGACTCAAACCACAATGAAGTACAGTCTAGTCAGGTAGCACTGTTCGGTGAACGTGAATGCATCCTTGCTGAATAAAAGTATTCATTTCTTCTTCTTTTTTTCTTCTTTTTTTTTTTTTACTGACCCCAAACTTTTGAACTATTTTAAGTCATCAGAAGAGCAAATTAAATGCCAAACTAAGTTTTGCATGTAAATAAAAAAAACTGAAGAAATTTATTTATAAATTATACAAAATAAAAATTTTAAGGGGTGGTCACACTACACATTTTGTTCCATTTACTTCCATTCATACGGAAACGCAAGCTCAGTTTCACATTTTGCTGTGTTCCAAAGTTTGGTGAACTCTGACTGTGAATTCGCATCACATGGAAAAATGTAACAAGTAGAAGATCGATGTCATGGTGTGACCTCTTGGCTGAATTAAAAGAATGCATGTTTTTGCAGTAAAGTCGAGTAGATTTTATAATTTCATATACAATCATGACGTCATATCACGACCGTTACAATGTCTTAAAAAATTTTGTGTACTCAGTCTAGTGTGACCATGGCTTTAGAATCATGCATATGGATTATTTATAAAAATGGCACTCCTAAATCAGAGACTTTTTTTTTTAAATAGAGCACCTTTCAATTCAGATTACTATTTTAAATATAACTCCCCTGCTTCAATTGGCCAAGTGGTTCTAGTATAAACTTGTCCAAAGTATAAACTTGTCCAAAGATAATCTTTCTAGGCTGTTTTGAATTGTTGAACACTGTGATGTCTATATCAGACTTGGACAAGCCGCCCATGGGTGTCATAACTGGCATGATATGTAATTCTGTGGAGGGTGAGTCACACTGTTCTGAGAGTTCGCTAGAATGCTCCATATCGCTCTGAATTTACTACACAATAGACTGCAGAAGACCTGAACGTGTACCATGTCCATGACTAAGTGTTTGGTTTGAACTTCACCTGCTCTTTCTAGCGTCTGCCAGTATTCAGTGTTTCAGTTGAAGAGTTTCTAATGTAATGAATGTTAACAGCGGTTGTATTCATTCCACTGACATGCGGTCTTTTGAGCTTGGCTTTACAGCACACCTCCGTTTGAAATACCTGCCAATCGGTTCACAGGTAATTATATGCAAACATGCTGTTGTTTTCCAAAAGTTCAGGTCATGGTGCCAAAGAGAGCTGGAGGCGGATCTGGCCAGCCCTCAGAACTGCATGATTCACTCCATTAAAGATGGAGGAGAGAAAGATTGGTAGACATAAACTGAACAAGACAGAGAGTGAAAAGTATTGATGTTCATTGAGCTATTGATGTGTCTCCAATCGCATTAAGTTGTTAGAATTATATCTTTGTGGTCCGAACCACCAAAGTTCGGATTACTAGTCCGGAGCGGTAACCGCTAATCCACTAGCAACCACATGGTACCGTGCGCATCTGAGTCCGTGCTGCTCAGTTTACCCCAAGTCTCCAATTGTGTGCCAAATCCATTGTATCCTATGTTCAAGCCAAGAGTGTCTTGGCAAATAATGAAATTTGTCTACCATTCAGCTTGACAAAACAAAACCAGCTGGTACTGTTTTTCACATCGACTCACAGTCCACACACACAAACACATTAAGAGGCGTTTTCAAGAGAGTACAGAAATGAGCCTCAAAATGTAATGAAAACTTATAAAGTCCATAAGACAGTTTCAATGTTTTCTTCCTGTTTTTGTTTGTTACTATGTTTTTGGATCATTTTATGAATGGGTCTGCTCTGTCTCACCTAACTACTTAATGGTCTTAATGAGGGGCTATTAAAAGAGCGATCCTGGGATTTGAACGGCAGAGCAGATGATGTCATTTCCTGTCTCCTCCTTTGGGCCCCTTCCCTAGTCTTTTACAAACGATCAGTCTATATCCTAAAGGGAGCTAATAGTTGTTTGTAAACTCTTCTTGATTATACCTGCAGAAATAAGGGTGAAATATATGTTCCAGTAGCCTAGGAAAAGAAAAGTTAAGGTATTGCTAAGACTGTTTTGTAAGAGCCGTAACTGCTGGTGGTATGGCTTTATGCCACTACATTATATTGCAATTCCTTGGCCATTTTCCCAGTGTTTTCAACTATATTTAAGTAGAAAAACTATGTAACTTTCGAACAAACAGTGAAGTAAAAAAAAAAAAAAAAAAACTGGAAAAGAAGTTGGCTAATCTTTGTGCCAGCTGTTTTAGGACTAGTTTGTAGACATATTTGTTCTATGGTTTGCAGACTCTGCCTGACATGGTCTGTTTGGAGTTCGTGCTACCGCAGAGTGGGCGCAGACTCTCTGAGTGCTACAAATTACTGTAGAATTGCCGTAACAACAATTCAGTGTATTTTCAAATTACCATCTGATTCAAACAGTTCTCAGTTATACAAAATATCATAAATATGATCAAATCATTGTCACGGCGTTGGGTAGACCGTTGGGAGGTGGGCATATTGAATGTATTGAAATGGTGAAGCTTTATGAATATTTCTTAGGTTATGCACAGATAATTAAACATGATATTTTACTGTTTTGCTAGTAGTCTATATGTTGTATTTATATGGAGATCCGTGGCCAGTTGCATAAACTGCTTAGATTAGTCTTACAGGTTAATTGTCTATTTTTTTTCTCACTGACATAAAACTGTAGATATGTCTAATTTGAATCTGAAAAGTAATTTGAGTCTGAAATCTGCTAGTTGCTCAGACTAGTTCTTTAAACCTAAAAGGTGCTTTTACACCATCAGGACGAATGGTTCTTAGAAGGATAAGTAACGGTTCCAGTTATATTTTTATTTGAGCTTGGTTCAGCATGGTACGACTACGAACTGTGCTGGTGACGTCGCCACTCAGGATTGGATTGCCTTAAATTGCCTTGCCTGGCTACCAGTTTATCTGTAGTTGGCCAAGCGCTCTATTTGAGCGAAGTGAACACATTAATAATAAATTTAAAATAAATACTGATCATCCCCCATAACGTAAACGTAAGAAAATTAAGCTATGTGGGCTGGATTGGCACAGAATGAAACGGTTAAGCAATGAGAATGGTTCGGCGCAACTTTACCTAGGATTGTTGTCGGAAGGGGAGAAATCGCCCCAAATATCTTGTAGTGTGTGGCGGGCTTTAGTAGAGATTTTGTATTTTCAAAGTCAAAATGTAAATGTAAACATTGGTTAGAAATGTCTAAAAATCATTTACCGTTGTTAGTTCACAGTGCATTAGCTAATGTCAACAAATACAACTTTTGATTTTAATAATATATTAGTAAACATTAAAAAATGAACATGAAATAAGATTAATAAATGTTGTATTGGTCATCCTTGGTTCATGTTAACTTTTGTACTTTTTTACTAGTACAAAAATATTAGTAATCTGTCTATAAATAAATATAGGACATCTACTGTAACCGATACTTTCATAGCCTGCATCCCTCTCATCCGGAGTACAATCAATTCAAATACAGTCCCAGTGGAGAATTGAGATTATTTGAACTTTGAAATTATTTGTACTTTTCCTTTTGACCTAAAGTTGCTCTGTTGTAAATCATGACCTTTACTTTATTGTAGACTCCCGTTTATGTCTCTCCTTTTCCAATGAAAGCTAACAAATTCTCCTCGATGACAGCTCTGTCTGTATCTCCCCCACAGGCCAGCGAAGAGTTCGGCAGCTGGCTGAGAACACGCGCTACCTCAGATCTCGGCTGAAGGATATGGGCTTCATTGTTTACGGCAACCAGGACTCTCCAGTGGTACCGCTCCTGCTCTATCTACCTGGGAAAGTTGGGTAAGCAGCTCCCCCAAGCCAGCAACCCGTTTGGATTACAGATTCTAGCGGCGTTCAATTCACACAACATGTATAAAAGAGCGTCAGTTTACACAACAGCACCACCAGGCTCGCATTTACACAAACCTGATTTAGTCCATTTGAGAACTCTCAGCTTAGATCGCCGGGCTAGCGAGACGCAAAACATTACTTTTCTTTGTGAGCTTGTTTCGCGTCTGTGCATCGTCTTTGTGATTTAAGAACAGTGTCCACTGTCTGGACACTACAGTAATCCTCCTTTGAACTTGTGAACCTGCCGACATTTCGGGCTGCCAATAAAACAACAATGCAAGGCTTACATGGGTTACAAAGGTGATAGCTCTGAATGCCATGTGGAAAATGTTCTGACTGCTTGAGGACACCCCAACAAAAGCTGCAGTCATCTTCACTGGTCATTCCAAAGAAGGCGATGTGGTCTTTTCAAGAAGACGTTGGATCATAGCCATCTTGGATGGTCTAGTTGATCCATGAATCAGTGGTGAGGAAAAAAAAACAAGAGAGGCAGAAAGAAAACATGACATGCAAGAGGCTCATCACCGCACAGGCGTTTCAGACTCCTCCAAAGATAACAGCTTCCTGGCACACCAACAAAGCCGACGGCAGGTGTGAGGCCTTTTTAATCCAGTATTCACTCTCCGTCGCCGCTCTGTTCTCTCGATGCTGTCATCTCTGCTGACAAAGTGGAGGCCTTTTCTCCTCCTTTCGCTCTCAATCTTTTCCTCCTCCATTATACCTTTCCCTTTGCCTTTCTCTCCTTGTCAATCCATTTCTTTTTCTCCCTCTTGGCTAATGCAAATGACAGTCCAGCTGTGTGGTTTACAATGGATTTCCCTTCACTCAAAGTTGTGAGGAAAGGTAGCAGACAGTGCAAACTCTGAATGGAAATCTCGACAGCTTTACTCTGCATAATGTTTCTACTTTGAGTTTTAGATGTCCTAAAAAACAGGCGATAACTTGTCCATGACCAAGTGATATCTAATCACGGCCTTGGTTTGTAATGAAGATTGTCACACTAAGAGCATTGACAACTTTTGGAAACTTGAGTGCGTAAAAGGTTTTGTGGAAACAAGCAATAGAAATGCATCTACTGCTTTCAGGGTTAATGTGAAAACCTTCAATACCATTAATCGTGACATTATATCGTACTAAACTGAGGTTGAAGATGCGTGTGTGTGTGTGTGTGTGTGTCTGTGTCTGTGTCTGTGTCTGTGTGTCTGTGTGTCTGTGTGAGAGAGTGGAGTTTGTGTAAAGTTCATTTAAAACCCACAGTGACAAGCCAAAATGTTGTTCATTGTCTGCTCTCAGGGCGTTCTCACGGGCCATGTTGAAGAGGAAGATTGGTGTTGTAGTTGTAGGCTTCCCGGCTACAACCATTACAGAAGCCAGAGCTCGCTTCTGTGTGTCTGCCGCCCATACCAAAGAAATGCTCGACAAGGTAATAAACTACACCACTCAACGTCTCACAGACCTATATATCTCTATTTTGGTATTCTTTATTGATATTTTTTTTTCTTACTGACACTAAGACTTACTTTACAGTGTTAGTGTTACAAAAGACAAGTGACATGAAAACAGGTGTTCAGATAAGACGAATCAAAAACTTTCATTTAAAAAGCTGAAACATTTAGTGTATTTCAAACATTTCTATATAAGGATAGACTGATATACAAATTCTGTGTGATACAGTTTAACAGATAATTATTTTCATGTTATGATTTTTGGATGATATTAAAGTTCTGTACACTTTTGTTTAAATAACTGAAAAATACAACACTAAGGCCTGGATTCACAGGCCTAAATAGAGTCCTAAATTGCTGAGCAAATGTTTAATTCCATTTCAAACAAATATGTTTTGATTTATATTGCCTTTTTACGATTCAAAGCACCTTTAATGCCTCAAACATGCCTCCTGAAAGTGCCACAGAAACTAAATAATTATTTTTGGGCATGTTCCCGACAAGAAACTTGAAAATAGCGATGTCAAAATATCTCACATAGCCTGACTGAATAGCCTAATCTCTTCCCAGGTTCTCCAGAGCCTTGATGAACTTGGAGACTACATCAGGGTGAAGTTCTCTCGTCATAGACTTTCTCATCGGCCAGAGCTGTACGATGAAACGGACTTTGAGCTGGACAGCTGATCATTCAATCTCATCACTGTGAGTGTGTTGCCACAAAGGTTACCTCAGTGTAAAAGAAATAGTCTTTTCCCCAAAAAAAATTGTGCAGTGTTTGTAATAGCTTTTAAAATTTGTCCTCCTGTGAGGCATGGACTTTTTTGTGTATATATTGTAAAATGATATTTAATTGTTTTTTAACTGCTGTTTCACAGTTTTGTGAAAGTCTGTTAAGTGATTTTTTTTTTCTATGGAGATTGTGGGGAAAAGGGAGGGGCCGCAACGGCTGTGTTTATAAAACATATATCAAAAGCTGCTCTAAATATATCAAACAATTAACTCCCTTAACACTGACCTACATCAAAACTCTAGCTGCGAATAAGAAACCCCTTGAAGTGGCCCCATTTTTTTATCCTGCTGCTAAGATGGACTGATGAAAGACCTTCATTCTGTGCTGGATAGTGTGTTTGTGTGATCCACAAGTACATTGATTGAAAGAGATTGAACAAGGCTGGGTGTTGTAGACCCAGTGCAGCTCATTCACAGTCATTAAACATTCATGCATTGCATCTTGCAGGTCCTTCTAATTTAAACTGTTAGGCATTTATTTGTTATGTGCACAAACTACTTCTGATTATAAAATAATAAAAAAAGAAACATTTATGGACTGATTGTACTTGTAAATCAAATGTTTGCTTGGAAGGTTGGAACGAATTCCATGTCATTTGTTTGTATATTTCAGATGCAGGACTTAAGTTCATTTGCAAGATCATTTTAGATTTTTTTCACTCACATTGAAACATTTATTTTGATCATAACTGGGATTGATAGCCATAGAATCAGTGCAAGAAGTGTAGGCTGATTCCTGAGGTAATGACTCTTATGAATTAGTTCTTTTTAATGAATAATAAACCTAGTGTAGCCAGTGTACTCTTGATTCTCGAATGATTCATCTTTTTTGTGAATCAGTATCATATATAGCATCCAATGTAGTCTGACCGATTCCCAAACAAATTACTCTTTTGAGTTCATTCTAAACATACAGTTTACTGTTATTTTATGTTATGCTGTTCCAACTATTCTTCTTCAAATTCGAACCATTAAAGAACCAGAATCATTATAAGAATCGGGCTCAGAACATCTCTATAGAAACTGTATTTACCACAGTAAACACCAAAGCATATAGTAATTACCTCTTTGACTCATTTGCTGCAAAACTAACAAAAAGTAGTGTCTGCACATGTTTTACCAAACTCTTTGCTTTGGATGAGACTAAACTTAATTGTTACATTTGAAAGAGACCCAAAAGCGCCGTCTGAATGCTGGAGCTCAACATGCCAACTATGTTGCACACAAGCCAATATTCACCTAAAACTAGCAATTAGTACAGAGATACACATTCCGCAGGTGTGGGGTAACCGCTTGATTAATGCTGGGAGGAATCAAGACAGATAGTAAATGCTGCAGACAGATGAGGTCTAGTCTGCACTTGTTTTATTCATGTTTGAAACAATGTTTGTTATTTCAAGAATACCAACACCATAGTGATGAAGATTTCTCAAGGCTGAGGTGAGAAATTTGTGGGATCTCAGGCACTAGACGCGTCGGACAATGCATGTTTTTGTTCTGTTTCAGAGACGCAATTGTAGTTGCACTGGAAAACAATCACGAATGGATGGAAAACAACCTTTGTATACCAAGGTTGTGCTACTATAAGTGTTAGTGAAAGAGCTCCTCTATCCGTCAGAAATTAACTTTTTATTAAGGGACAATTTTAGCCCTGTGGAATTGATTTTTAGAGCCTTTATTTTTTACCTTTTATAGGGGTGGTTTCTTTTCTCTTTGTCTTTCATATGTATACAAACTAGGGATGCACCGATATGAACATTTTGGAAGATAACGATAATTCGTTATATGTAAAAGCTGATAACCGATAGCCTGACAAGCCAGACCCACATCAAGATGTTGGGTCTGTGAACACACCATTGGCAAGGCTCAATCCGAGGGGCGGGATAAACAGTTGTCTTTCAAATTCCCTCTGCACGCAATAGGATAGCACTACAAGCAACCAGAGCAACAAAGAAGGTGACGTAGTCAGAGCGACGGACTTCAGTGCCGTTCTTTGTTCTTTTCTCAAAGAAAAGCTTAACTCCAAGTCTTCCAGAGTCGCGGCCAAAACCGATTTGCAAGACCGCTGTTCGCCAGCAGCAGCATCTTCTTTGTTTTCAAGTAGCAGGGAATTCACGCTGAACCGTCGCAACTCTGCCGTCATTACGTTAAGCCCGCCCACTGACTCTATACACAATGTGATTGGCCTGACTAGAGTTTGGTTTTTCCAGCTCGTAAGCCAACGGAGAGTTGCTAGACGACACTGGCTGCAAAATAAAATTTGCTGCTGCTAGGGTGCGTCTAGATTTCTAGGCTAGATAACCGATATATTGCCAGATAAATCGAAATATTGCCAGATAAGTCTAAATCCAAATTTTTATATAATTTTTGAGAGCCTGATTATAAAAAGTCTCACCATTAAAAGACATGTCCTAAGCACACAATTATAATGTTCTCATTATAATTTTATGCAGCTTATATGACAGACTTGTGCTGCATATGTTGCACTTAACTGTATTTTCCCTTTTTTCCAATCCTATTTCAAACAATTCAAAACCATCATGGCGAACAGTGCGAATCTGAAGTGTCTCAGCTGAAGGAAATAATCTATTATTTATTGGCTTTAATATATCGGCCAAATGTTCTTTTCAGGTATATAACAATAACATTAAAAAATGAATATATCGGCCGCTACCGATATGGTGGCCGATATATCGTGTATCCCTAGAAACTACCATTCAAAAGTTGTGAAAAATTGCAAATATTTCTAATTTTTTAATGGTGAAAACAATTGTGCTGCTTAATTTTGTAGAACACTTTATACATTTATCAGGATTTTTTGATGAATAGAAAGTTCAAATGAAACTCAAATGCTTTTTTTTTCAAACTCTTTACTGCCTCTTTTGCTCAAATGCATATGATTCAAGAATTAATTTCATATATTAAAAAGCTTTCAAATAGCTTGCTCAAAATTGTCATATATATATATATATATATATATATATATATATATATATATATATATATAATCTAGTATGGTTATAACCTAATAAAATCAAAATTGTAACAATTGAGATGAAACATACTTTTTTCCCATTTTAATTACATTAGATATCAGAGGTATATTGTGATGTAATGATTGTTCCATTTTTCAAGTTTTGTGTTTTTAAGAGATGAAAATCAATTCATATTAGCTACACATCTAACTAGTCTGACAGGTACAAAAGCCATGACTAGATTAGCCTAGAAGAAGAATATATTCTGAAGTATATCTGATATCTCCAAAACATTTTTGTCACTTGTGAAGTAACCCTTGTTGAGAATTACAGCATCCAGGCTTTAGCATTGTCTATGAGGTGCTGTGGTGTAGTGGTAAAAGATCAGGCCAGCAAGTGAAAAGTTTGAACCTTGCAAAAGAAGACTATCACTTCTGCAAGGTACGTAAACCCAGATTATTTACTTGATTCCTGACATTAGGGAATTGTAACACCACAACATTGGAAAAATTCCTTGTTGTTTATAGGAAAATCAAGGATAGACACACATTTCTACAGAAGAGCACAAATACACATGCACACGCAACAGGACGGGCCTCTCTCCATCAGTTTACCCCCACCCTGAGTGTCAGAGGGTCTAGCCGGTCTGGAGAACAGATGTCAAGTCTCCTTCCATCTCCTTTGCTACCAACACAACAATGTGCTGCTCCAAGAAAACATCTGTCTAAGCATTGACCATCAGCAAAGGGGCCCCGCGAGCTGGCTCATCGGCCCTTTGAAACTGTGCCACTAAGGTATTCTGAGCACCACCAGTGTGTCCATGACTGTAGATTCCTCTTAGTCCTTTCTAAATGAGAGCATATGTGTTCTAGACAAATGAAATCGGATCATTTTGAAATGTTACTGAGATGTGAAGTATAAAATAATTGTTTCTATGCTTAATCAGAAATGTTCCATGCTTAATCAGAAGGTAGACCGTCCAAACAAACATCTTTCAAGAGGTTCAACTGAAAACCTGATGCCGTGAACCCCTTTGAACCAACCAATACACAAGTTCTGGACAAGAGCTAAAGCATTTGTCACACTTTTTGATGTGTGCTCTCAGACGACCCATGAAGAACAAACAAATGCAAATCATGGCACACCTCGTCCTCACATTCCTGAAAGTGTGAAATTTGGAGGAGGGAAAGAGACCCTCAATATTGTTACATCACCTCTCAGCAGAATCTATGATAAGATCATTAGCATTATAATCACTCAAACAAAGGAAAGGTCTATAGGATTTTACAAACTACAACCCATTAATCACTTTTAATTAGTGTTTGAAATTAAATCAATCACTCTGAAGTAAGACTTGAGTCTTGATTTGTCTTGAAGTTTTTATTGATTTTGATTCCAAATAGCTTGCTCAAAATTGTATTAAACTATTTATTCACAAAAAATCCTAATTTAACTTTGTATTTAGTTTCCATTTTTGTATGTATTTAAGTATAACATCAGTTAAATAGATTGTCAAAATGATGACATTTTTGTAGTATTTAATCAAGAAGGTCAAGAGCTCTGATCACCATTTTAAAAGAAGATATAGACTTTTTTCATATATGATATGCTTTCACACAAAAAAAATCAGATATGGTCTCAGAGCAAAAAAACAAAGAATTTCTCATGTTATATTTAAGTTTTTTAGTCTTTTTAGTTCTGCTATATAATAAGCTATATATGTTACAGAATCTTAAACATTTTACTACAAATATTTCAAATCGATATATTTTTCCATTACCACTGTATTCACAACAGATCAACACAGAACAGATAAAGGCATTTGGTAAGTGTTCTGCTGATGAGTGCACTGGTGTGATGGGACATGAAGGGTTAATTCGGTGGGGAGGGGAGGTGACAGCAAACCAAAAGAAGAGGGGGATATAAAAACACCAAAGGCTTCGTGGGCACGAGTCTGACTGTGTTTGTGCTGAACTAAAGACTCGAAACGACAGAAGGGAACACACACACACTAGTCTTGAGCTGTGGTGTCGTGTGTTATTTGACAGCGCGCTTTTACGCAGAAGGTGTGTGTGTGGATTCTCTTGCGCAAGAGCGGCTCATACACCCTCCGGAGGACAGAGCTCAGATGAGTTAGTCAGAGGAGGAACTTTGGATCTTAATCACACTGAAGATGGGCTTATAGTGAACTGCACTTCATCCCTGAGGACACACTGGCGTTTGGAGAGGATGACAAGAGCGCAACAATGTACCCAAACCACAAGTTTTATATTAGACGTGAAGGACAGACCACGAGAATTCAAATTTGATAAGTTTGTTTGAGCTGGAGACTTTTTTCTATGTTTTATTATTATTATTTTCAAAGATAAGAATGCTGCAGGGTCTCAGACTTCTTCTTGTGCCAATTCTACCTGATTTACCTGCGCACAAGTAAAACTCCAGTTTTTTCTTAATGAAGAAGTAAAACGTCTTCTCTCAACATATAATATTTTCATTTTCCATTTAATACTAATGTTAAAAGCAGAGTAAATACCTCAATGGAATGGTACATAGCTTTGGAGTTTGTGGGGCTTACTTCTCTGTTTCCTAAAAGTAATTCACGTTCTTTTTGGACATTAGGATTATACCATTAAGACGAGGAACTATAGATCACTCATTGATCTGATCAGTTTTTCAAACGTGGAGTGGTTGGGATCATTTCTAGCTGGTTACTCTTTTTCCCGTGAGTATTGCTGCTCTGGACCCCGAGGTGGCTCCGCAGTGGTGTGGCGGCTCCTCGTCCGCGGCGGATCCGGAGCTCGGAGTGTCTGCAGCGGCAGGAGGCGGCAGCGGAATCCCGGCAGCGGTGGCAGCGCAGGGTCTTAATAGCGCTCGAGTGAAAAGGATGGTGCGGCTGGCGGCGGAGCTGCTGTTGCTGTTGGGACTCCTTCTTCTGACGTTACACATCACGGTGTTGCGGAGCAGCCCGCTGCAGCACGGGAATGACACTGTGAGCTCGGAGCAGGACGCGCGGGTGGCGGAGGTTAGTTTATGTGTAACGCGTGTCATGCCCAGGTCACATTTCACTCTAAAATCAAAAGAAATTATATTTTTGCATTTAGAAAATTAAGTCTGTTTATGGGACCATTAAGCTGTTTTGCATTGTTTTTGTTTTTTTATCATTCATCATTTAATTTTGCTCATTTATTTGGTTTTAACATTATTATGTGTGATGTTACACAGATTCATGCATTATTTTGTATATTTTCAGGTAGCTTTCACATAGTATATTCAAATTGATGGGATGCAGCCAGGGTCAGAGATGGTCTCTTTCCCTCCAGTTAACAAGCTGCAGGCTATCATTTATCACCACTGGTCCATCAGTGTCACCTAAGTATCCTGTTGATATGTTCTTGCTTCAAACTGTGCATTTGCCAAGATAAAAAACAAAACAAAAAGTATAGTACAATCAGACCAGGAAAGCCAAATATATTCAACACATTTGTGCACAGGGCCATTAAAAGAGAGCAGGGTGACTTTCAGGGCTATGGAAAACAATCTCAGTTTAGACTGTCCTTTAGAGCTGTTAGCCGAGATTAAACCTGGCTTTAATGAGTCTGTGCAGATTTCAGCTAAAAGTGTTCTGACATCTGTTTACGGAGCAAGTGCAGCGCTCCCAGAGACCTGTGGGGTCAAGAAGGGTTTGAGATCAACAGGGCTTTGTTGGGTGCATTAAAAACCCTGCGGCTGGCTTTTTGATGTATTTTTAGCATGACACCAAGATGCCTTTGTCAGTCTGCAAACGTTGGTATAACACCATGATGAATGTGTTTATCCACTATGGTGGCTCTCTTGTACAGGAACAGCAGCAATGTGATTCAGGTGAACGGTTAAATGATGAAACAGAAGCTGAAAGATAAAAGTTTGTATTTCAACAGTCTGTTCAGTCAGTGGCTAAAGGAAGTGAATGAATCACGGGTGAGTCTTTATAGTTTAGCCCTGGAGGTCAAGTCAGTGGTTTTGAGCGAAGAGTCTTGGGACAAAACTCACTTTTCTAGGAACACGTTTATGACATAAACGGCTGTTGGAAATATGTCTGGAATGTACATAGAATGTGACAAACATAACCAGGTTTGAGGAGGGTTGGGGGCAGCAGTGAGGGATGGAGGCGGTAGAGTTTGGTGATGACAAAAACGCTTTAATGGCAGCTTCTGGTCTCAAATGAACAGATTAAGTATGAGAAACACCAGCACCTGCTAATTTTTAAACATTCTAGTGGCCATAGCCTGAGAGGACAGCATCAATTATTTATAATTTCTTTATGATTTAATCTATAGGATTCACAATGTTATAGTCAGAAATGTAAGAATTTGATAAAGAATGAAGAACATAATTACCAGAAATTAATTAAATTAATAAATATCATACTGTCTGTCCCAGTTATACAACTAAAAACATTTTATAATTAATACATTAATACCTAATATTTCTCACGACTCAGTGACATCCAGTAAGACCAAGAGTGACCCATATGTAAACTTTCTTAAATCAAGTTAAATTCATTTGTTAATCAAAATAGTTTTTGTTTTTTTAAAGAATGTATCTTAAATATAAATATATTTGCCTTATTTCCATTGTTTATCACTTGTTTATGCTCAAGCAAGTACAAAAAAAACTGCAAGTGCCACAAGACCAATTACTGTCGAAAATATGAAAAGAATTCTTAATATCTTTGCTAACCACACAAATGTATCTAGTGGAATTAAAAAAATATATCAAGGATCAGATGTTTTGTAGTGTATTGCTAATGAGGGAAACATGTCACTATACACAATCCTTAATATTTTTTCATTCTGGTCCCTGCCAAACTTGAATATTTGGTTACGTAATTGTCCAGACTTCAAAAAGTAGTGTATTTTCCTCATAAAGTCAGAAAAGCAAATATTTTTCTACTTCATATAGGTGTTGCATTGAAACCCTTTTGCACTTTGTGTTTAGCCTTCATTTCCTGTCCAGTCTCCTGGGAAGACCCCCTGAGAGGTTCCCAATTGAAATGGTGTCATGCTCCTTAAGCAAAGGGAATGAAGAGGAAGCGGGGGGTGGAAGTAGTCCGAAATGTAATGGGGGCGTCTGTATGTCACCCTTGTGTCTGTTTTCATAGTCAGAGGCCCATAGGGTTTGAAGAATGGTGTGTAATGTCTTTGTAGGAACTGTAATAATGTTCTGTCACGGCTACAGTCTTTCCACAATATTTAAGGCCTCAATTATTAAGGCATTAAAACATTTCAAGTAATCTAGTATATACCGGATTTTCTAGGATTTTGTATTGGAGTCTCTTAAATAGTCTATTTTTCTGCCAAAACATGATGATATTACATTAGTAATGCTGACTTTGTCCTTCAAATCATTAGCACCATTAGATGCCGCATATTGTTCATTATTTAGCACTCGCATACCAATGTTGTTTTGGGAAGTTCAACTCATTTTTATGAATCAGTTCATTTGGGTGGGCCAGTTAAACGAACCAGTTTGGAAAAGCTGTTTACTGATTATCATTATTGAAGTGTTCGTAGTCTGTAGTATAGCTAACTACTTTTTCAAAAGGGTGGCACTTGATTATTTAAAGTAGCTTGGAAAACAACTTTTTCAGAGTAGCTTCCCCAAAATGGTTGGACTTTTTTCCCCTTTTACCTGAAGCGAAATGCATTCTACACAACACATGCTCTCTGCACTTAGGCAGTCAAACAAAATGGCTTGAGTGAAAGAGAGGGAGGAGAGAAAGAGACAAAAGATTGATGGTGCCTTTGATCTTATTGTCTAGCTCAGTATGCATGATTACAAGCTACTTATAGCTGTCCAATTGTGGAGTAATTGCCCCCTCTGTGTGTATGTGACAGCGAACACATGCCTTGGCAGTCTTACGGGAAAACAATTACAACCCTCTTTGACAGGGAAAAGCATTTTTTTTTCTGTCAGCCAGCACAACAGTTTTGCAATATGGGCTTCGTTCTATATCTATTTCAGCTGCTCAAGAGTAGAACAGTGCAGGACTGTAGCCAGAAACCCTCTCTTGATCCAAGGAAAGACAGGAGCCAGGCCATCCGCCTTTGATGTTTCTAACTCCTTAAAAATGACTAAAGAATATCTTTTTTACATTTCATAAAAACAGATGGCTGAAACATAACAGCAGGTATTTGGTCAATATTATCGATCTGTGCCAATACTGCTGCCTATTTTAAATAGCTGCGATTCTATCATGATTTGCTTGTGTTGTTTTATACATGTATGCTGTTATTTTGAAGGAAAACAAAACAGATTTTTTTTTAAGAATCTTCACATACGTTTAAAAGTTTGGGGTCAGATATTTAACAAATAAAGTATGTTCTTTTGAACTTCCTGTTCATCAAATAATCCTGAAAAATGTATCAGAGGTTTCACAAAAATATTAAGCAGCACAACTGTTTTCAACACTAATAATAATAAGAAATGTTTCTTGAGCAGCAAATCCAAATATTAGAATGAATTCTGAAGGATCATGTGACACTGAAGACTGGAGTAATGATGCTGAAAATTCAGCTTTGCCATCACAGGAATAAATGACATTTTAAAATATTTAAAATCTAGTATTGTTTTTATAATACTACTGTTCTTAATATATGTTTATGTAGTAAAAATAGTAATATTTTACTGTATATTTTATCAAATAAGTGCAGTCTTGGTGAGCTTTTTTATACTCACCAAGGTTGCATGTATTTGATAAAACATATCATTAACAAAAATCTTTCTAACCCCAAACTATATATTTTTTTTGTGTTTATGTGTTCCATAGAAAGAAAGAAAAACAACCACCACAACAATATTGGGAGCAGCATTAAAGACAGCAAATAATGATATAAATAATGATAATAATGAAATAACAGATTGTTTTTCCAGTCCCTTTAAGTGATAAGTAATTTCTCTCCTCCCAATTATGTTCAGTAGGCTAATCTTTTTTATGATGCTTTTTGTGAACTGTCCCTCCTGTTGCTTTAAGTGATGGGCTATTGTTATAGTACTCTCATAAGATTCACAGAAAGTCTCTAGTGTGTGTGTGTGTTTATATTGTGGGGTGATAAGGAGCAATGTAGCACCTGTGGGTAATTAGACCATTTGAGGTGAGATTGAGTGAATGGAGCAGCCAATGTCTCTAATCTCCGTCAGTGTAAACAAACAGTGCTGGGCTGCGCTGGATGAAACCAGTATTGTTTCCCTTGATCTCAGTCTTCAAGGTCTCTTTCGTGAACATATGGCTGGCCAAAAGACGTCTAGGTTGCAATCACACATTTCAGGTGGGAAGAAAAAGATGCCCATGTTCAGGTTGCCATTTTTTAACTCTTTCTGATCGTTTCTGGCATAAAGTCCTCAATGTTATTAACTTCCTGCTGAACAGATTTGATGAACAAACCATGCTGGAGAAACCATTGTAGCTGGTTTGTGACTAGTCCAAGATGGTCTACCAGCACTAACCAGGTTGACCAGGTCAAAAACAAGCTGATAGTCGATCTTACCAAACATCAAGAGCAGCGAATGACCAAAGATGACCAGCTTGAACTAGCTAGGGAACACTATTCATATTATCAACCACTGTCAACACAATCCCGTGGCAATTTGTAACTATTTTAAGTTTTGGCGAATTGGTGGCTAATTCGTATTATCTGCTTTTGCCCCAGTGGTGGTTATGTTTAGTGGTGGGTTTAGGGCAGGACCATCATGCTTAATTTAAATAAAAAACTTTTTTTTTAATTTTTTAAAATTTTGGTACCATTCACATCATACAAATTCATACGAAATCGCCACTTCGTAAATAGTTTTGGTTTCCCATGAGTTTGGGTTGCCACTGTGCACTCAATGATGGTGACCTCTGATTGAGACGTGAATTGACCTCTACCATTTTAACCAGTGAATAATTAATCTAATGATGTATTTATACCAGGACGCTGATTTTTTTCCTTGTTGGGAAGCTACACAATGTAAATATACTTCTACGCTACTAACATCAATTGTAGAACGTCTCCCGAGGTCAGGGCGAAAACAAGCAGGTAATTGAGATGAATTTTTGAATGTGTGACAACAAAGAGTCAAGAATTATTTACAGAGGGATGAATCACTCCGAATGGCTTTCTTTAACATTTGTCTTTTTTCAAAATTAAGTCCTTTAGTGTCTGTGGGCCAACTGGTGGGTCATAAAAAATTGGGTCACAGCCACAGGATTGTTCTGATAGTGGACAGCAGTAAAAACTATGCTAAATGCAAACAATAAAATGCAACTAACTATATATAGTTAGCATGATAAAATAAGTAGACTTTTTAACTTTTAAAAGGGAGGGGAAAATGATCAAATGTGCTCATTGTGCTCAAAAACTCATTGAGAACTACTCATCACATATTTCAATGTTTCTCTTATCGTTTCATGCAGAATAATGTCAATGCGGATAGCAGCTCCTCCGTTCAGAAGGGGCCGGGTGACAGACAGTCCCGAGTGGCTCATATTCCAGCGTCTCAGCCTTGGGTTCAGAGTCATGGGACAGGGGGCTGGCTGCAGAGAGATGGCCCAGGAGCTTTTCTGCTGGACCTGCAGAACTTTCCTGATCTTTCCAAAGCTGATATAAATGGGCAGAACCCCAACATACAGGTAGGAAGATGCTGAAATTCAATGCGTTTTCCATAGATTTACCAAATCGCTTGCAATGTTGCAATGACACATTAGTGTTATTTATATACATATACATATTATATATATATAATATGTGGGGTGGTGATGGCACAGTGGATAAGACACATGCCCACTGCGAGACACCAATGTGTCCCTGAGCAAGACACTTAACCCCTAGTTGCTCCAGAGGCGTGCGACTCTGAAATATAGCAATTGTAAGTCGCTTTGGATAAAAGCGTCAGCTAAAAAAATATATATATATATATATATGACGTGTGTGAATTTAATATAAATAAAAATTAAGACAATATGATAAATTCTCTTATTTTACACATTTTTGCATCTCAAATAAATGCAACATTTTAAGCAAGTTTATTTGTATTAGACAAAATAATGATTAATAAAATGTTGTTGTTTTTGCCGTGCACAAACACAAAGACTTTTGAAGGAGACATGGCTGACCAAGCACATAAAGTGAAATCTTGGCAAAGGGAAAGTGGCAAAAAGCCCTGATGCACATCAGCACTTCTTTTCAAAAATAGAGCCTCCCTCTCTCTTTTTTATCTCTCTCACACACACACAAACACACAACCTCTAACATTCACCTAGCCGATTTTCAGTAACCACATACACCTGCACAGCACCAGCCGCCAACTAATCCACCATGGTCTCGATCCACATCAGAAGGAAAAACATGTGAGTCTTGACCAAGAATGGCAGAAAGGATAAAGTGTATCGATGTCTTAAGATGGCAGTGAATGTGTGTGTGAGAGTCTCAGAGGGGGGTGTGGGCATGGGTATCTTTGATCCAAAGCATCATCTGGCTTTCATGGTCTTAAGAAGGCTGAGAGGCCCTTTGAACTTGATGTTTAGGTGGAGAGAGCGAGAGAAAGAGGCTAGAGAGGGGAAGCCCACCCCCTGCCCCAATCTGGGAGGCACATGTGTTACTTGTGGGGTGTTTGGGTGGGATGGGGAGGGGTGTCACTGCAGAATGGCAGCCTCTCAGAGCGAGTCATGGAGCATGACCATGACCTAAGTCAACGTCCATCTGGACCTCCACAACATCACACCACCCCTCACTGTTTGATGTTCCACAAAACCTCTCTCCCTACAACAAACACCCTTGATCTGTATGATTATTCTCAACATGTGCAAGTAAACATTAGATTCGCAATAAAAGGGACCGATACAGACTGCAGTGTTTGATTTAGTTTTACAGCACAGCATGAAATTACTGTTTTGAAACGTTTCTAACAAAAGGAAACTGTTGGAGTTATGATGGTATCAGATGGTACTACCCTAGTACTTAGTATTTTTTAAAATCTTTTAGGTTACCATAGAGGTGGTGGACAGCCTGGAAGGTTCTGAGCCAGAGAAGGGAATACGCAAAGAAAACAAGCCTGGCTGGGTGGCTCCTAACTGGAGGAACTGGTGGCAGCGTTCATCTTCCACGTCCTCAGCTTCCACCCCAAAAGGTCCCGATGAACAGGATTACGAGAGCAACACGGAGGACAGCAACTTCCTCAAACCGCTGGGAGACTGGGAGCGAAGAGGGACTGCCGGCACGGGAAGCAGAACACAGACAGAATACGGTACGTTACAGGCGAGTGTTATGAGTTATTGTCTTAATGAAAGGCTCTGCGAAGCTTAAATATGGCTCTGCCGTGAGGTGATGGAATCTGTAATTTGCCTGTCAGATGATTTACGCCGTCAGATGATTTATGCCGTCACTTTAACAAGGACAGCACTTCTTATGGAGTTTGTGATTGTAGATTGCTTCCTGTGACAGACGGATTCCTGCAACAGTCTGTCTCTTTGACAGAACACACTCCTGAACATCAAAGGAGGAAAGAGAGAATCCAGAGCATCTGTTCCTTCAGTCCAATAGCTCTCTTTCTGTCTTTTTTAGTAAAGTGGAGCTAAATGAGTGAATGTGTGTTACTGTCAGAGACTGCACTTCCTGTCAAATACATTCATACCCTGTCACCACAGATCAATGGGTTAGGGTAATATCAATCTGAAGCTAAAAATTCTACATATAAATTTTCCTTATGACACACACGGTCTGTTGAGGCCGTGACTCATTCCTGAGGGTTTGCCATAACTACTGTTGATTGGCTTATTCGTTTCCATTAGCAGTGTGTGTGTAGGGAACTGTGGCTCATGTGGGTTTCAGACATGTTGTTGCCTGTGAGTTGGCCCGCAATCAACTGTGACCATGCGGTTTGACGGCGCTGAGAGTAATGTTGTCTTTTTAAGACCAAAGCTCTTTGTTTTTCTCTCATCAGGGGGAGTGGATATAGATTGTGGTTGCTTGGTTGGTTTGTGCATGTGTGTGTGACTGTATATATACACACTACCAGAAAGGTTAGAATTATCTAATGACCAAAAGAAAATGTTAAACAAATCAAAACGTTCTTATAATTTAGCTATTTCAAAGCCACTCTTGGCTTGGCTGTTTTTCCTTTAGTTTAGAGTATAAACTTTGATCATTATTAAATAGTTTTGCATTTAAATACAATGCATTTCTTTACAAAACTAACATTATTATTATTATTATTATTGTTGTTGTTAATTAAATAATGATCAATGTTTATGCTCTAAAATAGCTTTGCAGAAATTGTGGCTACACATGAATTTCTTTACAAACCTATAATAATAAACTTTGTTTTGGCCTCCTTTTGGCATATATTAAGGCTACGTCGGTCCAAATATGATTTTGTGCATATACGATTGAAATCCGATCTATTCAGATATAGCAAGTGTGAACGGCAAAAAATTGCATGAAATGCGATTTTTACAAATCCGTTTCGAGCTACATTCATCTGTGGTTTGAAATTCTATTCAAATCGCATTTCTGGAAATCTGTTTCAGTCTGAACGCTTGGATTTCACGTTGTTTATGTGACTTTGTCACGCCACGTAAAACTTAAGACATTGTTATAGGAGACATGCTGAAAGTCGCTGCAGAAACAAGGTTGTGTTGTCGCAAAGTGCCAGACGAGCAGAAAATGACTATCGGAGAAATGTTTTAAGACCGGCAGAGACGACAGCACAGAATAAAGCTACGCACACCAACCCCCTACGGTTCTGCCGCTGACACAAGACGCAGTAGTCCAGCGTGGCGGCTACACAGTCATTGTCATGTTGTAAATAAGACAACATCTGAATTGTAAACCCCTCCCTGTTGAAGTTGTTGTATTTGGCATATCCCTTCCAACGTAATGTCATTGCCATAGAAACCAATGCAGATATTCCGGAAAAAGAAAGAGCACCACTGGACACACACATCAGATATGAACAGCTGTGATACACAATGTGGACAGTCATTAGATCCACAAATACACAAAAAATCTGATTTGTACTGACAGTGTGCACATAGGCATAGTGTCTGACAGACAAACTGTAAACGCCCATTGTGAGGATATAAAAACTGTATTAAAGGCCATAAAATTGTAATGTCAGAAAAAGACATTAGAATACTCCACCTCGATACTTCAGTAACTGTTTTGGCCGGCCCTCATCACTGAAACAGAAATTTAAGAGTAGTTCTTGTACATTGTTTAAAAAGGAGTTGGAAGTTGGCATAAGTACAGTATGCAGACTTGGCTCATTCATTCACCCACTCCCATGTGTATCAGCCAATTAGAGAGGTATGCTAATGGTATAGGCCAGCAGACCGACTTTAAGCGCCTCAGGTATTTGAAACATACGGTCTGAATCAGATCTACTCAGTGGGACAGGAGTACAGCACAACCTGTGCTTGAAGTCATGTCATAACACTAAAGTGCCAGTGAATTTGTGAAATTTGACTGTTTTCTTGCCTCTATTACAGACTACATAGATGGGGAAGGTGACTGGAGCGGTTGGTCACCATGCAGTGTGTCTTGTGGAAATGGCAACCAGAAGCGAACCAGGTCGTGTGGCTATGCCTGCACAGCCACAGAGTCACGGACATGTGACATGCCCAGCTGCCCCGGTAAGACAGCCCTTCCTTGGACTATCCTTTATTCTAGAAAACTCATGTACCAAGATTACAAAGTGGCATATGCAGCCAAAGGACAATCTTAAACATTTATGGCACTTTCTTATGTATAGGGATTGAAGATGCTTTCAAGACAGCAGCGACAGAAGTCAGTCTGCTTGCTGGCACTGAAGAGTTTAATGCAACAGAGCTCTTCGGAGTTGGTGAGTTATTTTGTAATTTAACATCACCTGGGTAAACGATCGCTAATAAAACCAATACCCCAAGAGAGCAAAACAAGCTCCTAGCTCTATAATTTTACCTTACAGCTTACCTTTTTATACATAATTTAAAACTACTAGCTTACTGTCCTAAATGTAGGAAAATATGGAAGCTTGTATCCGCCACAGAATAAAACATTTTAAAAGATAGTTACGACTTTTTATTACGACTTGTTACGAGTTATAAAGTCAGAATTGTATGATATAAAGTTGCAATTGCATGTTATAAAGTCATAAATGTGAGATGTAAACTCGCAATTACGTGTTATAAAGTCTAATAAATAAACTAGCACTTCTAACTTTTTCTCACAATTGCGATTTTATATCTCGCGAGATGTAAACAATTGTTATTTTTTATTCTGTGGCGGAAACAAGATTCCATAGGAAAACCTACAATTAGACTAGAAATAATATTTCTTGAATTAATAAATGTTGCTTACATACAACATCACCACTACTAAATCCACAGCATGACTAGTGTGTTTAATCTGATTTCTGAAAGAATGAGTCTTATGAGTTTGTTCTTTTTCGTTAATCAAAACTATACTGTGCAACTAGTGTGATTTTGTTCATAGTAGTTCATAGTAGTTCATAATAGTAGCAGTTCATAATAGTAGTAGTTGCACACTATGGTTTTGATTCACTAAAAATAACCAACTCTTAAGATTGATTAATTCATTAATTGGACCAGTCTCATGCGTTTTTGTCTTTTTAGTTGATCAAAACTATACAGTGCAACTGTTGGAGTAAGTTGAAACCCAATACTTACATTTTAAAGTTTAATCCGGCAGTTTCTTTAAAAAAAATCCTGGTGTCACCGGCGTGCTATGAATTCTAGGGTGGGGTAGGGTAGGCTGTGAAAGATCCATCTGTTTTATCCTTCATTGCCCGGGAAACGAAGGCCGCATTTCAAGGCCACATTTGAAATAGCCTTCGAATTGGGACAGCCTTCACTGTGCCGCTGTGATGCAATTGGCCTTCGAATGCGGCCTTCGGATGATGCAGCCATCATTCTTAGCCATCAATAGTAGATATTAGAGATATGAAAAGTGTTCCTTTACATTAAAACATTACTTTAACTGTGTGATCCTGATTGTGATGTTGGCCCTCAGATACAGACAGTTGCGAGCGTTGGATGAACTGCAAGAGTGAGTTCCTAAAGAAATACATGAGCAAAGTGGCCAACGACCTACCCAGCTGCCCTTGCTTTTACCCAACTGAAGTGGCCTACAGCACCGCAGACGTCCACGATGCCGCAATGAGGCGCAACTTCCGCTGGAAGGACGCCAGTGGGCCGAAGGAGAAGCTGGAGATCTACAAACCCACTGCTCGCTATTGCATTCGCTCCATGCTCACGCTGGAATCCACCACGCTGGCGGCCCAACACTGCTGCTACGACGACAGCATGAAGCTCATCACCCGGGGCAAAGGGGCAGGTACACCCAACCTCATCAGCACAGAGTTTTCTGCTGACCTGCATTACAAAGTGGACATCCTACCATGGATCATCTGCAAGGGTGACTGGAGCCGCTATAACCAGGCTCGTCCTCCCAATAATGGACAGAAATGTGCAGAGAACCCCCAAGATGAGGACTACTACAAACAGTTTGAGGAGGCCAGGGAGTTTTAAGCTGAGAAGCTGCTATGCTTCTTCTAAAACAGAAGCAGAACTCGTGTTGTGTGTTTGAACAGGACTTGCTATGAGAAACAGACAGCACCGTCTACAACAAGCACAGAAGATCTATATATGTTTGCCCTCAGAACCCCTTTTCATAGTGTTTTCATGGGAAGAATAATACCAAGTAACTCATCATGGTTCTCTCCAGATTGTTTATCTATATTACTTGGGGTTTCTCAACATATTTGCCATTCTGTCTGAATTTGTATTTGGACTAAAAGGGAAAAACTAAAGGGAAGTCATATCAGGAATCACCCCACCAATGATCGGTTTTGCATGCTTATTTTATGCCCTACATGCAGTTGGAAAGCCTCTCCTCAGGATTCTTGGACAGATTCAAGGATATCGGATACAATATTCAGGTTTCTGTGTAAACATGCATACATTTGTCTAGTTGGATGAACAGAATTCCTATATAATGTCCTGTTGCATCACTTTTCCTTTTTGCTAAAAACAAAACAGTCAAAAACCTGCATAATCCTTGCAAAGTATTTATTGAGTCATAGTTATGTTTCAATGGTATGGGTTTGTGCATATAGATGTATGGATACATTTTGAGTGCTAAATAAATAGGCCATGTCACATTAAAAATCAGCACCACCAAATGACTCTCAATGTATTAAATTTGCAGGAGATGATTCCATAGGAACTGCTGAGGTCGGAGGGTCTTCCAACTTCTGTTACAGTCAAATGAGATCCGTCCTCGGATATTAAACACTTTAAGCCATTCCACAAGACTCCTATTAGCTCCATCCTGAAACAGGCCTAAGCTCCGCATTTGATGTCTGATGCAAAATACTCTTCCCCCTATAAAAGGGGCTCAAAGTCTTTTTTGCAAGCTTGTTCATATTCTCGAATTCCTCAGTAATTTCTCTGACTATGATCATGCAATCACATGAATAGAAGCCCACATTCTTCGGGCCAACGCTGAAACCTCAGAGCATCCTTTCAGTTTGTTTTTTGCTAGACCAATCCCAGGCCAACATTTGACCTCTTCAGTGACATAATGCCAAACAAGTAGATACTTTGCTTTAATTAAAATGGTTTCTTGTAACTTGTAACTGTCTATATGAGTTTCTATGAACAGGACTCAAGATTTTCCCTGGCCAATTTATATATATATAAGCAAGATATTTTTATATTTGCTAGAAACATTTATATTTTTTCATGAAATGTTACTTTTTTGTTACATCAAAAAAAAGAAAAAAGTTAATATATATTTTTTAAAAACACCGCTCAATACGTTGGGGTCGGTAAGATTTCATGTTTTTGAAAGAAGTCTCTTATGCTAAAAATACAGCTGTTCATTGTTTGTTCACGTAGCATTAACTAATGTTAACAAATACAACCTTTGATTTTGATAATGTATTAGTAAATGTTGAAATTAATATTAACTAAGATTAATTAATGCTGTAGAGGTATTGTTCATTCTTAGTTCATGTTAACTAAGGTAGCTAACTAATGTTAACTAATGAACCTGATTTTAAAGTGTTACCGTAATATTGTTTTATATATATATATATATATATATATATATATATATATATATATATATATATATATGTGTGTGTGTGTGTAATATATATACAGTAATATTTTAATATATATTGTTGGAAACATGTTGGAAATCATATGGATATAATGAAACTAAATTCATAAACACACTTGGAAAATGATGCAGAATGTGTCACTACCACCTCCCTGCATTTGGTGCCTAGCAGGTGCTGTTTAATGTTGATGCATGTTCGCAGTGAGTCAAATGATTGTACATAACAGCCCAAACAGGTTAAACTTCATGACAGCAGCCCACATAGCAGGTGACATTGAGCACAACCGTGTCCTGAGCCCCACAAGACGAGATCAGCAGGATGCAGATCAAGAACGTCTGCTGTTGGTATCAAGTGAATTCTCCTGGTCTTCTCCCATCTCACCTTCCGAAAAGCACTTCAGAGTGAAGGCTAAGCTTACAGCATGGAGCTGGATAAGCAGCAGTGATCTTTATTGAATCAGACCGTCTGCTTCAGAGGCCCCTCGACATCAAAGCAAACAGCCTGCTTTATTTTAAAACATCAGGCCTGTGTTAGAGCGGTGGCAGATCCTGCCCCATACCAACTCTATCTCTCACACACAATCCACATCCTCTGAGAACTTACACCATTTCCATTTACAGCTCCACTGTGCTTCTGACTTACAAACAGCTGTGGATAGTGACAGACTTCTGCATTCAAAGAAGGTGTTTACTGGATGCCGTCAATGTTACAGTTTCAATATTAAGCCATCTCCTTAATACTAAGCTTACAAATTATAGACATAATTTTAAATACTTAATAACCAAAGAAAAGATAATGCACCAGTCATCACTGCTGTTTATTGGTCTTTAGTCCCAAACAGGGATGGTTAGATCACTTTACAATTGCCAAGAGAAACAAAATGCATAAAATTCAGGCCTTATTTACACCGTGTCCCTCTTGTTTTGGAATTGTCTTTGTAGTTTACCTGAAGCAGAATCCATGTGACACAATATTCTGGGAAATGACAAATGATTGTATCTTTTTTTCTCTCAAGAAAGTACATTGCACATTGACCATGTTAATACTGAATAAACATATTTAAAAAATTCAGGCCTAAAATTGGAAACGCACTACAGTAAATACATTAATCTACTACATTCTATGTACAAATTAAAGCTCTATTATGTTCATATTTACAATGATTTGCATTTGATATATTTACAATGAGTCCTAAAGTTTCCTAAATGTCATAAAGTTAAAATAAATAAAAGTATAAAATTACAATCTATTCAACATTACAATAATATTTTCCCAGCATACACAGAGCCATGAATAATTGATGAAGTTGCATAAATAAAATTATAATGTTTTATCATATCTGGAGTTTTCTACTCTAAATAAAAAAATGTCTGATTTGTGTCATTCTTTTGTTTTCGGATCTTTTCAATTAATCAACTTGATATAGTTCAGAAAGCCAGTCTGAATGATTCGTTCACAAATCAAACTGATTTAGTCTCAACAATCTGGTCACAGTAAAGAGTTCACCAAAGGGGAACATTTTGAATATAGACTATAGAGAACCACTATTTGGCTTTAAGAATTCCCACAGTGCAGCTGGCCAACCTTCTTCTCATGTTATTCACCCTCCTCCGATGAGAGGTGTAGAGCTGTGGTTTCAAGCGAGGCTGTTTTTAGACCAAATCCAATTCGCTTTTGCACTCTTTCTTTCAGCGCTGGCACTTTATGGGTGGTGTAGCACATTTCAGGAAGTGTCTGGCCCGCAAGGCCTGCGGCTGCTTGGCTGGCTTAATTAGAAGGAAGCCCGTGCTGCATGGAACCTGGAATAGATGACCTATACTGACAGGTCGCTGTTTGGCGAGCACTAGCTCCAATGCATGGGCTGCAGTGAATGGCGTATTACCTGGCCTGATGCCTGACCTAGAGAGGGCTTGTTGGCACAAGGTGCACAAAAACTGGGGGAGGGGTTGGGAATGAGGGGCAAGCAGCTGAACAAACAAGTCAAGTAGCTGACAAACACCATAAAGGGCTCTGGGGCTCAGATTAACCCTTGCAAGGGTTTGTCCATATAAGAACGAATAAAGGTGGCTGAAAATACACACATGACCTTATGACCTTAGCCGGGACCTTTGCCTTTCACCTCACAACACTCCACAAGTGTGCGACCTTATAGATAACAGGATAGGGATATGGAAAAACAATTATATTTTTCAGCTTTTGATTTGCTTTTTAAAAATGCTGTTAAAAAAATTAAACCTTTTGGAAGTGTTTTGTAATCAATCGGTTTTACTATTTTTTCTATTAGATGCTTACAATTAATCAATCGTTGTAAACACAAATAATTACATGAATCAATATTTGAAAAAGTGCCCCATTTTTTTTTTTTTTCGAATATTCCCTTTAATGCAGTGTGTAATATAACTGTTTGTGAATGTAAAAGTTCTGCAAAGTTGTAAAGTCGAAGTTATTGTCTCCCAAAAGAAACTTTAATATTACATCAGTCATTTCTGTTAGTGCTGGGCAAACGCATGGGCTGTTATTGATACAGTTCACTGTATCAGTGCACACTGCACAGTATATGTGCACTGCAAATACATTACAAATATACACATCGGTTTGTTGATGGACATACACTTGATGATGCTGATGGTGAGGAATTACAGTTTCAACATCTCATAATGTACCTCAAAATGAGTAGTGTATGACTGAGAAACACCCTGCTCAATTCGTCCTTGCGATGGAGGTTCGGGTTGAATAACTAGTTCTTCCAATGTTTCATCAGACTCGTGCTCGGATTGATATAATATAATCAACGCCACCGTTACTGTCTTTATAGTGTTGTACAATCGCTGAGCTTTAGAAAGCCACGTCCATGGTAATGGACTGTAATCGGTAGTGCTGTAATCGGTAGACCAATCGTAACAGACTGGGCCATCTGGCCAATCAGAGCAGAGTAGGAAAGAAGGGATTTAATCATCCGAGGAGTCAATCATTGAAAAATGTGGTGATGTGCAATTTTATTTTATGAGAAAATTAAAGTGTTTTTTGACCTTTGATGCATGTAAACCTGTTGTAGGAGACCTCCAAAACAAAATTAGGAGCCTTTAAAATAGCATAATAGGAGCACTTTAAGAATAAATACCCAAATAGGGAATTCAAAAACATTATTGTGACAAAGTGAAGATCTGAATGGACAAAATGTGCTACCCTTTCGAACACCGGGTCTTGGATTAACGCTATGGGGAATGGCCTCAAAGTGTGACCGGTGTCTGAAGCACTTGTGAAAACACACCAAATATTATTGGCCAACGACAGTCCATGATGTCATAAGCGGAGCGGCCATGAGTAGAAGAGGGGGCCTGTGATACATGTCATCAGCTTTTTTGTCTTCAGGAGCCGTTTGCAAATAGCGTGTGTGAAGGCGACCTAATGGAGAATCCAGTCAAGCGTCTCAGGAAGTGTGTGCCTCCCTGTCCCAGGTTTTTGAGACCTGAGGACACACGACTTGTGCGTTTCGTGCTTGGGTGAGGAGCGCATTTGTTCAGAACCCGAGGGTTCTGAATGCTTCCATTGTGACAAGTTCACAATGCAGATGCTCCATTGGCGTTTGGTCTTATTCTTTAGGGATATAGGCAAAGCATCTGTGTTTCGCGGCTTGGGTCCTGCTGTAACCTAGGAACAACCGAGGCCGCATTCCTCAGTCACAGGCCCGAACAATCTGTTGGCTCATCTTTTAACGAGTGATCTGTTGGCTCGGATCTATCGCTAGCGTCATCTAATCCTGCAGATAGCATGTTGCTGGCACCATCCAGCAAGGAAGAGGCGGATATGGTTAAAGGGAATGAGGATAGTACTGAGCCCTCTCAGCCTGTCAGTCCCCCATACACGAAGTTATTGGATGTTATGGCCCACACCACAGCCAGATTAGATCTGGCATGGGGGGGGGGGGGGGCGTGAGAAACGGGAAATCGCTCATGGCAGACCTGACGACCGACTCCTGTCAGGCCATAATCACATCAATATAAGACACAGTGTCTCGTTCCCCTTCTCAGAAAACCATGGCTACGGTCTTAACCTGAGACGGTTTAGAAGTCCATATATTAAGTCCATTATTATTAGTTTTCACTATGTTTTTAGGTATACAATGTTATATAAAAGAGGCAAATGTTATATGAACAGACTCCTCTGTAAAATCCCTTCAGAATATAGATAGGAATAAAACTGGAAAGTTTGGTTTATGTAAGTGCTACTGACGTGGAGTTTTCTGGTTCAGTGCAGGAGAAAAAATAACTATTTTTGAGAAAAAGTTATACATTATAGTAAAGAAATGGCCCAAAGTCTAAAGAATGACCTGTGCCTGAAATAATATGTGTGTGTATAATTTCAATGTGTGTGTGTGTCAGAGGGCTTAATTTAGTGATGAAAAAAATTAAGTTAACACATTGAACTGACAACACTAATTTTGCTAATTTTTCACATGTCCACTCTGAAATAAGACACTGTTCCACCATCATCAACAAAAAAAGCAAACTAGTCAGAGAAGAAAGTTATGCCAAGTTCCCTTACTTCTGTTCTGCACTGAAAGGGTGTCTGTCTGCTATTTCCAGCACAGAATGACCTTCCATGAGCATTGGAAGACGACCTGTGAGGCTCTATGTACGTGACTGTGTCTCTGTACACACATCAGTTCATATACAGTGCAATAAAACAGTTTTTGGTGGTGGTAGAAGTAGCTACCTGTTGTGTGAGCTAGTTTGAACAGAAAGACAGGCCACATGGCAGAGATTCACTCTGACAGGAGAGCTCAGCATGTGTGGACAGCAGGCCGAGCGGGTCAACGGTTGCAGGCTTTGATCTACACTCGCATTGCCGTCTGTTCTGCGTTTTAGGGCTGCTGAGCGCGAGGCATCGGATACACCTTGAATGTCCTGTGCCTCTGCCACCTCTTAAAGACCAAGTATCTCTTTTCAAAGCTGAAGGGGCCCTCTGAAACCCCACTGCCACAACCTCACAAATAACATTATGTTGTGCACGGCATAAAAGTGCACACTGAATTGGAGGACTGAAATGTTAAGTGACACAGGGAATATGCTTGTGTTAAGGGTCCAAGGTGAGCTGTATTATTTTGTAATATGTGTTTGCTCATGCTGTGAAGAGCAACAGGTGGAGGAAGAGCAAAACACATCTACCATCCTTTAAGTGTGAGTGACATTTTGTTTGATGAATTATATACAGTGGAAAATAAAATCAACAGCAACTATCAAGCACTACTTAAAGAAAATCTAATTGCCTTTCAGTTCATTTTAAAAAATCAAATATTTTTCAATTTGTGTACATTTGACAGTACATGTCCTACTTTGGTCTGTTTTTCATCCACAATGTCAATTGTTTTTCATGTAAAGTTGTCTTTAATAATATTAATCATAATCCTGAATAATATGAGTTATGAATATAAAGGAACTGGTTTGGTGAGCAGAGCCTTATTGAATACTAAGACAATAGTTTCACCAGTTGCATTTCTTTTGTACGTGACATTTACAGTGAGATATTTGTTTTTTATTCAATGCCACAAGAACAGTTACAGTCACATTTTTATCTAGCTGCCAGATTAAAATGATCTGTTTTTTTAGCAATTTCAACTATTTCTTGTTTTCAGTTTGTTCCAAAAGGTTTATTTACATTTTATACATGAAATTAAAATATGTATTATCAAATTACACCATGTGGTGTAAATTACAGCATGTGCCATGTGGCCTGTGTCATAATTATTAAATTATGAATAATATATATACTTTTTTTAAACACAACAAATACCCAATTCATTAAAGAGCAGGCACAGTACCACAAAAGGTATATGTGTTGCATTATTACTGTTGTAGCGATTTTTCTTATTTAATATACCTACAATATTGTTGTAAAATATCAATATTATACCAAACACTCCATTAAGGACAAATGTAATTTGGTGGAGATGGTGAAAGACGGTGGTGAAAAAGAAAAAGGTGGTGAAAGAAACCAAATGTCAATGTGGCTCTGACCACGAACAGATATAAATCCACAGACACCATGTAGGACAAATTTCAGGACAACATATAGGATAGCCACAGAATATGGATCTTAAAGGAAAACACTATTAACTTAAACCTTCCAAACATTGTCTACAAAATACCATTATTCTGTAATCTGACATCAAACAAAGACAAATGTTCCCCCCGTTTCTCCAGCTTCTCTGGAGAGCTTCTATTTTCACCTCTGGGTTATTGTCAAGTGTGTAATTTATTTCTAGACTATAAATCTTTGGCAGGCCACAGTTAAGATTATAGATATGTGTGGAGTAGAAAAGGCAGGGGGAAGACAAGGATAGAACTTGTGCTGTCTGTTAGAGCCTAAAAAACAAATATGATTCTACAAATAGAGCAGTGTTTTTGTCTGGAACTCCACGCTCATGTAGACTAAACAAGAGTGAGAACAGTAGGCCTCCAGATAAAGATAAAACAACAGACTGTAGACAATACATTTCAACATGGCCAAAAAACAGATGTAACAATGTCTCTTTAAGAGGCATTTAAATGGTTCAGCAACCAATCAACACAGTGACTGGAAAGAGGAACAAAAAGCGATCTCAGTCCACTTCTAATGCGAGAGACACTTCAAATGCAACAAGAATTCAGCTGATTAGTTCCCTTTTGGTGCACTTAAGAGGACTTAGAACATCAATCACAGTTCCGTACCCGTGTTGATGTATCTCCTATTTAAACAGGAAGCTTGGGTGGGACTTACAGAGGTGCTAACCAATAGGCTTGAGTTACGTTACAGTCGTGAACCATGATTTGAAACTCGCTACTCTGCAGCAGGTGGTGTTAGAGTGAGAGACATTTCATTTGATGAAAATAGAGAGGAGGATAGAAGAGAAGTGCGTCACATGACAGTGACAACATGGTGAATGTAGTACTTCCAGATTACATTCATACTACTCACTAGTATCTAGTATCACAATACTATCTAGAACATACCATTTTAGCACTCACAAAGTATTTATTCAAAATAAGTAGCTATTTTGGAGGCAGCCCTTGAGTTATATGTTAATTGATTAGTCTTTCTGGCAAAGCAGACTCTCAAAAAATAGGGATTTTTAAGATTTTAAGTGTTCCTGAAGTTTGTTTGATTTTTTACTCAAATGGTAAGAAAAGGCTGAATATGCGATCTCAACATGGCAGCCACAATAATAGGGCAGCCCATTTAAGTCTATATTGATACATAAATTATTTTACATAGTACATATAAAATGAGACAATCAATGAATGAATGAATCAATCAACACTTAGAACTGCACGTCATATCTCAGTTTTATTGAGCATTACAATAGCAAGAGGTTAGTAGCTACAATCTGCGGTTGGAAACGTTCAGACATTTCATAATAAATGCAGGGTCAAGTAAAACTAAAATAAGCATATATATATATATATATATATATATCATACATTTTTATAGTAATGCAAGAATGTTAAGTAAAGAAAAGTTCTCAACTGCAGAACTTGAAATAATAGCCCTGCCAAAAAAAACCTCACCAATGCAATAACCGTCAACATATTTGATTCAGTGTAATTTATAAATACATTTCAGAGATCCTCTCATTTTCTGCCATTATAAAATACAGACCTAAAATAGACTTTGCATTTTCAAAATGGACTAACAGTCATTTTTTAGCTTGCTTTTTTGGGGGGTCTCATCTCCTGAGCACTACACATGGCATTAGAAAACACACGAAGCTGTTGACATGTTAGTACAGCTTAATCACAGAAGTGCACTATGCAGCTTTCAAATAAGGTCAAGTGAACTCAAAGTACGCAAAAGAAATGCATACTTGGATTGCGAAACATGCGCCATGTTCTTAGAACACACGAGCAGTGCAGTTAGTCATAGTGCACTTATTTAGTAAGACGCTGAGCAAAAGTGCGTGTGTGCATCGTCTCATCAGAAGATCTTTCTGTGATTCTACTGCCATCAACTCTGTGGTGAAAGTGTAATTACCACGATTCAACATTTACAACAGTGCATATCATTAGATTTGAGAATAGTCCCACTCTTTAAAGGAATAGCTCACTTGAAAATTTCATTTTCAAGATTTCTCCCATTTACTCGCCCTCATGTCATTCAGATCGAAAGTTGGATTTCAGAAGAATAGACAGATCGCTATTTTCTTTGCAATTTCAATAAATGGGGCATTCATTTTTCAAGGTAAAATGGACATAAAAGCACCAAAATATCACGTGACTCGTGCATGAGTTCAGTAAGAGTTCTAAAGACTCAAGTCAAATGGACCATTTTTATGACATTTTGAATCTTTTTCAATATTTTAAAGCTTACTAAAAGGAAAACAATGACAAGGATCCTCTTGTGATTCTGTAGAAGAAAGTAAGCTGTACAGGTTTAGAATGAAATGAGAGTGAGTAAACGACACATTTTTATTCTGAACTGCTATTCCTAGCTTTAAAAAAGTCAAATGAAAAGGCAATTTTTGCAAATTTCAAAAAGGATTTTATCCTGTATTCCGTGCTGCGTACGCATTTGCGACTCAACCAGACTCACATCAAGCACACACGTCAAATATCTCCACTCAGACCAGAAATGTTCAGACCTATAATATGAATTACTAAACTGAACTTTTGCACAAAACAAGCTTCTTATCTATATATAAAACATAATAGTAAAAGTAATATTAAACATCAAGTAAGCCGTTTACATTAATGGCCACCCTGTTTCAACAACCCTTAGCTTATTTACAATGAAAAGGACGGTGCATATTGTTTAAGAGAGGAATAGACATGGAGCATCAAGTCTTGTCCAGCACATACTAGAAGCTGAGTTTCTTGGAAGCCCACTAAAACCAGAGCAGTGCACTAGTCCTGAAGTGCACTTGGCATGTCCTTTTCTTAGCAGACGCCTTAGGCAAATTACCCTGCTAAAACCCTGTCCCCGTCCCCCCTCTCAAGTGACAGTAAAACAGATGACACTGTCTATGCTATGCCCATAAATGGAACGCAAAAGTAGCATGGTATGTTTTAGAAAAGGAAATTGTGAATAAATGAATAAATGTTTATATATCTGTGCAATAAAGAAAAGATGGAAGAAAAGACATATTGCAACCTTTTTGTCCCTTTATAATTGTGTCCTGCGATGACACAACATCAAGCTCTTGCTATAAAGATCCCGCTGGCATAATGCTGCAGAAATAGAGGATGATTTCACACCGCTTCAGTCACTCGCGGTCCCAAGTCGACAGACTCCACCTTCGATTGCCAGCGACTGTCCGGCCACCGCCCCAGGAGGAAGTCTGGATATGTGAGTCTGGCAAACAGAGAGAGAGAGAAAGAGAGAGTGTTTACAGAGTCAAGTATGAGTGTGGCGGAGAAGCACACAGCTGTTGAATGGTGGGAGTGAGGTGTCCTCATTGCAATCAAAGGCAGCTGCCGCCCACCCGCCTCAGGCACATACCCTGGTCCCGCTCTCTGTCAGGCAATGATAAGCGGCCCTCGGGGTGCCAGAACCATGTGTGAGGACAACAGAAGTGAAGGTATCATCCCAGAGCGTCCCAGGCCACCTGTTGGAAGCACTGGCTCATGGCGGGACAACACGCATACAGTAGGGTGACAAGTCAGTGGAAAACTTTGACCCCTTTCAGCACATCCATGTTATGCTATAATAGTGATCCACATCTCACTCACACACTCTATGTGACCTCCAGCACCAGCTCAGGCAGATTACTAGCAAGCTAGAAGACAATACCTCAAAACTAACTAAAATAACTAAAATACAAAAGAAATGTAAATCTAAGTATGACATAATTAAAATATAGGGCCCTATGATTTCCGTAACGCAGAAAAAAAAAAAGATGGAATCCAGTAATAAAAATTTGATTTACAGTACAACACAGGATGTCTCAAATTTAGCAAAATGAGAAAAATTAAAATGGGAAAATAAAAATGGACATTAAAAACTATTTTAAAATAAATAAATAAAAACGGACACTAAAATATAAATTATATAAATACAATAAATGACCGAAATGGTACTGAACCCATGCCTTTACATAAAAGAAGACTGTTGATTTATTGCATCATCGGTTAAAAAAAAAAAAAAAGATCTTCAAAGTTGGCCTTTAACTTGTTTCCAAAAACCTAGTGTAAATTGGAGTCCACACAACAACCCCAACTGAAACATTGTGTTTTACAAAAGGCGTACCTTGTCGGAGCAATAATGCCACAGAACTTTGGGTGACGTGAATTTGAGTCCCAGCTCATGACTCCCCTATAACTTCCTGTCTATCCTCAACTGTCCTATCAAATAAAGTTAAAAAAGCCCCAAAATATCTTAAAAAAGCTTAGCTTTAAATCTAGATGAGTAAAAGGCATAGAACACTAACTTTCTAATGTTTCTGCTAATCGCTAACACACCCATGTAACAATAAACACATTATTCAGACATTACTGCAAAGGATTAGGGGAACTAGAAAACAAGGGGAATCATAACACAACTTTTCAAATTTTTCTTGCTACCCCATGGAACGTTATTCCAATGTTGTTTCCATATAGAGATCTTCCTTTATACATGCCCATTACATTCGTTTGTGCAATAACATGGCCCAAATATTCTGGCCATTAGAGTTCTGCAAGATTTTTTTGTGAGATGTTAGGGTGGTTGCAACAGGGAGATGCCAATGTCTTCAGAGTGGGTTTTAGCACTATGCTATGTGGTTACCAGGGTGTTCTGGGTGGTTGCTTATTGACCCAAATCTCCATGATATTGTGGTCCTCAACTGAATGGCTCAGGTCCCCCTTTCTATTGAAGTCTATGTTCCATTTTTTTAAAGGGAACATAGACTTCCCTTGTTTTTTCCCTTGTTTTATTATTCAAAAATAATTCACCGTAACTTAGAAAAGTAATAGCACACATCTTCTCAAAAGCCTGTAGCACAATCGTCTAGAGTAAGATACACTTTAGCAACTAATTATGTGAATCTTTTTTTTTTTTTTTTTTTTTTTTTTTAACTTGTGGAACCTAGTTTCCGCCAAAGAAATAAAACAATTTAAAAGATAATTGTGACTTTTTGTCTTACCATTCTGACTTTTTTTTCCACAATTGTGTTTACATATTTTTTTCCGATATAAAAATGCAATTGCGAGTTATAAAGTCAAAATAGCGAGATATAAACAATTGCGAAAAGAATTGCAAGATATAAACTCACAATCTGAGAGGTGAATTAAATTCTTTTTCAAGTTATGTTCAACTTTTATGTAGCATAAGTTCAGTAGGATTTCCAGTCTTTTTTTTAAATAATTTTTGTTTATTTTTTGTTTATTTATTATTGCATTTATTTTAATCATAAATTCCAGTTCATTTTAAGTTGTATCCTTAATTTAAAATTATGAGTAATGACATTTACTTTGATTTTTAATTGATTCAGTAGATTTTTAGATTTCAGTTATCTACTTATTATGGAAGCTTATTTCCACCACTGAATAAAAAATTGCGTAATTGCGACTTTTCAAATCACAATTCTGACTTTTTTTCCTCACAATTGTGAGTTTATAACTCGCGATTCTGACTTGGAAATGTAATTCCCCTCCAATCTTCAAGTGTAAATTGGACTTATTCTTCTTATAAATGACAACAGTGTTTTGAAGTGGAACACATTTCAATCTACTTGATGGCGTTTTATCTGGAATGGTTCAAATGTGGTTGGGATTACCACTGCTGGAAATAATCATGAAGTCTTAACGCAACTGAAGATTACATTCAATTCTGTGTGGCAAACCAGAGATTCACTGACTGAGATGGACATCTAGACTCAAGCCAAACATTTAAGAAGTTGGATATAATCAGAAAACTGCTTTGTTTGAGAGACCAAAAGTATGCCATTAAAATTCTTTCTTAATTGCGGTGTAAAAAAGTGTGTATGATGTGTTAAAGAGCTGAAAACCAGAATGTTTAAACCAGAAGTGGGGCCGCAATGTAAAAAAAGATATATGACAATGGCCATGCTTCAGCTGTGGTTTGCACATATTTTGTTCTCAGCCACAATGAGCCATCCCTTGTTTTGAGGGGCTAAATGGAAAAATGGAAGAGTGAGCAGTGTAACTAATTAATCAGCAACCAAGGATGCGTTTCCCGAAAGCATTGTTAGCCAACTATGGTTGCAAGTTCCGACGTTCACTGATTTTCCGTTTCCCAAAACCATACTTCTGACAAACATTCACAAACAGCATCGCAAACTTGCGTGGTTGAAACAGTTTATTGTTCAATGACATGTGGACTTAAATAGATCATGCTCTCTGGCACAACAAGCAAGCTAACATTCAGTAAATTCTATATATTTCATTCTATTTAAATATTGTGGTGGAAGGAGCAACAAAATACACAGTGGGTGTCTAGGGTGCGTTTCCACCGCAGGAACTTTCCCCAGGAACTAGGGACTTTGGGGTGGTACTCAGTGTGTTTCCACCGCAGGAACAAGGGTCTAAATAAAGTTCCAGGTAAATATTTCCCCCTTCGAAAGTCCCTGCTTGCGAGGTAGTACTTTTTCAAAGTTCAGGAACTTTCAGGGGTGGGACTTGGCCACTAGGGATGGGAATTGAGAACCGGTTCTTCTTCAGAACCGGTTCCCAGTGAACCAATTCCTTGGAACCGTTAGCATGCCTGCTTAACGATTCCGCTTATCGGTTCCGCTCGTTGCAAATGTGTCATGACGTCACACAAGCGCTGCGTTATTTTGATTCAGAACGCAGCAAACATGGCATCGAGGCAGAAGCGCTCGTTTGGTTATATTTCACGCGAAAAGACGACAATATATGAGGTGCCGTCTAGGGCTTAAATCAAACTTCATTCACGCACACATATATGAAACACTAGCGTACACATATAGGCTACTAAGTAGTCAAACATACATGTATACTGCTGAATGCTCAAACAAATACATATGAAATGCACAACGACACACCTAAAGTCGCTCACGCATACACGCAAACTCTACACACACGAGATGCGCGAAACTCTCCAGGCACATATTCATATGAGACGCGCGCGCGAACACACAAACTCTTCACGCACATACTCATATGAGACGCGAGCGCGCACACACAAACTCAAATGAGACGCGAGCGCGCACACAAAAACTCAAATGAGACGCGCGCGCGCACACACAAACTCTCCACAGACATACTCATATGAGACGCGAGAACACACACACTCAAACTCGCGCACATACTCAATGAGAGTATGACGGCGCCTCATAACAATATGGTCACTTGCAACACCTGTAAAATTTCCATTTCGTCAAAGAGGGGGACCTCCAATATGCAGAAACACAGACTTTAGTCCCATGAAACTTAAACTGGAATGTCATTGTTTCTGTCACTGCGACTTCACGAACAGGTGAACACGCACACGCACACATCACTTTTGAAGTAAAATTGAGGATGCAGTGCATGTAATGCATCGAGATATCGAATTGAACTGAATCGATGACATGATAATCGTAATCGAACCGAACCGTGAGACCAGTGTAGGTTCACACCCCTAATACTCTGTGCTGTGTCAGCGAGTTAATAATAATTAAACAAAATAAGTTATAAGTTCAATAAGTTAATACAAACAAATTTGTACTTATTCCCTCACCCAATGAGAATCGATAAGAGAATCGATAAGGAATCGAATCGATAAGCAATATCGATAATGGAATCGGAATCGTTAAATTCTTATCAATTCCCATCCCTATTGGCCACTGAACATGCTGATTGGTTGAGTGCATGCCGCATTTTGATTGGTTGACTCCATGCAGCATTTTATTTCAACCACCTTTTTTTATCTGTTGCGGTGCGTGCAGTAACAGTTGTTTGCTTTTCGAACAACAATGGAGTTTAAAAAATTTGGCTAATGGACTGACGCCAAGTTTCAGGCTTTATGGGGGAAAAAAGTTCCTGGGACAAATTGTTCCGGGTAATTTCGGTGGAAACATGGCTTAATAAATCATTGTATCCAAATAAAGTGTAACTTGAATGAATGAACCAGCGAATAAAGCAAAATGACATGTAACAAAGACAGTGAAATAGTCAATAATGACTGCCACCATTTGTTACAGCAGAATTTCAGAGATCTCAAATAGATTAATTAGCAAGTATTAATCCACCTGCACATGACGTCAATTACAACAGTCCTATATTGTTGAACCAATGTAGTTCAAATGACAGAGGTGCAAAAGAGTTACTACGGCTTTGGAAAACAATCATGACTAGTTGGTAAGTTTCCTCAATGATGCATTGTACTATGGTAGTTAATCAGCAAGTTACATCGCTGTACAGCAAACTCATCCCAGAGCAAGGAGGAGAGGACATGAGAAAACTAGCTCTTCTCCAACCGCAATGATGCATGTGGATTTGGGAATTGAGCTGGAAGGTTTGAAATCTTGCCAAAAACCCCCAAAATACATGCAATCCACATTCCAGGCTATCTATCGGACAACATGTTTGTCAGTGCACCAAACACAGAGGCTCATCCATATCCTATGTGTACAGTTTCATGACCACAAATATCCTGTATACATAGTTATAATTTTATGCTGTGCAAAGTTTACATCATGCAATTCTTTGAAATGTATAGATAAAAAAAAGAAAAAAAGAATTAAAGCTAAATTAAATATGGCCTAATATTGCAACTGTGATAACAGATATACAAAGTGAACAGGTTGAGAAGTTCTGGAGGTAAAGAGGCTTGTTAAATGTAAGAGATTCATCAATGCCAGGCATGAAAGCCAAAGGGCTTGAAGCAACAGAGAGGGTCCGCTTCCAGCCAATCTGCACTGACAATAGACCGGATAAAGAGTACACTGGCTTCTGCAAGAACTGACTAGAGCCCCTGTTCAGAGAACAAACCCAACAAAGGACTATTCTAAAATGGGTCAATGCACACTTCCAGACACGCTCTGAGCTACTAGCGTGAATAGAAACGGTTAAAACGGCACACACTCCCAGAGCTCTGGACTGTGTTCTATCTCGCTGAGCTGCCAATCAGCATTGGGCTTTCATCTCATCAAACACACACATACACAGCAGCACAATGCATGAAGGAATGGGAGGAATGTTTCTGGAATGGTACAGGAATGAATTGGTGTCTTTCTGCTGCAGTCGTAGGAGGAAAGACCCGTCACAATTCAGTAGGATTGTTCATTTTGAACAGCTTCATTTTATGAGTACCTGCTGTCATTGTGCGTGTTGCCATGCTTTTATCACTTTTCGGGCATTAGGACATGACTGTTAAAGCTAAACCAATAGGTGTTTTGTTAATACTTTATTAATAATTTTGAATAACACTAAGAAACCTTAAAGGGGTCATATAATGGCATTTTTATACAAGATAATATGATTCTTGAGGGTCTAAATGAAAAGTTTGTAATATACTTTAATTAAAATTCTCATTAGTATTGTAAGAAAACACTCATTTTACCTGGTCAAAAACAGCTCTGTTTTCAGCACGCCATTTAAGTGCATGCGTCTTTAAATGATAATGAGCTTTGCTCACCCCGCCCCTCTGTTCTGTGGGGCGTTTTTACACAACACACGTGGAGTGCTGCCTTGACAACAGTTGAGGGTATATTTTGAAGAACAAATGGCAGCGGGAGTCTCTGAGGACACATCTGTGCAACCGTATCAATTTGAACCAGAGTCGGACCAGGAACAAGATGATGGCCCCGAAGAAGTTCGACAAGTAAGGCTCAAACAGGACATTTCTGAATGGTTGGTTAACGTAATGTCACTTTGATCTATCTTTGTATGTACTGGTAGGGTAGAGTAGTGAGATACGAACGCTATGTGTTTACTGATGTATATGTTAATTTATTGATGACAGCTTGCTCAGGCCGGGTCTGTGTTGAAACGCTGCTGTCAATTAACAATCGTGGGAGGGGCGTCCGACCGTGTGACGTCACACGGTCAGACGGCTCGATTTGAGACAAGTGAAAACATATAAGGAGCAGGGACGTCGTTAGGCCTATTTTAGGGGGGCTGAAGCTACCCCAAAATGTTCCTAAGCCCCCCAAAATGATAATAAGAACAATAACAATTCGATTTATCAATAACCTCATTGGAATGAGTATCCTCATTCATATTTAGAATTAGACGCAACAAATTATATATATCCAGCTACAAAAAATAGCCGAAAAGTCGGAAGTTGGACAGAAGTACAAAGAGTCGTTGTGCTATCAAGATGATGCACCGCACCGTCTCGTTGCATTGGTGTGAACTGTGGCAGCTTTCAGAGCGTTGCAGACCGGAGCGCTGCAAGTAACTGGAGGATTCATCTCGTCTCGTCGTTACTCTAGTTTGGTCTGAAGTTGAACTCGCTATGCACCCTCCCACCCACACACACTGATACACACGTTAATGGTGAAAGGAAGATTGGTAAGTGTGGTGATACAGAGTGAAATTGTAAGTTGTTTTTAATTACCTGCTTACCTTTAGCTACGTTTTCTTGAGGTAAAGGAAAGGGGATAAGGGATATTTTGGTTTGCTATGGAAAACTGTAGTCTAGCTAGAGTGAACAAGCAAAATACAAGAAATGGTTAACTTAGCAAGCTACTGTAATCACAACTCTTTATTCTTTGCCAATAATATAACCTATCTCTATAATAGGCATATTCTAAAACAATATCAATCCCCATAGAATGTTGTTGTCACTGAAAACTAAATGTCATAGGGTCCCTGTTAATGTTATTACCGTTGTATCCTTCAATTCATTGAGTTTCTTGACTGGTTGTTGACATAAGTGTAGCTCTAGATGTGAGTGCAAAGATTTTGCAAATGCAAGTTACAAATACCCCGGGGGGCTAAGTCCCCCCTGTCTTCCAATCCTAGTTACGTCCCTGATAAGGAGATTAAAAAAAATAATTTTATCATTATATGATACAGGCACTGCCAACACACATTTCAGTACAATTAACTTGTAAAAGTCCATGTACCATTATATGACCCCTTTAATTGTGAGGACTGCAAAGACAAGCATCTCTATTCCTATTGCTCACACTTGAAGAAACCCTGCAGCAGGGCTGGACTGGGACTAAAAATCGTCCGGGGCATTTTGGCCCAGACTGGCCCACTACATATAATCATAAACACAACCGATCTTTTCACGCCCCTGAATATGTATACTAACTCCTATTAAAACCACTAATGCCATGTAGCCTAATGAGTGAGTAGGAATGAGTAAGAGTTAATAGATGAAATAACTACTAATTGTAAAATACAATCGAACTACTTCACAATGATGAATCCTAAAACAAGCTATAAGCTGCATTGGCATAGCAATACCAGTGTTTGACACAGGATTTTTGGTAAATCTGTGGTGGGTGGACTTCTGTCCCTTTAGGGGGGTTCAGGGGGGTTCTGGGGAGCCCCCCCCCCCCCCCAGTAATAGCCATATATTGTAAAACAAATGCACTGAAAAGTAAAAGCAACTTTCATAATTAGTTTTGTACTAATTTCTATGCTTGAAAGAGATAAACACATGATCTTTTATTTTGGCGGAAAACATGGTTTACAAACGCGTCTCATTACAATTCTAGTAAACCAGCCCAGTGGACCAGCCCAGTGCCAATCAAGAAAAGAACCAATGGGCCGCTGATCTACGTGTTTCATGGGCCGGTATGTTAAAAAAAAAAAAAAAAAAACCTACGCTGACTTTTTTTGTCCAATGCATTACACCGGCACAAAGATCCCAGCGCCGCCAATTAAGCAAAACTAAACGAATGGGCCGCCGATGTACCAGTATTATGGCCTGTTTAGACAAAAACATTTTTTTTTTTTTTAAAGAATGATCTGTATCGGCCCAAAAAGCACGTTGGCCCACCGGAAAATGCCCGGTATGCCCGATGGCCAGTCCAGCCCTGCCCTGCAGGTGCGGTGACAAAAAAAGGTCAATTTTCAAATGTCAATAGTGTAACGATGTATGAAGCACAGCTCGCATTGAAGTCACTTTCAAACTAAGCATCTTTCTGTTAGTAAAATCTGTGAATTTACTTGAACATGGATACACCTGTGTGGTCAAATCTTTTGCTCAATCACACGGTTCCAAAATGACTTACAATTCACCTGTGGAAATGCGAATTTCACTCACGAAAATTCATAGAATAAAAGTGAAATTGACCGCACCTTAAATAATATATTTTGGCATGTAACTCAACCCACACCACTGGTGTTACAGGCATGCATGATTCCTGGAATCACATGGCTAATTTAAGAAAGGTGTACTATTACTAGTATAACAGATTTTTAACATTTTTTGCCATGTTAATGACTAAATTGAAGCAGGGACCCAAACCATATCTAGGTACCAGAAAGTCATAGACACTAGCCACCCAGAATGCCCTAGCAACTGCTGATACAGTGAAGAGCCTCTGATGAGGGTGTTATGATGTAGGAACTTCTTACCCTGGGTTTACTGTCCTGGGCAGACATGTATCCCACACACATACTCTCTGTAGTATGGCTCCATAGAAACTCCACTGCGAATAAAAGAGTGACACAATAACTTCAAATGGTTTCAAATGGATTTTTAGAATAGCTTTATTTTATTAATAAATTAAATATTAGAACAGAATAAAATCTCAAATAATATTAACCACAATACATATTTTATAGAGGTGGTTAAAAAAAAACAACGATTCTCCGATGCATAGCAATTCTCTCTTCAAAGATTCAGAATCAATTCTAAAAATTTCAGAATCAATTTTGATTGTCGTTTTTAACCGTGATAGCATTGTGTGCTCTAGAAACAACCATATTCTGCTTGCTTTCAATTCTCTCTCTCACACACGCACACACACACACACACACACACACATACACACACGCACACAAATCTTCGAATAGCGCTTGCGGCATGCGGCTGTGGGTGAATCATTGTTAGTTGTTAAATGCACTTGCATCTTAAAATGCTTATATGATGCAAAATTAACGTAATTAAAGTCTGTTATGTCTTAAGTCGTTACACAGACAGGACAAAACATCTGTATTGTCAAAATAGATCCGTGCATTAGTGTGAATGCAGCCTATTTTTGGACATCCTGCTGTCTATGATGTCATCAATAATAATCAAACAGCAGTAAAGTTGAGAAAGCATAAAATCACTCACTGATCTTGTCTGGAAAACATTCAGATACTTAAAGCAGTTTCTGTTTGTTTCTCTTTGTTCCTCTTTATTATTTGCTATTTGATTGTATTGCTTTGAAACCATATTTAGCAGGGGTGGTAAAAGTACTCAAAAATTATACTCGAGTAAAAGTATATATACCTAAATAAAAAATGACTCCAGTAAAAGTAGAAAGTCCTCCATTCAAACATCACTTGAGTAAAAGTACAAAAGTATCCGATTTAAAACGTACTTAAGTACCGAAAGTAAAAAGTAAATATCAATAATTAAACAGATCAATTGTTTTGGGAGTGATATGCAATGTTTTAATTGAACAAATTATTAGATACTGCAATTAAGAATTTGTTAGATTTGCAATCATAAGAGACAATGAAGTACCTTGCATCAATTTTAAACAATTTCATTAAGTTTAGTGACAGCATATTATGGTGCAATGACTGGTAGGCCATTCTTTGATACAAATTTTACAATTTCAATTCAATTATTGTGGTTTGATTCCAATCTTGATTCAATATAGATTCATTTTGATAAATATTTGGTACAGTAGATACATGTTAATTTTTAAATTAAGAAAATCTCACCTAATTCTGTAAACATAGGCTAGAGAGCCCTGTCAGCTGGTATTATTAAATGTTAAAAATACATGTGATTTTTATTATAACAACTTTATAATATTTTAATGATAGCTTATAAGTAAAAATATAATAAATATATAGTGCACATTTAGCAAAATACTAATTTATACTAATATTAAATATATTATAAAATACTAATTTTTCTAGCCAACTAACGTGCTATGGTCATTAAATGTTTTTTTTTCCCTGAGGTAAATGTAACGTTATGTGACATTGTTCTCCAGCTGTTTTATTGACCTCTTTCCACGGTTGAAAAACACTGATTTATTGATATTATGTATATATATATATATATATATATATATATATATATATATATATATATATATATTATGTACGATATACATTTCGGGAAGTTGTACTGTATCTTTCAACATAGGCTACCTATTATTGTTAATTTGTGTTTATTTACAATTAACTAGTAGTAAAGAGATTAACGGCACCCCATAGCAGGCGCTAGCTATCTGTCACGTCACATTTAAAAGCTCCAAAACGGTATTTATTGTTTGAATTTCGTAATAAAATGGACAGAATCTGAGAGCTGAGAATTTGTTTTATATCAAAAGTAACCTTCTCTTTCTTGTCTGTCGGTGTCAATGTCCTCTATGCTTCACGATTTTTCTCTGCGTGAGAAAATGGATGTGTGTCGTGAGAGCTTGTGGAAAGTGTCAATTGCGTGAGTCTCACACTGAATGAGTGAGAGTTGGCAGCTCTGCAATAGACATGTTCCATAACATTAGCTGCATCAAACAGAAGATGTGCAAGAAACAAGGTAAGCGGGAATCTCGGGATCATTGCTGGGCAGAGCTGCACCTTCACCAGTTTCTGCGGTCATCTTCCACAATGGCGAACTAACTGCTATGTGAGCGTATGCTGGCAAAGAGCTCGCGCGTACTTTTTTTCCAAATAAAACCAAGTTTTTCATTGGTTTGGAAAGCCAGTGTAATAAATACTTGGAGCGGGCATGGGGAAATGTAACGGAGTAAAAAGTAAACTTTGTCTTTAATATTGTAGTGGAGTAAGAGTAAAAGTAGATGCAAATAAAATATACTCAAGTAAAGTACAGATCCCCGAAAAAAAATACTTAAGTAAAGTAACAAAGTATTTTTACTTCGTTACTTACCACCACTGATATTTAGTTAGTTAAATTCTTAACATAAAATTGTTTTAAAAATTGTAATTATTTTAAAAAGTACTTATAATTACATAAGTAACTAAAAATTTACAAATAAATTTAAGATTTAAAGTCAGTAAACTATTTAATAAAGTAAAAAAAAATAAAAAAAATCAAGTAAATGTAAATCAAGAATCATTTTGGAATCGGATCACAACTCCCAGAATCGGAATTGAATCATTGAATTGAAGTCAAGATTGATGGTTAATGAACACAACAGACAAAGATATTGAAAAGGTGAGTTTCATATCAGTCTCAAATGTGTTCTTCCATTGAGTGTTGTCAGCCCTAATCATAACAATGCCTCTATTCTCCCGACCACACTTTGGGACCTGTTTATTCTGCTATTTGTGAATGCAGGGAGCTGCCATGTTTATCCCTGAATGTTTAAACAAAGACGCCTGGAAAAATAGTCAACATCTTTAGACAAGAATGTGAGGGAGGCATCAAAAAGGAAGAATGGGGGGGGGGGGGACAACAACAACATTACAAATTTTTTTTCAGGGAATCTTCAGTGACCCAGATGTTCTTCAAAAATCCTCCATAACAGCATCTTTTTATGTAACACTTTCAGCAATGATGAATTAAATTGTTCAAAAGTGACAGTAGATACATGTGTGATGTTAGAAAAGATCTCTATATTAAATAAATGCTGTTCTTTTAAACTTTCTTTTCATCAAAGAATCCTGAAAAAAAAAAATTAACGGTTTCCACAAAAATATTAAACAGCACAACCATTTTGAACATCGATAATAAAAAATGTTTCTTGCGCACCAAATCAGCATATCTGAATGATTTCAGAAGGATCATGTGTCACTGAAGACTGGAGTATAGATGCTGAAAATTCAGCTTTGAGATCAAAGGAAAAAGTTAAAATAATAATAATTCACAATATTGCTGTGTTTTTATCAAATATATGCAGCCTTGATGAGCATAAGAAACTCTTCAAATACAATAAAAACTTTACCGACCCCAAACATTTGAATGGTAGTAAATAAAATTTGCTTAATAGCAGGGGTGCACAAAACGGGTCCTGGAGGCCCAGTGATCCTGAAGACCTTTATTAGCTTTCTCAGGTGTGTTTGATCAGGGTTTGAGCCAAACTCTGCAGGGCAAGATTTGAGGAACCCTGCTTTATGGTATACGTCTCAAGATCCCTGCATTCTGTTCAAATCCATTCAGTTTTGATGTTTTTGAATGTAATGAATTTAAGCTGAAGCAGGACAGAGGAGCACGTACCCAGCAGAGCCTGGATGTCTTCAGAGCGTTGGGCTTCTCCACATGTGCAGCACCTCAGAACAATCACCCCACCCAGAACACAGTCCTCGCCAGCCAGGAACGGCGAACCTTAAACACAAACAAGCCAACAGCATTTCAACCGTGACCTTCTTTCCACTACAATCAGTCTATTTAGATGTAAAATCAAAATGAAAGCATGTTGGAGACATCTAAGAAAATCCAGCGATTCGGTCAATGATTTATTAGTTATGCTCTGTTCTGAGAAGTTAATGAAATGAGCGGAAAAGCCGTACATTTCCGTACTTTCCCCTGCCAACTTAAACGACTGAAAACAATTATTCTTTCCAAAAGCTTTTGTTTTATTAACCAAATGAGAAAAATTGGGAGCAGAGCCACTTTTCGCTCTTTAATAGGTTAATGATGGAATGAGTTATTTCTGTAACCCCTCACTGAGCTCTAATAAAGGGACTCTGTTGAAAAAGCAGGCAAATACAAAAAAACTGAAAGAGTTTGCGCTGCAAAACGGGCTTCAAGCCCATTCAAATGATTATATCTCAAAACCAAAGGAGTGCTGGACACGGACTAGGTTTGAAGCACTCAAGCATAACATCAGTCCAAAGGGGGGAAGAGTTTTAAATTTCACCTCAGATAGGTGCTCTGTTTCATTACTGCCATATTGATTTTTCACATCATGTTGTGTTCAGCTTGTTTACACTGAACACGGCTCTTTTTATAACACCTCTTAATTAAAACCTGGACAGCCTTCACACAGAATATGTCTTAACACCACAATTCAAAAGAGATATTAAAACAGATCTTAATCCAATATTCCATTAAAAAGGCTTTTATTCTCCTCATTCTGTTTCATCTAAGCATCTTCAGTTTAATAAAATTACACCGCTTTGAGAAACACTTGATTCTTATTGGTCAATCACAGCATTCTGCAGTCAAATATTTTAGTAGAAATAGTGGCACTCCAGAGTCTCTCTTCTCACATTAAATTAGATCAATATTTCATGTATACCTGTTTAATTATTTGGTAAATAATTGTAATCCAGGTACTAACATGCAGTCATCTGATAATTTTCACAAAATAAAGCCCTTAAAGTAAGGGTAGGCAATTTTCAGAGGGGCTAGCAATAGCAAGCTAGCTTTAAAAGCATGAGATCCCACCCTCCCTTCAGAACTTCTCCAAATCCACGCCTGTAATTTTTGTTCTGTTTATTTTGTTAATGTTATTGAGGAAAGCATGCAGCACATTTCGGTGTCAGGATGTTCGTTAATATCGCTGCAAAAGTATTTCCAACTTTTTTTACTTCCAAGCAAAGAACGAAAAGAAATTTATCATATATATAGTATATCGTAGCATTGAATCACATTAAAGATAAACTGAACTGAAATTTGAAAAAATGTGATATAACAGATGTATTTTATTTATTCTCATTGGTACAATTATTAAAATGGCAGAATTTGTTAAAAGGGATAAAATGGTACGTTGAAATTGTTGTTGTTGTTACACGGGCGCCGCCATGTTGGATTTCAACATTCGACTACGTCACTGGCATGGTAGGCTACTCCGTTGCCAACCAACACCAGCAGAGCTGGCTTCTCTCTACCCCCTGGCCTTGTCAACAAAATTATTCTAGTTGTGATTTCTAGTGTTTAATCCTAGGTACGAGAGACAGATGTGTTGAAAACGTCAATGAGTATATGAAGCGTCTGACATCAAATGTTTTATTTAGCTACAAGTCCAACGCATACTGGAATCCTTGATATTCAGCTGAGGGGAAAGATGTAATGTTAGTTCACTGCACAGGATGGGAACGGAATCTTATTCATCCTTCCCAAATGCCCCCTCGCCCAAAGAGTGAACTGCCGGTACGCTGTTAACTTTAACAGTCTGAGAAAAGGATATAACAAGTTAGCCTAGCCTAGCCCAGTCGCCAATTCGTAAAATACACTGTTACATACCAGCTACTTATGGGGCGCTCCAGCGTCTCAGCTCGGACATCCCTTAGAGATAGCATAGCCACCTACAACACGTCTCTCTCACCGCACAGCATCCGAAATGAACGGTGCATGGTGATGCATTTTCGCCGATCAATAAATGTTCCAGGTTGAGCTCTCTGCAACAGATCGACTCCGGTGCAGTGTCCATGCTCCGGCAGCGCCCGCGCGCACACACTTTCCCCCCAAACGATCCTGTACTGTATGTGGAGCCTGAAACTGGTCGTCCTCCATGTGGTGGTAGTCAGATACTACTGGCCTGTCCCTCACAGGCTCAAATGCATAACCCGTGCCATTAAAATTACTCATTTTCGTGTGTGTATATAGGACTTGCAGCTGTTTCCTATATACCTTTGCGGGTCCTACCATGCCAGTGACGTCATCGAAATTGCCAGCGTAACAAACACAATTTTTGTGCTGCTTAAAAAAAGCTATATTGATATTTTTAGTTAAAATTTGTTATGTAATTTACTTTTAATTATCATTAACAACATGTTATCAACGTTGATTTTTTTCAGTTCAATTCATCTTTAAGACTCTACATTACGTGTGCGAGCTGCAGTACAGTTAATAGCCACCGGTGTCGCCAATAACAAGGGTTTCTGAATTATACATATAGGGCCCTATCTTGCACTCAGTGCAATTGACTGTACACCGACGCATGCAACATTCCTATTTTCCCGACGCACAGCGGACTTTTCCGGGAAAAACCTAGTCTAAAGTCAGTGGCGCGTTATTCAGATGCTATTTTAAGGGCGCATGCTTGGCCATAATGTAGCGTGTGCACAACGCGCATACACTTTGCTTCTCTCATTTACACAGATGCAGCAGTTCCCATTTTTGCAAACCATACATATTTACGAGGAAAAATATTACCACACTAGGGAAATCATTGTGGTGTCCATGAAGATGTGAAAAAATTGGCATAATCTAGCTTACACATTTACCCAAATTATTATACGCCTGTTTAACCGAAGCTAATTTGGGTGGGTTTCTCCCATCCACATACAATGTCACTTCTCAGTCTTTTACGGGCCTGAGGAGAACGTCGGTCTCCCCGGCTGTGATCCGCTCCTGGCAGATCCGCCATCATAATAGCAATCCGCCATGGAACAAGCGCGCCTGCTTTTAAAGGGAATGCGAGATGATGCTCTGATTGGTTTATTTCACGTTTCGCCAAAACCAACACCTATGAGTAATGTAGCAACTTCAGACCAACCCATTTTAGATTTGCGTCGGGTGCAAGTCATTTATCCCGGTATAATAGCAACAGCGCCCGAGATCAGCCCACAAAGTTACTTGCGTTTTGCGTTTGTTACTTGCGTTTCAGATCGTTAAAATAGGGTCCATAGTCGCTTTAACACAAGATAAAAGGTAATTTCCATGTTAATTAGAGACAACAATATGCATCAAACGACAAGGGTTCTATTTATGGCTGACAGCTCAATGATTATCTCATGTGCTTGTGAGTTTTGCACAATATTTTAGTTTGATTTGAGTTTGGATATCATATATACCAACTTAAATTTAGCCACGATAAATGTGACAATGGATAATTTGTCTCAGATCTTGAAAACAAATAAAGGTATTAGTCACAAAATATTTTGAATAATGTTAAATTGTTTAACTTTCATTAATTCGATTAAATACTTTCATTATTCAAGTGTGAGACAGCTGTGCACTGCACTTGCAGAGAGAGCCCGACCACACGCTATTCTGATTGGCTGTGATTTGTGATTTATTTGGAAACATCAGGAATCTTATCGCATCACGTTGTTTTGGATATTTATGTTGATTTATGAGGGTCCATATAATGTTGATTAACCAAGCTTTGCAGGAAAACATAAAACTCAATTAAAAAAAGAAATAATAATAATCAAGAAAATCTCACATTTGAAGATTTCCGTGCAACAAAACTATAAAGGTCACAGGCCAAAACCAGAAAATATTCCCACATGTACTTTGTGTTACATTCAATATAAAATCCAAGAAGTCACCCAATTTCACAAGCCCAGAATAAGAACCAAACGAGCAAAGCTTCTGAACATGAAAGAAGGCGACATCTTCAAATGCACTGTCAACAGAGTATTTATGGCATCTGAAAATAACTGTGGCCACACAAATATGATTTAACCAAAAACTTGTGGAGCCCATTCAAAAGAATGTTATTGATCCACAAATCCAAACATACAGATAAAAACCACTGCGGCCGCCGAATTTTTGTAGCGCTCATTTCCAGTCAAGCAAGTTGTTAATGATTTTGTTGTTCAGTTTTAGCTCAGAGCTGTTCTTACTCACACATACTGTGGTGAAGTGATGCTAGCCTGCTGAAAGAGAGAGAAACATGAAAACAGGATAACAGGGAGGGAAAGAGATTCTCTGAGAGTCACTCACTGATGAATTTATTTTGCATAGCCTCCAGTAGGGCCTGGTGTGCGTTTTCAGTCTGCATGGAGGTAGAGCACTCTCTGGCCAACATGGTGCGAATCAGGTGCTCTCCAGAGCCTGCAACAGTACAGACAAGACCCACATTCAATAATTTAATATAAAAATAAATAAAAAACCTAATTAGACATTATGTATATTGTACAACTGCGTGTAAATTTACAATTTCTTGTTTGGAACTGTTAGTTCCAGTTCTGATTGTCTGTGTTCATGGAGTTCATGTTATGTTCATACTGAATTGCAATTTGTCTGTGCATTTGCATATTGAATTTAGGGCTGCCCCCTAATAGTCAAATGAACATTAGTCAACGAGAAGAGGCTTAGTGAGCTCAATTTTAATTAGTTGGTTATAAAAATAAAAAAACTCCACATGAATTGACATGACGAACAGATTGTTAACATGGCTGGTCTATGTGGTAATTAAGTCAAGCAAGAAATCCAAAAGTTCACCTATCATTCATCGACCTCAAACATGGCTTATCATTTGAAACATGCAAGTAGTAGCCTAACGTTAGCCACTTTACATGGTCACTCGCTCGAACGTTAAAGCTTTACCCGTGCACTTGAGCGCTTAATTCATATTTTAAATGCTCATTATTACGGTTTAGTTTTTCTCCATAATGTAGAACAATGTTTCATATAATATTCTTTCTCAGCCATGAAACTTAAACAATTTTCCGATGCCACTCCCCAACCCCAAGTATATATTGAAGTTTACGTCATTATGCGTCAGGAAGCTCACGCTCCAGACTGCCAAGAAAGCACTCAGAACTGTTTGCTGACGCTGTGGATTACAGGTAATAATGCTGTAAATAATTTTCAGTTTCTTGCACAGACCGATCGTTTCATAAGACCTCAGTGAATCGTCAGGAGCCAATGGTATTCTTTTTTTTTTGCCTGTATATGTTTTTTGTTTTTTTTACTCTCAAAGTGACTTTAGCCATTGACTTGCATTATATGAATCCCCAAGGACTTTACATTTACAATTTTCATTTTTGGGTGAACTGTCCCTTTAATGCACCCTTGCTGAATAAAACCATACTGACCACAAAATTTTGAATGGTAGCTGATACATTTGTATAGCATTTATTGTTCATCAGTAAACGGATTTGACGGACTAATAAAAAGAAAAACGGTTCAGTTTGTGAATCATCTTTAACAATCTTAAACAAGTTGTGTTACCTAATACCTATAAGACTGGCTTTGAAAAGATAAACAAATTAAACAATGAAATTAAATGCACTTTAGATGTTGTAAAGGACATTCTGAAATGAAAGAGGTTTTTATTTTTATAGAAACTATGATATTTACATAAAATAATATATATAATACATAAACATCTAAAACATTATTGTATAATATACTATATATATATATATGTGTGTGTGTGTATGTGTGCTTTAATACTTTTTTAAATGCATTATATTTGTTTAGCAAGTCAGGTGTCCCCGGGGAACTAAGTGAAAAGAACATGTAAAATATAAAAATAGTAAATCTCACTGTCAAGACACTAAAGACAGTCACAGTCATTTGCCTTTCAAAGGCAAACGTGTACAGCAGCCAGTTTTTAAAAGGGAGGGAGTGTAAAGAAAGGCCTTAAACACAAAATGTCTGGCAGCCTCTCTAGCCTAAGAAACCATAAAGCCTTATAGCCGTGTTGTTTCTGTAAACACAAACGTGGGCCCCGTAATATATCAGGTAACTACAACAAAACTCTGTGCGGGTTTGTTGCCATGACAATTAGATGCTAATTTCTTTTCTTTTCTTCTTTTTTGTTGTTTTAACAAAAGAATGAACAAACGACCGGCTCCACCGTTGGCTCACTATTTCCAAGTTACCGTAAACCCTCTCATTCTCTCTTGAGAAATAGATGTTACTGGCAACAATATCACAAGTTAACAGTTAATTTAACAAGCAAACCGTGCCATGATAGTGCAAACTCAATTACCAGTGGAAAGTAAATAAAACACAATAAACCAGAGATGGCATAATACGGGCAAACGTGGCAAAAGGAATCAACACTGACTTGCCTTTCGCCCTCAGCGAAACCACAGCGAGCGCTGCTGAAACTAACAGGGTTGACCTGGGAGAAAACGAGCTCTTTGTGTCAGTATGAAGCCAGAATGATTGTTTTTCTCCTCCTTTTGATAGGAACGCCTTTTAAGTTGGGAAATGAAAAGCAGGTGCACCGCTGGAGCGCACACTCGAAAGGCCTGTCCTCACCGCCATGAGTTTTCAATTTTGAGGAGGATGAAAGAGAAATGCATGCTGAAACAGCCATGGGGGGAGAAGGTGATAAAATGTGTGATTCTGCTTTTGTTTTCAGAATGGCGGACGATCAAAAACAAAGAGGCACAAAACACAATGTAAGTTTAAAATTGCACATCAGTTTGTGTGATTATAAAGTAAAAATGTCAACAGGGAGCACACGTGTAAAACAGTGCTCGTAATATTTCAGACCTGTTGAATCAAGCAATCGGGGATATCTCACAAAACCTATCAAGAACATGTCCGAGTAATATTTCACATATAAAAAAAAAAAGAGAAATTGCATAATGAAAAAAGCCTGTTTTAATACCATTAAGATTTGTTACATAAAGGTTTCATTTTCATGACAAAAACTTTCCACTGAATTCTCATTACATCATTAAAAAAAACAACCTTTATTTAATTTTTGTTTTTAAATTTACTTTATTACGTTGATGAGAACAAATGGAGAATTGCCATCAAGAGTAATAGAAAGAACAAAAACAGTTTGGGAATATATGTGCATATATATATATATAACAAATTTTTGAACTGAAGGTACCAATGGTGAGATGAAAAAACACACACACACACTAAACTGCAATAGAGCAAAATCTCTCAAAAAGCCTGTGTGGCCAACACCACCAACAATTTTTTTTTTTTTTGTTAACCAGAGGAAATCATACATGCTGCACCCCTGTGCAACATGCCAAGCTTGAATGAATCCCAGTCTCTCTGCAATGGGCCAGGTGTGTGTTCACTGCAGGGCTCAGGCCAGGCCAAAGGTGCTTTCACACAAGGGTGCCGCAGAACAAAGGATGAAGGAAAAGAAAAGAAATATGGCCTTCATCTTAATTTAACACTCTTTGGAAGTTGTGTAAGTGATTATGGCATGGGGAAGCATATTAACAGAGGCTACAGTTCGACAATTCAAAGCCAAGTAGAGCTTTTTACAAGGTGTCTGGTTGTTAAAGCAATGTCACTGCCTCGTGAAATATTATAATAAAGTTACAGGTGCAGTTATGCACCATGTCGTGGTTGTTAAAGTATGTGCAAATTTACTGCACCGGATAGGGGAGATTGGATAAATTAAACAATTAATAAATGTAACATCAACGTAATGCACAATGCACTCACTATGGCCATATCAGTTAAAGAAAATCTTCCTTCATCACCCTTTACGTTCACTCCTTCCCCCAATCAGCAAAGAAGCCAAAGCATGTCTGACCGAATCTAGCCATTAGCTGCTAAGAGGATATTCATACCCAAACAGCATATACTGTACATACATGAAAGAAAGTGATGTGTTGTGATGCGACGTATACACCCAAAGAGAGATTTCATCTTTTCTTTTATCTTGACCTGAAGAGAATAGCTCCTATAGCATCAATTCAAACATAATCGTCTTGTCCTCGTCCACGTCTGCCCATGAATAACAATCTGTCTTTCATCATTACTGCTTTAAGAAATCCAGACATCCTCTATAGGATGGATCCTCAATGGACTTGCTTGTATATGTGGTATGGATATGTGAATCTTGTCTGTGGACTATTGACTTGGGCACAGGCAATATAAGGAATAAAAGCTTGTTTTATTCATGTGACAGAAAGCATTAGTTTAAAACACGAAGTGTATAGCCTTGGGCCCCGCTCACGGCAGGAATCCCAAGTAAAGCAGAAACATTTGCTTTTGAAATATGTCCCTACTAAGACACTGGCTAATGACAATAAGATGTTGGAGGGACGAATTGACTTCCATATCAGGGCCAAAGAATTAACAGAAAATGACATAAAGAGCTTGAATGATATAGATTTTTTACTACAAAGCAATAGAAATATTTTTATCGACTGTAATTGTGCACAAATTTCTTAAACATTGACTCAAAAGTGACCGACTGAACCCTTGCAAAACCTGTCAAAAAGCAGTGAATGTACAGTAATGTCACACTAATATGACTCTGGTGTGTTTGATACCTGAGGTACTCACAGCTGTAGAGTAAAGGCTGACGTCTCGAGCGTTTTCAGCCCAGCAGCCACACCCATAGTGAGCAGCCTGAGACACAGAAAGATATGAAGAAAAACATGTTGAAAAAGAATGTCGGCTGCAGTTTAATTAAATAAATTATACATCTAACCTGTTTATAAAGCACTTATAACCTAAACTGTGAAAATATCTAATTTCAGCGCAAATATTTGAAACATATGATACAGTTCAAAAGTTTGGGGTCAGTATGATTTTTTTTAAAGAAAAAAAACATTTTATTCAGCACAAACGCATTCAATTGATCAAAAGTGACAGTAAAGACTTTTACATTGTTACAAAAATACTATTTATATAGTATTACTAGTTCTTTCTATTAATCCAAAAATCCTGAAAAAACTGATCATGCTTTCCACAAAAATGTTAAGAAACTGTTCTCAAATTGATAAAAAAAAAACATTTCTTAAAGCATGAAATCAGCATATTACAATATAAAGCTTATTTTAAATGTAATATTTCACAATATTACTCTTTTTACTGTATGTTTGATTAAATGAATGCAGTCTTAAAGATAAGATCATGAGCAAACTTTTGACCGGTAATGATGCATCATGTTGTGCAAAAAAATGAAAAAATGTGAATAGGCCTTAATTATGAAAAGTCCCCTATAAATAAAGAGCTACATCCCAGGAATGCTATTTTATTTAAGCATTATGGTCAAATAGAATATGGCCAGACTCCGGAGAAAACCAAAGGTCACCTGTCCAACCCGACCCGGGTGTTTCATGGCCAGACCTCCGCTGGATACCGCAGCCGCCACATTCCCTTCCCGATCCACTACGACCGCACCAACTGTATCCAGACAGGCTGAGTTATTCTCCTCACCTTCCACCATGATGTCTCCTACTGGCTCCAAGCAGCCTAAATCATTCTCCTGCGCACACAATTTCCATTCAATTAGAATTTCCTATCGCACACAGATAACAAATGACACTATTCTGCAGTCTAACATACTGAGTTCATTTATACAGTAAAATCAAAAATAAAATGTAAGTGTCAATGTATCTTCATTCTAAACCGTGGGCCGAAAAAAGAGGAACCAAGAGGCTGTGGTTACTGGCAACTTCAAAAAACGCACATTTCCAAAGCCCAGAATAATACTAGATTGAAACATACTGAACATTGCTTCTCTTGTAATGTGTTTTTTTTTTTTTTTTTTTTTTTTTTTTTTTCTTGTCTATGAAGTATGCTTTCAGACCCAGCTGGCTACCATAACCAAACTTGAACTTTGTCAAACTGGGGAACTGAAATACACATAGCTATCTAGCTTGAGCAAATAAAGTCCAATTACATATCAGCATCTGAAAAATTATCCTCATGCTCTCATTTATAATGAGTAAAGTGGTCATTTTAAAGGACTGTTTTCATTTGCTGATTGCTGTGTACTTTGGAAAGAAAGTTGATGTGGACTGAAAGAGTCATGGAGCCGCTTGACAAATTGGCCGATCCTGGGAAACTGCGGAAGGGGACGTGATGACTTATAATTTATAATTTCATCTTCCCATGAACAGAGTGTCATTACAAGGCCATGGATCTTCAGAACTTTCTAAAATATGAGTGAACAGGTTAAAAATGAATGTTACTATAATTTATCTCACAATCAGCGATAAATCGGACAGAATCAACTTCAGAACAACATCTGCTCTCGCAGACCTTTCCAAAGAGAAGCATCAATTTTTCTCTCCTTAATGGGTTGCTGTTTGTATAACCTTTATGTCTTAAAAAATATTCCGTCTCTATTTCGGTGTGTCATAAAAGCAAGTTGGTAAAAATATTCAATCAACTTACTTCAATCAACTTATTTTGATAAAAAACAAACAAAAAGAAATGGTCAGGGTTTTTATACTTTTAGACCAATGAATTCCCAGTCCCTCTATTTTATGGTGACTTTTAGGCAGATTTTAATGTATACATCAGGTACCTTTTTTGAAGTGATATATTTTAAAAACATATATTGTTATTTATTATATATATTATATTAAAAATATTATTAGTTACTGATTATTACTAATATTATACTATTATTCCAAGACATCACTTAATTCAGACACTTAGATACTTGAAAACTGTAATGATATAAAACAATATAAGATTCCCTAATATTCCCAAGTTTCCCACAACTGTGGAAAACCTTCAATTCTTAAGTCATATTTCTATAAATCACAAGTGCATCCACTCATAAAAGAAGTTACAGAAACATCTTAATTCTGAGTATGCATTGAAATTGAGCGAGAACCCCTAGACCCCAGGCCTTCCATGCCATACAAATGCATTACATCCCCAGTAAAACAATAAATATGGCACAATCAAACAAACCACAGGCCACTTGAAAGGAGACTGGGAGATGTGTTGTTATCTTAATGACCATTTAATGCATAGCTTTGGAGAAAAGTTTTAACTGAACTGAAGAAAGACCATGTGGCATCCCAGAGGCACAGTTCATTCATGCAGAAAGAGCCAACAGCGATCACTCACTTCAAACTGATGCTATCTTTAAAACAAACCGTACAAGGTTCGAACTCCGAACACAAATACCACATATACCGAACCAAGTTAGACAGCGACATATTTGTCTTTCCTGTCAAATAACATTTTGCCCATATTCAGACACTGTAATTTGCAACTAATGACCCAGGAGTGACCCACGTTTCGCTTTCTCATTGGGACCACACAAGCGTCACATCACGGATGGATCTGAGCTGGAAGCCATTTTCCCTCGACACCTGCATTCCATGTGTACCTGTCAAATCACTTCCTTGAAAATTCACCAAAAAAGTAGGAGAGATGCTAACATGTTCAAGCACATTACGGGAAATAATTTGGTAAAATAACTTCAAGATGTTGGCGTGGGAAATTGGGCGGCAGGGTGATGCTGAAGCACGAATGTCTCAATGGCCTCAATCACAAACACATCAATTTATTGATTTTTGTTCCTTAAAAATAAGGCCTAAATGGTCCACAAAATAAATGATGCATTTGAAACTGCTCCGACACAAATGGGTAAAAAGATAAACGTGAAAATTTTTACATTTTAAAATTTAAATTTTAAAATTCTTTCTACAAAGAACATCAGAGAACTGTGTCACCCAAGTTAAATTCCTTGTGTGCAGTGCCATGTCAGCAGTGAAGTAAGTATCCGTATGTGTGTTTCCTGTGATTGTGAGTAATTGAGGTCTCCACACCCCCCTTTTAAGGTCGTCATTACCCAATGGGTTTCCTCCTCTGGGTGTATGTGGTGGTTTTGAATTAGAGGACTGAACAGATGCAGATCCTGTTATCAGTCGAGTAATAATGTCAGAGCAAATGCCTCCGCTGCACTGTGTTTAGGCCTAATTAAATGTGTTGCACTGAATGGGAGGGTGGAAACCTATAGATCATGGAGCATTTATAGGAGAAACTTGCATATTTAGTTCAGTCTTTTTTTAATCAGAGTTTAAAGAGCGCATATGTCAAAAATCAAGAGCATATCCTGAATGTTAAAGTGTGTTCCCTTTTATTAAAAAAAAAAAAAAAAAAAAAAAAGAAACTCCTAAAATCGAGTCTGATCCAGACCGACAAAGGACATGACATTTCAACGGCAGCTTGGCTTCTAATTCTGAAGGCTTGGTAGCCCCGCCTATACTTAAATGTCATTGGTCCTCTCCACATAACAGTATATTAAATATGAAATATGGACGTGATTGATTCATGTCATGCACCGGTTTTGCATTCAGTGTGAAGAGAAGATATGACAATTGCTTTATTTATTCAGGGTAAATAGAATTATTAAATTAACATAGTATATAAATAATACAATATTTTATATAATAATAATAATAGCAACAATGAATATTATACCATTTACTTGTTAATATAATAAATATAATAATTAAAAGGTATAATATATTTCGGTTAATAATAATATAATTACGATTATATTATTTACAGTTGAAATTGAAATTATTCAACCCCCATTGCTAATCAGGTTTATTGGCAAAATTTACAGACTTTCAGCTGTTTGCAATGAACAAATCAAACAAAAGTAATTGAAATAGCTCAACACGACAAATATTTCAAGTGGTTTCCCCAAATTCAACTGAAAATTTAACTTTTTAAGATTGAGCAGTCTCAAAATTATTCAACCCCTTCATGGCATGCATCTTTAGTACTTAGTAGAACATAATTTTGCTGTTATGACCTGCTGCAAACGAGATGTATAATCAGACACCAGCTTCTGGCAGCGTTTCTGAGGAATCTTTGCACATTCATAATAAGCAAAGGCCTTCAGTTCAGTAATATTCTTGGGTTTGCGTGCTGCAACAGTCTTCTTCAAATTCCCACCAGAGATTTTCTATGGGGTTCAATTCAGGTGACTGTGATGGCCACTGTAGAATCTCCCAGGACGACTTCTGCAACCAAGCCTTGGTGGAATTTGAGGTATGCTTGGGATCCTTGTCCAGTTGCAAGGTCCAACCACGCCCAAGCTTCAGCTTCCTCACTGTAGGCACGATGTTTTCTCCTAGGATTTCCTGATATACAAAAATTAAACAATCTTGCCTTCCACATGCTGTAGGTTTCCAGTGCCAGAGGATGCAAAGCAGCCCCAGAGCATCACAGAGCCACCACCACAGAAAGTCTGTAAATATTGCCAATAAACCTGATTTGCAATGGGGGTTGAATAATTTAGATTACAATTGAAATATTATTTAATTTTATAAATAGTTTGGTGTTGACCATGTATTGATTTTAAACCCTGGTTGGATGGGATGTAATTGTATGTATAACATGAGCACAAAAATCATTCGAACACAATCATTTTGCACATTCACTCACGTTTCCACACGAATGTCTTCTCCTCTTCGTCTCAACCTGCTCTGCCAGCTCCATCTTCCTCTTGTTCCTCTTGTAGCCTGACAAACTGAACTCTGTTGAGTGTTGAAAAAGGCATGACAGTCAATAATAGATTTTACTCCACTGCTTTGACTTCCAATCCAAAAAAACTTTGTGTTATGAGTCATGAGACCTACGAAATGCTGACAAATGTTTTGCTCCTGTGGCCTTATTGCTTAGATTATTAGTATTATTATTCATGATTATATATTGCAGCAAGGGTGTGTGTTTGGCAGGGGAGCCTTTACTCTCACAATAAATCAGTCTATTGGTGGAAAAGTGGTTGAAATCCTCAAAGTCTCCCTAAATAATGGGACATGTGTTGGAATGAGGTCATGGTTTTGGCATCAGATAATTTCCAACACTGACAAAACACACTCTATCGCTGTCTGACACACACTGGGAGTCGGCATGGGGCCCTCTATTAAAGTATAGAAGCCATTGTTTACCAAATACTGCATTCCACTCCTGTGAAAATCTCTTAATCAAAGAAAATGAATCAATGAAATGGGCACAATTAAGTCATTTTGCAGAATTGGATGGAATGCAATTAGGGCTGGTAAAAATAACACAGAGTCAATGGCTTAAAAATACTCCAACAGATGAGATCACATGTCTTCTTAAGAATCATTATTCAATGAAATTATTACACGCAACTGTCAAGACTGAGATAAACGGCAGTGGTTTCGGTAAAAATATGAACATATGACAGATTCCACATATAGTATACTTCATAAAAACTGTAAGCTGAGGGAATTCAGTTAAAGGACAATATAAGAACTGGATTCCCTGAAAGAAATACAAGTGCTTTCAAGGCACTGCTGAAATAAAATGCTGCATCAGAGCCACTTCAGTGGGAGGTGTTTGCGGTCGGTTTCACTCGATCAACATGTAGCTAAATGGTTAAATATATACAATGAATATAAACAATCACAATTCAGCATCCAAACTTAAGTCTGAAAGAAGACTAACTGCACGAGAGCATGCACATTTTACGATTACATTATTGCTGCCAGTGACAATAGTATAATGAACAATTACATCAATGGTAAACTTTTTAAACTTTAATCTTATACTTTAAGAAGTATAAGTATAAAATGAAAACAAAACCAATATAGATAGTATAAAATTAAAAGTTTCGGGCTGAAGTGCAGAAGTGTAAAACTTAACTACTAAAACTAAACAGAATGTTTCAGAAATATCAATACAATTATGCCACTTCAAAGGTAACTTAATCACACCTAATTCCCTAAATGAATATTAAAAACTATATAAATGCTGGGGATTATAGAACAGAAACGTCTTAATCATTCAACATACAACAAATTATTTCACATTATTGTAACAAATTAACAAATTCCAGCTTCAGCCTAAATCAATTTCTATTAGGGATGCACCGAAATGAAAATTCTGGACTGAAACCAAACATTTCTGGATGCACTGATGGAAAACCAAAACTTTTTAAAAATTATTTATTTTTTATTTTAAATGAGCTTTTTTGGTATAATTGACTTTTTGATGAAATTCAATCATTTTAATGATACTGGACTTAAAACAAATACAAGCCAATAAAATAAAATAACCACACTAGTTTTATTAAAAGTAAAACTAAAATTGGACAGAAAATATTTAATCAATATTATTCAGTTCAATGCAACATAATCAGATTTAACAGATTCAACGGCCGTATTCTGTTCTGCTGAATACACTGTCCTCCTGCAGTAAGCAAAAGTTTCAGTCAATATCTGGAAATACATTACAATAATATTTTATTTTATAGTTGGCTTGGCTAAAAATAGCGATGTCAAGCACCCTTCGCTTTCATTTTTAGCATTATGTGAAACTACTAGTAAGTCTCACACACTAGCAAATGTCTCACTAGCATGAAAAACAAACTCCATGGTATAAAGAAATTTCTTGTATAATAATATATTAATATAATTCATTATTGAGAACAATACCGCTTACAGCAACAGAGAAAGCACAAATAATAGTCATTTCAAAGTGTTGTGTAACAGGTTACAACTCCACCGCAGGCCTCAAACAAAACCTCACTGCATTATGAGAGAGTAAAACCGCAAACACTTCTATTAAAGTTATCTGGATGCCAGTCACACCTTACAGATCCAAAGAGAGCGGAGGGAATCTTGTTGCTTACATAAGACCTTTCATTTCATTTAAAAACAACCTCTACTGTGCTTCTTTACTGAAAATATATGAGCCTTTTAACATTTTTACCTCCTGTTTTCCCCTAATTATGGAAAATAATGGTATTTAAAATCACTTTCCAATTTCTACGTGAACTTTTTAGCTTCTTTCACCAATAAGAGTGATTAAGTTGTTAATCACAATATTCAGTAATCCAAAGACCCGTCCTGATCTGTAATACATACAAATCTAATAAAAAGACTGCAGTCAAAGCAGCTGAAAGAAGAGTGTGGGTGGTCTGACACTCACTGGTGGTCATCTTCTCTGTAGGGCATGCTGGGATCCCATGGCTGATGGCCCACTGTTCTGCTCCTTTGCCCACTAAGAAACTAACAAAGTAGAGATGAGATTTACATAAAAGGAACAATTTCATCACACTACAAAACGTCCTACTTCTAAACGGGAGGTTTCCTGTTTTAATTTTGAACTCAGCAAAAGATAAGTTAGATCGGAAGATAGATCGGCTGCATTTATTTGATCCAAAATACAGCAAAAACAGTAAAATTGTGAAATATTTTTACAATTTAAAATAACTGCAATTTGCAATTGCAATTTATTCCTGTGATGGCAAAGCTGAATTTTCAGCATCATTAGTCCAGTCACATTATCCTTCAGAAATCATTCTAATATGCTGATTTGGTGCTCAAGAAATGTATTATACAAGAAAGTTTATTGTTCTTATCAATGTTGAAAACAGTAGTGTACTTTTTTTCCAGGATTCTTTGATGAATAGAAAGTTCAAAAGAACAGCATTTATCTGAAATAGAAAGCTTTTGTAACATATATAAATATCTTTACTGTCGCTTTTTATCAATTTAATGCATCCTTGCTGAATATATATATTTTTATATACAAATATATAAAAAATACCCCCCCCCCCCAAAAAAAAAAAAAATTTGATTTACATTTTACTGTTTTATTGTATTTTTTATGCAGACTTCTTTCAAAAATTTAAAACCTAGCCAATATGAAAATGTTTGTTTGAAAAGTGTTTTTGTGTTATCTTACAATCAACGCAACTTGGTGTGATACTTAGTTATCAAAGGAATCTGGCACAAGTAAATCATTTTTGGGGCCACTGCGATCTACAGAATGTATTTTAATCTAAGACTGGCACCAATTTCCTATAGGTAAGAAAATACACTGGCTGCATTTGTCACAACAAGATAAATGCATTTAGTCCAAGCATGTTTTGTCTTGCTCAAAGTTAGTACTTGTTTGTGTATTCTGTGCCTACTGCGATTGAAATGCTGCTGTTTTACACCAAAATATTTGCCCTGAGGCATCAATGAAGTACTGTATGTCAGTCTGTGTATATGTCTAATTTGATAGCGAGAAAGCCAACATCAGAGAACTTGGCTCACCAGGGAGGGATCCTGCCAGCTGATAGCTTCCCCTTCTGAGTTTCACTTAATAATCTTCTGGCTACCAGCACTGGGTTCTTGATTCCTGATAGAAAGAGCAGCATTAGTATCACTTTTGCTCAAGACAGCTTTAAATATGGTAGATGAAACCTGCATTTGGCTTCCTCAAGCACTTTTGTTGAAGAATTTTTGGAGTTCATTGCAAAATAACACAATGTTTCACGAATATCAGTGTTAAACTAAATAAATGTCCTTTATATTGTATGTGGATTAGCAGAATATTTCAAGACACTGCATGTCAAATCAAGTTTTTATAGTTTTAACCAACATGGCAACAGGTTTATGAGGTCAAATCGGTCCCGTTTTGTGCCTCAATTAGTTTTGAGTGAAAAGAAGTAGCGAATATGTATAACATTTACATTTATTTTCTAAATAAACAATTGAAAAAAAAAAAAACATTTTAGTCTTGCATGTTAGCATTCTTGCACACACAAAATGCAATAAGCCACTTGCCTATAAATGGCTAAGGAGGTTGCGAGTTGGCCTTTATTAGATTTGCTTGAAATTCAAATAGCATCTTTAATCACATGACAAAAAGCTCAAACCAGCACCCACCACTCAAGGCTCCAACAGCTCCATAGTTCAAGGACTTCCCATCCATGATGCTGGCATCACACTCAATCTCACCCGAGAGGTTCAGGTTGGAACCGGTACCCGCATTGGTGAACGGGGAGTTCTAAAAATCCCAAAATTGTTTGTTAACACCCCAGTTTGGTTGACCATGTGGTCCATATTATCATGTGACTTCTTAAAGGGTTAGTTCACCCAAAAATGAAAATTAAGTTATTAATTACTCACCCCCATGCTGTACCAACCTCGTAAGACATTCGTTCATCTTCGGAACACAAATGAATATATTTTTGATTAAATCTGAGAGGTGGATCACTCCTCCATAGGCTTCCTAAGGGAATGAAACTTGATGGCCCAGAAAGTCATTAAAGGAAATGTTTAAATATTCCATGTGCCTACAGTGGCTCAACTATAAGTTTATCAAGCGACGGACTACTTTTTCCCCGAAAAAAATACATAAATAACGACTTTATTCGAACTATTCCTTTTCTTCCTTGTGGGCCTGAGACGAGAGTTGAAGAGATTTCCACGACGCATGCGCGAGAACTGAGAAGAGGACGTTCTTTTTCTAATACTTCTTGTTCAGTTCTCGCGCATGCGTGGTGGGAATCTCTTGAACTCTCGTCTCAGGCCCACAAGGAAGAAAAGGAATAGTTGAATAAAGTCGTTATTTATGTTTTTTTTGGGGAAAAAAGTAGTCTCGTCGCTTGATAAACTTATAGTTGGGCCACTGCAGGCACATGGATTATTTAAACATTTTCTTTAATGACTTTCTGGGCCGTCAAGTTTCATTCCCTTAGGAAGCCTATGGAGGAGTGATCCACCTCTCAGATTTAATCAAAAATATCTTCATTTGTGTTCCGAAGATGAACAAAGGTCTTACAAGGTTGGCACAGCATGGGGGTGAGTAATTAATGACTTAATTTTCATTTTTGGGTGAACTAACCCTTTAAGATGGCTCCTGGTTAAAGGAGTAGTTCACTTTCAAGTGAAAATTAGCCCATGCTTTACTCATTGTTTTGCTTCAGAAGGCCTTTATTAACCCACAGGAGCCGTTTGGAGTTCGTTTGTGATGGATGGATGCACGTTTTTGAGCTTCAATCTGTTGGTTGCCGTCCACTGCCATTATAAAACATGGAAGAGCCAGGATAGAAAGTCATATACACCTAGGATGGCTTGAGGGTGAGTAAATCATGGGCTAATTTTCATTTTAAAGTGAACTTCTCCTTTAAGCATTGTCAAATTGGCATTGAGAAAGGTCAGATGTGACCGAAACATTTACCATTAAAAAAGTGGTTTTATCTCGCAATTCTTGTACTTCTCTTCATTGATGGAGTATGCAGGCTTTTTTTTTAATATTTCCCTAGGATTTATTGTTGTAAATGAAAAATATGACTGTCAGTTGTTTGTGAACTATATCTGCTGTAAAGGGGTGAGCTGTTTAAGCATGAAATACTTAAATGTGGACATGTCCACATTTGTCTATTACCGTCTGAACGGGGTAGGTTTTAGGTAAAAAAAAACTAAAAATAGCGTTAAAATAATGCAAATTAATGCCCATGCATCTTCCCCTCTGTCGTAGCAGTTTCAAATTATGTGAAACTAGTAGGTTTCCATAGCGTTCTTAAATTGTTAACACATTTTCCCCTGTGAGACGTGTTTTTGTACTGTATATTTATATTTGTTAATACGCATTCAGTTTTCCTCATTTTTCTATATAATATATGGTATATTTTGTTACTTTTACTTGTTTGCACACTTGCATTATCAGTAATTATCAGAGTAGTTATCAGTGTATGACAGGTTTTGGTAATAAAATAAAATGTTATATAAAATGTTTTATTTGCAGACCAATACATATTGTCTACATAATATTGACCTTATTGACTAGTGCTGGCTACATTATAACAATTCATGATAATGTCAGACTGAGCTGGCATTCACCAATCAGTACTTTTTACTTTTAAAGTAAGTACATTACTCCAGTATATTAAAAATCAAGTACTTTTACTCAAGTAAAATTGAAAAGGAGTACTTAATACTTTTGCTGGAGTAATATTTTATTAGGGTATCTGTACTTTTACTCAAGTACTTGATTTGTGTACGTCGTCCACCACTGGAATCAATACATAGAAAAATCCCTAAATTTGTCACATTTTAGTTTTTAGAGCGTTTATGCTAAATGTTATGTTTTCCTATCCCAGCTTAATATGCAGACACAACTATAAGTCAGTCATTCATAGGTTGCTGTCCCTGAAAACGCTGCGGCACTTTCAAAGCACTGCCCTGTTTGAGTGGTCTGACATGTCAGCTAATGGCATGTTAGTGCCAAAAAACACTGAAGAAATTTGTGGAAATGTGTGTAGACTTTCTGTCTGTCATGGATCTTAGTCAGGGTAGACGGAATATTGAATTTTATGCACATAGATACGAGACTATGAGGATACACTTACAGTCTTTACAATGGCATGCATTGTATAAAGGTAATAAATCCCAAGTCATCTTTACAATTTACACTTTTTTTGTATACTGAAAGCTTTTTGGAAAGATATTTCTTCAGCTAAACAAATGCCATTTTTTTAAACAACAGTAGAATCCCTTCAGTGTTATTGTAAACTAAAACCAAAAAATGCTTTAGGTCATTGACATAAAGCTGAAATAAAATAAATAATTAGATGAAAATCTTAAATAAATTAGAAATGCTGGCTTGGCAACTAACTGGAATTAGAACTAAAACTACTAAAACGAAAATAAATGAAAGCTATAAAGAAATATTTTTTAAAATGAGTAAAAATTACAAAAGCGTAGTTTTTTGGTGAAAACTGAAATTGTACAAATAAAAGCTAGTTCAAAATATAAATTTTTTTTAATAGATTGTTGAATTTGACTTGCTTGTCGTCCCGTTAATATCTGAAATGTGTACTAATTTTTTTTTCTATCCATTTTCTCTGTGAGTTGTTGTGATTCACTATCACCTCTAGCTCTATTAGAGCTGCTGTCACTGCCTCCAGTGCCAATCCACCAGCTCTGAGCCTGTCCACAGCCTGAAACACATTAAATCACAACTGATGACAGCAACCTCATGTCTGCCAGTGCCTAAAACCAACTCAGTGAGTGTTCTGCCTTACTTGGGGATTCTAGAGCTTTATGCAGAAAAAAATCACACTGATATAATCTCGACAAAACATTAAAAATGTGATAATCCAATACCAAGAGCTTAAAAAGCAAATAAAGCTGCAGTGTTTTCCACTTGACAAGCTTCAAGCAGAGAGCATGGAACGGTATATTAAGCCAGGCAGCAGTTCGCGGGTCGCTGCTGGTGTCATGTTATCAACACATAACTCAAATTCCCTGGCACAGGTGTTTTACTCAAGCCTGATCCCTTCTTTTCATCCTTTACACGGCACTCTGGACAGGGAACTTGCCAACCTATGCATTACTGTTCGCTGCTAAAACAACTACTACAATTTTGTCAGCATTCCTCAGATTTTGTATATTGACAATGTAATAACATTTTGCAAATGTAAGCAAGAAGGAATTCATCTTTGTGTTAAAAATGTTACACAATACGTATCAGAAATCATGCAAACTGAGCTGGGAATGAAAGTTGGCTATATCACTGAACTGACATCTTGTTGACGTGACCTCTGGCAGAGCTATCCAAAGGTTTCAGGGCACAGAAGAAATGCAGAAGTACCTTAAGGCATCAAGTTTTGAATAAAGAATCACATGTAACTCACTCTCTGGCAAGCTCTCTTGCACACATGTTTGTATTCCTTGGCTTTGGATTCTGAATGATACCCTGCCCCTGTGGAGATAAAATCATCAAAAATAAGACAGACATTTCTTACAAGTGAGGTTCTTCAGCTGTTAACATTTTGTAGTTGCTTATATGACATTGCTTGTCATAATGAGTTTTTTTTTTTTTTAGAAGTCTTGCGAATAAAGTAAGTTTCATACATGAAAGTCTATGATCCTAAACATTAAAGGGATACCCAAAGATTTTAATTGTGCAATCATTTACTCACCCTCATGTTGTTCCAAACCTGTATGAGTTTCTTTCTTCTGTTGAACACAGAAGAAGATATTTTAAAGAATGTTGGTAACCATACAGTTGATGGGCTCTATTGACTTCCATAGTAGGAAAAAAATACTACGGAAGTCAGTGGCTACAGATAAAAGTATGGTTATCTGCATTCTTTAGAATATCTTCTTTTGTGTTCAACAGAAGAAAGAAACTGATACAGGTTTGGAACAACATGAGGGTGAGTAAATGACAAACTTTTCATTTTTGGGTGAACTATCTCTTTAAAGAAACCGTTTGCCAAAAAAGTTTAATGCTCTTATTTAGTCACCTTCATGCCTATCCAAACCAATTTGTTATTTTTTCCATTCTTTTACACACAATGTTCATAGTAACAATCTGTCAAGTTGTCGAAAAGACAAAAAACCCACAAAAAAGTAGCATACACATAGTCCTATATTTCAAGTCTTCAGAAGCTATACTAAATTTAAGACCGTTATTGACAGATAATATTCAAAGCTCTCAAATCCCATTCACCGGCCATTGTTTCAAGAGCCATGCTGGTTTGAATATGCAGAATGGAGAATGACATTTGAGAGAAGCAGCAAAAGGGGGAATTATCAGCAAGCAATAACTTCAAATAATAGCCTGTTAGGCTTTTGTATGTCTTGAGAAGAAGTGGAATAGTCATATTGATTTCTTTCATTGTGCTTATACAGTGTTTTTTGTCTCCATTTTGAAGTTTGACAGACTAACCATTATGAAGTGTTTTATTAAATAGAAATTTCTTTAAACCTTTCCTTTTGTGTCCCATGGACAAAAATAACAACATTCTAGTTTGGAAAGACATAAGGGTGAGAAAATAATGACAATTTAAAAAAATTCTGGGACCTATTCCTTTTAGGGAATCTTCGCAATTACTCATTGCACATGTAACATCTAACATCATTGTGCAGAAGCATGTTTATGCAGAAATGTCTTGAATCGCAGTCTAAATTCCCAAAGCGACCCAAATTCACCTGCATGCACCAGCACAAACCCCATCGATTCATGACGTGAGACGGTGCTGTTCAGTACAGACCCTGAATTGTTAAGCGGAGACACAGTCTCCTTGCAATCTGTCGAGTTTTCTAGTTTTTCCATGACCCGTAATTAATGGAGCTTGCATTTTGACCCATCATTCACTCAGAATTCCAATACAATTCTTCAAGTCCTGAAAGAAAAGAGAGTGAGATATCCTACCTTCAGAATTCAACGTACGTATAAAGTAATATTGGCTTTTACATTATATCTATATCTAATTCATTTAAGTTAAATTAGTAATAATGACATACACATTTACAATTACAACATTGACTAATTTAATGCATCCCTTCAAATTTCATATACGAATCATGCATTGAGGAACACAAACGAAATAACTTAACGTTACTTTTCGCTCACAAATTTATATTACATTCACTCAGATAAGAATCTTTTTATTATATAACTGTTACAGTACATCAACTACTGCCAATTTCATCCCTACAAAACAGAAAGAAAGAATGAAGACTGCAAAACTCACTCGCATGAAGACTTCAGGTGCATGACGGCAGAAGAGCGCCACAGTCATACGCATTGTTCAGCGTCTCTACTGATAACACACACATACAGATTGCACTAAATTATGAGTGTAGTTGTATTATCTGCTGCATGATTGTGATGTGATGTGATGATGAGCGGCGCATGTGCTCTCGTCACACCAAAATGCTTCCTGGTTCAGTGACACATGTGACCGTATAACTGCAGCAGCGCCCCCCTGCGGCAGAGTCACCAACTGCGTTGCATCAAACAGAAAAAGGAACATGGACAACAGTTTTATATATAATATAAAATTATATCTGCTTGTGGAACTATAGGGAATACAGTAGCCTATTGGAAATGTACTTTAAAGAGAAAATAGTACTGTACATACCTTTTACGAAGCATATGTCATTTTACAGAGTGTGTTTAATCAGTGAATTATCTCAAACATTTATGTTGCAACTCAAAATGTCTTCCATTATTATTGACACTGTATTTTAAGTGTTGTCACCCAAGCCATTAGTCTTAAAAACAGTGCCTAATCTATGATTGGTAAATATGTCAATAGATCAATAGGAATTGCACTAACAAAATAATGGACTTTAAAAATCTGCACATAAATGTATTAAATCTTATTGTCTGGTTTCCAATCAGAATGCAAAGAAAGATCGATAGAACACAGAACAGATAACATAGACATCCACATATCTATGTGATGATTTATGAGCACAGTTTGGTGTTATTTATTCTAAACAGATGCTCTTCCTGTCATGTCAAGTAAACCAGCATTGGCAGTGGAATTGAAAACACTCCTCTTGGGACTATTTGCTTACATAAACGTCCTCTGAAGTCAAGTACGGATGACTTCGCAGTTTGAAAAACAGACTCTTTTTTAGAAAATCAAAAAAAAAAAATGCCAGCAAGAAGTTAATTAAAGGTTATTGTTGTTACTCCCATTGGTGCTTTGTGGAGGAGGGACAGTCTAGGCACAACATCCAAGATTAGGTTTCAATAGGTTTCTTATTAAAAAGCCTTGCATTAAACAGATAAAATCACAATCGATGCATTAAATTGCGGCTAGAAGAGTGTGTCTCAAAATGTGGATTGCAGTAATCTTATATCTTTTATTGTAATCTCCATTTTACAATTTGGTATCACATCAGTCCTTAAGTAGGTTTATTCTCTTCTTTACATCCTAAAATCAAATCAAATACACCATTTAAATACACAGAGAGAGAGAGAGAGAGAGAGAGAGAGAGAGAGAGAGAGAGAGAGTGAGAGCTGCTTGATTAACTGATTAATTGACACTAATATCCGATATTGATATTATTGTATCATCCAGACTTTTACCACCAATCAGTTCAGATTTAACTGTAGAATTAATTCTGTGATCAAGTTCATACATCACATATATTTTTAAGCTACAAACCACTGCCCTGTCAGAGCTAAAGCAGGTGTATTCTGTTGTTATTATTACCTTTCTGTAGTGTATTGTGATGGATTTCACTCTTGCTGTTTCTTTGTTCAGTGATGGCGTTTATTGATGCTGAGATAATTGTCTTTGCTCGGATGATTGTTCTTAATATATCAGCATTATAGACTTGTTTGTCATTCAGCTATGCTTTTTACATGGACCTTCATACTTATGTGTCGCGAGTTCCTTTGCTCATATAATCTTTAAGCTAATTGTCACAGTCATTGTCTGCACCACTCTGTCTTCATCTGCACTACACTTCCCAGAATCCTCCTTGTCTCCACGCCTGAACTCACTCCCTCAATTACACACCTGTTCATCGTCTTCATCCTCCGTGTCACCTGTTTTCACCTCGTTATTGTTGATTTGTGGTTGTATTTAGTTTTCTTCTGTTCAGTCAGTCCTTGTTGGTTCTCATCTATGTATATTGTGTGTGTACTCTCTGCCTGTTTGCCTGCCTGTACCAGTTTGAGTTTTTGTTAGCAGTAAATGTTTGTATTAGAGCCTTTTGACTCTGAGTCTTCTTCAGCCCGTACCACACCCGTGACAGAAGAACCGACGGCCTTATGGACGAAGGGGTGCAAATAATCGTCCTGGCTGAGAAAAGCCAACTTCCTCTCGTTCATCAAGGGTTTTGTCCGCATTGCCATCCACAGCACCCTTGACGACGAGAGGTTGTGTACATTGTTCCAGATCGGGGCCACTTATCACCATCAAATTGACCTCCGAGGTCAATTCCATACAAATTCATACGAAATTGCCACCTTGTAACGTTTTCTCATGAGATTGAGTCTCTCTTGTTTCCTACAAATGGATAATATAGGATAATATACAGCTAAAATTATAAAATACTTACAACCAAAATAAATATTTAATGTCCATGTATTTCATGAGTAGCTGCTAACATTTCTACTCATTTCTACATTTTTCAAATGAGTTGAGGTTGACCTTTACATCTGGAAACAATTGAAGTAATAGCACTTAATTTCACCACTCTCAGATGTTCAATATCTGGTTACCAAAGACTTTCTGCAAAAGTATCAGAACTGTTGTGAAAAAAATAATATTTAGAAACACGTATATGAACATACTCTCAATGCTTATAAAGGGAAGGGTTTCTACATTTTCTTCCAAGTATTGAATCCAGATGGTTATACATTTGCCAGCTAACAAGTACTTTCTTTTAATCATCTGTTCTCTTAATGATATTTGAGTTGGCTAACACCACAGTTCAATTAGTGCAGTAGTGTATATAAGGCTGGAGACTCAAACATTATGTTAAACTTATGAAAGAGAGAGAGAGAGAGAGAGAGAGCAGCACTTGATACAGTAAAAAATATTTTTTTTAGAAGAAGAACTTTTTTGCCAACCTAATTTACCATTTAGGATATTTTTATTGTTTTCTTTGTTCGCTGTTTTTTTGGCTTGCATCAAAAAATCCAAGGCACAGTGTCTTTATTTAATATTTAAAGTTCTAACTATAGCACAATGTTTACACTCTCAAAATGAAAACAAAACCTTTTACAGTTCATGTCAGATGATAAAAGTTTCCTGCTTCCAACTTCAGATGAATGAAAAAGAACGTTACATACATTTTGAGTTGAGACAATTAACAGACTGGCAATATTGTCTTTCTCGCTAGCTGGGATTTTGTGTGAAAAAATTTCTTTGACATCAGACATTGGTGTCTCAGGTCTTTGCTGTCACTATTTGTCTCAAGTCTCCAGTTATTAACTCTACACACTACTGAAGTCCAGACCTTATGTCAATCTCCAATCTCTCATCCAGCTTGAAGTGTTCAAACATTCCTCATATATAACCAGAACAGATATCTGTGTGACTATTCTCAGGACCTCTGGACCGTTAGGGGAGGACAATCAGGAATGTGTCTTGAGAATTGTGATGAAAGAGGCCTGCAAAACACGTCTGTCCACAAATGTTTGGAACGGGACCATCCATAAAAACAATTCTTGGCCCCATGAGTTCAATTTGCGGCCTTGTCTCTTGAAGTTTTTGTAAAAAAAAATGTTGGCAATAATACCTTTATTATTTTATTTATTATTATTATTTTTGTGTAACCCTGTTTTGAAAAATGAAATCATGCCTTGCTAAAGCAGCAGATTGTACTTCATGGTCTGGAGCTTTTCTGAGTGGCTGAGAGGAACTCTTTCCGCGGTGATCTGATGTGGTGGGAAAAGCAAAGGAAATGCTTCATCTGACACTAGGAAGAAGGAGAGTATGTGCACCATGTGATCAGTGACTGACAACTTCCTTCCCTTTTATTCTTCTGTGATGATTGGAGAAGAAAGTAGAACAAAATCATCGCTCAAAGAAAGATCTAAGGATAAACAAAGCATCCCCAACATGTCCTTGTCTCTCACACAAACCAGAAGGCCTGCGTCAATTTGACGTGTTGCGAATACAAAATTAGATCTACACTGATCTCTGCCAATAGGCACACTCACAAACTACCAAATCACCACAAAACCATCCATATGACTAGCTCCTCAACATTTCTCTTGTAGACAGATTAAATAATTATAAAGCATTTTTTATTGAATATAAAAAGCATTTTTTTATTGAATATATTTTATTGAACCCATCAAAAATATTTGTTAGTGAGTGATCTTTTATAAACTTTCATAAACCTTAATTAGGATTAATATATGAAATGAGTAATGGTTAGCAGCAGTGTGTGACAATCCAAGTAGGTGGTACAGAGGATATTGCAGTTGTCATATGTTGTCTTTTATTATGATTCAATTAGTGGTTTTACAGTGCTGTAGCAGATATGTTAATGAATATAATAAACAGTAAAGAAAATATGAGCTAGAGTATAATTTGACCACAGGTTTCGCTGGTGTATGCAAGTTTGTGCCTTCCTCTTATAACTGGAGAAAGACTGCCATCTACAGGAGATGAACTTCACCTGTTTAATCCACCGAAACAAAAGAGGTAATAATATCGAAGTGTCGTTCAATAATAAAAGCTAAAAACAAACTTCACAATAATATATTAACTTAACATACAACTGTAACCCTAACAAAATTGATACACTAACTTAACATACAACTGCAACCCTAACAAAACTGATACACTCAGTACATAGACGTGAACAGGTGAATGAGGGGCCCTTTTTCTGAATAAAATGGTACAATCCAATTACTAGATTGTACCTGGAAATGTTGCAGTCACTTGTTGTTATCTCCGGGGGGCGATATTTTTTTTCACAGGATGGTAGGGGAAGACTCATGAATATTCATTAGGGAACTCATCCCTGATTGGTCTTAACCCCAGTGACGGGTAGGTTTAGGGGCGGGGTTAGGGGTAAGTCATCAGACCCCCAGTGACGGGGAGGTTTAGGGGCGGGGTTAGGGGCTAGGTCATCAGACCAATCAGGGATGAGAACCCTAATGAATATTCATGAGTCTTCCCCTACCATCCTGTGAAAAAAAATATCGCCTCCGGGGCTCGGGTACAGCAGGTAAACAGGTATTAATTCACATTGTAGTGGTTCTACAATGATTATAAATTCTGGCATTTTTGGGGGATTATCTTTTTGTGCCCAACACAGATGTAAAATAGGAATTGAAAATCATCAAAACATTTTACAACGGTTTTGCACTGCACACCATGTACCGCTGTGAAGTCTCTTAATTAATATTCATGAGCCAATCCTGCTTCAGTGATAGGTTTTCAAAGTACCTGACAGAATTCATCAGCCAATCGTTGGACTTTTAGCGTCATAACACAATTCATATTCATTAAGAAAGTATTTGCCATTGGTTAGCAAACAAAGTTAATATTTGTCAATATATTAATATTCATGAGATAAACCCTCACTGAACTTGTTAGTTTGCCAGCAACAAACCTATTTTGCTTAGAGTTTCTTTTCGTATCTCTGGTAGTTAGGCTACGTTACCTGTTGAAGTGGAGAGAAATGGGTTAAAGTGAGTACAGTCGAACTCTACAGTAGGTGTTTTACCTGCCTGCGCTAACAGGTACAGGTGTCTATGGAAGCGCATACATTACAGTTATGATATAATACTCGTGAAGCTGGTGAAGTGTCCTGTCACCGATGACCCATGGCGTCTGTGCGTGTGGCGGTGCGGGTCCGTCCGTTGAGCCAAAGGTTAGTCCTGTCCGAATGCTCAAAATCAACATAAGCTAGTACACATGTATTAGATAACTTTATAAACGTTGGTCTGGTATCTACATATTTGATTGACTGATAATTTGGCACAACATGGCAACTGGCAAATAATCATTATCAGTTTTAGAGGATTAAACGTCAAAACTGCACAAGTATTCATGTGTCTATAATAAATCTCTCTCACTAAACGCTTTATTATTATTTGATATTATACAAGTCCGTGGCAGTTTATCATGGTTTGGCTGTTTTGACAATATTTTCATATTTGTCTATCTGTCTGTCTATCCGTCTGTTTATCTTGCTCTCTCAGGGAGGTGGACCTTTCAGCCAAAGTCATTATACACGTGAATGGACATAAAACCTCTGTCCTTAACAGAAAGGTATCTCATTCAGTTGATATTTAATACATGTTTGTTTATGTTCATTGGTTACAAAATTAACCAGTGTCAAAAATCAATCTCGAATTTTATATCGGTTTAAAATGTATAATATTTTCAAAATCTTCTACTCTAGGCCTATAATTATGGTTTAGATATTGTAGTGATTATTATTAATTTAAACTATTTGCCATAAATTAACAACATGATGTATATGTTAGAAATGCCCTAATTAGGGTCAAATAAATTGTAATGTCCAAATATCACCTTTTATTGACACTAGTTGCAGCAGGTCAGCAAGTGTTTTATGCTTTGTAGGAGACTGGAGAACCGTTTGGAGAGAGAGAAAAATCTTTCTCATATGATTTCTCTTATGATTCAATGAACAGCACAAGTCCAAACTTTGTGACCCAGGAAAAGGTACAAACTCCTCTGCAACTGTCATGTGACCAGTAGTAATAATGATAGAAGTGTTTCAGCGCCCATAGAACTAGCTGTTCTTACGAGTCGTTTACTGTAGATGTCAAGGTCTGTTTTTCAGTGTTATTAATTTCAAGTGGAAGCATGAACAATATAAATGCCTAACTTTGATAATGTTTTTGATAATATCTGATCTGCCATTGTACATATACTAGCTAAGCTGTAACCACAGGCTTTGAAACCAGAAAGATCTCGTCAGTGAATAAAAATCCAAAATTATTATTATTATTTTTTCTTCACAGCAGATAGAAATTCCAAGAATGAGTGCTAAAAATAGTAACTCTGTAGCTCATTTGTCATTTCAGATATTCAAAGATCTTGGTACAGATGTCCTGCAAGCTGCTTTTGAGGGTTACAATGCATGCGTTTTTGCTTATGGCCAGACAGGCTCAGGAAAGTCCTACACCATGATGGGCAACGCTGTAAGCTTCACATCTCATTACTGTCACCCTCTCAAGTGTAATTTTAAATCCTACAAATCACAGCTAATAACACACTCTCACTCTTCAGAAGATGGCAGATGCACACAGTACTCCAGTGGCTGCAGAGCCTCTACTTCACTGCTTCTCATGAGTAATCAGAAAATGTGAAAAGGGCAGCATATGAAGAACACATAATTATAACGGGTATCGGTCTGTCGTCCGAGAGACTCATTCAGATTTGTACTGATGATAATTATTCTATTCTATCTGATATCCCCTCTTTGTCGTGGGTAGTAATTAAAAGCCGCCTTTGCAGATCAGAGGGGAAAATAGTGTGGAGACTTTATGGAGTGCTGGTGAAAAGTGCAGAGTGAAGAAATAGTCGAGAAAGAGAGCTGAAATCAAACTGTCTCAAGTGTGTGGAAGTCTGAAGGGCAAAAGCATCAATTCTTTGTCCTAAAATTTGTGTAATGCTATAATTTTAGATTTTATTTGATCTTTTAAAGATTCTAAAGATGATGATGTGGGAATTATTTCACATATTCTAGCTTAATGTACAAAACTGTAGACAATAAGTTTTAATGCCACATAAATCACATGCTTCACTTGCACATGATTCTTTTTACTCCAGGTTTTTATTGCACAATGTCTCGTCATTGCATGTCCTTCTTAAATTGTACTAAATGTCTAATGTACATTCTAACAATACTTCTGCCATTGGTTAAGCTTAGCGCTGTCTTTGCAGCTTATTTGGTTTATTGACATTATAATGTATATGTTCCATGCTGTGTTTTGAATATTTTTTTTCCATACATATACAACTTAACCACATTTAGCTCACACATTTATTCATTCATTTATTTATTTATTTCAAAGACGGTGTCTTGCCTGATAAAATAGTTTTCCAAGACATGTAAATTGTCATCATTTAATCACCCATATGCCACTCTAGACATCTATGGCTTTCTTTCTTCTGTGAAACTCAAAAGAAGATATTTTGAAATTTTCTTTGTCCATACAATGAAAGTCACTGGCGTCCAAAATGCATCGAATGGACAAAAGCTGTTGAAACATTCTTCAAAATGTTTTTGTCAACGATCATAACGCATGGGTTATCTCATATGGGGTTCAAACCTGCGATATTTCAGTCTAGTTCCTCAACCACCTGACTTCATTTAACAGCTAAGTGAGCTGAATTTTCTAATTTCCTTCTTTCAGGGTGATTATGGACTGATTCCACGGATCTGTGAGGGGCTGTTCCACCACATCAGTGGAGTGTTGCAAAGAGATAAGGCATCATTTCACATGGAGGTCAGGTATGAGTGCAATATTTCTTGGTAATGGCATAACCATTCCTGCGGGAAAAGTGCCAAAGAAGTGAGTAACATAACTAATTCCGACGTGTCAAGAGAGCTACATACATGGCCATCATTTGCTCCATGGTGGTTTATTGTAGGATAATGAACCCATCAAAATCCCAGGGAGAAGGACAGAAAGATTACAGTGTGTCTTTTCTGGCAGCTTGTCCTTTCTTATGGGCATTGTAAGATAGCAGGACTCTAATTACGACCAGATGATCAGGAAGGTCAGTGTTCAGCCTCCGTCTGCTTCCGCCTCAAGCAGTTATCATAGTGGCTTCTTGATAACAGCCCATGCGGTGGATTAGATGAGAGAGATGAGAGAGACAGAAAGTGAGACCAGGGGTGTGACTAGACTAGACTAGGCTTGCTGTGGGCAAGTGATGTAACCGGTGTTGCCACACGTCGATTGACCGGCGGGAAAATTTCCTCAAAGTCACATACCTAGACTAGACCTATTACATGTTATTTTAAACATCATAGATATACCGGCTATCTCAGTTCAATTACACACTGAACATGTTTATTCACTACTGTTCAAAAATGTACAAACAGTAAATAAATACAGTAAAAACAGTAATATTGTGAAATGTTGTATTACAATATTGGTAACACGTTAAAAATTTGACCACGATTTATTTTTTATTAAAATCACTTTTCTATTTTAATTCTATTTTAAAATGGAATTTTCAGTAGCCATTACTCCAGTCTTCAGTGTCACATGATCCATCAGAAATTAATCTTAAATGCTGATTTGGTGCTCGAGGAACATTTCTTATTATTATTATCCATGTTGATTACTTGATATTTAACGTGACACTTCTTTTCATGATTTTTTGGTGAATAAGAAGTTCAAAAGCACAGCATTTATTTGAAATAGAAATGTCACTTTTTTCTTTGATGGATAAAAGTGTTCATTTCTTTTAAAAAGACTAAATGTTCAGACACCAACTATTAAACAGCAGTGTAGGTCTGTTAAATTGGCAGTAGGTTAGTATGTTTGACAAATGGGCTAATAAAGTCCATAATGAAATGTATTCAGCTATGTAGTATCCCAGAGCCCTTGATGCACAACAATATTGACAAGAAACAATATTGTTAAAAAAATATAATTAATTGTAAAATATATTTTCTGTTGCATGTTGCAAAATATTGACTGTTTGCATCTTCAGTACATTTCAATGCAAGCTCTTTGCTTGTGCAGACTTCTGGACGTGTAATAAAGGAAGCTACCGAGTCATGTCTTTTGCTTGTGGTATAAATGAGGTCTTAAATTACAGTTATTTTGTATTAAATCGATTGCCATTGCAGTTAGGATTGCTGCAGTAGAAAAAAAAATATCGGTGACTGAAACCCTATAGCCCAGTCACACCCCTGAGTGAGACCTGTCTTTATCAATTGAAAAAAAAAAAAAACCCTGGTTGATACTTTACCCTTGGTTTCTCTTGCATGCGACTGTAGTGTCTAAATGCCTGCAAGAGGTTTTTGTAGTTTAACTACCTGGATTCCCTCCTTTAAACAGTGCTCATTCACAGGGGACAGTTCTAGCAGTAGAGGCATTCAAAATGTCTGACTGTCACATTTTAATTAGTTCCTGAGCTTGAACTGATACTGTCTCTCTCTCTCTCTCTCTCTCTCTCTCTCTCTCTCTCTCTCTCTCTCTCTCTCTCTCTCTCTCTCTCTCTCCAGCTTCATTAGGAGATGAAGAGGGACCAATCTGTCATTTCAGGAGCTTGTTTAAACATTCACATTTCTCAGACAGCTCGAAATAGGTTTATCGTCTTGTGGGATTTTATTTCTTTTCTGACTGGCGAGACTTTCTCCCCCTCACCCACACGATTTCTGTAATATGCAGCAGTATGTAACAACAGAGCTTATTCAGATTTAGGGAAAATGTGTAGCCTCTAATTCCTAGTCAAGTCACTGTGTTCTATCAAGCCAGCATTTTTGATAATTTTATTCATGTACAATGAGATTCAAACAGCGGCAGGTAATTGATTTGAGTTTTCCAGGCAATTGCTTCACGAGTGATTTAGTCAAAACAAAGAAAATTTAATAAGCTAGCAAATGAGCTATTAAACCAAAATATAAACTAAACCAGTGGTATTTAGCAAAATTGCAGGAATGTGGCTCATTTAAAACCAGACTAATCTAGACTGAGTCACTGTTGAAGTTTTTGTGGCGGCAACATTTCATCCCATTATATCCTAAAATAGGAGCTAATGTTTCGAGAGCAAACTATCACTGCTTTGTTCTAGTCTTTGATGCTTTGTGCTTCCAGCTACTTTGAAATCTACAATGAGCGAGTTCGAGACCTCCTTCCCAGCACAGAGACACAAGGCTGTGAGCTGAGAGTAAGAGAACATCCTAAAGATGGAGCATATGTGGAGGGTAAAATGACTACAGAAACAACACTTCACATCATGACGATTGAAAACTTGCTCACTTTTTAATGTTACTTTACTGATTGCTTAAACAACGTTATCAGAAATCCATTAAAAACAGTTGTTTATGTTTCTATGTCCTGTATATGTCCAGCCCTCTCCAGACACCATGTGCAGAGCTATACTGAGGTTGGCCAGCTAATGCACGATGGCAACAGGAGGCGTGCCACTGCCAGCACAGGCATGAACCATGTCAGCAGCCGATCCCACGCTATCTTCACCATTCGCTTCATCAAGGTCACAAGTCCATTTACCCTCTGCTGAATGCCATCTGCCTCTTTGTTTGTACATTTGTGCAGAAAGCCTTCGCAGCTTGAAGTTATCATCTCCCTGTTTGTATTATCCACTGAGCTTTCTCCATTTTCTGTGTATGTTGGGGATGTCTGGGTAATGATACACAGATGTTAATGTGTCAATGGCTATGTTTTGGAATACTATATTACTGCTTTTTGGACAGTATTTCCTATATTAAAAAATAGATGGCTATTTATAATCAGGAAAAAGTGAATCAGTAGGCATTATTCCACAAGAAATGTATTTGATGTTTTGAGTGGCTTCCAAGTGATCTGAAAATAGATTTTTTTTATTCTGTTTTTATTTAAACAGATTGATATTCCTTCTAGTTTATCTATCACACTGGATATAGAGTAGTATGATAGTATGCTGCTCCAAACATTGCATTTTTTCCCAGTTTTTTTTCTCTATATTTTGTCAATATTCTGTGCGTCTTAGTTTTTCCATGTTATGAGATTACTATTTTAAATTCAACAGGGCTCTGTTGGTTTTAAATTGGCTCTGTTGGTTATAATCCAGCTCTTTTAATAAATTCATAATAATTTCAGAAACTTCAGGGGATAGGATGTCATGCAGCATTAAGCATTTCCAATCTTACTTTCCTGTGTTTCAATCAAGTGTTTTAGCTTGTTTCTTTTCCCTGTTGCATTATGGTTCTATATTATGAATTTCAGATTGAGAAATATCTGACTGTATCGTCTACCATAATATGTCCTTATAGGCCTTGTTTGATGCAGAGTTACCGTGTGAGACGGTGAGTAAGGTACACCTGGTTGACCTAGCAGGAAGTGAAAGAGCTGATGCCACACAGGCTACTGGCATTAGGTTGAAGGAAGGCGCCAACATCAATAGATCTCTAGTTACTCTGGGCATCGTCATTTCCACTTTAGGTAAACCAACAATCAAAGAATTCGTATCAGCTTAAGGTTTCAAGCACTATCAGATTGTTCAGTGGTTATTCTTTGTTATTTCTGTTGTCACAGCTGATCTGTCTATTGGTGGTGGAATAAAAAGGAAACAAAACTTTGTTCCATATCGAGACTCTGTGCTTACCTGGCTCCTAAAGGACAGTCTTGGTGGGAACTCTAAAACCATCATGATAGCCAGTATGTCAGAGGTCACACGTATCACTGTGGTCATAGTTCTGCGCACCATCAAGATTCTCCAAACACGCAAGATTTTGTTACGCAATTTATTTTGCTCTTTTCCATACAACAAAAGGGAAGTTTGGGCTGTTAAGCTCTAAAAAGCCACGAAAAAGGCCATTAGAAAAAGTGGCAGATTGAAATTAACATTCCATTGCAAGGAGATTTGAGCTAATCTCGCTTTATGTATTAAGGATTAATTTCCTTTTATCTTTTTTGTCACTCTAGCCATCTCACCTGCTGACGTGAACTACAGCGAAACTCTGAACACTCTTCGTTATGCCAGCCGTGCCAAGAACATTTTAAACAAGCCCACTGTGAATGAGGACAGCAATGTAAAGATTATCAGAGAGCTGCGAGCTGAGATTGGCCGCCTGAAAGCGCTGCTGTCTGTGGGAAATCAGGTGATTTAAGTTCGACTACATCCTCAGACATCACAGGCTGAATTTCAATTAGTTTATTATCAGTATTAAATGGTATGCCAGGATTAGCTTAAAGAAATGAAAAATCACAAATGAGATCTCTTCAATATCTCTGTTTCTCTTAGACTGCAACGAGATTCAGTCTCCAGCTTCTCATATCTCTCATAAGACAGAGTAAGGTCGTAGTCTCGTCTTGAGTTTTTGAATGATGGCTCAAAATTTACTCAGATTTTGACAAAAGTTAGAGATTTCAGTATGAACCTTTTGAATTTATCAACGAGCAATTGTTTTTGTGTGTATTTTTCTTTATCCTAAGCAATAAGAGATCAGTTTAACCTAATTAACACATAACTAGTATTCCTGAGCTATGAAAGCAACCTTTAAGCAGTATTTAGTGCCTTCCAAATCATATAACTAAAATTAAAATGTCAAAATGGCCCGGACTACATACTGTTGCAGTCTGCATGCTTTTTGGGATAATATTGGCCACAGCCTTTTATGGTATGGAAAGTTGTACATACGTTTTATACCATATTAAAATGTAATACTGGTATATACACAGAAGTACCCACTTTTGTACAGCCTTTGTTTTGTTTCTTAGTGGTCACATGACTTAAATACTTCAGTCTTCCTCCTTACAGATGGTGTCGTTTGAGCAGCCTTTAGGGTCGAGTGTGGAGGAGAGGCTTCATCAGGATGAAGCCAGAGTAAGTGTCTCAATTTCCCAGCACATCCCCAGACTACTTGAGCAGATCTTCTGGTGATTAATAAGTTGGGTAAAAACGAGGATAGCAGCCGATCACTCCTTGATTTCCCCACCGCTCATGGCTGTTTAAGTATGATGCATGCTGATTTAGGGAGATAATTAAAGCCTTTGTGCTAGAGGAGGTCAGCAGCAGCATTGTTGTTTTTATTTTAATTTTATGTTATGCTGCACTTAAGTCTTCCTCTTAGGTTTGGATGTAAATATGCATGACTTGCAACTGGGATTTTAGAGTGCTGTATTTATCCCAACACTCAGAATGTTGTTTTTTGTCCCATTTATTGTGATGAAAGAATGTGGCAGCTTTACATTCACAATCCAGTAGAAGCATTTTTTTTTTCTGTATCTGTATTTTCTCTTATAGAAATAATCTAAAGTATCTCTCTTTTCTTTCTCAGGTTCAGGAGCTGACAAAACAGTGGGCTAGTCGTTGGAAAGAAATCCATAATATTCTTAGGGTTGGTAACTTGCATACGCTTATGACTTAATACACATTTACATTTTCAAACATGAATTTCAGGAAATGGTGGTGAAATTTAATTGTCATATCCCAGTGAGTGTATTATCGGGGTCGGGGTTATCAGGATTGTTCACCCAAATTATTTATTATTGTAATTATTTTGATTTAAAAACGTCATTATTTACTCAACTTCCTGTATGCGGCATTTTTTGTAATGTGCATACACCATAAAAATGTAAAATATATACCTACAATCAAATATGTGTTATAATTTGATGTTACTCAGCTCTCACAGCTTGTTTGCTTCTTACTCAGAATCCCCTGTAGTTGCAAGAGCACAGCATCAATTCTACCTCTATATCTAATTTGTTCATCCACAGTGATCTGAGAAAGATTGCAGTGGATCCTGTCTGCTCTTCTCTGCACCCTTCTGTGTAAACTGTGGCAGTCAGTGAAGTAGTCTGCTTGTGAGGAGGAAAAACAATATCACTTTAGCTCTGTGCGTCACTCTAGCTCCATGTGCTGCTAAATAGAGAGGAAGACATTGCTGGTTAGTCACCTAAAAAAACTCCTACTCTGCCACACACATAGATTTCTATTTCCTGATAGCAGAGTTCTGATCTTATACCTTTGTCTTTTCAACTGTGCAGCGAATATGGGTCAAATAGTCTGTAATTCCTTGGTTTATTTGACATTTAAATATTCTGCTGCTGGTTTGAGCTTGTAACCCATTTAAGAGAGGTAGTTCTCCTACAGGGATATAGGCTTTCAGTCAGGAAAATGTCATCTCTAGTTCTTAGAACTCAGTCAGGGTAGATGTACTATTTAATATGATGTGAATGACAATATAGAAGTTTAGCCTATTTAATGTGTTGTATTGTGCAGTCGTATACATTGATGTCGTTCAGCTTCACCTTGAATGAAGTTTACCATGACTTAGGACCATAGTGTCTTATCTATCAAAAATGCCTTTATATATACTGTATATACAGTGGCAAGAATTATTTTGTGAACCTTTTCAAAGTATTTTGATTTCTGCATTGATTCCTCCATAAAAGCTGATATGATCTTTATTCAGCTCACAATTATAGCTAAACATAATCTGACTAAACTAATGACACTCAAACTTTTTATACTTTTATTTAATAAACTGAGTAATCATTCACAGTGCGGGCTGGAAAAGTAGATTCTCCTTTAGCATGCATGCATATAATATTACCATAAGCAGTAATTAAACCCTTTCACCTTTGTACACCTAAACAAATCATGTGCAACTGATCTGTTTTTTCCTCTTGTAAAATAGTGTTTTGATGATGATGTGATATTGTGGTTTGGGAAGGTTTGATGGTTCGATCCCCGTGAGAAGTTATTACCACCTTGCCCTTGAACAAAGCACTTAACCCCAGGTTGCTCCAGTGGGATTATCTTGTAAGAGATTCATGGCGCTGTATATGTCAAAAGTTGTGGAAACGCAACTGGCCCTGGTTGTGTGTAAATAAACAGTTTGATTCTTCTAAAAAATAACACGCTTAACAGCAGCTGATAGATTTCCCTCCGACAGGTGGCAGTGTTGCGCTTGAGAAGCGCAGTGATTTTGCAACGTTTTTGCCTTTGGCCGGTTGTGTTTGATGGTGCTCTGCGTAGCAGCCTGTGGTGTTGTAAATGGAGGTTTTCAGACTGTAGCTGGAGTCTGGGGTCAATTTCAGGCCACAAGCTGGAACTGTCAGAATGCCACAGCATAAGCTCATTGGTATGAGAGACTATTACCTCTGTCTTGCTCCTGCACGTAAATGTTTGTGAAAGCGGATAGGGAAATGGGGAAATAGTCCGTGATGAAGGAGGTGAGATATGCTTTCAGTTTTTCTCTCTTATTTATTATTTTTTTTTGCGTCACATCACCTCCCTCCCTGTCTCATTTACACACATACACACCCAAATCTATGAAGCGGAGAGCAAAACAGATGGCAGATGGTCACGCATACTCTCTGAGCTTTTAGCTGCTCATCTGCTCCAGTCCAGGCAGAAAGACATGAGCCACAAAGGGCCAAATAGCCCAGACCACTATTTAGCTATTACTCACTTCCTGCCATGCCAGCATGCCCAACTGCCTCTCTGACCATCCTGCTTTTATCCAATCGAATTTAGTGTGCACGTGTTGGGGGTGACAGAAAGTTGAGGAAATATCCAGGGACCAATTTGTCATCATCTTCTGTACATTTCTGCTCTGTGGGGATGAGCCGTTGATGCATCAGCTGAATTTAATTGCAGATAATTACTTCAAATAGCACTTCGCCTAGGCTGTTTTCTCAAAACCCCACCATAATGAGCGTCTTTGCCTCTCAACTGCTTATTCTTCGCCACCTTTTTCAAGTGCTTTGGCATCTTTTTTGATGGGAAAGTGTTGTAGTGAGAAAGAGACAGCCCACAAAGAGAAGAACAAAGGCACAAGTCTCAAAGCTCATTTTTATTTTGGTCTGCCTCTGAGGTTGACTGAGAAACCGAAGATTTAACAATGCAACGCTGTTTTGCGAACCCCAAAAGGCAGATGATGGTTGTTTTTATGGCTGTTATTTTTTCCTGGCAATGGCAAGCGATTGCATATTAAGCATCTGTTGTCTTGTGTGAATGTCGTATTATATTAGTGGCAGACAAAAAAAAACACAAGTAAATGAACAATACATAATATTAGAGTATCAAGATCAATTAAGATTCAAATTTTTGATAATACTTCAGGTTCCAATTCCACTATTAACTAGTTGCTTATTGTCATGCATATTACTGGGATATTGGCTGTTTATTGTTACTTATAAAGCACATATTAAAGCCTTAATTTTCATGACCATATTCTACATCCCTTAATCCTACACAATACCTAAACTTAACAACTACCTTACTAACTATTAATAAGCAGTAATTAGGAGTTTATTGAGGCAAAAGTCATAGTTAATAGTGAGTATTAGACCCTAAACTAAAGTGTGACAAATTGTATATTTATATTTGCATTTTTTTAAATTAAATGTGAGTAGCTCTTCTCCATTCAAAAATGAATTCAAGAAAAGTTGCTTAGGTGTTCTGATTGTTTTGAACATGTGGTCACTATTTTATTGAGACTCTGATATTCTGGTCCCTCCCTTTTTTAGGGCAAGTGTATACGATTTTTTTGACAACTAAGATTGTCACATGCCTCTCTCAAATAAAGTATTGTTGATGTCCTTAGCACAAGTAGGGCAGGACAAGCTACAGTAGTTGCCAAAGTTTTTTACTTTGGGGGGGGGGGGGGGGGGGGTTTGTACAAAACACATTTTATAGATGTATGTTTTTAAAGTATTATAAAATGTTGTCATATTACATGGCATTCATTTGAATCAAATTTGAATCAAACTTTTTGAATATGCAAGGTGAAAAGGTTGAACCAAAAGATGGCACTGTAGCACTTTCTTGTTCCTCCACATGGACTTGAAGCAATGAAATAAACAGAAGAAAGTCTACCCGTGGTTTATATTTAATTTTCAAGCTATTTAGATTACTATGTCATCCAGTCACCATAAAAACTGCTTTAATGATGTTGAAGTCAACATGTGGCAGAGTGAAGGGAGGGGGTTTGTGCAGCAGATGATTAAAATGGCTTCTCTTGGTAAAGAAATATTAACAGAGATTATGCATCCCGTGCTTTGCGGTTTCTCTTCCTCAATCACTCTAATGTCTGCACTGGCCACCCAGCGTGTGTATATGCACAGTTGGAACAATGGCCGTACATGATGGTTCTCATAGTGATAGACATGCAGATACGTCAATGTAATAAGGTTCCTTTCTGTGAACGAAATGCCTTTTGTGGATTTGTGGGTATTTTCATGTTATTAAGGGGATAGGGTGGCCACTGACTAAATATATTGTAGTATGCTAAAGTTTTATCTAAAAAAGAGGCTAAAACTAAGCTTAAATTAAACACAAATATTCAATTTAGGGGCTAACTGAAATGATGTACAGTTGATTTAAAAGGGACAGTTCACACAATATTAAAGTGTTTTTCCAAACCTGTATGTTTACAGAAGATCTTTTGAAGAACATTAGCGTCAAAACAACATTTAACCTCATTGACTATGGACAAAAAAAACAAAACAAAAAACACAGAGTGATTTTTCATAGTATGTTCTGTTTTGTTCCACAGAAGAAAAAAGTAACATTTACAGAATATTCATTGATGAACTGTCCCTTTAAGTTGATTGTGCCTCATTGGGGTCCAACTACAAAAAATACAGTTTACACCATATAACTAACTCTGTGTTGTATTTATAAAATGACTTTAATCTCCTAAAGCTCTCAGTCAATCAAATTGTTGTTCATGTTGATAGTGACCCTGACCAGGGAGGGCTAAGTAGAAAGGAAAGCTGGCGGTCTGTCTCTAGTGAGTGCAAGACCTCTGAACACATGCCAAAGGTTGATAAAGTGTTTCAGAGCATGTTGCCTTATAGTACATGACATCAAGAAAAAAGAAAAGCTGGCCGAATTGAGAACTCCTTTGCATCAGGGTTATTATAGTTATTAGAAATAAAACAATATATTAAAAACATTTTTGTTACTGAAGTAGCTGCAGTAAAATGTAAAAAAAAAACTGAAACCTATTTTACTTCAGCAGTAAGTAATCTTAAAGGGATAGTTCACCCAAAAATGAAAATTCTGTCAGTATTTACTCACCCTCATGTTGTTCCAACCTCATAAGACCTTCGTTCATCTTCGGAACACGAATTATGATATTTTTGATTAAATCTGAGAGCTGGATCACTCCTCCATAGGCTTCTTAAGGGATTGAAGCTTGCCAGCCCCTAAAAGTTATTAAAGATATACAGTGACTCAATCTTAAGTTTATCAAACGACGAGAATACTTTTTGTGCACAAAAAATAAATAACGACTTTATTTCAACTATTCGTTTCCTTCTCTGTAGGCCTCGAGTCAGTTCACTAGTGATATAGCGCAGTTCTTCTGTTGTTGTACGTCACACGCATCACACACATGACCAGCGTCGGCCAATAGTGAGCCTGCGTGTGACGTAGCTCTACGCTATCAGACTACGTTAACTGACTAGAGGCCCACAGTACGTTAACTGACTAGAGGCCCACAGAGAAGGAAATGAATAGTTGAAATAAAGTCGTTATTTTTGTTGTTTTTTGCACACAAAAAGTATTCTCGTCGCTTGATAAACTTAAGATTGAGCCACTGTAGTCGATTGGACTATTTTAACGATATCTTTAATAACTTTTCGGGGCTGGCTAGTTTCAATCCCTTAAGAAGCCTATGGAGGAGTGATCCAGCACTCAGATTTGATCAAAAATATCTTAATTCGTGTTCCGAAGATGAACGAAGATCTTACGGTGTTGGAACAACATGAGGGTGAGTAAATACTGACAGAATTTTCATTTTTGGGTGAACTATCCCTTTAACTTGATGTACTAAAACTGAAAAAAAGCTAATAAATGACAAAAACATTCAACAAAATTACTATAACTTCAACAAAAATAAAAATTGATTTAAAAAAAAATTGTATCTCAATACTAGATCAAATCAGGGGTATATAACAAGTTAATTCAAGAAGCCCAGACCATTGAGGCTCATTGCGAGACAATGCTACGGTCCTTAATTAAGAGATTTTGATTAGTCACATATGGCGGGATTAATCTCAGAGCATCCAGTGATCTAATTAATATGGCCATGTTGTAATTCTTTTCTTCGCTGTTCGGTTGGGGTTCCAGTTGCTAGCTTGCTAACAGCACATGGTGTGGTCTCAGTGGGTGTGATGAACGGAATGAACAGAATGCTAACAGACATTCAAACAAAGTGATGTGTGTCCACAAGATGGATACTTGTCTCTATGTAACAAACGAACAGCAAGGACACAAGATGTGCAAGCAGCCTGGACCTCTGAATGTGTTTAATGAACTGGCTAAAGCTATTCCACTTGTCTTTTGATGAGCGTAATTGCTTTTTGAAGACATTTGATGAATAAAAAGGCATCACATTTCAAAGATATCTTTTTGATCAAACTTTTATCCCTTCGAAATGAACCATTAAGAGTTATTTGAGAATAAAAGGCCAGCTGTTAAAATCCCTTACTTAGCCAGACGTGAGACTTTTTTCAGAAAGGTCACTACTAAGAATAGTTTTACATCAGCTTATATGTTGCAGCTTGGACAGAGAGCAGATGTATACGTTGATCTATCAGTATAGATAGACTATCTATTCAGATTTTATATATGGTAATAGATGGTAGTTTTATTTTAACTCATAAAATCTCTTTTCTGACTCCTATTTCAGTGTTCACTCTCTTTCAGCAAGCTCAGGGTTAACTCAGTTGATGTGAGTTGATTCGCTGCTTCGCAGGAGTAAATTGATGCTTTTAGAAAGTGACGGCAATTCTCTGGCTCTGGAACGTAAACAGAATCTTAATTCGCTTTTTGAAGCAGATTTGGAATGCAAAGTTATGCAGCTGCGCCATTGTAGATTGGTTACAGGGGTGGGTGGGGAGTGGACAGCGGTTAATAAGGAGATGTGGTTGAATAGTGGACTTTCAGAGAGAAAGAAAGTAAGTGTGAGGGGAATTTTCTTCTGTCCAGTGGCTGTCCCAGTCTTCGGCAGCTGGCGAGGTGATGTGCCCTCGTTCCATTTGTTAATTTAGGAGTGCTCATACAGAACTGAAGGGAATAGGAGGATTGATGACAGATATAGCAGCCTAACCGGAGTAGTTTATCTTCCAGTCGATTGTGCCATTTGTTTTCATTTCGAAAAAAAAAGATGCATCAAGTCCCTGGAGCCATACACACACACACACACACACACACACACACACACACACACACACACACACACAATAACACAAACACTTATTCTCATCTTGAGGTTCTGAAAGTGTATTTATTTATATATTAACTTAAATGTCTTTCTGTACTCCTCCCACCCTTCCTATTTCTCTGAATTAATTTTTTCTTCCTCTTGCTTCTTTATCACTTTCAGTGTTTATTAAAATCCACCCTTTAATTATCCATAACAACCGTTTAATTGCAGTGTTGTGATGATTGCAACACATTCTTTTTTTTCAGCCTTGGATAGGTGTGAAATACCTTCAGATAATAAAATGGGATGGACAGGAACAACAAATGGCAGTAATTAAGCGTTCCTTTAATGAGTTCTGCAAATGTCCACCTGATAAAGTGAATATATAATGTAGTGTTTCTTCAGTGGATGTCACTTCAATCTGAGAACCATATCAAGCTGTGAAAAGAAAAAGGAACATAAGCTTTCATTGTTAAATCCGCAGTTGGCCAACATGGACCTCAGTACATATTAGCATCTCGGTCTATGTGAAGGCAGCATAAGTGTCAATATGAATATTGCTCATATTCAGAGTCAGGGATTTGAACAGACTGATAATGCTGAGTATTAAACTTCAGCTCATAACCTGTCTCGTTTGTGATGCATACATAAATGATACCACAGATCATGTGGCTTGTTGAACAGAGTTGTGCCGTTACTTTTCTAAGCGAACAGATTATAAAACAGGTGGGAAAATCTCAGATTTGAAGAAGGGATTTATTTAGGGACCACAATATCAAAAAGATTTGTGAAAAGACTCTGCTACTATCTAAATTACACCCAGAACATCAATCGCAACAACCTAGCTACCTGCTAAAACTTATTTCGTAGCAACTGCATGGTAATGCACCTCAGTATCCTGGCATCATGACAGCAAGTTTTGCATGGGTTAACATTATTCATGCAAGTTATTCATTGTTATTGTCCTTGTGTGTAGACCTTATACACCAGAGAAACAAGTGTGCAGCCAGATTTAGAATTTTGTGTTTAAATGTCTGTTTTTGCGGTAGCTCAGTATTTTTCTATGACATCGCTGTCGAAGAGTAATTAGCTGGTGAAGTGGATTTACTTATTGTAGTTGACAAAAGTTATCATGGGCAGTGTAATGTTTGAAGCGGATCTCATAATAATTTCAGTAGACTGTAGTTGTCACGATACTGGAATTTTTAGCTTCGATACCATACCTTGAAAAATATCGATATTCGATACCATTTTCGATACCACATGGAAAACTGCCATATATACTGCGATACAGATAATACGTTATCTCATAATTTTTTGATAATTTATCATTTAACTTTAAATCATTTTGTTGTAACAGCTTACACAGTATAGGGAAGCTTTATTTGAATCGTTGAACTACATATACAAAAAAAGACAAGTAAACAGTTCGTAATAAAATAAGAACAAATAAACAACAGGGTCTAAACAACAGAAATGAAAAGAAATCAAATGTAAAATAATACTGGATAGTTTTCATTGTAAAAAATGCTTACAATTAAAGTTATAAATGTATACAGTGAAAAGCAGTGAGTGCCTTTCTCTTTGACTTTTGTTCTCTGATGACAGACAGCGGCAGGTTTATTAGGCTGCTGTCACTTTGAGAGCTTATGCACGGATCCAATATACTGTTACACAACATGCATTTTCTCTTAACTTTAACCGTTTCAGATATTTTAGTATTGATACATAGCGAAATATCTATATATTTGACAACACTATAGACTGGGAAGATTTTGAAAAAAAGAGCGGTTCATTCATAAATCCGTAAGATCTTACCTTCATGTTGTGGAAATACAAACCGGAAGACAGAACACAATGAGCACAGTGCTGAAAAGGGGAGGGGCTACATTTAAGATCTATAGTGCCCTATATCATTTTACCAAAACATACCACCTCCTGCTTTTTTCTGCTCTCTCTCTCTCTCTCTCTCTCTCTCTCTCTCTCTCTCTCTCTCTCTCTCTCTCTCTCTCTGTCTGTTGTTTTTATAGTCGGTGCACCATTTTGCAGTTCTTATCCTCTCTTGATCTCTCAACCCATATATTTTAAGAGCTTTTTAATCTTCACCCAGTGCATCTGCCTTGTTTTCAGACCACATTGCCTCAAATTGAAGTCTTGGGCACCAAAACCACCTTTAATTTGCCAAGAGAGTGAAATAAATTAGCGGTTTTATGATCTCAGCCAGATCTCATTTGCTGCAGAAGTTTAGAGCGCATGTAATTTTACAACCAACACACACACCATGTTTTAAAAAGTTCTCGGGGGCAGAAGGTACCTTGCTCCAAGGCGCTCTCTCTCTCTCTCTCTCTCTCTCTCTCTCTCTCTCTCTCTCTCTCTCTCTCTCTCTCTCTCTCTCAATCTAATGAACTCTCTTTCTCTCTGTCTCTCTCTCTCTCTGTCTCTCTCTCTCTCTCTCTCTCTCTCTCTCTCTCTCTCTCTTTGTCTCTCTCTCTCTCAATCTAATGAAGTCTTGGAAGAATTCGTTTAATTAAGTGTGGAGAGAAGACCCTCCACACAATCGATGCTTCTCCTTCTTCGTTAGGAGAAAAGGATTTCGCTCCATTCGCTGCTGTCAATGAGGTGGAAATAGACGCATTGCTCTCTAGCCTGAAGAGGCAGAGAATGAGAGGAATGGAAGATGAGGGGGAAGAAGGCCACATTTGTTAAAAAATAAAAACACGGTGCTGGTAAGGTTATTGTCATGCGGGGTGGTTTTATAAATGCAAGAAGAAGAAGAAGAAGATGAATACAATAAGGTAATATTTAATAAATCCAACGGGTAATTCGAACAGGAACAGGGCAACATACAACACTTCCACAATAGATGACACCTGACACTGAACTGAAACAGAACTGAACATATATACAGGTGATAATTATGGTGATTGATTGAGTGCACAGCTGAACATAATTAGTGTCCATGAAAACAAATGAGTGACGAAGGCAGAGGATGACGAGTCCAAACTAACGTTATTGTGACAGTTATTTGATCGTTTCAAGGTGTCTATTAGGAACAATTCACCCAAAAATTTGAGAGATTTTGATCACGCAATGTTTTTGAGAGAAATGGATCAAATTTTAAGTCATTAATCTTATTAATTATCTGCCCTTACTCATTCATGAGAGGAGTTGGAAAGTCAAATTTGTGAACAAATCATTCTTTTGATTCTTTCACAAATTGTATTAATCAGAATGGGAATTTAAAAGGATAGTTCACCCAAAAATGAAAATTCTGTCAGTAATTACTCACCCTCATGTTGTTCCAACCCCTGAAGACCTTCGTTCATCTTCGGAACACGAATTAAGATATTTTTTGATGAAATCTGAGAGCTGGATCACTGCTCCATACTAGTCCAGGGATACTAGGGATTGAAACTTGCCGGCCTCGAAAAGTTATTAAAGACATCGTTAAAATAGTCCAATTGACTACAGTGGCTCAATATTAAGTTTATCGGTAACACTTTACAATAAGGTTCATTAGTTAATGCATTAACTAACATTAACTAACCATGAGCAATACATTTGTTACTGTATTTGTTCATCTTTGTTAACGTTAGTTAATAGAAATAGAGCTATTCATTGTTTGTTCATGTTAGTTCACAGAGCATGAACTAATGTTAACAAGATTTTAATAAAGTATTAGTAAATGTTGAAATTAACATGAACAAAGCTTAATAAATGCTGTATAAGTGTAGTTCATTATTAGTTCATGTTAACTAATGTAGTTAACTAATGTTAACTAACGAACCTTATTGTAAAGTGTTACCAGTTTATCAAGCGACGAGAACACTTTTTGTGCGCAAAAACAAACTATTCATTTTCTTCTCTTTGGGCATCTAGTCAGTTAAACTAGTGTGATTGCGTAGTGCTACGTCACACGTAGGCTCACTATTGGCCGACGCTGGTCATGTGTGTGATGCATGTGACGTACAACAACAGATCATACGCTGTTAAACTAGTAACCTGACTCGAGGCCCAGAGAGAAGGAAATGAATAGTTGAAATAAAGTCATTATTTTTGTTTTGTTTTTGCGCACAAAAAGTGTTCTCGTCGTTTGATAAACTTAAGATTGAGCCACTGTAGTCACTTGGACTATTTTAACAATGTCTTTAATAACTTTTCGAGGCCGGCAAGTTCAATCCCTCAAGAAGCCTATGGACTAGTATGGAGGAGTGATCCAGCTCTCAGATTTCATCAAAAATATCTTAATTCGTGTTCCGAAGATGAACGAAGGTCTTACGGGGTTGGAACAACATGAGGGTGAGTAAATACACACACACAGGGAGAAGTTTAAAAGCAGTTACTTTTGTGCAATACAGAGTTTCTCAGAGAATGAAAGACATTTGAGTCCTCAGGTCAGTGAGCACAGTGAACCAAAGCACATTAACTTTCATTCTGAAGAGAGAACCTTTGGTGCTCCAGTCTCCAAATCTCTGAATTAATACCAACACTCTGCCCAAGTCCATGACTCCTTTCAAGACGTCCTCTGGCCCTCTCCTATTTTAAATGCGTCCTCACGGACAGATTGGTATGCAAGGGTTTTTCTTTTTGTTGTGCTGCTTCAGTATGCGCAGGGCATCCGAAGGTCTTTTCTCATTGTTCAGTCAGGTGGATTGTTGTCATTATTTATTTTCTCATATTGGAAACAGACGCGTGTTCTCTGGTGAAAGCACACATTATTCAAAGCAGAGTACTTATTTGATGAGGCATGACACTTTCTTCCATTTTAGTGATATTTGCATACGATGTGGATAGCATAGAAATGTTTCAAAGTAAGATAGACCGTGAGAAAATATAGGAATACACAAAATAATTTTTTGAGGTTATACTAACCCTAACTTGAAGTGTATACATTCCTAAAATACATGAATCGCGTCCAACCAATTACCACCCTTTTCCTGAAAAGCTGAATTGTTTGGTATCCCTGCAGAAAAAAAAACAGCATATGATTGTCACGGTACGGTTACCAAAAGTGAAGGAGAGGACTCAAGTGCAGCATAAGGGGTATATTTATTAACAAAACACAAAACAAAAACCCACGAGCGGGAAAACATAAAAGATAAAGCATAAAACAGAACCAAACTAGAAAACCAACCTGACAAGGAACAACATGAGCATGACAAGGAAAACCGGGGAAACATAAAGCAAAGATCCGACAAAGACTGCATACAAGGGGAGACTTATAAAGGGAACAAATCAAGAGGGAAACAGGTGGTTGAACTCAAACAATAATCAGGTAACGAGGGGGAGGGATCAGACAATGACATGAGCACATGGCCCAACATAACAAACACCCAAGTGTCACACAGGACAGGACAGACACGTGACACTACCCCCTCCCTACGGAGCGGCTACCAGACGCTCCATCCGGTGGCACGGGAGGGACACACCAGGGGGGCACGGGAGAGACAGGAACATAGGGCGGCCAGGGCGGTGAAGAGCCCTCGGGCGGCCAGGGCGGTGAAGAGCCCTCGGGCGGCCAGGGCGGTGAAGAGCCCTCGGGCGGCCAGGGCGGTGAAGAGCCCTCGGGCGGCCAGGGCGGTAAAGAGCCCTCGGGCGGCCAGGGCGGTGAAGAGCCCTCGGGCGGCCAGGGCGGAGACGGCCCATCGGGCGGCCAGGGCGGTGGAACAGCAGCAACCACCGGCTCAGGAACTGCAGCAGGCACCGGCTCAGGAACTGCAGCAGGCACCGGCTCGGGAACTGCAGCAGGCACCGGCTCGGGAACTGCAGCAGGCACCGGCTCGGGAACTGCAGCAGGCACCGGCTCGGGAACTGCAGCAGGCACCGGCTCGGGAACTGCAGCAGGCACCGGCTCGGGAACTGCAGCAGGCACCGGCTCGGGAACTGCAGCAGGCACCGGCTCGGGAACTGCAGCAGGCACCGGCTCGGGAACTGCAGCAGGCACCGGCTCGGGAACTGCAGCAGGCACCGGCTCGGGAACTGCAGCAGGCACCGGCTCGGGAACTGCAGCAGACACCGGCTCGGGAACAGACACCGGCTCGGGAACAGACACCGGCTCGGGAACAGACACCGGCTCGGGAACAGACACCGGCTCGGGAACAGACACCGGCTCGGGAACAGACACCGGCTCGGGAACAGACACCGGCTCGGGAACAGACACCGGCTCGGGAACAGACACCGGCTCGGGAACAGACACCGGCTCGGGAACAGACACCGGCTCGGGAACAGACACCGGCTCGGGAACAGACACCGGCTCGGGAACAGACACCGGCTCGGGAACAGACACCGGCTCGGGAACAGACACCGGCTCGGGAACAGACACCGGCTCGGGAACAGACACCGGCTCGGGAACAGACACCGGCTCGGGAACAGACACCGGCTCGGGAACAGACACCGGCTCGGGAACAGACACTAGAACAAACACAGTCGCAAAGACAGACACAAACACAGACACAAAAACTGGGTCAGGCTCAGGAACAGGCACTGGCTCTGCCTCCGGCTCTGGAACGAGCACCGGCTCCGCCTCCGGCTCAGGAACGGGCACCGGCTCAGGAACGGGCACCGGCTCCGGCTCAGGAACGGGCACTGACCGTTCCACTGGCTCAGCCTCCGGCTCGGAAACGGGCACTGGCTTAGCCTCCGGGTCAGAACCCGCAGACACTGGCTCTGCCTCCGGCTCAGGAACGGCTGAGACTGGCATATCCAATATCCGAGCCAGACGCTCCAGGTAGTCCCCGTTCAGGAAGGCAGAGGAAACAGGGACAGTCTCTCGCTGTGCAGACGGGACGGGGACAGTCTCTAGCTGGGCAGACGGGACGGGAACAGTCTCTCGCTGGGCAGACGGGACGGGAACAGTCTCTCGCTGGGCAGACGGGACGTGAACAGTCTCTCGCTGGGCAGACGGGACGGGAACAGTCTCTCGCTGGGCAGACGAGACGTGAACAGTCTCTCGCTGGGCAGACGGGACGTGAACGGTCTCTCGCTGGGCAGACGGGACGTGAACAGTCTCTCGCTGGGCAGACGGAACGGGAACAGTCACTCGCTGGGCAGACGGGACGTGAACAGTCTCTCGCTGGGCAGACAGGCCTTTCCTCCTTCTCCGTCCGCGACGGCGAGAAGCAGGTCTCGAATTGTCCCCATGGACCGATGAAAATTTGGTTGAGCAAAACGTAGCGATGAAGTAGTCCGGGCAATCCAAATACTCGTCATCCATGTGATGATCAACCAGATTCGCCCAGTAAGACTCCTCGTCCTCCATGCTGCTGAGTCCCTTAGTGGTCGGATCTTTCTGTCACGGTACGGTTACCAAAAGTGAAGGAGAGGACTCAAGTGCAGCATAAGGGGTATATTTATTAACAAAACACAAAACAAAAACCCACGAGCGGGAAAACATAAAAGATAAAGCATAAAACAGAACCAAACTAGAAAACCAACCTGACAAGGAACAACATGAGCATGACAAGGAAAACCGGGGAAACATAAAGCAAAGATCCGACAAAGACTGCATACAAGGGGAGACTTATAAAGGGAACAAATCAAGAGGGAAACAGGTGGTTGAACTCAAACAATAATCAGGTAACGAGGGGGAGGGATCAGACAATGACATGAGCACATGGCCCAACATAACAAACACCCAAGTGTCACACAGGACAGGACAGACACGTGACAATGATGTTCTTGGATGCTGACATGCTGGTCACAAGGTTACTTAACTATAGCCTAACCAGCAAGACTTCCTAGTGGACTGATTTTACCCAGTTACTGACTTCAACCAACTAGACCCGAACCAAACTAACACTAACCAGAAAAAAAAAAAAAAAAAAAAAAACAGCCTTGAAATTCATACTGCTCTAAGATGTTTTTTTTTTGCAAGGATTTTCACGAATGTAGTAGGTCTAGGATTTGCATCCTGAAAATGAACATGCTAAATCCTGTATGCCGAATTTATTTAATATGTGCCTCGCCAATGTGATAATCGCTCCCTTGGAACCAACATTCTCAAAGTAGCAGATGCATTAATCTTTATACACTATCTCCGTGCAGCATCACGGATGTCACTTGGCCTTTGAAGAATATGTGTGCTTTGATGGCACTCATGAACATGGAAGTGCCTCCCATCTCTGTGGAGAATGAAATAAGAGGAGTAGCATGGACACGTGCTACCATATTAAAGAAAAAAAAAGACGCCCCGCACAGCAGAATAATTTTTCTGCTTCTTATTACCGTTCTGTGAAGGGCTGTTCAAATGCCATTAAATACATATTTACATGTGTCCCCCTCTCTCCAATCCAACTCCAATGGATTTTCCCTGTAAATATTGATTTAACTGTGACTTTTAAACTTTATGATAGGGAATGTTGGTGTTGGACTGTAATGATTTTTAATTAAAACATCAACGCTGTGTTATATCACAGTATTAATCATAAGCCATACATAGAATAGTGACAATTTCAAAAATTTTCACATGGATCTATGAATTCCTTGTCTTTAGCGGGCAAGGCCTGCATTCAAAACATATTTTGTAGCCAGATATGTCAAAAAGATGGTCTTTTATTTATTCTGTATAGCATTATTTTTAATCTAATATGCAGTTTTATATAAGCTTACTGGATTGTTTTTGCTAAGGATGCACCCCCAAAGTCTTTATACATTAGTAGTCACACCTCAAATACCAAGTATCTTTTAGTAGTCTTTTTCTGAACACGTAATGTATTGGTTGTTGTAATGTGTCCTTGTTTTAACAGGGTTCAACAACACATCTCTGAGATGGGGTTTGGTTGAATTTCCTTTTACAAACTTGGAGAGTTTGAGACGGACCCATAGTGATCTAAAAGATTTATGGTGTTTTCTTCTTATTTTCACATCGCTCCCTCTCTCCCAGCATCCCCATTCCCCCAACCTTTCGACATATAGCCAAAGCCAGATATTATTCTGCTTGGCCTTGGGGCATGAAGACAAAGTCATAAACAACACACACACTGTTTCCTCTGCTCGGATGCTTTACAATTAAATGTCTGTCATTTCAGTTTTATGCATTGGTCCCGCTTCTTTAAACATATTTTAGCGTTTTTGTTTTTTTTCTGATGGTTTAGCTCATCATCTTTCTTGCCAACCCCCATCTCATCTCATCTTGTCTTTTTCTCTCTGTTTTCTTTTATGATTCTTATCTAGGAAGATACAGTAGCTCTCAGAAAAGAGGGTATTGGTGTAGTTCTTGATTCCCAAATGCCCTATTTAATCTGCATTGATGAAGATCTACTCAGCACAGGAGTTGTTCTCTATCATTTAAAGGTAGGCAGCACCTCTTCATAACGTAGGGCCAACATGTACAGTTGAACTCATCTCCCATTGACGTGATGTTGCTTGTCAGTTTTGCCCAAGTGACTTTTTTTTTGTTGTCAAAAACTAGAGTATTGATTGAATCGATATTTGCTGTTATGGGGTTTCTAAACATCCCCTGTTCTGCGGTTTAGGAAGGTAAAACTTCAGCTGGGACTGGTGGAACCGAGCCAGAGCAGGATATAGGTTTGTATTCTGTCCACAACGATTTTGTTCCTGACAGGAAGCTGTCGGCAATGTCAGACCCTTTTTCATTGTGAGCTTTCTCTGTTTTGCAGTTCTCCACGGTGAAGCTCTTCAGAGGGAACACTGTGTGTTTGAGAACCAGAGAGGAGCGGTCACACTCGTGCCGTTACCAGGAGCCAGATGTGCAATCAATGGGGTGGAGGTGACCCAGCCATACCTTCTGACCCAGGGTAATAAACTGTTAAGTCTCATTTTTGTAGGATCTGTGACAAAACATAGCAGTTCATTATTATTTTTAAAATGCTTTACTTTTTACTAGTTAAAAGGGTGTTGTGAGGCATAATATTATCGTTCAGTATTATCAATATTAGCGACTTTTTTGTTGTTGTTTGTTTTGAAAGAAGTCTCTTATGCTCACAAAGATTTATTTGAACAAAATATATCGTAAAACTGTAATATTGTGTAATATTTTTTTCTACAATTTTAAATAACCATTTTTTATGGTGGGGGGGGGGGTTATATTTAAAAAAGTAATTTATTCCTATGGTGCAAAGCTGAATTTTCAGCAGTCATTACTCCAGTCTTTAGAGTCACATGATCCTTCAGACATAATTTTTAATATGCTGATTTGTTACTCAATAAACATTTCTTAGTCAAGTCACCTTTATTTATATACAATACAAATTGTTGCAAAGCAGCTTTTCAGTTATAACAGGAAAATTATGCATTCCGCTGTTGTTCAGCTGAAGTCAGTTCAGTGTTGATTCAGTTCCTTTGTAAAGATCATCAATTATTAAATTAGTTAATTTCATATATAAAGCAGTTCTGCAAAAAATGATGTCTTCGTCCAGCTCAGTCCAGTTCTCATACAACAGCATCAGTTCAGTCAGATCAATAATATTGTTGAATATTAAGCGTCCCCAACTAAGTAAGCCAGAGGCGACACCAGCAACTGTTATTATTATCAATGTTCGAAACAGTTGTGCTGCTTAATATTTTGTGGAAACCATGATAAAAAAAAATCAAGATTCTTTGATGAATAGAAAGATTAAAAAACAGCATTTATTTGATATATTAAAAAAATTAAAAGTAACAATGTACATAACAGAATGAGTTTTTACTGTCACTTATGATCATTTTAATGCATTCTTGTTGAATTTTTTTATATAACAATAAGTGCTTCTGCCAAGTTATACAGTAATATACCCTGGCTGTAGGCTGTTTATGTACACCATGCGAGTCAAAGACACAACACAGTGGCTTATTAATATAAAATCCAGTTCATGCAGTATATGGGTACAGATTTGTCTATTAGCTATTCACAGCCGCTTTGAATTGGAGTCATCCAATCAGATTTGTTTTCATACCTTAACTGTACAAGCAAACAAATTTTGAAACAAATATAGAAAATATGAATCGTGTCAAACTCTGGTTTTAACTGGAATTCAAAGAAGCTCTTTGAGTGTGTCTGCGTGTTGCCACTTCAGATCTCCTCTCTACATTCCTAGGCCCGTGGAGTGCAACAGTTCCGCCCTACTGCTTCTATCCTTGTACATGTCCACCAGCATGACTCTCATCACAGAGTGAGACTCGTTGCACTTCCAGAACAGCCTAATATGACTGAGGTTAAGACTCTGGCGGACAAAGCACCCGACCCGCAGTTAATTGGCTGATGAAACAGATAGAGTGCAGAGGGGTTTTGAAGTGCATGTGTGGGATTAACCTTTCAAAGAGGGTAAAACCTCCAGAATTCAGACAAAACAGGCTAGATCTATTCTGGGTGTAAGATTTAAAAAAAAAAAAAAAAGAGAGAGAGAGATAGAGAAGCCAACTAAAAAGGAGGAGACCCACAAGAGAGTGGGAGAACCATGCTAGTCTCCTTTTCACAAATTTCAATTTGCCAATGTTCCCCTCTTTAGACACGGTGGCATCTGAAGCCATTTCCTTTGAACAAATGATAGTAATTTCCACAGCAACCATGGCCCAAATCCATCTGATGCAGGCCTTTCAAGGGCTTTGTCACCCCTTGGATGTCATTAATAGAGGCAAGATTAGTTGTTTACTCCAGAAAAAGGGAGGAGAGAAATGGGCATCTGCTCGGAAACCCATCGTTCTCACAATCCCCAGAGAAAGTTGTGTTTCAGTAACGTTATGCATAAAGTGTTTACTAGAAAAGGAAAGAGACAGGTTGGCCACATGTTCAGGATTGTCTATTTTCCCGTCTATCTATCATCATTTGTTTTTGCCAGATTGCCTATATTTAGTTTTTATTGTAAATGTATATAGTTATTTACCATATAAGAGTGAAATAGTATTGTTGGGTAAATTGTGTCGGAATATTGTTCAACAGATATTGCTTATTGCTGCATTTTTCGACATTAATGTTTATATTTCTGTTTGTCAGGTGTGAACATACAACTTGGAAAGGCCACCATGTTCCATTTCAACCATCCTCAAGAAGCAGCCCAACTCCGGGAGAAACGCAAGGTGGGGGGGGGGGGGGAATCATTCTCTTTTGAAGCTATTTGTGAAAAATGATGTATTAAAACGCTGCTGGATAGAGGGTGAGCACAATTACCAACTTATGTTAAAAATTGCAAGTCATCAGAAACTGCTCTCAGTTGTAATTGCTATGCCAGTTGGCTGTGTGCTTCTCCATGCAAGGTAGAACAGGAGCTTTCTTCTTCAAAGAGGCACATACACACTTCCCTCAAGCTAAAATTATGAATCCCTCTTGGTATGTTTGCAAAGTACCAGTTCTCTTTTTTTCTTTTTATCTTTTACACCTTTTTCCTTCATTTCCTCAGAGAGGTAAAGTAATTGTGCACCTCAGTGTCTTCTGATAAGGGCGGAACATGTCTCTGTCGTTGGTTTGCGAGTATGCACCTTCCCTTCCTCTGTCTTACTTTCTCCTCAGCCTCTGACATTCTCTCTAACTTTCTCTCCCTCTCTCTGTCTTTCACTGCTGTGACAGGTAATTAAATATTTCCTGACTGTTAAGTCTCTCATTGTAAAGTTAGACAGCAGCTGTTTCCTCTTCTGTGCACGGAGATTACAGCGCCTTCTCTCTGCGTGAACTATTCTGACGCTCACAAACAACTGTTAGCTTGCCTCACAGAGCTCTCAGCGGCACCATTCAGTCTTTTTTGTTGTGCGAAACTCAGTTTTTACTCAAACTGCTCATTTCCATATTTCACAATGGCACATAATAGTTTGAAGATTGCTTGCATAAACTAAATTCATCTGAGTGTTGTTTCCATTGATATTTTGTGCCCAGATGAATCTTATGACTTAAATTTTATGATAAGATGATGTAAAACTTACTATTTTTATCAATTTGGAATGGTTATTTATCAGTGTATAAGTTTTTCTCGATTTTAGAGGAAATACCACCTTACATGTCCAATATTCTGATCAGAGAGTGATATTTAGTGATATATTTAAGACAATTTATTTTAAATGCAGCTTACTATATATATATATATATATATATATATATATATATATATATATATATATATATATATATATATATATATATATACAGGTCCTTCTCAAAAAATTAGCATATTGTGATAAAGTTCATTATTTTCCATAATGTAATGATAAAAATTTTACTTTCATATATTTTAGATTCATTGCACACCAACTGAAATATTTCAGGTCTTTTATTGTTTAATACTGATGATTTTGGCATACAGCTCATGAAAACCCAAAATTCCTATCTCAAAAAATTAGCATATCATGAAAAGGGTCTCTAAAAGAGCTATTAACCTAATCATCTGAATCAACTAATTAACTCTAAACACCTGCAAAAGATTCCTGAGGCTTTTAAAAACTCCCAGCCTGTTTCATTACTCAAAACCGCAATCATGGGTAAGACTGCCGACCTGACTGCTGTCCAGAAGGCCATCATTGACATCCTCAAGCAAGAGGGTAAGACACAGAAAGAAATTGCGGCGTGGCATGGAGGCAATCAGCCTGTGGCACTGCTGAGGTGTTATGGAGGCCCAGGATGCTTCGATAGCGGCCTTAAGCTCATCCAGAGTGTTGAGTCTTGCGTCTCTCTACTTTCTCTTCACAATATCCCACAGATTTTCTATGGGGTTCAGGTCAGGAGAGTTGGCAGGCCAATTGAGCACAGTAATACCATGGTCAGTAAACCATTTACCAGTGGTTTTGGCACTGTGAGCAGGTGCCAGGTCGTGCTGAAAAATGAAATCTTCATCTCCATAAAGATTTTCAGCAGATGGAAGCATGAAGTGCCCCAAAATCTCCTGATAGCTAACTGCATTGACCCTGCCCTTGATAAAACACAGTGGACCAACACCAGCAGCTGACATGGCACCCCAGACCATCACTGACTGTGGATACTCCAGTGCTGCTTCTCTGTAGCCCAGGTCAGGCGCTTCTGCCACTGTTTCTGGTTCAAAAGTGTCTTGACCTGGGGAATGCGGCACCTGTAGCCCATTTCCTGCACACGCCTGTGCACGGTGGCTCTGGATGTTTCTACTCCAGACTCAGTCCACTGCTTCCGCAAGTCCCCCAAGGTCTGGAATCGGTCCTTCTCCACAATCTTCCTCAGGGTCCGGTCACCTCTTCTCGTTGTGCAGCGTTTTTTGCTACACTTTTTCCTTCCCACAGACTTCCCACTGAGGTGCCTTGATACAACACTCTGGGAACAGCCTATTTGTTCAGAAATTTCTTTCTGTCTTACCCTCTTGCTTGAGGCTGTCAATGATGGCCTTCTGGACAGCAGTCAGGTCGGCAGTCTTACCCATGATTGCGGTTTTGAGTAATGAAACAGGCTGGGAGTTTTTAAAAGCCTCAGGAATCTTTTGCAGGTGTTTAGAGTTAATTAGTTGATTCAGATGATTAGGTTAATTGCTCGTTTAGAGAATCTTTTCATGATATGCTAATTTTTTGAGATTTGAGATTTTGAGAATTTTGGGTTTTCATGAGCTGTATGCCAAAATCATCAGTATTAAAACAATAAAAGGCCTGAAATATTTCAGTTGGTGTGCAATGAATCTAAAATATATGAAAGCTTAATTTTTTTCATTACATTATGGAAAATAATGAACTTTATCTCAATATGCTAATTTTTTGAGAAGGACCTGTATATATTTATATGTGTGTGTGTGTGTATATTTAATCTTTTGCACAATTAATTTACATAAGGTGTTTCTTAGATATATTAAGCAGATTCAGATGTCTAAACTTAATCATCCGTCATTTCTGAACCAATATGGCTTTATTTCTTCAGTAGAACCCAAAAGTAGTTTATTTGTAGCATGCTTCAGATGCTCTTATACACACAGTGAAGGTGAACCATAACCACAGAATGATTTTCAAGTAAAGATTTTAGTGAATGTCTTCATGCATGGCTTCTGTTTTGCCCCGGGCACCTTCCATTTTCAATGTATGGAAAAGAGCAGCTCAGTCATTCTGCTAAACATCTCCTTTTGTGTTCTATGGCAGAAAGTAAGTCATACGGGTTTGGAACAACATGACGGTGAATAACTGATGACAAAAAAATGTATTTTTGTGTGATCTATCTCTTTAAACTTTCATTAGAACTAAGACAGGTTGCTATAAATGGTGTTTTATTTCCATGCTCATTGAGGCACATTGCAATCATGTTTACTAGTCTCCTTGCATTCTACTCTCTCATTTCGATCTGAATGATGGTGATTTGTAGTGTTTTCTAATAGCATGTTTGCTTTAATTAGTGAGCTGTAATTGCTGTGTGTTAGAAACAGCTGTCTTTCAGTTGTGAGAGTTTTTACCACAGTGCTGTGTGTCTATGGATGCTCAACCATCCATTTGTGTGTGTGTGTGTTCTCCCCAGTCTGGGCTCTTCGTGTCGAGTGACTCCACTGCGTTCTCCGTGGACACTTTCAGTCATTTCAGGTGAGTACACCTGCTGTGAGACAGACTGTGCTGTATCCCCATCCATCCTCTGATTCATTATGTTATATAACGTTTAGTCAGCACTTTAGCTTTATCTTCTTCCACAAGATATTTCGCACACCACTTATCCTGGAAAAATTAACTTTTATTGCTTCACTTATTACTTTTTATATACCTAAACTTGGACTAGATGGATATAAATTGTCATATTTAGGATACTTACTTTCTTCTAGGATGAGATTAGAGACCTGTTCACATCTAACAACATGGAAGTATAAAATATTAAAAAAATAATTGCAACTTCACATGGAGTTTGATGCTAAATTTTGTCATTCTCTGAAGATGTGAATTGTTCATCATTCAACCAAAATAATTGACCTAGCCTCTGATGGGAAGAAAATAGTTTTGTTCAAGTTTTTCAGTCAATGTTTGTCCTGGGACTGTACATTTAAGTGACAGTTCAGGTTTTTGTGAAAAAACAAACACACTTAAAAGTAAACACTTTTGTCACTCTTTTTAGTTTAAACTGATCTGTTCTATATCCCTAGCTTACATTTTCAGTTCTGTTTTCAGGTTTGAGTTTATTTTTTTGGCTCTTGCAGTGGATTGCTAATACAGTGCTATGTCAGATATGTACAATAATAATTGTAGAAAAACAATTACATTACGATGTCCAGAAATAAATAGTACATTGAGAACTCATGTTTAATGTGATAATTTCGTTCTTACATCTACTATATCTATAATACAATATATTGTTAGTCCCGTGATTCTTCTTCACGTTAGTGAATAAATACATAGATCCAATACATAAATACAGGTTTCCCTAGTGGTGGTAGAACTTTTCTTAAGCGTGACAGAGGTTCCGGGTTCTAAGCCGCCCTCATATTGATTTTTTTCCTCATTAAAATCAAAGATGTTCATCAGTGATTGTATATCAAGAGCAAGGACACATTTGTGTGCATTTTGTTGTGTGATTTCACCGGAAAGAATAGAGTCTCCGCAACGGCATTAAACGATAGATTGACACGCTCGCCTGGGTGAAGACTGAGCACGAGCCAAAAGAGAACGTTCTGCCACTGATAACAGCTGCGAAGAAACCTCAGGATAAATTCAAAAACAACACATTACAGCTCCAGATCACCTCTTATTTAACACAAATGAACATCAACTGGATGATTTATTTGAATTGGGTATATCCATGCAGCGAGATGTTTCAAAAAAGTGGTAGGGACATGTCCCACCTGTCCCATCTGCAAATTACGCCTATGGTAACTAGTCATGTTAACTCCATCCCCAGTTAAATACACCTGAACCAGTAATCAAAGTCTTCAGGATTGTTGGAAAAGTTCAGGCAGGTGTATTAGAACAGGTTGAAGCTTAACTCTGCTGGACATTGACCCTCCAGGAACAGGATTGGACACCCCTGTGTTAGTCTGTGTAAGAATTTCCACACACATAAGAAAGTTTGATGAGAAAGAGAATAAGACATGTGGACAGCTAGAGAGGTTCAGGGTGTTCTGTGTCTTGTGTGTCGACAACTATGACAACAAAGAAAGCTCCCAGTCTCCCAACTGCCAGCTGGGAGAGTTCTTTCTGACGTGCCACTGTTTGCAGCTGGAGCCTGGAGACGTCATGCATCATCTGTGAACCTCCGGGCTCTTCACATGTACACACAGTCTATGTGTGGCGCTTTAGACGCCTTCGGCAATGTTCTGCACGCTGTTCCCCCTAATTGTTCCTTTGTCGGTGTTTACAAAATGTTTTGTTTGTTTGGTCGTCTTTGGCTTTGTTGTTCAAAGCTTTCTATAGATAATGGATTTGTGTGTTTGAAGTGAGCACCGCAAGCCTAGCAGATTGCTAATTTATTTTGTTCTGGCTTTCATGGGATAGACTGTGGATTTGGTTTCTGCAAAAGCATCAGAATGGAAATCCAATAGGATTTGATGCATGCATCAAACATGGCTTAATACCAGCAGAGCAAAAAAGAAAACCATTACACTATCCAAAAATGCTTTAATTTATGAGTCAGTTTTGTACTATATATTTATATCCTGCTCTGTACAGATTTGCTGGGCAAGACAAAATAAAAATAAAATTTTGTGTGTTTGTCATTTTGTAGTTTTACAGTTTCCTAAGGAAAAGCTTACAAACATATATCAATAGCTTTAACACTACAACAACAAGAACATTAAATCTACTTTGATTACAACCGATTCGGGAACCTTTTTAAGACATAAAATACTTTTTGCGCGTAAAAAACAAACAAAAATAACTACTTTATTCAGCAATTTCTTCTCTTCCGTGTCAATCTCTGATGCTGTTGATGTAGTAAACACATTTTCTTGTGTATCAGCAGAGCTAAACACTTTGTTTTTCTATTTGGCTTGACTGTCTTTTGTAAAATCCCTTGAAAAGTTCAAAGGGTTAGTTCACCCAAAAATGAAATTTCTGTCATTAATTACTCACCCTTATGTCGTTCCAAACCCGTAAGACCTTAATTAATCTCAGGAATAACAAATTAGGATATTTTTTTATGAAATCGGCTGATGCTTTTCACATGAGCACCACGACGCATGCGTGTGATGCTGACGCAGGAGTCGGCCAATAATGAACCGGCGTTCTGACGTAGAACCCGGAAGTGGTGCACTGTGTTTACTACGTCAACGGCGTCAGAGACTGACACGGAAGAGAAGAAATTGCTGAATAAAGTAGTTATTTTTGCTTGTTTTTTTTTTTCTGCACACGAAAAGTATTTTCGTCGCTTCATAATATTAAGGTTGAACCACTTTAGTCACATGGACTATTTTAACAATGTCTTTACTACCTTTCTATAAAAGTGAATTATAAATTATAAAACATATGCTGCTATTAAACCATTGCATTTGCTCAAGCTTTATATGTAGGATGGGTGTGTTTATATTTCCCCCATTCACCTCTGCTTCCTCTCAGTTTGCAAACAGAAGGTGTGCTACTGCAAAAGTTTAATAATCAGCTAGTGAAACAGATGCTTCTCACCTGTTCTGTCGCTTCGCTGAAACCTGTTTCTTTCTTTTTTGGGATTTTTGATTATGTACATTCACAATTTAATTACATTTTCTGGATATTATGTAGAATAACAACGTATGAAGCATTCAGGAGGCTCTAACTGCTATTTTATTTTCACTCAAAAGTTCCCAAGGGCTTACAAAGGATCTCCATAGCATATGTCTTGGTAAAATTAGGGAGAAATGTTTGAGCACCTGTTCAGTCACGTGTGCTCTTAGATCACAGAATGGGCCACAGGTCAGGGTTTTGAATGCTGTAAAAAAACAATTGGGTGGGGGGATGCTGCTTAATTTCCTGAAATGTGTTTCAGAGAGAAGGAAGTACATACAAGGTCTTCTGCAATTTTTACATCTTTTCCCTTTGTGAAATTTGTGCAGTGGGTCATGTCTTACCTTTAGGATACTTTTTTGTTTAACAGATTTCCTTCAAAAATACAGTGAATCTTGTTTTTAAGGATGAGTGTTTTATCCCCACCCAATTCCCTTCTCTTCCTTTGCAAACAGAAGGTGCTCCCAGTGCATAAAAAGGAGTCATGAATTAAGAATAAAATTTTCCTTGATCTTTTAACATGTAAGAGGTCATTGCACTATTAAAAACTTCCTGTAAGTTTCAGAACTCAAAACTTCCTCTTTAATCCAGAAACAGCTTTTATTGAAACCAAGCTCTAAAAACGACTCATTTTGATTCGTTAGTGAGATGAGAAGGAGTGAAGAGAGATACAGCATCACTTGACTAAAAGTAACATTACCTTCCAAAGGATCCTATAATGCTAGGAAAGTGTTTATTTATTTTCACAGTGTTTCAGTAGAGCATTATTTGTTTCACATTTTACTGTGGATTCTCAGTTGCAATTTTGCGCAGACTTTTTTATGGTAATATATGGTCCAGACCAGTAGCGGTTTTAGGCACGGGCGAACCGGGCAGTCGCCCGGGGCGGCATTTTTTCATGTCACATGGGGGGCGGCACGAGCAGTTATCCTCTCCTGCGCCGCAAAGCGGTTTTCTATTCTCTATAACTTAAATTCAATTAGTAGTAATGGCGCCCCTTCTTGCTGAGAAGGTGCCGTGCACAGAAGCAATGTAAAGGGGGTCTCCTGATTGGAGGAAGCTCACCAAGGGGCCGTTCACATATTGCGTGTAGGCGCGTGGGAAGCGCACTCATAATTGAAGCGACGCGCTCATTTTTTCCAGGGGCAGCCAGAAGAAAAAATGTAAACTTTTTTTTAGTTTGGGGGTGCAACCAAACACGTGGGTGTTTTTCTCTTCTATAAATAAATAAATAAATCTTGTAGCAGAGCTACAGCAAGCGTTTTTCTGTGGTGGAAATCCATTAGCTACTAAAACTTCTTTGTCGTTGTCGAGAGCGCAGAGAGCACAGTGCACGGACAGACTCCATTTGAAAATCGGACCGAATTTTACTATTAATAATAAAAGATAAGCTACTGTGCATTGTAAATGTCAGTAATTTATCTTTTTTGACTCATTCTTTTTATAAAAATGATTTAAATGCTGAAATATGTGAGGTTTCTTTTTATAAAACCTTTTTGTCAAAACTTTATTTGAACGTGTAGGCTTCATGTTAGTAGATAACATAAAAGACACTCCTTTAAAATCTTTAATGTTATTAACTTGGTGAATTGATTTCATTGTGTATAGACCTACTTTTTTAACAAGATTCTGTGTTTAACCGTGATCATTTTGGTCACTATATTCATGAAATGAAAATAATTTTCATAATGATCAACTAAAATCAACTATAATTATGTATTTTTACAGCAGCCTATAATATGCAAAGTACAATTTTCTATAAAAAAATAAATCTCTGATTCTGTCCTTTTCTCTGACATTTAAGGGTGACATAGTCCTACAAAAGCTAGTTTAGGTCTAAAACAGTTTGGATAGTTGTTAATATGAGAGTTATGAGACATTATTTAAGAGATTTAAGTATTGTGTTATTATGTTATTATTAAGTATTGTAAGTAGCTCTCGGCCATTTTCACTACAAAGTAAGCCTATAGTTTAACAAGTCATAACTAAAAGTGTGCCATGCATAGAATTCGAGAATCGAGGCAGTAACCAATGAGCTAATGGTTCCTCCCTGAAAGTTAGATTAATATAGCAATAGTTAAATAACTGGATTCTCTTAACTGTGTTTTTCAAACGAACGATATGTGACTTTCTTGTGGAATTTTTGTGTTATTGGTGGTTGGTGGTTGGGGGGGGGGGGTCTCGAAGGGGGTCTCGCCCAGGGTGTAATTCAATGTAGAACCGCCACTGGTCCAGACAGTAATGCCACTGCATGTAAGTAACTGTTAATTCTTTGATCAGTGCTTTCTGATATGTAATGATTAATGTCAGACATTCTTTGTCTGAAAATGTTTATTGCTGTCAATGCTTCAGTAAATCAAGCCAGTGACTAAACAATCAATTACACATTGCTTCTCTTAGTAGTATGAAAATTGTGATAAAATTATATACAAAAAGCTATCAAAGAACCCTCACTTTATAATCATTGAAGCTGTCTATGACACAGTGTGAGTATATCAGTGACTGAGTTCTGGACTCTCTCCAAAACTCCCGTTATAATTAATGACGCTGTCTAATAATGTTTACACTGTTACACTGGTGATAAAAGTGAAAGCTTTTCATTGCAATAAAGGCTACAATGCTCATTGCTGCAACCTTTGATAGTAAAAGATTTCCAGAGATTTACAGATGTAATAGTTTTCATTGGCAAATATCTTAGCCAATCATAGCAGTGGTCGTTTACATTGAAGTCTCATAGCAGACTTCCAACAGAGTGTTCAAATCAGAGGGCTAAAATTAGGGCAGAAAATGAGCTTTTATTTCTAAATTAAGACCATTTTTGATGTAAAAATCCTACAAACATTTGTAAGTGCACCTCAAGAAACAAAATATTAAAATGCTGTTCATGACCCCTTTAAATATCTGGAATGTTAATTGAAAGGTTGGTTAACTTTGCAAGGACTGAGGATCTGTTCTGTTGTACAAGACAAGGTTTTAAACCTCAAGTAAAAAAAAATATATATATATATATACATATTGGATTAATTGACCAAATTGTATAGTAAACCCATTCTTATTTGCCATTTCAGGTTAAAAATGCCAACTTGTTGGTAATGGCGAGGCTATGTTAACAGTAATGTGGTTCCCTATCAGTCTGTCTCTAGACGTACGTCGTGAGCGACTAATAGGAATCTCACTAGAGAGGTCAATCTACTTCAAGTGAAACTAAACAAGCCAATGCACATTGGCGTGCAATCATTTGCATCAGCTGCTCAGTCTCGCAGTGCGGGTATATAATGAGCAGAAGGTGCGACTGCACTTCAGCTTTTTGCTTCGGAGCCAAGCACTTCGATGCTTTCTACAACAGAGTGTGAATTCAACGAGCATTTCTGTATCTCTCCACCCTGGTCTGGGCGTTACAGCACAGCAGCGCGAGCAGTCTTTCTCTCTGTCTTTTTTGTTTTTTCCGGTTTTGAGGCAAACAAAAAAGCTGTTATAACAGCTGGTAAGGTGCGCCATTCAGAGCGCTCAAAAGCTGTTTTTACAGCTGGTAAGAACTGCCAGTGAGAGAGAGAGAACGCACAGACAGGTGCACATTCACACTGTGTTCGCATTGACTGTTCCCCTGCATGTTTCAGCACCAGTGAGAGCAGTCCCTAAAAGAGCTTACACAGATTGCGTCTTTTTCAAGATGACTTTCTATCTGTGTGTTTCTGGATGTGGTTGTTACCTGGGGTCACGGGATGGTCACGATCATTGCCTCATGTGTCTGGGCCTCGTACACGCTGAGGCAGCGTTTGTGGATGAGTTATCTACCCATTGTGTGAATATGACCATTTCGGAGCTGCTATCGAGATTCTCGTTACTGCAAAGGGGCGGAGCCTCCGTGCCTCTGCCTCGATCTAACCCTCCCCAGAGGGTTGCTTCGGGCAGTGACACGGGAGACCTGAGGACTACGGTAAGCGTGCTTCCTTCGGGGAACCAACCCCCTAGGAACCCTCATCCCTCTCATGCTCCACAGCCAGTTGAGCAACCAACGGAGCGTGCTGGACCATCCTTGAAGTGTGTACCAGTCGTTTCCTTTGATGCTCCCCGCGACGATCAGATGTCGATCGCTGCATTGGAGGGTGGGTCAGACTTCTCCGCAGATGAGGACTCAGCACCGCTGCCTCCTTCGGGTGTGCCAACGGTGCCCGAGTCAGACCTGCAGATGATGGCCATGCTTTCCAGGGCCGCCAACAGGATCGGGCTCGAGTGGAACCCTCCACCGTGTCCCGAGCCCTCAAGGCTGGACGATTGTTATCTTGGGGTGGCGCGCGCTAGTTCTCACTAACCCACCCCAGTGCCTTTCTTCCAGGAGGTGCATGAGGAGCTCACGGGGACGTGGATGGCAACTTTTACTGCCAGAAACCATCTCGGTGGCTCCTCCTCCCTCTCCACCTTTGATGGCGGGGCAGCTAAGGGATACACGCATATTCCGCCAGTGGAGCGGGCCGTTGCAATGCAGCTGTGCTCAAACTCCACTTGGCGAAGAGAACCGTGTCTTCCTTTCCGGGCCTGTAGGTACTCGTCGGACCTATCCAGTAAGGCTTACAAGGCCTGTAGGGTAGCTGCCTCTGCCATGCACGCCATGCCGTTGCTGCAGGTCCATCAGGCCAAGGCACTGAAGGACATGCACGAGGGTGGGCATGATCCACAAGTTCTCCAAAAACTTTGCAGCCCTAGGATGGGCGACCCAGAGATGGATGGGTGACCGCACCGCTCCCTCCCCCGGAAGAGGGCCAGGTGGAAAATCTTCTGTTTCCTTTTGTTTGTGTTCCGCCACTGGCCTCAAAACCAGCGGTACCCAAATTTTCAATAAAAGAGCAGTTTCTTTCATCTCTGGGTTCAAAGAGGGCCCGGAGAGCAGTGGGAGGAGAGAATCCTTACCACTCTCATCCGCCTCTTCTCTCGCCAGCGGGCAGCAGTGTACGGTTCGAGAACACAACCAAGCTACCTCCTGCACCTCCTGCCCCGTGGAACCAGGTAAGTGTTGCGCAGCACACTCAGACCCCGCTACGGGCCGCCACCCAGAGAGAGTCTCCCGAGCCGCGTCCTTGTGTTCCACCTCGCTGCCCCACTCCGGGTACGCCTACGGTCCCTTTGGTCCCACTTGTACTGTCTCTGCAAGCCTGATTAGCACTCCTCAGTCCGTCTTGCTGGCTCATTCAGACCATCAGGCTCGGCTATGCGATTCAGTTCACCCGGCATCCCCCCAAGTTTTTGGCCATCCACTCCACTACAGTGAGAGCAGCCGATGCCCATGTCTTGCTCGCGCGCTCCTACTGGCGAAGGACGCTTCATTATACCCAAGAAAGGCGGTGGGTTACGACCGATCTAGGACCTGCGAGTTTTGAACCGGAGTCTTCATAAACTATCGTTCAAAATGTTCACGCAGAAACGCATTTTCAAATGCATCCATCCCTGAGATTGGTTTGCAGCGATCGACCTGAAAGACTCGTACTTTTATGTCTCGATTCTTCCTCGACACAGGCTGTTCTGTGGGTCCGAGGGTCGAGCATATCAGTACAAAGTCCTGCCCTTCGGGCTGTCCCCGTCTCCCTGTGTCTTCACGAAAGTCACGGAGGGGGCCCTTGTTCCCATGAGTGAACAGGGCGTTCGCATCCTCAACTATCTCGACGACTGGCTCATTCTAGCACACACTCTCGAGATCAGTTATGCGAACACAGGGACCTCGTCCTCAGGCACCTCAGCCAGTTGGGTCTTCAGGTCAACTGGGAAAAGAGCAAACTCTCCCCTGTGCAGAGGATCTCTTTTCTCGGTATGGAGTTGGATTCGGTTGCACAGACAGCACGCCTCACAGAGGAACGCACTCAGTCGGTGCTGAACTGCTTGAACATGTTCAAAGGTCAGACCCCTCGTTCCTGCAGGCAGGAGTCCCCTTGGAACAGGTGTCCAGCCATGCTGTGGTGTTCACAGATACCTCTGCAACCGGCTGGGGTGCCACGTACAGTGGGCATGGAGGTGTGGGGACGGACCCCCAACTGCATTGGCACATTAACTGCCTCGAGTTGCTAGCAGTACGTCTCGCTCTGAGCCACTTGAAAAGGCCACTACAAGGCAGGGATGTGCTGGTCCGTACGGACAACACTGCGACCGTTGCGTACATCAACCGACAAGGTGGTCTACTCTCCCGTCGCATGTTGCAACTCCATTATCTCCTCCTCTGGAGTCAGAAGTATCTGAGGTTGCTTCGAACCCTGCCTGTCCATGGTCTGCTCAACCGTGTGGCTGATGAGCTATCACGAGCTGTGCTCCCGGGAGAATGGCGACTCCACCCCCAGGCGGATCAGCTGATCTGGAGAAAGTTCAGGGAGGCTCAGGTAGACCTTTTTGCCTCCTCAGAGACCTCCCACTGCCCCGGGGCCTCCGTAAATATGTGTTTCCCCCAGTGAGCCTACCAGTGAGCCCAGACTCTGTGCAAAGTCAGGGAGGACGAGGAGCAGGTCCTTCTGGTGGCTCCCTATTGGCCCACCCAGACTTAATTCCCAGAACTCATGCTCCTCATGACAGTCCCCCCCTGGCCCATTCCTCTGAGGATGGATCTTCTGACTCAAAGACGGGGCACCCTATAACACCCGTGTCCGGACCTCTGGAAACTCCAAGTCTGGTCCCTGGGCGGGACGTGGAAGTTCTAGGTGACTTACCCCCAGAGGTACTTAACACCATCACTTCTGCACGGGCGCCGTCCACGAGACGTGTGTACGCCCTGAAGTGGAACCTGTTCGTCGAGTGGTGTTCTCCTCGTCGAGAAGACCCCCAAAGATGTTCGATTGGGTCTGTGCTTTCCTTCTTGCAGCAAGGGTTGTAGCGAAGGCTGTCTCCCTCCACCCTCAAAGTACATGCTGCAGCTATTTCATCATATCACGACCACATAGATGGCAAAACAGTAGGAAAGCGCAACCTGGTCGTCAGGTTTCTTAGGGGGCGAGACGATTAAATCCTCCTCGACCCCCCCAAATACCCTCTTGGGACCTTTCCCTGGTGCTTCGAGCACTTCAGGATCCTCCCTTTGAGCCTTTGCAATCAGTAGACTTAAAGTTTCTTTCCATGAAGACTTTTCTGCTAGTTGCTCTGGCCTCTGTTAAGAGGGTAGGGGACCTGCAAGCATTTTCAGTCGACGAATCGTGCCTAGAGTTCGGGCCGGTTGACAACCATGTAGTACTGAGACCCCAGCCTGGCTATGTGCCCAAGGTTCCTACCACTTCCTTCAGGGACCAGGTAGTGAACCTGCAAGCGCTTTCTTTGGAGGAGGCAGACCCAGCCCTGACTTTGCTCTGTCCCATTCGCGCTCTGCGTTTATACGTGGACGGAACTCAAAGTCTCAGGACCTCAAACCAGCTCTTTGTCTGTTACGGAAGCCAGCAGAAGGGAAAGGCTGTCTCCAAGCAGAGGATGGCCCACTGAATAGTGGATGCCATCACCTTGGCTTACCAAGCACAAGGCATGCCCTGCCCGCTCAGGTTGCATGCTCACTCCATGAGAGGCGTTGCATCCTCCTGGGCGCTGGTACGTGGCTCCTCACTAACAGATATCTGTAGAGCTGCGTGCTGGGCAACACCTAACACGTTCGCTAGATATTATAGCCTACGTGTAGAGCCGCTCTCCTGTGTTCTCACCCTAAACGGGTAGAAGCACAGAGAGGTCCGGCTCTGTTGGCTTGCAGCACCCTACTGTGCACCCTTATTACTCCAGAGTGAAAAAACCTGTTGAGTCCTCTAACACCCTCGGACCGGACATGGCGGAGCGTCCGGCGCCAGGCCTTTATCCGCTGATTCCCTGAGAACCGTCTAGGCTGGGTCCCATATGTGTGGCCCTAGAGGAAACCTAGAGGATGTGTCTTTGTGGCACCAGTCAAGGTTCAGAATTTCAATCTCCTATCTAATGCTCTGCATTGTGCCTGTAGTCTGGAGCCTATCTGACCTATACTTATGATAACCATGTTTATTGAATGCACTACTAAATGCTTTAAAATCAGAACTAATTTTGTTCTTACAAATTACAATTCCTTAGTAAAATGATGCATTGCATTTTTTAAAAATCTATGCTTCACCTTTTTACATCCCTAACCAAGAAAATGCTCTGTGAAATAGCCTTTGTGACCTGCATTGTAAAACATGTTGTATTTACCTTTGTGTCTGAAATGCTCTCAATAGATGCTCTGCTGTTCAAAAACCCAAGCTCGAGTATAAGATCAGTACTCTGCTGTTGTTTTCTACCAAGGGCGTTTCTGACATTTTACAGGGTTTTGACTTGTACATGCTCTGCTATCCGACAAGTTGTGTACGAGGATCCATTAAATTTTTGGCTTTCTGTCCAAAATCCTGTTGAGCTTGACGGAAAGTCGTCTTCGTTTCCCACCAAGCTGCTTTTCCATCCCTCTGCAAACAGTCTGAGAATAAAGTGTTTGTATGTAAATCCTCAAATCTACATGCGCACATTCTATTTAATTTCACAGCTAGCTGAGTGGCCCTAATCACATCCAGACATTTGGGTCCTTTGCTATTCAAGTCTAATAGACTCTTTTGGAGATGTGGGACATTGTGCAGTTTAGTCTTTTTGCCATACCGTCTGTTGGGGGTCTCTGGTGTCATAACTGTAGCAAAAATAATTAAAATCACTCTTCAAAACAAAGACTACAGCATCGTGATTTTGAATATAAACCTAATTGCTTTGCTCTTTTGTGGCCATGCTTAAGTGTAAGAGGAAATATGCTTTTCCTCTCTCTAATCCTTGTAATATAAACACAGATGTTGAATTTCTTTCTTGTTGAATCATCTAAAATGAAGAATGTTTTCCCTTACAGTTCCAGAAAGGTTTCTGACCAACCTGAAGGTGACGCAGAAGACTCAGGAGAGAATCACAGGGTAAGCATGTGTTGTTAGCCTCCACTTGGTGCTTTATACTAGATCTGTTTTACTTCTGGATGAATTGCATGGATTTATTTTCTTCTATACTTTAGGTCTTAGAGAAAAATCAGAGATGCTAACTTTTGTTTGTGGCTGACTGGGCAGTAGCTTGATTTTTATAACTTTTGTATGGGGACAGGCGATGTAAGAATACACTGTTTTAAAAAAACAAGCATAGATGGAGTTGTCCATTGCCTAAAGGCAGTGCCTCTGCACCAGGGACCTAGTGGGAGCCAGAGCTGTTTTTAAGTTTGCACTTGAAAATTAAAAAATGCTGAAATTGTCAGCTTCTGATTGAGCTGTGAACATACTGTCCTATTCTTGTCAAGTTGTTTCAGCACATAAGGAGGTCATTATTTTGTTCAATTAACTCAGTGACTGTATGAATATTAGCCACACAGTGTCTATTATAATTAATTAGACCCTAATTAATACAACTACTGTCTCAGTTTTTAAATAAAACAAGGGCTTCAAAAGTGTTGATCCACTGTAATACTACTGATCGTTTAGGTTAAACTTTTATTAGAGGTATCTTGATTACTGACAGTGCTTATTGGGGTCGTTTCTTATTACCACAGAAACATGCTGTTCTTTTTGTTGCAAATATGGACTAACTACCTTAATCATTATTTGCTTTCCATGGAAATAATTAAAATGTCAAATAATTCAAGTATAATTCTTTTCCCACTCCTAGCTAGCATTGATTTTGATGTATTCTTTTTTTTACCTATTACATGTGTTTTACGTGGCTTTATGGCTACCCCCTGGTAAGAGAGTGCATCAAAACAATGGCTTAATCATATTTTCATCTGTGGAAATGCAGCTAATACAAATAGCATGCAGAGCCTCTCTGACAAATATAAATGTTCATAGAGTAAGTGTTTCCAACCAATTACTTCTCACTGCTTTTACTCCTGGCTCTTCTATTTATATTGGGTGAAGTGTTTAGTCCACTTAAACAGAGATAAACAAATACAGGATAAACAGAAGTGAGGAGAAATGAGAAGTTATTTTCACAGCTTTTAGAGCCCAGTTCTTAGAGATGCCAGACAAGGTAACTATAATAAAAGAGTCTCAAAAACATTTGCATAAAACATTGATACATTTATTGAAATATATTAAAAAATGTAGTGACCTGAATAACTAAACTCTATTGACACTTTTAAATTAAAAATTATTTTTTTTCTCCTTACAGATATTTTCCTCATCTCTTGCTCCTACAAACTTCCTCTTTCCTCAAAACAAGACAGACAGTAGTTTCAGCGGCCCTTCTGAGTGTCAGCACGTTCCTGAGACACACAGGGCACTTACAGAACACTGTGTCACTAACAACCCTGCAGGAGATGCCAAAAGTCTAGTAAAGTCGCTTCAGACAAGTCTCAACATCCAGTGGGAGAAGCAGCAGTCAGCCCCTCATAAATCAGAAACTGAAGCTCCGTCAGTGGACGTGACACATAAGGAAACGAAGGGGGAGGAAAAGGGGGTGAATGGAGGGCTCTGGGATACTAGAATAATTCAAGAGTGCCATAACGGGACCTCTGGGCTTCTGGATGTCGAGAAGCAGTATCTCTGTCACCCGATCGTGGGCTCAGAAGGGAGCTTGTTAGCTGAGGAGTCCCATATACAGAGCATGCACTCTGCCACAGGAGGAGGAGCAGCCTTTGTCCCCAGCTTGACTCGCTTGAAGCACTTTTCACAGAGGCAAAGCCCACTTACCATGGAGGGCCAATTTAGTGAGCACATTTTATCCAGAATGTCTGTTGAGAGTCAAGAAGCCAAAGTCCATACAGAAGGAAGTGGGCTCAACTCTAGCCTGGGGAACCTTGCAAGTAGAGTGTCCTGGATGCTGGCAGACGCAGGACGTGTGCTTACAAACTCTTTGAAGGAACAAACCGGTGGTAGAGAAAGCAGTTGGTACAATCAAATGTGCTCAATGGTAAAGGATCTACCCTTTGTACACCATATCCAGTTAGAATTGACTCTAAGACCACAGGCAAAACCAACTCTGGAGGCAACCCAGTTTCTACGCAATCTGTCTCATAGTGAGATATTGTCAGTAAGAAAACAGAGTGTAGCGTTGCCTTCCATGCAAGATCTGTTAAGATCCAGAACAGAGACAACTTGGACAAGGGGTTCGGTGACCACCCAGATAAATGAAGGACTAAAGGTATGCTGCCAAAGACTACACCCTGTACCTGAACCCTTGCTCCATGTCCAGAACCTTCCACCTCAGCAGCTTCTCTCCTGCCTGCACAATGTCATCCCTGCCCACTTGCTAAGGGAAGAGCAGGTGTTAGCTTTATACTGGCTCAGTGTCGCCACCTGTTCTCAACCAGATCCACAGCCTGCAGTAATTGTCCTTTTCCAGGCTAAGCTTTTGGTGGTCACCTTTGATCCTTTGACTGATTCTTCCAGCCCCACACACTCTTTAAATGTTTTCTATGAATTATCTTTTCAGGAAATGCAGGAGATCCACATTGGTTTTGCTGGGCAGACTGTCAGACTGACGGGCATCACAGAGAACAGCATACTTACCTTGCACACTTGCAATGCAGTCTTAAGTCAAGAACTGTCCCGAACTTTACTTGAGGCTATTTGCCCTTTCGAGAGTGGTGCACTGGACCATCCGCTACTGTCAAGTGACATAGTATCTTTGTCCTTAGACTGGGACTCCCATATTAAGGATTTGCTTCTACCCTCTGGTGGGCGCCTTACATGCTCTTTCCAGAAAACTCTGGCTAAGGTGGTCTTCCTGTTACATGGTAACATGCAGGGTGAACGTCCGGCACTTGCGCATGTACAAATACTTCTTTACACAACTGTCAGATTTCAGCGATCAAGTCTCGAGCTGCACACTGACCCTATTGTACCTGTTTCACAGGTGGCACCAATAGAATCTGAGCTTGTCCAGCTTGTCCTGACTGACACACACCTGTGTCTCTTGCGTGAGAATGCTGTTTATCACCCACCTCCACGTTCACTAGCCATAGTGGCACCTCAGGCCCAGTTCAGGCTAATAGACCTGCGGCAGCGTTTGGACGTCCGTTGCGTGCTGGTCAGAGACGGATACAGCAGTATGTGTCTGGATGTGGTTTTGGCTCATGTCTACCGGAAATCCGGTGGTACTGGAGGTCACCCTCAACCTCCAGAGGTCTGCAGTGCTGATGAGGCAGCTGCCCAATCTCCTACCAACTCTGATTCATCTCCACGGAATGAAGTGTGGAAATTAACTTTCAGCAGCTCCGCTGAGGCCACCTTCCTGATTAATAACTTGTCAAACATTTGATCAAGGACCTTCCAGCAAAATAATTAACAGCCCAGTGAGGAGAATTCGACAGGCGACTACAAATAGGCTGAGTGTACTGAAAACATGACATGAGTCTGTGGCACTAAGATTTGAGAGATATTTTGTAATTGTTGTGTTATTTTGTTACTTTTCCATGAAGTTTTATGACTAACATTGTGATAAATTTGTCCGATAAAGGGATGAGTAAAGGCCACACCAACGCACAATATTGTTCTGTTCATTCTAAGCATGCGGTGCAGTTATGCAGATGTCTGCTTTTAAATGCTTGATCTATTTAAAGCTGGTTGGATTCTGATTGGCTATCTATGTTTTCAGTCGGAAAAAACCTAGCTGATTCCAGCTGTTGTTTCTCTGTGCCGTTATCATTACAGTTGTGGTGTGGATTCTGCTATTCTTTTATGTTTAGAACATTTTTAGAACTATATTTTTATCTATATAGTTATCATCCTTGGTGTGAATGGGTCTTAGTCATTGGAAATAGTGCCCATGATTAAGATCATAAATACAAAAGGCTGGTTGTGGCCATTGACATAGTAATAATGGTGTTTGTTGGGCAATATAATACGGGCAGATCAAAAATGATTGTTGATTCGGAGTACTGTATAATGGATCTATAAAAATGTATAATAGGATTAAAGAATCAGTACTCGACCTAAATTTTCATGTTCTTTTTTTTCGGTGCCAATTATAGAATCTAAAGTACGAGATTGCTTCAAATTTGCATTTGTCATGTTTATCCCTGTGCGTCACCAGTATGCTTTTATAGTGTAGTTCATTATCTCAGATTGCACACTTAAAGTTATATTGTTTCGGTTGAACAGTGATGTACCACCCAAACATAAAAATGAAAGAAAAAAAAACAGATTCTCTCTCTCTTTTCAATTTTCACACTCTTCCCTGTCTTTGACTCACATACTGAAGCCTTTCTTCACAAAAAAAATCATGTTGCATGCCTGCAGTTTCCAGCAGCTATCAGTATGCATCTCTTGAACTCATCATGGTGTGGGGAGATTCCAGGGTCAAGGTGAGATTGTTTTTTTTTTTTCTGAAGGGTCACTTAAGTTCTCTGCATCACATTGCTAGCTAATAGCTTCATGGCCCCCTTTGTTTCAGACCCTGCTGTGTAAAATATTAGATATGGTTCTATCGTGCCTCCTTTTTGCCAGCCATGCTCCCTGTTGTTGACTTTATGCCACTGAAGAAGAGGAGAAGGAAGAAGACATTCTTCCTCCCTACCTAGTCTAAAAATGGTATACTGTGTAGAAATTTCTGGGTGCATGTACATTGAAATCAACTAGTGCTTTTCTTTGACAATGCCAGCAAGAGAGGGAGAGAGTGCCTTTTAATAAAAGTACATCATGTGCCTTCTCAGAAAATCAGAGCTTTTCACCTTTTCAGACTTGAAATACTGTGTAAGTGAAAAGATCCTGTCCTAAGGTCAGATTTTTCCAGAATAATTTATTTTATGGCAGACTGCAAATAATATCAGCTAAGCTGTAGTCATGTTTTAGAATGGAATAGAAAAAAAGAATGTCATAAATTATCTTAAATTAAATTAGGCTTAAATTAGCATGCATTGTTCTACTGTGCTTCATTCATGTTTACATTTACATTCATATAACGTTAAAGATGTGCTTAATTTTTTTCCCCTCAAAGTTAAACCTTGAAGAAATGAATGGTAATAATTTTAAAGAACTAAAAGTACTAAAATAATTAGTTTCAAAATTACGTAAACTCACATGAGATGAAGAGTCATCATATAAGTGGCTTAATAAAAGCAGTTTTATTTAACATGGAGCGGATCAAATTTAGACACAGAAAAAAATAACATTCTGTTATCATGAATATTGCTGCCATTCTTGATCTTTGTGAGCTAAAGTGAAATCTGCAGAGAGAGAAAACCTGCTCCCTATTATCAGCTTTACTGAAAGAGTGTTACCTTCTTGCTTGCTATAACGTATCAGAGACTCTATAATTCCATATAGGCCCTATACTCCTAACCAGCACAGTCCTCATAAAAGTGGATTGGTAATTCTCCCTTATCCCTTTAATGATTAGTTTTTGCCCATTTTGGCTGGTTTTTGGTTTAACAAAGATTTTGGCTCTAACATCTACTATCTAAATAAGCACTCCTATAAACCTTAATGAGCAATTATCATTAGCTCCTTTAATTGCATATGAAACATCAGTGATCAAGTAAAGACAAGCAGTCAGCAAGCCATTTATCACAAGAAGTGGAATTGTGGATTTTTTTATATGCTTGATGAAAACTTTGAGGTATGTAATGATGACATCTGCTTGGTGCTTGTCTAATGAAGCAAAGGTTGTCCTATTTACACATACTCCGTTTACACGAGTCCATTCATTCAATACAAAAATGTATTGATGATAATTTTCATTTATGCTGAACAATACCTTATTTTACTTAATGTGAAGTATTTTTTTTTTTGTGCTACAATTGCTACTTTAAATATTTTTTTCTTATGACATGGGCTTTTCCAGTCACGCAGTATGTGACGATACTTTAAACTATAGTCGCGATTGGCATCAGGTCTGGAAAACTTTGTGAGATTTACGTATGCGGTTTCAGGAATGAACAGGATTTGTGAACCAATGACTTTCACAAAAAGATTCATATAAATGTATCGAAATGGCTGTGTGCTAGCAGTTTGAATCACATTCACTTAGTCAGTGAGTTCTAACTCCCTCACTGAACTATGAGTCACTTTTCGGTTACATCTGATCGAAATGAACCGGAAACCAGTACTGTGTATATTTTCGGTTCGTAAGACAAGTCGTGTAATTAAAGATGCATATTCAAAGCATTATAGTCAGTTAAAGGGATAGTTCACCCAAAAATGAAAATTCTGTCAGTAATTACTCACCCTCATGTTGTTCCAACCCCGTAAGACCTTCGTTCATCTTCGGAACACGAATTAAGATATTTTTGATGAAATCTGAGAGCTGGATCACTCCTCCATACTAGTCCATAGGCTTCTTCAGGGATTGAAACTTGCCAGCCCCGAAAAGTTATTAAAGACATTATTAAAATAGTCCAAGTGACTACAGTGGCTCAATCTTAAGTTTATCAAGTGACGAGAATACTTTTTGTGTGCATAAACAAACAAAAATAACGACTTTATTTCAACTATTCATTTCCTTATATGGGCCTCTAGTCAGTTCACTTAGTGTGATTCCGTAGAGCTACGTCACACGTAGGCTCACTGTTGGCCAACGCTGTGTGATGCGTGTGACGTACAACAACAGAAGCTTACGCTGTTATAGTGAAACTGACTCGAGGCCCATAGAGAAGGAAATGAATAGTTGAAATAAAGTCGTCATTTTTGTTGTTTTTTTGCGCACAAAAAGTATTCTCGTCGTTTGATAAACTTAAGATTGAGCCACTGTAGTCACTTGGACTATTTTAACGATGTCTTTAATAACTTTTCGGGGCTGGCAAGTTTCAATCCCTCAAGAAGCCTATGGACTAGTATGGAGGAGTGATCCAGCTCTCAGATTTCATCAAAAATATCTTAATTCATGTTCCGAAGATGAACGAAGGTCTTACGGGGTTGGAACAACATGAGGGTGAGTAAATACTGACAGAATTTTCATTTTTGGGTGAACTAATCCCTTTAATAATGGTACTCTACAAACATTACATTTTTTGCAACAATTTTATCGGTGACAGTTTAGCATTTGAGGTTCAACTGTGTGGTTGTTTGACAGTGAGGCCATTCACAAAGTTTAGAGCTACAAAAACTCATGCATCATTAAACTAATAAAATACATTACAGTGTGATTTTTTTACTTGTGTACTGTGCAGATAAAGAGAATGCATCCATCTCTGTGATGAGAGAAAAGCTTGTTTTATTTTATTTAGATTCATCACATAAAAAGCCTCTCTAACAAATAACCGTTATTGCAGGACGAGAGCTGTGTGACGCTGAATACCATTATTCAACCCAACAGAGGCCCCAAAATTTGCTAGCTACCATGATAACAATAGTAGACGCTGTATTGCTGTCATGCTAGTCAATCAATTGTGCAGGCCAGAGGGTGTGCCACTGTAGTCTCCTTATGGATGCTTTTTGAATGCTTTATCCATCACATTAGAAACAAGCCTGTTTGAAATATAACAAATAAAGACAAGATGACAGCGCGAATAGAAAGGCACCCTCTTCTCGCTCAGCACCGCTGATCAGGTCAAGCGGACAAAAGCCAGGGAATGATGTGTGGGGCTTTTTCTGAGAAAGTGTGTGCGTACAAGTGGAGCTTCTCGCCTGGACCAGCGAGACCTCTTATCTCGCCTTTGCAGGCCCTGTGAGGTGGGATGCGTCCTCTTTCATTAATATACTTCACACCTCCTCTGCTTTAATGGCTTTAGGTGTGCCCAGTGCCTGATGGGAGAAACAGGTGGGGCCTCTTGGTGAGCTTGACAGCTCCTGAGAAAATTTCTCATTTTAGCTACCTCGTTGCTTCGTTCTCTCTTTTTCTAAGAGAGCCATCAATCATGCATGTATGCCTTTGTTTGTAACCTTAGCTGCTTGATCCCAGAAGATCCATCAAGTTAGAGTACAGTACATTAAGTTAAACAGTAATGACATTGAAATATAGTGCTGCTTCTTTCTAATAAGGCCTCTTAAATGAAAGACATATTTAGTAAGGAAAGTAGAGGAAATTATATGAGCGAGAGTTAATACACGTCACAAAAAAACAATACCTCAGATGGAGGTTTATAGGTTTGTTTCTGGGTAACATTAAGGAAACTATAGAGGACCATTTTGATCAGGAACATTGATTCTGTTTGCCCTTTTTGTGTGTTCAGTCCAATTTAACAATATTAAATTATATAGAATATAGAATAATGCTGTTGTGTTTTATGCAATGTTAATTAGTGCCATTTTCCATTTTGTAAGAAAACGTCTCGGTTACGGATGTAACCCTCGTTCCCTGAGTAGGGAACGGAGACGTTACGTCGAGTGACGGAGAATGGGGGTTTCGCCTAGAAAGCCTATCGACTTCGAGTATTACAAAACGAGCCTATGGCAATGAAATGCCATGGGTCTGCGGAATTTGCATAGCGTATCTCCGCCCCACCGCGTGGGTATAAAAGGAGGAACGCCGGCAAAGGCAGATCATGTCTTCGCTGAGGAGCCGAGACTGAACTCAGGCGTCTACCCAGCGGTACAGCGGAAGTGGCAGGGAGACGTAACGTCTCCGTTCCCTACTCAGGGAACGAGGGTTACATCCGTAACCGAGACGTTCCCTTTCGTAGTCACTCCGAGTTACGTCGAGTGACGGAGAATGGGGGTCCCCGTGTAATCACGCCACCTTCACAGCTGTCTTCCAGTGCCCTGCGAAAGTCTGATCCCCCTGTCATGATACTGGCACGGACGAAGGAGTCCTACTTAACACAGGAATACCAAGGTACACTGGGGAGCATATCTCAGAGGAGATATGCCGCAGCATGCCTACCCGTAGGGAGGACTTAGAAATACACATATAGCCGGAAGGCTTCATATGGAGGAACACTGGAGTAACCAGCCCGTGGGGTGGCAACTTTCAACTCCAGGGGTGGCAAGGTGGCTTGCCGAGGGAAAGACACATGCTCAAAGAGGCTTACAGTGGACATACACATGTGGGGGTTACTCAGGGGAGGAACCATGCACACGGAGGCACCTAGCCGACGCACAGGCAATAGACACTGGCGTCAGCGTCAACAGTGCTGGAGGAACTCAGGGCTTCAGAAGGGAAGGCTCACCTGAGGAGAATAACCGCACGTATCCAGTCCGTGGAGTGGAATGGCGAGCAAGCGAAGACACCTGAGCGGGTCCTGAACTAGCTGGTTGAAGCGAGTACATGGGAGGACACTGGCTCCACTCGGAGATTATAGAATCTGGCGAATGTGTTAGGTGTCGCCCAGCCTGCAGCTCTACAGATGTCTGCCAGCGAGGCGCCATGCGCTAGAGCCCAAGAGGAAGCCACACTCCGGGTGGAGTGGGCTGTCACACCAAGGGGGCACGGTCGGCCTTGCTGTTGGTAAGCCAAAGCAATGGCGTCCACTATCCAGTGAGACAACCTCTGCTTTGAGAGAGCCTTTCCCTTCAGTCTCCCACCATAACAGACAAAGAGCTGGTCTGAGGTCCTGAAACACCGCGTCCTGTCTACGTAAGCGCGGAGAGCGCGTACTGGACAGAGCAGTGCCAAGGCTGGCTCCTCCAGGGGCAGCGCTTGCAGGTTCACCACCTGGTCCCGGAAGGGAGTGGTAGGAACCTTGGGCACATATCCAGGCCGGGGTCTCAGGATCACGTGAGAGTAAGCCGGCCTGAATTCCAGGCACACTTCGTCAACGGAGAATGCGTGCAGGTCCCCTACCCTCTTAATGGAGGCCAGTGCAACCAGGAGCGCTGTCTTCATAGACAGGAACTTAAGCTCCACTGATTGCAGAGGCTCGAAGGGAGCCCTCTGCAGGGCATTCAACACCACTGAGAGGTCCCAAGAGGGAACGAGAGGAGGACGAGGAGGATTCAGTCTCCTCGCCCCTCTCAGGAACCTGATGATCAGGTCGTGCTTTCCCAGAGACTTACCATCAACTGTTTCGTGAAATGCAGCTATAGCGGCCACATACACCTTCAGGGTGGAGGGAGACAGCCTTCGCTCCAGCCCATCTTGCAGGAAGGAAAGCACGACACTGATCAGGCATCTCCAGGGGTCTTCTTGGCGAGAAGAGCACCAGTTAACGAAGAGGTTCCACTTCAACGCATAGAGATGTCTCGTGGACGAAGCTCTAGCGGAAGTGATAGTAGCCGCCACCGCAGGTGACAGGGTACTCAAACCTGCCTCGTCCCGTCGAGGAGCCACACGTGGAGTCTCCAAAGATCGGGACGAGGGTGCCAAAGGGTGCCCCGTCTCTGAGAGAGGAGGTCCTCTCTCAGAGGAATTGGCCAAGGAGGTGCTGTCGCGAGGAGTACTAGTTCGGAGAACCAGGTCCTGGTGGGCCAGTACGGCGCAACCAGAGTGACCTGCTCCTCGTCCTCCTTGATCTTGCACAGAGTTCGTGCGAGAAGGCTCACTGGGGGAAACGCATATTTGCGTAGGCCCCGCGGCCAGCTGTGCACCAGTGCATCCGTGCCGAGAGTACCCTCGGTCAGGGAGTAATACAGGGCGCAATGGGATGAGTCGTGGGAGGCAAACAGGTCTACCTGTGCGTCCCCGAACTGATCCCAAACCAGCTGGACCGACTGGGGATGGAGTCGCCATTCGCCAGGGAAAGGACGGAGCCGAGACAGCTCGTCGGCTGCAAGGTTCCGATCGCCCGGAATGTAGATAGCACGAAGGGACCTCAGGTACTTCTGACTCCATAAGAGGAGGTGGCGAGCGAGTTGCGACATACGGCGGGAGCGTAGACCACCTTGACGGTTGATGTACGCTACTGTTGCGGTATTGTCTGAACGGACTAGCACGTGTTGACCCTAGCAGCGTGTGGAAACGGCGCAGGGCAAGGCGTACTGCCAGCAACTCGAGGCAATTGACATGCAGAAGGCGCTGGGGTCCTGTCCAGGAGCCCGCGGCAGCATGTCCGTTGCACATGGCACCCCAGCCCGTGGAAGAGGCATCTGTGGAGACGACAATATGCCTGGAAACTCGTTCTAGGGGAACTCCGGCCCGTAGAAAAGGTTCCTCCACGGGGTGAAGAACTGACGGCAGGTCGGAGTGACTGGGACTCGGAGCGTGCCGTGATGCCATGCCCACCTCGGGACTCGATCGCGAAGCCACAGCTGAAGCGGTCTCATATGAAGCAATCCGAGCGGCGTTGCCGCGGCTGCAGATGCTATATGCCCCAGGAGCCTCTGAAATAATTTCAGTGGGACCGCACTCTTGCCCTCGAACTGACGAAGACAAGTCAGCAGTGAGTGTGCGCGCTCGCTCGTAAGCTGCGCGGACATGGCGACCGAGTCGATCTCCATACCGAGAAAAGAGATCCTCTGCACGGGGCTGAGTTTGCTCTTCTCCCAGTTGACCCGAAGGCCCAGACGGGCTAGGTGCCGGAGCACAAGGTCTCTGTGTTCGCAAACCTGAGCTCGAGAGTGGGCTAGAATCAGCCAGTCGTCGAGATAGTTCAGGATGCGAACCCCGTGTTCGCGTAGGGGAACAAGGGCCGCCTCGACGACCTTCGTAAAGACGCGAGGAGACAGAGCCAACCCGAATGGGAGAACCGCGTACTGATATGCCTGCCCCTCGAAAGCAAACCGAAGGAACGGTCTGTGTCGAGGTAAGATGGAGACATGAAAGTAGGCGTCCTTCAGGTCTATCGCTGCAAACCAATCCTGCGGCCGCACGCACTCGAAAATGCGTTTGGCCGTGAGCATCCTGAACGGCAGCCTGTGAAGGGAGCGGTTCAGGACGCGCAGGTCCAGGATCGGTCGTAACCCACCGGTTTTCTTGGGGACGATGAAGTACGGGCTGTAAAACCCCGACCTCATCTCGGCTGGAGGGACAGTCTCGATTGCACCCTTCGCCAGCAGGGTGGCAACCTCCGCTCGCATGATGGGGGAATTGCCACCGACCATAGTGAAGCGGACTCCGCTGAAGCGGGGAGGAGACCGAGCGAACTGAATCGCATAGCCGTGCCTGATCGTTCGGCGACCCAGCGGGACAGGCTGGGGAGCTCTAACCAAGCTGCCAGAAACTGAACCAGCGGGGTCATGCGAACGACAGACGTCCCCCCGGAGGGGCAGCGAGGCGGAGTGACCAGCCCAGGCGAGGGTGGCATAGCGGCCCGGTGCGGGGGCGTGGTCAAACTCCGCGCCCTGACAGAGGAGACCAGGGAAGGACCAGCGTTCCACGGGGGTCTGCTCTGCCAGGGGGCTGGCGACAGAGGGGGACGAGAGCGGTGTGGTCCGAAGACGGCACGCACTGTCGTCTGCGCCCTCTGGAACAGAGGGGGACGGGAGTGGCGAGGCCCGGGGGCGGCGCACACTGCGGTCCGAGAACTCTGTGACAGAGGGGGATGAGAGCAGCGAGGCACGGAGGCGTCGCGTACTGTCACCCGACTCTGTGTGCTCAGTGATGGGAGTATCGGTTCCTTCTAGAGAACAAAAGATTCTCCCCCGGCCCTCCACCGGGGAAAGGAGTGGTCCTGCTACCCACTCCTGGAAAGAACCGAGTCCCATCTCTGAGGAGCCCGTCTCAAGAGCGCCGCTTAACCTGGCATGTAGCGGGGGGCGGGGCTGGAGAGGGCTGTGGCGTCCGCCCGCGGCCTCCAGAGCCGGCCCATTAACGGGCGGGGAGGGAGCCGCGGGAGGGCGCCTTCGGCGGTGGGCAGACCGAGGGATCTGAGCGGACGGCAGGGCTGTCGGGACAGAATCAACGTCAGTCTGCACATGGGCGGTTGAGAGCTGTTGGGCAAAGTCCTCAACCGCACCGCCGAAGAGGCAGACCTGAGATATGGGAATGTCGGACAGAATGTCAGCCGCGCGACATCCAGCACATCAGACAGGTTCAGCCACAGAATGGGGAGCATCACCTGACCCAGGGAGCGTACGGCCACTTTCGTCGCTCGGGGAGCGAGGTCAGTGGCGGCACGCAGCTCAGTGAAGAGGCCTGGGTCAGTCCCGCCCTCGTGCAGGACCATGAGCATCTGGGTCAGGTAGACCAGCAGAATGACCATGGCAGCATGGAGGCGGCTGCCAGTGGCGCTATAGGATCTCGCCACAAGTGTAGACGAAAAACTACAGGCCACGGACGGGTGCTTAGGATTGCGCCGAGAAGAAGCACTCTGAGGACATATAGCATCGCAACAGAGCGTTCAGCCGGGGGAACCCCAGTGTACCCATGGCAGCAGCCCCATCGAGGGGAGGAAAGGCGGATGAGATCAGCGAGCGGTCCCGAGAAGACCAGGGGGTCTTCAAGGACTTCGAGATCTCATCATGCACGTCCGGGAGGGAAGGTATTGGGGTTTGCCGTGGACGTGTCGGCGGCCTTACCCAAAACCAATCGTCCCAGGAAAGCATGGCCGTCATCTCTGGATCGGACTCAAGCACAGCCGTATGCACACCAGGAGGTGGCGGCTGTGACGAGTGGTCATTTCCAGAGAATCAAACCCACCTAGTGAAGCTGCTACAAACATAGTATCATCCTCTGTAGCTTCAAATGAAACACACGGGCCACCAGAAGGTAGACCCGTGGGAATCACCTGTTCACTAGCGGGCACCGTCATTGAGGAGGGAGGGCTGGGGCGTGGACACGGAGTCGGCGCCTTGTTCCAGACCAACACCCTCCGGTCACCCTGGCCACCAGCCGAAGATCGGGTGGTGGATGAGGGGACTCTCACTCTTGCGAGTTCACCGAGTCTCAACCTTAATGACGCGATGGTCATATTCCCACAGAGAGAACATGAGTCATCCACGAGCGCTGCTCTAGTATGATCAAGCCCAAACATACCAGACAACGCTCGTGCCCATCAGAGTCCGATACCAAGCTGCCGCAACCATTCTGTTTTTTTTTTTTGTTTTTTTAAATGCACGGGCGAGCCGTCTTTAAAAAGACGTGCCGCGTGCGAGCTCTTTTTGTGAAAGGAGAGAAACTCCGCGATGTTGAAGCGAGCAGGGAGAAACACACTCACTGGCAGATCACTGCACAGACCAGCAGGCAATGTGAATTCGCTGCAGATCGCCGTCACACCAACACCGGAGAGTGGCTCGTCTCGTAGAGCGAAGTCAGAAATAGCTGTGGAGTGAAGAGATACTCTTGGCTCCGAAGCGAAAACATGATCTGCCTTTGCCGGCGTTCCTCCTTTTATACCCACGCGGTGGGGCGGAGATACGCTATGCAAATTCCGCAGACCCATGGCATTTCATTGCCATAGGCTCGTTTTGTAATACTCGAAGTCGATAGGCTTTCTAGGCGAAACCCCCATTCTCCGTCACTCGACGTAACTCGGAGTGACTACGAAAGGGAACAGTGGTTTTCAATTATTTATTTTTGTTAAAAAAAACTTGCATCCCCTTAGAAATGTTAACAAAAAATTATTATTATTATTTTTGTAATACCAAAAACTTCATTTACTTTTATTCATTATGTTTTTGTTGACTTTACGGGCATAAAGGAGCCGACAGCAAATGTTTTATTGCAAAAAAATTGTTATGTAACTTTTTCCCATATGTGTTCTTTTGGTTTTCATTGTTTTGTTGATAATGAAAAGTCACTCTCTTTATCGCAATACAAAACAAACTTTTTGCCATATTGATTATTTTCTGGAAACTTTCTGTTGCAAAAACACAAACATATTATTGAAAATGACTTTTAATGCATTAAAAAATAAATGAATAAATGAAAATGCGACACAGCTATGCAGGAACAATATTAAAAGCATAGTTCACTCCAAAATTAAAAATCTGTCATCATTTACTCACCCTCTTGTCATTCTAAACCCATGTTTTTTCCCCCATCTGTGAAATGCAAAAAGAGATGGATGAGGGATGTGAGGATGGTGGTTGTAAATGTCAGGCTCCAAAAAGCACATAAAAGTACCATTAAAGTATCATTAGTCCATACGACTCGCAAGCTATAATACAAGCGTTGAGTGAGAATTAGAACAAATTTTAAGTCGTTATTCACTGTAATGATGCACGTGTAAATGCATTTTTACGCAAGTGTAGAATGCAAGTGAGGGAAGAAAGAAACTGTCCACATACTTTATTTGCTCCCAACATGCCAGATTTGATGGAAGTGAAGATTCTTTGACTTTGAGGATCACTGTCTTACAAAAAAATGTAGCAAATGTTTTTATATTTTTTATATTTTGTCTCATGGTCTGTGATGTTCCCCATGTTCTAGCACTGAGGACACTTTTCTAAGTTCTATAGTGTCTTTCCAGTGAGCAATCGCAGCAAAGCTCCAGTGATTCCTTGTACGTTAATTCATGTTAGCGAAACACTGGTCTTCTCCTTTAACCTCCGGATTCCTCTCCTCATTATTGCGACTCGGTCTGTTGTAGTCAGGCTAGTCTCTGCATCGGGCACTCTGATGGAATTTGGCAAGTAAGGGGGAGCCTCATAGGAGACACACACACACACACACACACACACACACACACACACTTATTATGCCAACTCTGAATGTCATCCGGCTCTTTGAGCCGCGGCTCATTTGTGAATGTCTGTCCTCTGGCCAAACGTATTTCTCTGCCCTTTAGAAAGATGATGTTGTCATCTGATGTCATTTTTTAAATTGGAACACTCTATCCCATCACCCCCCTCCTCACTTGCTTTCCCCCCCTCCCTGTTTCTGGACTCTGCACGAGTCACATTAGCATTTTGCAAAAACCGTGAGACATTTTGCCACTTCGGCTTTGTGACAGATTTCACAGGCTCAATTTTAACCGTTGCCCTGGGGCGCAGAGGCACAGTTTCCATCTGTTGATAGTGTAGCTGAAGCCAGCAGGTCGTTTAAGAAAACTTCCTATGGCTGCCAGCTGCACTCCAAACTCTAGATATGGAGTGTTCATTTGAGGCGCTTGTGGTGTTGGGCTGTGATTTCACAATCCACTTTGAACACTCACTTGCATGTAGATGTGAGAATTGGAGCTTCAGTAAATGCAAATGAAACCAATATATAGATATCAGGGTCAGGTCTGTTCCGCATGTCTTGTTTAGCTGTAATATTTTAAAATTCTGCTAAATAAAAATAATTAAAACACTTAATTGCAGAACTATTGTAGGTCCATTAATATGGATTTTATTATTGGTTGTGCAGAAATATTAAAGTATTTTCTTATATAAAATTAATCTATTTAATTCATTTTCTTTTGTTTATGTGAAGTCCAATCAGGTAAACGTAAAGCATTACTCTTTAGAGGGGTCATCAGATGCAAAGTTCACTTTTATATGGTGTTTTTATTAAATGTGTCTTCGCAGTGTGTGGACACAACCACCATACAATGAAAACAAATCCATTCAATCATTTTTTTTAATCCTCAAAAAGACTAAACACTCTCAATAATCAAGCCGTTTAGATTCTCTAAGCAATATGATGTCATATTGCTCATGCTCCGGCCACAATCGCTGACGGACTGTGGTGAGCAGTTGCTCATTATCATTTAAAGAGACATGCACCGAAACAGGAGTTATTTTATCCAAAGTATGTTACAAACTTTACATGAAGACCCTAAAGAATCATACCAACTTGTGGAAAATGTGCATCCGATGACCCCTTTAAAGCTCAGGTCTCTAGTATCACAGTGTGCACAAGGGATAAGACACATTTCTATAAGGGTCTGTGTTTTTGGTCATAATTTTCAAACTGCCTATTGTGTGTCTGTAATACTGATGAATCACTGAGAGGCAATAGCCTCTGAATGTTATGATTTTACAGCAGTATTGCAACATTTCTTGTCAGTTTTGCAGCTCCTTAAAAGACTCCAGAAATTAGATCTACCTTGAGAGATTACTACTTTTTATGGGAGTGTTCATCCTTTCTAGAGCTTTAAAGAGTGAATTAGTAATGTTCTACAATAAAATACAAAAGTTACTGAGAAAAACTTGGATGCTAATAATAAAAGATTTACTGTATTGATGTGTGATGGATCTGCCATGTGCCTTGGCAAATCACATCTAAAAAATTAGTCCGCCACAAAACAGGGAGCAAAGTAGGCTAGTCTTCAATTGTGATGTTTTATTAAATCTTGCTTACACAAGATAAAAAGTGATCAAGCCTCATTAAAGAGGAAAAAGGCGAAAAAATTGTAACAGTTAAAAACAAGAAGGTCCAAAAATTGTATTCCATTCAGATTACATCACAGGAAAAATACAGTATTCAAAAAGGACATAATTGGGCTTGAGCCTCTCAAACTGACAGAGGACAAAATTCAACACCACCTTTCCCAGAGTACAATAAGTAGCAACTCTCTCTAGACAAAAAAACATACACTGAATTTATAAGAGGTGGCCAGCACCATGAAAACAAAGAAGAGGAAACATTACCATACACATTTTCACAACAATAACAACACAAACCCTGGAATAAAGACAATACATTTAACTAAATTTAGAGCCATGGATACATTTTAGTTAATGCAAAAGAATCCTATTAAACAAACATCACATTGATTAAGACATCACATTTTCCTATGTCCCCTCTAATACATCAAAGTTGGTACAGTTTCATTTCCTTTAGAATTCCCATAAAACAGATCAACTTCCTGTTTGAATCTCTTTGTCACTAGGCTGGTCCATACCACAACACAACAGGTTCTAAACATTTCAAGTCATCTTAATTACTAAATGAACTAACAATTTGAGCTATGTTTTTATAAAACACATTTTAGCCAAAGAGGAATTTTAGCTGGTTTTAATCTTAAACCAAATAACTAAGCCCGTGCACTGACTCAGTACAATGACAAATAAAGATTTAAAACCAAACCATAGTAATGTCCTTTTATTTATAAATCAAATGCAAATATGAATAGATAAAACTTGTGTGGCTTAAATACTGGCCATCACATGATGCTGGCAGGCCGTTTCTGAAGTGATAGGACTTGTAAGTTATGCAATGAAAATCTACACTGTATTGAATTCATGTCTTAATTCAGTATGTGATTTAAAATCTTAATTTCTTAAAATTTGGTCTCTATGTATAATAATAATAATCATAATGTTAATGGTTCATTGAGCATTAAATAATGTTAATTTTGGATAAAAAAATATTTTAGTAAACGTTGTTACTATTGGTCAGCCTTCACGCCTGTCCGTGGGTTTTGCAAATATTTAATCAATGAAAAGTATAAAAAAAGAGCTTGTGACTAAACCACATATTCTCATTGGATCCTTAATCAAACCTCATAACTCCACTGCGCCTCAGTCTCCTTGATTGAAGTGCTACATGCATTTTGGACTGTCTCTGCTTGTTTGCAAGGGTAAATATAAAGAACTGAATTTTTGACTAAGTAGAGCATTTTCTTTACTCAATAAACACTATGGCCCAGTTTCACAGACAGGGCTTACAGTAGATAAAAAAAATTGCTGGTGTGCATCTTGAGACAAAACAATGGCACTGACATATTTTAAGATACTGTTTTATGAAAATGTTTTTCCGGGGATCGACACCTGTGGATCACAGTGTTTTTTCAATTTCCTGAAAACGTCTCGGTTACGTATGTAACCCTCGTTCCCTGAGTAGGGAACGGAGACGTTACGTCGGATGACGACGAAATGGGGTTTCGCTTAGAAAGCCTATCAGCTTCGAGTATTACAAAACGAGCCAATGGCAAAGAAATGCCATGGGTCTGCGGAATTTGCATGACGTAACTCCACCCCACCTCGTGGGTATAAAAGGAGGAAGTCCGCAACAGCAGTTTATGTTTCTTCGCTGAGGAGCCAAGACTGAGCTCAGGCGATCCCCGCGGTACAGCGGAAAGTGGCAGGCAGACGTAACGTCTCCGTTCCCTACTCAGGGAACGAGGGTTACATACGTAACCGAGACGTTCCCTTTCGTTGTCACTCCGAGTTACGTCGGATGACGACGAAATGGGGTTACCAGTCTAATCACGCCACCTTCTCAGCTGTCTTCCAGTGCCCTGCGTAAATCGAGATCCCTGTCATAGACTGGACGAAGGACTCCATTTAACACAGGAATACCAAGGTACACTGGGAAGCATATCCCAAGCTAGGGGAAGTATGCAATTAATGCCAACCCAGAGGGGGGGGACTTAGAGAATACACATATGACCCGAAGGAAACATATGGAGAACACTGGGGTGTCCAGCTGCAGGTGGAATATTTCAACCCCAGGGGTGGCAAGGTGGCTTGCCAAGGGAAAGACACATGCTCAGAGAGGCTTACAGTGGAAATACACATGTGGGGGTCGCTCAGGGGAGGGACCATGCACACGGGAGGCACCTAGCCGACGCGCAGGCAATAGACACTGGCGCCGACGTCAGGAGTGCTGGAGGAACTCAGGGCTTTCGGGGAAGCTCACCTGAGGAGAATATCGCACGTATCCAGTCCGTGGAGTGGAATGGCGAGCAAGCGAAGACACCTGAGCGGGTCCGGTACTAGCTAGTTGAAGCGAGTACATGAGAGGACACTGGCTCCACTCGGAGATTATAGAATCTGGCGAATGTGTTAGGTGTCGCCCAGCCTGCAGCTCTGCAGATGTCTGTTAGCGAGGCGCCATGCGCTAGAGCCCAAGAGGATGCCACACTCCGGGTGGAGTGAGCCGTCACACCAAGGGGGCACGGTCGACCTTGCTGCTGGTAAGCCAAGGCAATGGCGTCCACTATCCAGTGAGACAACCTTTGCTTGGAGAGAGCCTTTCCCTTCAGCTTCCCACCATAACAGACAAAGAGCTGGTCTGAGGTCCTGAAACACCGCGTCCTGTCTACATAGGCGCGAAGAGCGCGTACTGGACAGAGCAGTGCCAAGGCTGGGTCTGCCTCCTCCGGGGGCAGCGCTTGCAGGTTCACCACCTGGTCCCGAAAGGGAGTGGTAGGAACCTTGGGCACATATCCGGGCCGGGGTCTCAGGATCACGTGAGAGAAAGCCGGACCGAATTCCAGGCACGCTTCGTCGACGGAGAATGCGTGCAGGTCCCCTACCCTCTTGATGGAGGCCAGTGCAACCAGGAGCGCTGTCTTCATTGACAGGAACTTAAGCTCAACTGATTGCAGGGGCTCAAAGGGAGCACTCTTCAGGGCAGTTAGAACCACTGAGAGGTCCCAAGAGGGAACGAGAGGAGGACGAGGAGGATTTAGTCTCCTCGCTCCTCTCAGGAACCTGATGACCAGGTCGTGCTTCCCTACCGACTTACCTTCGACAAGGTCATGGTGTGCGGCAATGGCGGCAACATAGACCTTAAGGGTGGAGGGAGACAGCCTTCGCTCCAACCCTTGCTGAAGGAAGGAAAGCACAACGCTGATCGAGCATCTCCGGGGGTCTTCTCGGTGAGAAGAGCACCAGTCGACGAAGAGGTTCCACTTCAACGCGTAGACGTGTCTCGTGGACGACGCTCTAGCGGAAGTGATGGTAGCCGCCACCGTAGGTGGAAGGGTACTCAAACCTACCTCGAGCCGTCCAGGAGCCACACGTGGAGGCTCCAGAGATCGGGGCGAGGGTGCCACAGGGTGCCCCGTCCCTGAGAAAGAAGGTCCTTCCTCAGAGGAATGGGCCAGGGAGGTGCTGTCGCGAGGAGTGCAAGTTCGGGGAACCAGGTCCGGCCGGGCCAATACGGCGCGACCAAAATGACCTGCTCCTCGTCCTCCCTGACCTTGCGCAAGGTCTGCGCAAGAAGGCTCACTGGGGGAAACGCATATTTGCGGCCCGGCGGCCAGCTGTGCACCAGTGCATCCGTGCCGAGCGTGCCCTCGGTCAGGGAAAAATACAGGGCGCAAAGGGTCGAGTCGTGAGAGGCAAACAGATCTATCTGTGCGTCCCCGAACTGGTCCCAAATCAGCTGAACCGACTGGGGATGGAGTCGCCATTCTCCAGGGAGGGGCTGAAGCCGTGAGAGCTCGTCGGCTGCACAGTTCAGGGCTCCGGGAATGAAGATGGCTCGAAGCGACCTCAGATGCTTCTGACTCCATAGAAGGAGGTGGCGGGCGAGTTGTGACATACGGCGGGAGCGTAGACCACCTTGATGGTTGATGTACGCTACAGTAGCGGTATTGTCTGAGCGGACTAGTACGTGTTGACCCCTGAGCAACGCCCGGAAGCGGTGCAGGGCAAGGCGTACTGCCAACAACTCGAGGCAATTGACATGCCATAGCCGCTGGGGTCCTGTCCAGGAGCCCGCAGCAGCATGTCCATTGCACATGGCGCCCCAGCCCGTGGTGGAGGCATCCGTGGAGACCACAACATGCCGGGAAGCTCGTTCCAGGGGGACACCCGCCCTGAGAAAACTGAGGTTCGACCACGGGGTGAGGAACTGACGGCAGGTCGGAGTAACTGGTACCCGGAGCGTGCCTTGATGCCATGCCCACCTCGGGACTCGGTCGCGAAGCCAAAGCTGAAGCGGTCTCATATGAAGCAATCCGAGCGGCGTGACCGCAGCTGCAGATGCCATATGCCCCAGGAGCCTCTGAAAATGTTTCAGTGGAACCGCATTCTTGCTCCTGAGATGTCTCAGGCAAGTCAGCAGTGACTGCGCGCGCTCGCTCGTGAGCTGCGCGGACATGGCGACCGAGTCGATGTCCAAACCGAGAAAAGAGATCCTCTGCACGGGGCAAAGTTTGCTCTTCTCCCAGTTGACCCGAAGGCCCAGACGAGCTAGGTGCCGGAGCACTAGGTCCCTGTGTTCGCAAACCTGATCTCGAGAGTGAGCTAGGATCAGCCAGTCGTCGATATAACTCAGGATGCGAACCCCGTGTTCCCGAAGGGGAACAAGGGCAGCCTCGACGACCTTCGTGAAGGTGCGAGGAGACAGGGCTAGCCCGAAAGGGAGAACCGCGTACTGGTATGCCTGCCCCTCGAAAGCAAACCGTAGGAACGGTCTGTGTCGAGGAAGAATGGAGACATGAAAGTAGGCGTCCTTCAGGTCGATCGCTGCAAACCAATCCTGGGGCCGCACGCATTCGAGAACGCGTTTGGCGGAGAGCATCTTGAACGGCAGCCTGTGAAGGGAGCGGTTCAGCACGCGCAAGTCCAGGATTGGCCGTAACCCACCGGTTTTCTTGGGGACAATGAAGTAGGGGCTGTAGAACCCGGACCTCATCTCGGCTGGAGGGACAGTCTCGATTGCACCCTTCGCCAGCAGGGTGGCAATCTCTGCTCTCATGATAGGGGCATTGCCACCGACCAAAGTGGAGCGGACTCCCCTGAAGCGGGGAGGAGACCGTGCGAACTGAATCGCATAGCCGAGCCTGATGGTGCGCGCGATCCAGCGGGACAGACGGGGAAGCTCTAACCAGGCTCCCAGGAACTGAACCAGCGGGATCAAGCGGACGACAGGCGTCCCCCCGGAGGGGCAGCGAAGCGGAGTAACTGGCCCAGACGTGGACGGCATAGCGGCCCGGTGTGGGGGCACAGTTAGCAACCGCGCCCTGACAGAGGGGGCCAGGGGAGGACCAGACTGGTCGTCCCGCGGGGGCCTGCTCTGCCAGGGGTCTGGCGACAGAGGGGGACAGGGGCGACGCGGTCCGTGGACGGCACGCCCTGTCAACCGCCTCTGGGACAGAGGGGGGCGAGGAGAGCACGGCTTGTGGGCGGCGCTCTGTGTCGCCCGAGAACTCTGTGAGCTCAGGGAAGAGAGGATCGTTTCTGTCTTTAACCACTTTAGGGTGCTGCCCACCCGTGGGTGAGCAGCGGGGAGCGGAGAACAAAAGATTCTCCCCCGGCCCTCCACCGGGGGAAGGAGTGGTCCTGCTACCATCTCCTGAAAAATGACCATCTTCCCTGAGCAGCCCGTCTCAGGAGCGCCGCTTGGCCCGGCGTTTAGCGGGGGGCGGGGCGGGAGAGGGCTGTGGTGCCTTCTTACGGCTTCCTCTGCGACCGGCCCGGGGTGGAGGCTGCTGCGTGGGCCGGGCGGGAGGGGCGGGAGCCGCAGGAGGGCGCCCTCGGCGGGAAACAGGACGAGGCGTCTGCCCGGTCGGCTGGGTGGAGGCAGCAGCTGGCCGGCGGGGCAGAATGTGTTTTATGGCCTCGGTCTGTTTCTGGGCGGTTGAAAACTGTTGGGCAAAATCTTCAACCGCACCGCCGAAGAGGCCGGCCTGGGACAAGGGGGCGTTAAGCAGACGGGTCCGCTCCGCGTCCCGCATGTCAGCCAGGTTCAGCCAGAGATGTCTCTCCTGGACCACGGCTGTGGACATCACCAGACCCAGGGAGCGCGCGGTAACCTTCGTCGCCCGGAGAGCAAGGTCGGTCGCGGCGCGCAGCTCATTGAAGAGCCCTGGGTCTGTCCTACCCTCGTGCATGTCTCTGAGCATCTGGGCCTGGTAGACCTGCAGAGTGGCCATAGCATGCAGTGACGCAGCCGCCTGTCCCGCCGCTCTGTAAGACTTCGCCACCAAGGTCGACGAAAATCTACAGGCTTTGGATGGGTGCTTAGGCTCGCCACGAGAAGAAGCACTCTGAGGACATAGTTGCATGGCAACAGAGCGTTCAACCGGGGGGAGCCCAGTGTACCCACGGGCGGCTGCATCATCAAGGGGAGGAAAGGCGGATGAGGTCACCGAGCGGTCACGGGAAGACAACGGGGTCTTCCAGGACTTCGAGATCTCATCATGCACATCCGGGAAGAAAGGTATTGGGGTTTGCCGAGGACGAGGGTCGGCGGCCTTACCCAAAAACCAATCGTCCAGCCGCGAGCGCTCAGGACAGGGTGGAGGCCTCCACTCAAGCCCGATGCTCGCGGCTGCCCGGGAAAGCATGGCCGTCATCTCCGGATCAGACTCGAGCACAGCCGTATGCACACCGGAAGGTGGCAGCTGTGACGAGCCCTCACTTCCAGAAGAATCAAACCCACCTAGTGATGCAGCAACAGACATGGCATCATCCTCTGTAGCTTCAACCGAAACACGCGGGCCACCAGAGGGTAGACCCGCGGGAATCGGCAGTTCGCTAGCGGGCACCGTCATTGAAGAGGGGGGCTGGGGTCGCGGACACATAGTCAGCGCCTTGTTCCAGACCGTCACCCTCAGGTCACCCTGGCTACCAGCCGCAGGGCGGGGGGTGGATGAGGGGACTCTCACTCTTGCGAGTTCACTGAGTCTCGACCGTAATGACGCGATGGTCATGTTCCCACAGAGAAAACATGAGTCATCCACGAGCGCTGCTCTAGCATGATCAATGCCCAAACATACCAAGCAGCGCTCGTGCCCATCAGAGTCCGATACCAATCTGCCGCAACCAGAAGTACACGGGCGAGGCATCTTTAAAAAGACGTGCCGCGTGTAAGCTCTTTTAGTGAGAAAACTCAAGTGTTGAAGCGCCCGGGGAGAAACCCGCCGACTGGCAAATCACTGCAGCAGATCAGCAGGAAGCACGCTCTCGCCGTAGATCGCCGTCACACCAACACTCGAGGCACTCGTTCGTGAAGCTGACAATTCAGAGATGGCTTGTGGAGAGAAGAATAAACTTGGCTCCGAAGCGAAAACATAAACTGCTGTTGCGGACTTCCTCCTTTTATACCCACGAGGTGGGGTGGAGTTACGTCATGCAAATTCCGCAGACCCATGGCATTTCTTTGCCATTGGCTCGTTTTGTAATACTCGAAGCTGATAGGCTTTCTAAGCGAAACCCCATTTCGTCGTCATCCGACGTAACTCGGAGTGACAACGAAAGGGAACTAGCATTGTTCGAGATACGAGGTTTCTGCCTGAAAGCGACAATATTAGACACAGTCCAACATATCTTTTACTGTCCGTTATGACCCGTCCTTTTTGCTTCCAGCAGCATCAAAGGCATCTGCCACTGTGTATGGTGTAGTGAATCTTAAATCATAAATACTGCTTTCCTTGCCCAGTGAAAATGAACTCTACCTAACTTCTGTTCACTCCCCTCCCTCTGAGCCTTGGCACGCTCATACTATTTACTCTGCCCTCGAGCACGCTCACAAACAAGACAAGGTTGTTTTCTGAAACCTGCTATGCTTTCCTTTTTGTGGCCTCTGGGAAGGACTCACCATCAGAATGCTGATGTCAGGGAAGTTTCTCTCTCTGTCTCCTGGTCTCTCTCACTGTCATTTCTATTTGACGATGGTCTGTACCTCCAATGTCAAGTCATTAATCACATTGCAGAAGTTAAGTGTGATTGCAGGCAGCACACTGTTATAAATTGCACAAGCAAAAGAAGTCGTAATTAGTTTCCAACAAACTTGATTCATTGGCCATGTTGTATAACTTCTTTATTCAGTTTTTTTTCCCACATAAAATTAGCCTATATAATATTTTAAACAAACAATGATGCTGGTACTAACAAGCAAACCTAACTGGTGAGTATAATGTTATATAGGAAAATTATGTAAGAAATCCTCAATGTGTTGTAAATGCTATTTTGTCTTTACAGGGGACATCAATGGAAGAACAATCCTTCATTTAAATTTGTAACAATTTGAATTTAAAACAGCTCTTGCAAAAGGTGTTTATCTAGACTTTTAATAACTTTTTAGTCTTGTTGAACTAAATTGGCCTTATATATTAAACAAAAAAACCCTCGACAGACCAAAAATGTGGTACACTATACTTTACTTTTTATAAAATACTACTTACAAAGCGCATGTTTATTTACATACAGTATATAAACAGCCAGTCAGTGTGTATACTGATTTCAGTCTCAGTTATAGTAGTTGAAAGATCGTCTCGGTTATGTATGTAACCCTCGTTCCCTGAGTAGGGAACGGAGACGTTACGTCGGATGACGACAAATGGGGGTTTCGCCTAGAAAGCCAATCATCTTCGTGTATTGAAAAACGAGCCAATGGCGATGAAATGCCATGGGTCTGCGGAATTTGCATAGCGTATCTCCGCCCCACCGCGTGGGTATAAAAGGAGGACGCCGGCAACATGCAGATATGTCTTCGCTGAGGAGCCGAGACTGAACTCAGGCGTCTACCCAGCGGTACAGCGGAAGTGGCAGGGAGACGTAATGTCTCCGTTCCCTACTCAGGGAACGAGGGTTACATACGTAACCGAGACGTTCCCTTTCGTAGTCACTCCGAGTTACGTCGGATGACGACGAATGGGGGTCCCCGTGTAATCACGCCACCTTCACAGCTGTCTTCCAGTGCCCTGAGAAAGTCTGATCCCCTTGTCGTGATACTGGCACGGACGAAGGAGTCCTACTTAGCACAGGAATACCAAGGTACACTGGGAAGCATATCTCAGAGGAAATATGCCGCAGCATGCCTACCCGTAGGGAGGACTTAAGAACACAAATATGGCCGGAGGGCTTCATATGGAGGAACGGTGGAGTGACCAGCCCGTGGGGTGGCAACTTTCAACTCCAGGAGTGGCAAGGCAAGGCTTGCCGAGGGAAAGACACATGCTCAAGGAGGCTTACAGTGGAGATACACATGTGGGGGTTACTCAGAGGAGGAACCATGCACACGGAGGCACCAGCCGACGCACAGGCAATAGACACTGGCGCCAGCGTCAACAGTGCTGGAGGAACTCAGGGCTTCAGAGAGGAAGGCTCAGCTGAGGAATAATCGCACGTATCCAGTCCGTGGAGTGGAATGGCGAGCAAGCGAAGACACCTGAGCGGGTCCGGTACTAGCTGGTTGAAGCGAGTACATGAGAGGACACTGGCTCCACTCGGAGATTGTAGAATCTGGCGAATGTGTTCGGTGTCGCCCAGCCTGCAGCTCTGCAAATGTCTGCCAGCGAGGCGCCATGTGCTAGAGCCCAAGAGGAAGCCACACTCCGAGTGGAGTGTGCTGTCACACCAAGGGGGCACGGTCGGCCTTGCTGTTGGTAAGTCAAAGCAATGGCGTCCACTATCCAGTGAGACAACCTCTGCTTTGAGAGAGCCTTTCCCTTCAGTCTCCCACCATAACAGACAAAGAGCTGGTCTGAGGTCCTGAAACACTGCGTCCTGTCTACGTAAGCACAGAGAGCACGTACTGGACTGAGCAGTGCCAAGGCTGGGTCTGCCTCCTCCAGGGGCAGCGCTTGCAGGTTCACCACCTGGTCCCGGAAGGGAGTGGTGGGAACCTTGGGCACATATCCAGGCCGGGGTCTCAGGATCACGTGAGAGTAAGCCGGCCCGAATTCCAGGCACGCTTCGTTAACGGAGAATGCATGCAGGTCCCCAACCCTCTTGATGGAGGCCAGTGCAACCAGGAGCGCTGTCTTCATAGACAGGAACTTAAGCTCCACTGATTGCAGAGGCTCAAAGGGAGCCCTCTCCAGGGCATTTAACACCACTGAGAGGTCCCAAGAGGGAACGAGAGGAGGGCGAGGAGGATTCAGTCTCCTCGCTCCTCTCAGGAACCTGACGATCAGGTCGTGCTTTCCCAGAGACTTACCTTCAACTGCTTCGTGATATGCGGCGATAGCGGCCACATACACCTTCAGGGTGGAGGGAGACAGCCTTCGCTCCAGCCCATCTTGCAGGAAGGAAAGCACGACACTGATCGAGCATCTCCTGGGGTCTTCTCGGCGAGAAGAGCACCAGTCGACGAAAAGGTTCCACTTCAACGCATAGACATGTCTCGTGGACGATGCTCTAGCGGAAGTGATGGTAGCCGCCACCGCTGCCGGCAGGGTACTCAAACCTGCCTCGTCCCGTCCAGGAGCCACACGTGGAGCCTCTAAAGATCGGGTCGAGGGTGCCAGAGGGTGCCCCGTCTCTGAGAAAGGAGATCCTTCCTCATAGGAATTGGCCAAGGAGGTGCTGTCGCAAGGAGCATCAGTTCGGAGAACCAGGTCCGGGTGGGCCGGTACGGTGCAACCAGAATGACCTGCTCCTCGTCCTCCTTGATCTTGCACAAGGTTGGTGCGAGAAGGCTCACTGGGGGAAACGCATATTTGCGTATGCCCCGCGGCCAGCTGTGCGCCAGTGCATCCGTGCCGAGCGTGCCCTCGGTCAGGGAGTAATACAGGGCGCAATGGGATGAGTCGTGGGAGGCAAACAAGTCTACCTGTGCGTCCCCGAACTGGTCCCAAATCAGCTGGACCGACTGGGGATGGAGTCGCCATTCGCCGGAGATGGGCCGAAAACCGTGACAGCTCGTCGGCTGCAAAGTTCCGATCTCCCGGAATTTAAATAGCATGAAGGGACCTCAAGTGCTTCTGACTCCATAAGAGGAGGTGGCGTGCGAGTTGCGACATACGGCGGGAGCGTAGACCACACTGACGGTTGATGTACGCTACTGTCGCGGTATTGTCTGAACGGACTAGTACGTGTTGACCCATGAGCAACGTGCGAAAATGGTGCAGGGCAAGGCGTACTGCCAACAACTCGAGGCAATTGACATGCAGAAGGCGCTGCGGTCCTGTCCAGGAGCCCGCGGCAGCATGTCCCCTGCACATGGCGTCCCAACCCGTGGAAGAGACATCTGTGGAGACAACAACATGCCTGGAAACTCGTTCTAGGGGAACTCCGGCCCGTAGAAAACTGAGGTTCCTCCACGGGGTGAAGGTCTGACGGCAGGTCGGAGTCACTGGGACTCGGAGCGTGCCATGATGCCATGCCCACCTCGGGACTCGATCGCGAAGCCACAGCTGAAGCGGTCTCATATGAAGCAATCCGAGCGGCGTTGCCGCGGCTGCAGATGCCATATGCCCCAGGAGCCTCTGAAACAATTTCAGTGGGACCGCACTCTTGCCATCAAACTGTCGAAGACAAGTCAGCAGTGAGTGTGCGCGCTCACTCGTAAGCTGCGCGGACATGGCAACCGAGTCGATCTCCATACCGAGAAAAGAGATCCTCTGCACGGGGCAGAGTTTGCTCTTCTCCCAGTTGACCCGAAGGCCCAGACGGGCTAGGTGCCGGAGCACTAAGTCTCTGTGTTCGCAAACCTGATCTCAAGAGTGAGCTAATATTAGCCAGTCGTCGAGGTAATTTAGGATACGAACCCCGTGTTCGCGTAGGGGAACAAGGGCTGCCTCGACGACCTTCCTAAAGACACGAGGAGACAGAGCCAACCCGAATGGGAGAACCGCATACTGGTATGCCAGCCCCTCGAAAGCAAACCGGAGAAACGGTCTGTGTCGAGGTAAAATGGAGACATGAAAGTAGGCGTCCTTCAGTTCTATCGCTGCAAACCAATCCTGTGGCCGCACGCATTCGAAAATGCGTTTGGCCGTGAGCATCTTGAACGGCAGCCTGTGAAGGGAGCGGTTCAAGACGCGCAGATCCAGGATCGGCCGTAACCCACCGGTCTTCTTTGGGACAATGAAGTACGGGCTGTAAAACCCTGACTTCATCTCGGCTGGAGGGACAGTCTCGTTTGCACCCTTCGCCAGCAGGGTAGCAACCTCCACTCTCATGATAGGGGCATTGCCCCCGACCATAGTGAATAGGGGTGGGAATCTCTAGGCACCTCACGATTCGATTCGATTACGATTCAGAGGGCTGCGATTCGATGCTAAAGCGATTATCGATTATCTGAATATTTTTTTTGTGTGTGTGTGTGTGACTATAAATACTTTGCTTTAAAAGTACAAAGTAATGACCCATAAAGAATTAACATACAATATATTTTATTAACATTGCAAAGAACCAAAAGGAAAATAAATGTGTGCCTGAACTAGCAGCATGCTTGTAGTAAATTAATAATATAACAACGACCGGTACAGCCGAGTGTTTTTCCTCCTCTGGGTGGAAACGTGTCATATGGCTTCTCATATTCGTCGTGTTTCCGAAATATTTTAGTTTTATTCTACAAAGCTTACAAATAGTGTGGCTCTTGTCCAGCTCCTTTCCCCCTTCAACTTCATAGAAGTCAAAATATTTCCACACGTCAGCTTTTAACGAGGAGAGTGTTTGGATTTCGCGATCAGCCATCGCGTCTCTGTTATGTGCACACGCCACAGACGGACTGTCTGCACTTCCGCGCTTCAGAGTATCGTCTTTTGCGTTCCGTCAATATTACGTTATTATATATATATATATATATATATATATATATATATATATATATATATATATTATTATTTTTTTTTTTATTATTATTTTTTTTTTTGAAAATCGATTTTTGACATTTGTGAATCGATTCAGAATCGTCCACGTCCGCATCGCGATGCATCTAAGAATCGATTTTTTCCCTCACCCCTAATAGTGAAGCGAACTCCCCTGAAGCGGGGAGGAGACCGTGCGAACTGAATTGCATAGCCGAGCCTGATAGTTCGGGCGACCCAGCGGGACAGGCTGGGGAGCTCTAACCAAGCTGCCAGAAACTGAACCAGCGGGGTCATGCAAACCACAGGCGTCCCCCCGGAGGGGCAGCGAAGCGGAGTGACCGGCCCAGGCGTGGGTGGCATGGCGGCCCGGTGCGGGGGCGCGGTCATGCTCCGCGTCCTGACAGAGGAGACCAGGGAAGGACCAGCGTTCCACGGGGGTCTGCTCTGCCAGGCATCTGGCGACGAGAGTGGTGAGGTCCGGAGACGGTACGCACTGTCATCCGCACCCTCTGGGACAGAAGGGGACGGGAGTGGCGAGGCCCGGGGGCGGCGCACACTGCGGTCCGAGAACTCTGTAACAGAGAGGGATGAGAGCGGCGAGGCCCGGGGGCGTCGCGCACTGTCAACCGGCTCTGTGTGCTCAGTGATGGGTGTATCGGTTCTTTCTTTGACAAAAATAGGGTACTGCCCACCCGTGGGTGAGCAGTGGGAGAACAAAAGATTCTCCCGGAAGGAGGGGGCCTGCAACCACCTCCTGGGGAAAAACCGACACCATCACTGAGCAGCCCGTCTCAGGAGCGCGGCTTAGCCTTGCGTTGAGCGGGGCGCGGGGCTGGAGAGGGCTGTGGCGCCTTCCTGCGGCCTCCTCCGCGACGCGGCCCGGGTGAAGGCTGCTGCTGGGGCCGTGCGGGAGGGGAGGGAGCCACAGGAGGGCGCCCTCGGCGGCGAGCAAGCTGAGGCGTCTGTACCGACGGCTGGGTGGAGGCAGCAGCAGGCCGTCGGGGCAGAATATGTTTGATCGCCTCAGACTGCTTCTGTGCGGTTGAGAACTGCTGGGCAAAGTCCTCAACCGCTCCGCCGAAGAGGCCGGCCTGGGATATGGGGGCGTCGAGCAGACGAGTGCGCTCAGCGTCCCGCATATCAGCCAGGTTAAGCCACAGGTGATGCTCCTGGACCACAGAGGTGGCCATCACCTGACCCAGGGAGCGTGAGGCCACTTTCGTCGCTCGGAGAGCGAGGTCAGTGGCGGCACGCAGCTCATCAAAGAGCCCTGGGTCAGTCCCCGCCTCGTGCATATCTCTGAGCAGCTGGGCCTGGTAGACCTGCAAGGTGCTCATCGCATGCAGAGCGGCGGCTGCCTGTCCTGCAGCTCTGTAAGATCTCACCACGAGGGTAAACGAAAATCTACAGGCCTTGGACGGGTGCTTAGGAGTACCACGAGATGAAGCACTCTGAGGACACAGTTGCATGGCAACAGAGCGTTCTACCGGGGGAATCCCAGTGTACCCATGGGCGACCGCCCCATCGAGGGGGGGAAAGGCGGAGAAAGCTGACGAACGTACACGGGAGGTCAAGGGAGCCTTCCATGACTTCGACAGCTCCTCATGCACTTCCGGGAAGAATGGCATTGGGGTTGGCTGTGGCTGTGAGGCGGCAGCCGCACCCAAAAACCAATCATCCAACCGTGAGCGCTCAGGGCAGGGCGGAGGGTTCCACTCAAGCCCGATGCTCGCGGCGGCCCGGGAGAGCATGGCCGTCATCTCGGGATCTGATACGGGCAACGCTGGTACTCCAGAAGGAGGCAACGCAGCAGCATCGTCACTTCCCGATGACTCCTGCCCGCCTTGTGATGCCGCGATCTACATCGAGTCCTCCTCTGGAGCGCCGAATGAAACACGCGGGGCATCAGTAGATGGACCCGGTAGAATCACCGCAGCACTCGCGGGTTGCAACACTGTAGAAGGGGGCGTGGTCCGAGGACGCATCGTCGGATTGTTCCACACCGTCACCTTCAAGTCACCCTGTCCACCAGCCGAAGTACCACCTCTCGTGGAGGGTGTAGATCGGGGTGTGGATGAGGGGACTCTCTCTCGAATGAGATCATTGAGTCTCGACCTTAGTGTTGCGATGGCCATGTTCCCACAGAAGGAACATGAGTCATCCACAAGCGCTGCTTTAGCGTGCCCTAAGCCCAAACACACAAAGCAGCGATTCGACCGCACCCAGAAGAACACGGGCGAGACATCTTTAAAAAGACGTGCCACGTGCAGCTCTTTTAGAGAGGAAAACTCAGCGATGCTGAGGCGACCAGGGAGAAACACACAGACTGGCAGATCACTGCTCAGATTGCAGGCAATGTGAAACTCGCTGGGTACCGCCGTCACACCAACACCGGGGAGCTTGCTCGTCTCGAAGAGAAGATGAAGTCACTGAAACTCAGGATTTGGCTTGTGGAGTGAAGAGAATTTCTTGGCTCCGAAGCGAAAACATATCTGCATGTTGCCGGCGTCCTCCTTTTATATCCACGCGGTGGGGCGGAGATACGTTGGCTCGTTTTTCAATACACAAAGATGATTGGCTTTCCAGGCGAAACCCCCATTCGTCGTCATCCGACGTAACTCGGAGTGACTACGAAAGGGAACTACATTTTTGATTTGATTATAAGAACCGGTTCATGAGAGTCATTTGTTTGCGAATCAGATTACACTGGTTGCAGTTTTTGTTTTTGACTCACTGAAAAGAAGCCATTCATAAAAGTTCATGAGAATCATTCATCTGGGTATCACACTACACCCTGGCTGCACTGAATGTTTTTGGCTCACTAAAGAGAACTGGTTCAGGAGCATTCATTGGAGTCGCTGTCCGTTTCGTGTTGTAGATTCGTGCGGTGTTGCGGTGAGATTGAAGAACTGCAGAAAACTCTATCAGAGTATCGCAGTATTCTGTACAATACTATTCCACGATTGCTTATTTTGTTTTGTAAAGTGCATGGGCATATTTTTTACAGACTTGTCCTTAAATGTGCTTTAAGTGGAAAGATGTTCTATACTGATAAAAATCACACAAAGTTTAAACACAAACCTACTTTAAACAAATATGTTTATTTACACAAATATCATATGTACACATTTTTTTTTACATTTTGTATATGGAATGGATTGATCAATATTGAAGGGGTTTTATGGTAATGGAAACTCTTAAATTGCTTTTGTGTGATAGGGCATCCACACCGATACCAGACAGCAACATAGTGTCAGCCCAGATCCGGGCCAGATCTGGTACATGTGGATTCCACACGTACCAGATGTGGGCCCGATCTGGGCCGACAGTGTGTTGCTGTCTGGGCAATAACCACTAGGTGTTGTATCACCTAGAAAAAAAAATACATATATATTACTTCATGCACCTTAAGTCATCCAAAAAAAATCTCCAGCAAAACAATTTCATAACACAAGGTCAACACATGACCTTTTTATTTTGAAAACAATCTTATTTTGGAGAATTAGTTTTTTCTTTAAACACCAGATCTTCTGCAAGGTACCTTTTTATTTGAGACCTCAGCCCATCTCGGTTACCTTTCGATTTCTAATACAGTGAACTTCAGTCTATAACCTCCAGGCCAGCATTTGCTCCAGGACTCAGTTTTACTTTCCCAGATGCACAAGATGCTTCTGTTTATTCCTGACTGCTGAGATATTCAACACCACATGAAGTAAGTTAATACCTCCTTTGAGACAAGCAGTTCTTGTCTCGGCTGTTGGATGTTACTGTGTTAAATATGAAAGAGAAGTAGGCCTGTTTGAATGATTGATGCATTGCCTGTCATCTGCGTTTATTGAAGTGACAGCTCGTGCTGGAATATATTGCAACTGGCATGCATCGGGAGATAATGTGATCTTATTGCAGTTAAGAGCTTTATTTTCTCTGTATTAACGACATGAAAATAAAGATGGGCCAAGTACACAAGTATATTCAGAGAGGATTTATATGGCTGCTCATACTGTATATACAGTTATTGGAAAACTGTATAATGTGTCTTTTTGAGTGTGAACATATAGCACATGCATGTCAGGTGACTTCACTTGTCCTGGTGGATTTGTCAACACTATAATTTCACATACATTTAAAATCACAACACCTGCAGCTGATGCAGAAAATGAAGAGTGTGCACATTTCTGTTTTAATTATCAGGCATTTCAAAACAAGCCCACTGAAACAAAGACAAAGCAGAAATTCTTCAGCCAAAAAACACATTGTATCAACCCAGATGAGAAATGTCCACCACCGCACTTGACAGCTCTCCAGACGGCAGCATAACACTGCCAAGTTTACACAATGGATTAAAAGTTCCCAGGGTGCACCAAGTTCTCTGTTTAGACTATAAGTGATTGCTTTAAGGCTGTAGGGAAAGAAGTTCCCCTAAAATGTAATCAAAATTCAGAAATGGCTTTATGTGTAAAGAATCTATACTATATCTATACTTGCCTCACTTCAGTATTGTAGCAAATAAAAGTGCACATTTCATCACCAAGCACTATCTCTCTGTTCAGTCAGTTAACATGGTACGCTTTGATCAATGATAATATGTTTAGTGGAAGCAAAGGGTTATCAATTAACAATTTAGTTTGGATGCATTTTAATAAGAAAAACATTATCTGGACAGACTTGTGCAACCAAAGCTGTGGCAGCACAAGGATGATCTTAAGGCACAGATAATTCATCTGTTATATACCAAATGTGCGTCATTTCTCTTCATTTTGTTAGTGCTAAAAATGTACTGTCTTTCGTCGAGAAGTGAAAAGAAAAATATGAAATTGTCCACCGAGTTCTTTTTATTCAGACCAAAATCCTTACAACACACATCATGATGTAACTTCGATTTCACATCTGCATCCGAAAGCCAAAAATGGTGTACGGCAAAAAAAATATTCAGACTTATAAAACCGTGCGTAAGCCAGAACTTGCGTAAAATCCCCTATATAAATCCCGAGTCAGCAGAAGATTGTGCGCATGTGCGTCTCCACCCTGAAATAACCATATATGGAGATTATAACGCCTAGTTTTACTATGCATTACCTCATCTGCATATCATTTATATATTTATCAACGTGATACCATGTTTAACGGTACAAGACATTAGGAAAATATGAGATACGGATGTGCCGTCACATTAAATTGCTAAAAAATCATTTAGTAGCCTATCCTTGCCTTGTTTTTGAATAATATAAAATACATTTCAGATAAAGTTTTTCTCAATCTTTTCCACTGGCCAAATATTATTTTTAATTGATTTATATTTTTAATGGAAACAGATAGGCCGTATTGTGCATTATTTGTGCGAAAATATATTCTCAGACAGTCTGCTATCATGGTAAGCAATCCTCGCTGTAGTTAAAACATTAAAACACAGCATGCCACAGGAAAAGTGTTCAAAAGCATTGCATCCACAGCAAATATTTCTATTTCTATTAAAATATATATATCTTTTAAATTCTCAGTAAGGCTTTCATGTAATTTAAGTGCTTAAAGGGGTGGTTGATTATGATTTCACTTTTTTAACTTTAGCTAATGTGTCATGTAGCTGTTTGAGCATAAACAACATCTGCAAAGTTACAACGTTCAAAGTTCAAAGCAAAGGAATATATTTGCTTTTAAAGAAATCATTTTTTTAAGGACTAGGCTACAACAAACTGGTAGTGCTGAATGGATTTTCCAACATTCTGTTCCAAGTTTGGAAACCTCATTCTTGAGTTCTGACCTCTGGGACTGGTCCAGTAACAAGTAGAGTTCCTTCAATAGAAGTGAAGCACTCTTTCAGAAACCCCCATCTTCCCCAGCTCCACCTGTATAGATCTGCTACGGGTAGTTCATGTATGCTATATTGTACAGCAGTAGCATGTCTTGCTCACAGAAGTGTGTCATGTGCGTATGTATTGACAGTAGCAAGTCCCGTACTTGCTCAGCAGCAGCAATAACAGCAGCAGCTGCATAGCAGATCTATTCCACAAATAGCAAACATCAATATTGACACTTTCCATTACTATGCCAAGCACTCAGAGTTGTCATGTAAAAATAATATTTATGTATATAAATAACTATTTGACACATTTTTTTTTTTTTTACACAGCAAAACTAGCATTTAGTTGACTGAAATTCCAGAATCATCAGCAAGCTACAGTATCTAAACCATCCGGAGTGGAAAATGTACACAATAGCATGGGTAATGTTGGATATGGATCCAAAATATGGATTCTAGCGTTCATTTTTTTCAAAATATGTTTCTATACATTTTGCATTTAATACGATTTCCCCAAGTAAAGGGCAATAATGAAACTGTCGGCCTCCAGGATTTCTGTTTTCTCTGATAACAAAGCAAGTGCATGCGACAAACTCATAATTTTGACTTTAGAGGTGGGGAGGAGGAAATTTTCAATAGCACATGAAGGCAGAATTTAGCTTTCAAGAACTCATTCCATTTGTTAATATTCTAAATCTAAGGTTCTGAGCTTGGTCAGTTATTTTCTTTAAAAACTTCCATTGTTTAGCAATAGCTTAACTCAACCTCTCTGACCCTGTCAGGGTCAGCTAATCTGAATCGGTGATGAGCCACAATCTTTGCAGAAACTGTGTAGTTGTCACTTCAGTTACCCACAGTTCTCTCCACCTCTCTCTCCAGGTGCCAAGCTTTGTCTCTGAACTGTGTAAATTGAGCCAGTGAGTTCCCCAGGCGCCCTCCCTCTGGTGGAGACCTGCCACAGCGGTGGTGCAATTTGTCCAACCTGAATGCTCCTGGTGCCTCGGGGGACTCTCTCTAAGTGCTAAATGACCCGGCTGAACCCAATAGTAATCCAACACTAGAAGTTATTCCAATTGGGATTGCCTGCATTTAGACCGTGTGTATCTCCATCTGAAGATAGTTTATGCTAATTAAAGGTGATCTGATTTCCCCCTCACTGCTTAGTAGAGCCATCTCTCTCAGCCTCCCCAGAGAGGCCTGCAGTCACTCCTGCTTGCTCACCTTCCTCACACTTACAGTATATAGTTTCTCCTAAATGAAGTGTATAGTTGCAAATGGTGTGTATAAAATGTTTGGTGTGGCCATAGAGTATAATATGATTTTCTTACATGTCTTTAAACGTGTTTAAATACCTGAATGTTCAATCTCTGCATGTGTCCTCCTCATACAGGGATAAACTGATATGCACTTCGGCGGTCAGATGGGGGCAGTAGCGAACTACAGTTCTCCCATCGCTATCGCTTTCTGTCTTTCTCTTATAAATGAAATTGTGCCCTGCAGACATCTGGTTGCTGAAAAAGACAGTGAGTATAAATAAATAAAAAATGGCACATTGATGCTGGGAGGATATATCTCCTTTTTCATGTGTTTATGATGATTATCAGGATTAATCTACTAAACTATTGTTTTCTTCCGGGGTGTTTTATTACAAAGAGAAGGCAGCCTTGTGATCTTTAACAGTCTTTAAAACAGAGGGAGTGGTCCGGAGATGAGAGAAAACAAGCAGAGAAGTGGAACAAGAAGAAGAAAAACAGGAAGAAAGCGAGAGGGACTGTGACAGTGGGAGTGAGGAGCATTAATTAATATAGCGCCCAGTGTGAAGGGAATCGATTCCTCTCCTGACACACGCTCGAGTGGGCAGTCGGGCGGCTGGGAGCTCGGGTGGAGAAAGAGTGGCAGGGGTGGGAGCATCTGTGCCAGCAGCTTCACCTCAATTTTCATCACACTTCTAATTGTGCCACATGTCACCTGGTAAACGGCACATCACCACTGGTCAAAAACAAAATTAGACTTTCGTTATCATCCATTATAATTAAAGATATATTCAAATGTGTTTGTATTGATGGATGTATCATAGAAAATGTTTGAAATGAATATACTAAGATAACTTGATGCCAAATGAAATCGAACCAGACCATTTATGGAAACTTAAAAGGAAAAATAGATAATTCATAAAATAACAAAATTTATATGTTACAGTATTAAAACATATTTAATTGACTTTTAATACTAGATTTTCTTGTAATATTTAGAATGTAAGGAAATCCGTTTTTGCCACAGTTAAAAAGTAAAAAAAAGATTTTGTAGTTCATGATAATGAGAAACTCATTCATCTCATTATATTGAGAACATTTCTCATAATAATGGCTTAGGATCTCATAATAACAAGAAACATACCCCTAATTATTTCTTGGTATCTTATAATAATGAGAAATGTTCTCATATTTATTTTAAGATATTGTAAAATTTAGAAGAAAAAAACTTTAGCTTTATATTCAGTGCATTAATTATACCTTGTAATGGACTTATAATGCATAACATAGTCTCATGAATAATTGTAACCATGGTTATAATACATTATAATAATTATCTATTCATTGAACAACTAAAAAAAAAAAAAGAAGGCATGACAAACAACCAATTTGAGATGTAACAAGGAATCTGCAAATATTATAGTGCACTTTAACTTCAATAACAATTGTTTATGAACAATACAATATATTATAGTATTGTAATACAATACAATATAATATACAATATATATATATATATATATATATATATATATATATATATATATATATATATATATATATATATATATATATATATATATACAATATATATATTGTATTGTATATTATAGTATAGTATACAATACAATATAATATATTATACTTTATGTATAATGTAATTATACATAAAGGCTTTAGGTAAAGTATTGCCAAAAATCAAATTATGAAACTTTTTCATAATGACTAATAATTAATGACTCAATATTATGACTTAACAGAATCATATTTTCACTCAATGTCAGAAACAGGCTCCCATTATAATGAGATGCTTATATAAACAGGAGTGCGTGTCAATAAGAACGCCTTTAATGATACTACACTTCTGCAAAAGGGTGAGAGCAGAATAGCATATACCCATAGTGCATTGCAGCACGGACAGCCAATCAGAACAATTTACCAAGAATCCTGGAACATATAAATTTAAACTGCCACACATTTAAATATAAATGCCTATTCAGCTGGTTGGTCTGCCACGACAGCTAAAGTTACTTCAGAATTACTTCAAAGGTGTAGAATATACCTTGATCATTTTTATAATCACATAGCTTGGCTTTGCTGCATGGTTTCTATCAAGCGTTGTCATGAATAGGCATGACTGGGGCGTCAGGGTCTGTTAGAGGAATGACAGCTGGCCAGCAGCATGAGGTGTTGGGCACCAGCAGCATCATGTGCTGGAGCATGTCCACCAGCAGGGAGAAGACTTTGGCTCGGATCCCCCACCACCAAGCCCTGCATATGGGTCCGACCAGCCGTGGCGGCCCCCCTCCCGACCTCCCCAATTACACCAACAGCCAGCTGAGTCTGAGGCCTCAGTCTCACCCCACTAACAACACATCATCTTCCCAACCATCTCAAGCCACCAAATATCACTTTCTGTCTGAGCCTGACTCCACACTGCTAGCAAAATGCTTTTAAAGGCTGTGAGGAAAAGCCGAAAGCCTAAAATGCTCTTAAAACTTCAAGGACAAATTTGTCTTGATACGTCAATTTATTATTATTTTTTTTTTACATAGTGTGTCTGTTTTTTTGTTGTTTTTTACCTCATATGGTAGGTAGATTAAGGTTTGTAGCAAACATGAACTCTCCTAACATTTCCTTGTAGCCTATTACTTTTATACTTTTTTAGTGATTGAAAGAATATTTTGAAGCATTTTTATAATGTTCTTATGTGTATCTTGTGTTTTAAATCTCCAAGATCAGTTCTGCGTTTCCATTATCTACTCACCCTCGCTGGAATGCATGCCTTGGATCGCTCGCTCAGGCTGGCGTAGAAAAATGAACAAAGCGAGCGGTCCGGGTAGTGCGAAAGACACGCCAGATGGAGGGAGTCCCATGTGTGCTCTTCCAGCGGACGGTCTCCCTGCTCCAGGCGGAGAAGTTGGATGCCTGGTAGGTCCATAGAGAGGAAAAACTAAAATACACAAAAGGGAAAAACTATTTGAAAAAAATCAATGTTAGGTCTGTTCTTCTGTCAGGGGTTGCTTGTGTTAAAAGCACAAAGACGAAGGAGAATAAATCAAACAGTCTTTAATGACAAGCTCAGGAGATCAGGCAGGGAAAACTAACTTAACACAACGTTACATTAACGGGAACAGACAGAGAATGAGGGAGGACACAGGGTACAAAACAGCAAAAAAAAGAAGAATAAAAAGGAATGAGACAAAATGTGAACATAATGACTAATCAAAAAACTCAGAAAAACTAGGTCAGAGGGAAACACAATGAAACAGAATATAACTCTGACACCATTTCTGTGAAATGGATCGACTAATTCGTTGATACGATCCGCCTCCACTTCTTTGTCAACTCATGAATGTACCAAGGACAACCAGGAAATAACTTATGTATTAGCCTGTTTCTCGTGCAAGGCTGTTGTATTGCTTCAGAAAACTTAGTGCACAAGTAATATTGACTACTTTTTTGATTTATTATTATTATTTTATTAATATTATTATTTGGAGCTTTAAAGTCAATATTCATTTACTTTCATTACATGGGGAAAAAACCTGCCAGAATATTTGGTTCATAAGTCAGTTCGTCATATAGCTTTGGAATGACGTGACATTGAGTAAATTAGTCCTGGATGTTTTTAATTCCCCACACTTGTGTTATTTATTTATTTACTTTTCAGCCACGTTTGTGACTGTTTCTGCCTTTAAATCAAATGATCACAGGCACTAAATAAATGACCTTTCAGATTCGTCTATACTAATCTCAGGGCCGATTGCACCCTAACAGCTTTTAGAGAATTCATCTGAAGTCTCATTTGGCAAACCTTGAGTCTTTACATTCCATTTTAGCACCAAGTATAAAGCAACACCTAATGAAACCTAACTCAGAGGAAGTGGCTTTCCAGGTGTTGCCAAAGTAACCCTCAGCTCTAAGCGAGACAGGATCCAGGCTGAGCTGTATACCATTGATCATCAATTTTGTTATATAATGGTGCAGGTTCAGGGTTCAGCAGAGGGAATGCTGTCTCTAGATAATGAAATGTCTGCATGGTCTCAAAGCCTGGGGCACGGCAGCCTGTGGTGCATGCACAAATGCCATTGACTTGGTCCCTGACATCCTGCTTGTGTATGGATTGCATGTAGTCTGTTATTTCTTGGATGCCAGATACTAATATTCCCTTGCTAGAAATTCCCATTAAGAAACCTCTGACCTTTGAGCCTTTCTTTCATTGTCATTTGAGACACGAATTCCATCACCTTTTGGTTTCGATCACCAATTCATGAATCACATGCTTGACATACAATCTCTATTCGATATAATCTCTATTGGATTTGAAGAAGATAACGAGAAAAGTCAAGCACTTTGTGTCTTTGTGTGTGATCTACACTTAAAAAAAAGTATTTTGCTGAACTTAATTTAGTTGTGGACAATGGTTTCATATTATAGAAAAAAAATTCTTAACATTAAAATGCAAACTCAACTCAAACATTTTGTATAGCAGAAACCTAACTGAATTGAGTAAATCCACATTCAAATAAACGTCACACTACTTCAAATGAATCTCTTGCAGTTAACTGCTAACTAGCCATATCATGTTGAATGTAACTTACCATTCGTAGTGATGGACGCTTGAAACACTGAATCACAAAGCTTTGAAGCCTTTACGAATGTTTTCAGACCTTGTATCAAACTAACCAAACGATAAAAAATTCAGCAAGCGAGGCTTAGTTACGTCATAATGTTTTGAAAAAGTTTTGAAATGTCAGTGGTTTGACACTAGGAGAGTTGATCTCAAGTGAACCAGGCTGAAACTGATCTCAAGTTAGTTTTATAACTTAAGTTCATAGTTAAAGTGATAGTTTACCCAAAAATGAAAATTCTGTCAGTAATTACTCACCCTCATGTTGTTCCAACCCCGTAAGACCTTCGTTCATCTTCAGAACACAAATTAAGATATTTTTGATGAAATCTGAGAGCTGGATCACTCCTCCATAGGCTTCTATGGGATTGAAACTTGCCGGCCCAGAAAAGTTATTAAAAGAAGCAGCGGTTCTGTGTTGTACGTCACACGTGGGCTCACTATTGGCCGACGCTGGTCATGTGTGTGATGCGTGTGACGTACAACACAGAAGCGTTGCGCTGTTACACTACGTGAACTCACTCGAGGCCCACAGAGAAGAAAACGAATAGTTGAATAAAGACTTTTTTTTTTTTTTTTTTGCGCACAAAAAGTGTTCTCGTCGCTTGATAAACTTAAGATTGAGCCACTGTAGTCACTTGGACTATTTTAACAATGTCTTCAATAACTTTTCTGGGCCGGCAAGTTTCAATCCCTTAGAAGCCTATGGACTAGTATGGAGGAGTGATCCAGCTCTCAGATTTAATAAAAAAAATATCTTAATTTGAGTTCCGAAGATGAACAAAAGTCTTACGGGGTTGAAACAACATGAGGGTGAGGAATTACTGACAGCATTTTCATTTTTGGGTGAACTAACCCTTTAAATATAAAGTTTTCTATAAAGTTAAACATATTGCACTAATACTTATACACTATCTTTATTTAATGGTATTCACTAATATTATTGAGCAGATAACACTAATGAAAATCTGTGCAATTCTTAAAATAAATACATAAAATATTTAAAATTTAATTCTTGTAGAAATGGACCCTCATCCAGATTCAGCGATGCTACTGAATATTAACACGCACACACACACACGTTTACTAAGCTATGTAAATGGGGATATGCCATAGACGTAATGGTTTTTATACTGTAAAAACTGTATAATCTATCCTCCTACACTAAACCTACCAATCACACCAAATTTTCTGCATTTTTACATAAAAAAAAAAACCTCTTTAATGACTCTATTTTTATACCAGATTTACAAATGAGGATGTCCCTAAAGTTTTAGTTTTGGAGATTTTGTCAGGTTTTGGTCACTTCTGGGTACAGATTTGTCACCACAATATAGTTAAGTAGGTACACACACACACAAACACACACACACACACACACACACACACACACACACACACACACACACACACACACACACACACACACACACACACACACACACACACACACACACACACACACACACACACACACACACACACACATTCTTAACTTATATTTTGCAAATGCAGTTTAATACCATACCACTATCAAGTGGACTAGACAGTTTGCTCCCATCACTCTTCTGGCAGGTGGTCAGCAATCACTCTGCTACTACTAAACACCGACTAATTTCTCAGTTCTTGTGCTCTCCTCCATCTTTAGATGATCAATCATGCCAGCAGCTCCGACTGGACAGGAGGCGGCCCGTTTCTCTTCAGGAGAGTGACAAGTGAATGCTTTGTGTCAGGCAATCTTATGTCCTCTGCTGGGATCCATGGCAGGGGCCCCGGGGACGAACCCGTCTCTCTGTCTAACACACACCTGGAGATAGGACGTGTTGGAGACTCTTTAGAATGGTGCCAATTGATTTCTCCTTTCACTTCCTCACTCTGGCACATTCTTTCTTTTGCTCTCCCCTTTCTTATTTTCTTCTGCGGGATATAGGGGGAATAGACATATGGAGCATGAAGTTTATAGCGGAGTGACAGCGCCCTGACAGATATTCAAAAGCAGCATTATCAAGGGCTGATGGAAGTCTTGAATACAGTGGTTAGGATCTATATTGGTTTCGGGAGAAATGATGGCCTTGTATCAGGAAAAAAAGGGATCTTAAACGAGGTGTGTAAGATGAATTGAGAGCTGGCCAAATGATGTTAAGATTAAAATGAACTGACGGCAGAGAAAGAGAAGCTATAGATGAGCAGATTTTTAATTTTAAAATTTTACTCTCCTTTTGTTACACCTGTGGTGAATATAGCATTAGTTGTTCTTCTAAATGAAAAAAAAAAAAAAAACATTTTTACAAGTCTCAAGTGAGCAAAAGAAGACAGTGAAAAAAATATTACTTGATGCATAGAAATTGTTCAGGTCTTTTTGCAGAGATAGTAATTTAGGAATCAAGCACACCTCTCACAAAGTAATTGAGTCCTCGAGTAATGACTGAGCGATCCAGCCTGTAATTTGAGACTATTAGAGGGGGGGAGCACTGCTGTTCTGGATGACGAGAATAAAATGGAAAGAAAATCATAATTGTAATCTTGATTCTCATCAGGTTTATGCCAGAGCCACTGACTTAACCAGAGGTGGGTTTGTTCGTAATGACAGCAAGCTTTTAACTCCAGAATAGAAAATGAGGAGAAAAGGCTGCACTGCTGTCAGCACTCATGTTGTCTCGCTGTCTGTAAACCACAGCCCAGATCTACTGTACCTGCAGGTTTAAACACCAACGTCTGAATAATCACAAAGGAGCCGGTGCTAGTCACAATGACAGTTACAGAGAGAGGTCAGAAAACTCTTAAGAGAATAAATCATCCCCAAATGAATATTCTGTCACGATTTACTCATGATTTAATTTTTTAAATATTTTTTTGGTGTGTTTCACACAGTTTTCATTCTTGCATGAACTATCGCTTTAATTAGTTTCACGGACTTTTCATACTGTATGAACTGTGTTGTGTCGAAGTTTGTTTCCCATTCCACTATAGTGTTCCCTATAGTGCTCATTCCACTGGTGTTTCCACAGTAAGCAGAAGCTCTTTTTTATCACATTGTAATGCTTGTTATGTATTTAGATATCTAAGAAACATTATAATGTGATAAAATACTTACTTAGGTATAAAAGGCTTTATTACATAAAATTTTGCCAAAGCATTATACTAATATCAATGCAATTGTTTAAAAATAAGGTGCTAAGTAATAAAATAAGATAAACAATATACACATTTATAATTTACTCTCTCTCACCCTCATTGGATTCTGTTCCCCCCATGTTTCTTATACAAGGACACTCTAATATTGATCAAACTGATCCTGATTGAGAATTGAGTTCATTTCACTATAGTTTTAAAGGGATAGTTTACTCTAAAATGAAAATTAGCCCATGATTTACTCATCCTCAAGTCATCCTAGGTGTATATGACATTCTTCTTTCAGACGAATACAATCGGAGTTATATTATAAAATATCCTGGCTCTTCCAAGCTTTATAATGGCAGCGAATTGCTGTTTCTGTTTTGAAGTCCATAAAAGTGCATCTATCCATCATAAACAAACTCCACACGGCTCCTGTAGGTTAATAAAGGCCTTCTGAAGTGAAGCGATGTGTTTGTGTTAGAATAATATAAATTTTTAAAACTTCATAAAGTAAAATAACTAGCTTCCGGCCAAACAAACAGACGGATTCCACTTAAGTGTAAAGTTGAACTTTAGTGTTCTGCTGAACACTGGATCCATCAACTGTTTGGTTAATGACATTCTTTTGCATCCATCTGATTAGAGGACAAATGAATCAAACACATTCAGCTTGACATGTAAGATCTGTGAATCAAACTGCCTTTCTAAACAAACAAAGGTACACCAAACAAATACATTTACTTGGGTTGGCACCAAATACAAGTTTAAATTCTCCCATAAAATTTTAAGTTATTACAATAGTAGATTGTACCAACAAATTGGTTTACAAAAACAAAAAATGGTTGAAAATATATGTTAAAGGTCAACGATCCTGAATAACAGATCATTTTAGTATGGCTACAAAGTATGCATGATCCAGAGCAAGACTGTACAGAAAAAACATTGTTCTGTGTTCTAACACCTCCCAGAACAGCACACTGTCAAAACCAACAACACATCAGAAATGCTGCCTGGAATCAGAGGCGATACATTATGCACCAGCCAGAGATTCATATGAGCTGCATATATCCTTCACTTTCTTTCTGTTGTTCTTTTTCTCGCTGCATTGCTCTGTTCCTCATCGCATGCAGCACAGCTGAGGTACGGGTCCTGTGCAAATGTCCTGCTGGGCTGCCAGGGTTCTTTTATTCATCCTATCTAGATGGGGAATTTGTTATGGAAATATATGGTGTGTTAGTGGTAGCAGCAGGGAACCAGGGAGCAAAAGAATGACTCGTGCTGAGAAGCCACAGATCTGGACCATTTTATCTATGAATTGTAATGCATATTTACCACCACCTACAACCTGGATCTTTTGATAGCTTTCTCACAAACAAGTTATTAATGGATTCATTTAAAGTGATTGTTTGTTTTGTTTTGCATGTTCAAATCCACCATGTTACATTCTCTAATTTTGCACCTTTCAATTTCTCTCTAGCAAGTGATCGTTAAAAGTCAACTGGCCTTGTGGATCCAACAGTATCCTGGTGATTCAGTGTCCTCTCGCTGAGGAGAAAAGCAAAGTGACACAAATCATTTACTGTGTGTGTGTGTGTAATAATTCATAGTAACAGCCCTGGGGACAAGTTATCAGTAAAGTAATTACCGCAAACCACAATGAGAACCTTGTGAACAGGCTCCATGTGTCTCTCTGGCTGCTGGAGTCTCTCTCTGTGCCTGTGGTGGAGGTCGGTCTGCTGAGAGGTATTGATAAGGTGAATGTGTTTACCTGTGACATACATTTAAGGGCTGTTGTCCTTATTGTATAGAGCAGCACAGGTGAGAGTTAGTTAGACAGTTAGTTACCTCTAAAACCTGTTGTTAAAGTGGCTAAATGGGACTACAGAGGTTTTCGGGGACATTAAACATCATCAGTCGAACAGGTAAACTGATTTCCTCTATCTAGTCTGCTTTCACATCCTCATTGTGTTTATGACCACGCTCTTGCAAACTATTAAAACTCGAACTTTCAGGGAAAATGTTTTTTAAAGACTTGAAAGAGTTGCTAGAAGCTTAGTGATGGTGATGTTGAAGTCATGCGACAGTGGTGTAGTTTAGCTTTTGACTTCTGACGATTGTCTTTATGCTTCAAAATTCATAAAAGTTATGTTCAATTGTGAAGATTATTAAGATTAACAAACGCTTATGGTTCTTACATGTTTTGTTCGTCACAGAACCTATTTTCTGCAGTAATCCAAAAGCCACTGGAAAAATCCATATATTGGGTTTTTGTCAAAGGAACACACAGACATCATGCCCAGGGAAACAACTTTATAACTTTATTCATAGTTGTTTTATAGCAAAGCAAACATCAAAGGATGAAGGCATAAGTTCATCTGATATACAGTATGGCACCACTTTAAGGAGTAAATGAACCTTTTGAATACACTTTTTAATCATTATCAACCAAAAAATATCATATGCAAGAAAACCAAACAACCAAATTAAAACCCAAACAAAAAGACAGAAAAACATTTTTTTATTTGTTTAAAAGAAATGCATCACTCATCATCTTAATTAGCATTTAATTCATTCAAAGCCACACACTTACTATTTGCTTTTTATTTATTTTTTTTGCCATCACCAATTTGTGATTATGTACTACCTATCTCATGAAATAAGGCAGATTTTTGGAGATGCAGAGACAATCTGGTAAAAATATTGAGAGCTTGCAAATGATATGTGTTTATGCATGTGACAGGGAGGGAGACCGATAGAGAGAGAGGGACTGTAAATAAAACATTTCAAACAATGCTGGCATGCATCTAGATACACTTGAGGGAATAGATTTGTTAGCGCACTCATCAAAAACGACCACGTCAGTCTGACACAACAGAGGTTTTCCTTTTTTAACAGGCAATCGCAGCAGACAGAGCAGCTTTGAAGATGAAACATGATCAATGCTCGTTTGAGAGATTAAAGGGAGGCTCTGCGAGCGTCGTGTCGTTTCAACGCCTCTGTTATATAGCGTGCAGTAGGGAGGAATGTCACCACTCCATCGGAGATTACAATCAAGCGATGTTCTCCTCGTTCGACCTGACTTGGTTCTGAAGCTCAAACACGAAGCGAAAGCCTCTTTAAAGTGACATCATCGTATATACACACACTCACTCGTGTGCAAACGGCACGTTTACAGCCATTTTAGTGTTTTTCACCTAAAAGAAATCTTAATCGATGGACAGGACCGTGAAACCGAAACCATATTTAGTCTGAATCTTACATTACTGTACTCTGCAGGAAGGAAAATTTAGCCTTGGCTTTACACTTCATCTACTGTATAGTATTGCAAATCAGCTTGTAACTAAAAGTGTCAGGGTGATTTTTGGATGTGTTTCTACCTAATTTAAACCAGTTCAAATCCAGCAACAGGATGCCATATTTAAAAACAACAACAACTATTGATCAAGCAGCATGTCAAGTGAGGTATAGCAGCCCTCCTCTAGCTCCACAATCCCTGCACTCTCTCGGATTCAAACTCTCATTTTTATATAGCTATACATTTGATTTATTATCAGTATGAAGAAGTGGAAAGGAAATACAGGTTGAATAGAAGGAAAGATGGTGAATGAAGTGGGGGTTTTCCCAGTGCTTGTGGGCGACTCCCTGGCGTGGGACAAAATTGGTGTGATGTTTGCCTTCACACAGTTTGCCGGCACTCACTCCTATGAGGCTGATTGTCGTCTCATTCCTGTGCGCTCTCATCGCCTTGGCCGTCTTGGAGAAAGCAAACATAAAAAGAATGGAGAATTACATGTTAACAAACAAAGAATTGACCTGGACTAATGCACAACACTGACATAATTGTTTCAACATGAAACAAACATTGAGCCTATCTACTTTTTTCTTTGTCAAACCACCCACTTCCAATCTCACACACACACACACACACACACACACACACACACACACACACACACACACACACACACACACGGCATAATTATATTTATACTATAAATTATTATATCATTACCATATTTGATAATTATATATTATTCAAATATTTTATCAAAATTAATATTTTTAAATTTATTAAGCTCTCTCTCTCCTTTGTGTTCCGTTATCTTGACGCTTCATCAGGCATGTGATCAGCTAAAGACAAAAAAGGACCCCCCCCCCAATTATTATTATTAAAAATATTCTACATTTTCTTACATTAAGAAAAAAAAATCTTACTATTGCAATACATACTATTGTACAGTAAATTTAAAAATCAAGTATTTAATAATCATAATAGCAATAATATATAATAATATAATATGGTATAATAAAATTATTAATATAATTGTTATAATTATTATTTATATTATTATTATTATTATTAATAATAACCACAATAATTGGTATTATATTATTGCTTTATTTTATTTTACAGAACAACAGTAAAATTACAATACTAACATTTATAGTTGTCTTCATTTCTTTGCTTTGAAATGTTAAACCACTGAGCTTTTATTTTGTCGGTAAACTGCACTTCTCTTTGTTGACTATGAATTTGGGAAGATGGTTGGCGCATGTTTTATTCTCAAATGCAAATTATAAGCGACTCAAACACACAGCACCTGCAGAGTAGCATTTACTGTGAACTAAAAATGAACACAGTGCTGTGCTTTGGCTTTACTCTGAAACATGCAGCGCATCAGACTATATATTCATATGATTCCAGTGGCTGTTGTGATTTGAGCCATATCACATTTTTAAAACCATGCACTGGCATAAAAAAGTTACTGGGCAACAGGTGAGTAACACCGTTCCAATAGCAATTTTTACTTGCATTTGGCGTTTTGAACCCTAGCTTACATGCTAAGGGTGTCCTGCGGCGCCGTCAGAAGCAATCCATGCATGAACTAAATATATAAGAAAACATAACATTTTCAGTTTATTTAGTAATCGTTTGAGGACAGATCTACGCAATTCACGTGGGTCACACTTTTCAGGTCGGTAAATCACATCCCTGCTTCATGAAAACTTGCTCTAATTTCAAGTCTGTTTTGACTTCAATGTCATGTTGGCATCAATATTACTATACAATAATCAAGTACTATACAACAATACATCAATAATACAGTCAATCAATACCTCCATTTGTATAGATACCCACATAAAGTTCACATAAAGATACTGTACTAAATATTTTCCTGTCAAACGTAAAGGGAATGAATATAAATGGCATGCTGGGAGTTTGTATGTGCGGCCCTAAGAGGGAAGCTGACCCCAGGGTTCCCGAAATGACAGCACAGCAAAACTCTTATCACACATGATTTATCAGCTTTCTCGCACTGCGTCATCTCTGCGCTCCGATCACACACGCTTTGTGTTTGATTTATTAATGTCCGTGAGGTGGGCATGCAGGTAATTCATCAAACTCAATTTAAGGAGGCATGCCAACACGTTTACTCTGAAAAAATCAGGGTCACTCCGCAGTTCCAGATCAGCAGAGAGAAAGTGAATGAGAAAGGAAGTGAAGGAAATGTGGATAAGGGGCAGAAAAAGTTGCAAGCTTTTAGTTGAATGAGGAGGACAATGAAAGAGACTGGGACATTTACATGAGTATGTTTCTCACAGCTTCTATTGACTTATTGCTTTTACCTTGGGAATTTGGTCTGCTGTCTGTTGGAGTTGACTCGGACTCTTGTGAGCTCTTGTCCTGGGCTTTCACATCAACTAGAGGAGAGACAAAGAAAACAAGGGAATGAGAGGGAACAAGGCAGTAGAAGGAAATGAATGACTCGAGATCAGAGAATTAAAAGTTAGACGCCACTGGGTGACATCTCATTGGCTACGGTGCTTCTGCTAGCTGAAGTAAATGCAACAGATGCTAAAGGCTATGCCTGAGGCAACAGAGCCTTCAACAGAGCTCAGGATGACGAGATCCACCTGTGCATGCTTCTTCTGAAAAATACATTATGAAAACACTCTCCTTTCCTCTGTATAAATAAAAAAGCAAGCATTTGAGGCAGTGCAACATTTAGGACCATTCCCTCTTTTTCCCTGTTATCTCATGTGCCTCTCAACTGTCACAGAAAAAAAAAAAAGAGTAAAAAAAGTCCATTCGAACAATTCAAATTAAAAAATGCATCCACTCATGCTCTTCTTTCTTCTGTATGAATAATAAACCATGCATTTGAATTGGAATGGTGGCCTAGTGGTTAACGCACATGATCAGAAATGACTGGGTGACATCTCTGATCCTGGTTCCTGTATTTTCTCTATCGAACTTTTAGATAAATAAAGTAACTAAAAGGCCATAAAAATTAATTTACATCTGAAAATGCACAGACACACACACACACACACACACACACACACACACACACACACACACACACACACACACACACACACACACACACACACACACACACACACACACACACACACACACACACACACACACACACACACACACACACACACACACACACACACAGACACAGCTCTGCTTTGATCTGTACGAAATATAAATTAACAAACCATGTATTTGAATTGCAGTCATGTCCAAAAAACAAGTCAAACTGAGCAGTGGTGCTCATACAGGCGAGGTGAGTTTGAATCTGGCTTGCAAGTATTTCAATCCCATTCCCTCCTCTTTGACATGCTTTGTCATGGCATGCCCTCTCAGATTTAAAGTGACAAAAATGGCAAAAAATATTCTACATGTTTGTTTTTACCTTTAGTGCTGCTGGTATTGTTGTTCTCCTTGGCTGCTGTTGTGACAGGATCTAAATAAACAAAAGTCACAAAACAATGTGTTAAGTTCTCTGTGGCTTTGGTTTCTCTTGGTTTTTACAATTATACTGGCTCCATATGCTGGATTCCTCAGTATCTTCTTTAGGAAGAACAGCAACTACATTCTTTTATCCCCCAAAACATGATATATATATATATATATATATATATATATATATATATATATATATATATATATATATATATATATATATATATCCCCCCAAGTGTAGTGTGTTTAAACAGTCACTTCAATAAGATATTACTTTATAGCTATTGGTTGTTTGGTATGAGACCCATGCATAATATTTAAACATGAAAAATATGGTCCAAAAGCCTCTCTCCTTCAAGAGGAACAAAACAAACGCAGACGAAACGGGAAGCATAGAAAATTAATTAGAAACTGCCTTGAGTCTATATCAGCGTGAGCCTTATTCTCAAACTAATTCGAACTCCCTCTATAACTTTCTCTCTTCTATCTCTCTGCCTAAATACCAAAGCAAACCACAGCATGAAATAATCTCCTTCCTGCGGCACATCCACGGATGATGCAAGCACACAAAACTCAGTGCTGCAGAATGTCTCTGCACTCGAACAATAGCATTTTTCTGCAGAACAACGATATTTACCTTCATGAGAATCTCACAAACATCTTCTGAACACACTGGCACATCTTACACATACAGTACAATACAGTGTAACAACATGGCCTCTGCTTTCACTGTGATGCTACACGCTTTCATGCTAATTTCATCATAATTCTTCGGGTTACGGTGACAATGTTTCAACAACTACAGACGGTGGCTTTAATGCAGCTTTTCAGAAGGAGAGCAACCCAGACGCTTCGCTCTCGCTGGTGGCCAACCCACAAATTCTACTGATTTAACAGAGCAAAGCTACAAGTGATGGATTCTTGTTTCGAACAAGGAAAATAAAGGTCTTTCCATTGGAGAAATGGAGCAGCAGCAGAGTGTCTGGATGAGGAAAGGTGAGGGAGAGTACGGGCAAATACCACCGCCATGATTTCATTTCATTCTTGTCTCGCGGCACCGTAGAGGGAGAAATTGAAACTGAGTGCGATACGATTCAAAAACGCTGTTTCCATTACCGCCCACTTCTGGAAGCAAGTCTCTTCTCTGTCCCTCGCTTTGTGTTTTTTCCATATTCCTGCACAAATGGGGAGCTGGAGTAAACAAAGAATCACACACACTTACAAAGGCAGTGCAGTACACTACAAAAAAAATCATTGTTCATCATCAGTACTTTGGTCTTGTTTTTAAGTTAAATATCTAAATATCTAATATATAAGAGGTATCTAAATATCTAAGCATTCTAAAAACAACATACTTTTACTTGAGAAAAAAATGCATTTGTTTTTTTTTAACTGCTATATATATAATATATATATATATATATATATATACAGGTCCTTCTAAAAAAAATAGCATATTGTGATAAAGTTCATTATTTTCCATAATGTAATGATAAAAATTAAACTTTCATATATTTTAGATTCATTGCACACCAACTGAAATATTTCAGGTCTTTTATTGTTTTAATACTGATGATTTTGGCATACAGCTCATGAAAACCCAAAATTCCTGTCTCAAAAAAATAACATATTTCATCCGACCAATAAAATAAGTGTTTTTAATACAAAAAAACTCAACCTTTAAATAATTATGTTCAGTTATGCACTCAATACTTGGTCGGGAATCCTTTTGCAGAAATGACTGCTTTAATGCGGCGTGGCATGGAGGCAATCAGCCTGTGGCACTGCTGAGGTGTTATGGAGGCCCAGGATGATTCGATAGCGGCCTTAAGCTCATCCAGAGTGTTGGGTCTTGCGTCTCTCAACTTTCTCTTCACAATATCCCACAGATTCTCTATGGGGTTCAGGTCAGGAGAGTTGGCAGGCCAATTGAGCACAGTAATACCATGGTCAGTAAACCATTTACCAGTGGTTTTGGCACTGTGAGCAGGAGCCAGGTCGTGCTGAAAAATGAAATCAGATGGAACCATGAAGTGCTCCAAAATCTCCTGATAGCTAGCTGCATTGACCCTGCCCTTGATAAAACACAGTGGACCAACACCAGCAGCTGACATGGCACCCCAGACCATCACTGACTGTGGGTACTTGACACTGGACTTCAGGCATTTTGGCATTTCCTTCTCCCCAGTCTTCCTCCAGACTCTGGCACCTTGATTTCCGAATGACATGCAAAATTTGCTTTCATCCGAAAAAAGTACTTTGGACCACTGAGCAACAGTCCAGTGCTGCTTCTCTGTAGCTCAGGTCAGGCGCTTCTGCCGCTGTTTCTGGTTCAAAAGTGGCTTGACCTGGGGAATGCGGCACCTGTAGCCCATTTCCTGCACACGCCTGTGCACGGTGGCTCTGGATGTTTCTACTCCAGACACAGTCCACTGCTTCCTCAGGTCCCCCAAGGTCTGGAATCGGTCCTTCTCCACAATCTTCCTCAGGGTCCGGTCACCTCTTCTCGTTGTGCAGCGTTTTTTGCCACACTTTTTCCTTCCCACAGACTTCCCACTGAGGTGCCTTGATACAGCACTCTGGGAACAGCCTATTTGTTCAGAAATTTCTTTCTGTCTTACCCTCTTGCTTGAGGGTGTCAATGATGACCTTCTGGACAGCAGTCAGGTCGGCAGTCTTACCCATGATTGCGGTTTTGAGTAATGAAACAGGCTGGGAGTTTTTAAAAGCCTCAGGAATCTTTTGCAGGTGTTTAGAGTTAATTAGTTGATTCAGATGATTAGGTTAATAGCTCGTTTAGAGACCCTTTTCATGATATGCTCATTTTTTGAGATAGGAATTTTGGGTTTTCATGAGCTGTCAAAATCAATCAGTATTCAATCATGCCAAAATCATCAGTATTAAAACAATAAAATACCTGAAATATTTCAGTTGGTGTGCAATGAATCTAAAATATATGAAAGTTTAATTTTTATCATTACATTATGGAAAATAATGAACTTTATCACAATATGCTAATTTTTTGAGAAGGACCTGTATATATATTTATATATACAGTATATATATATGTATATACACGTATGTGTGTATCTTGTTTCAAGAATGTTTAGGAAATGACTTTTGCTGGACAGATTCTGACTTTCATATCACTTTGTAAGTTTGTAAGTTATTTTGAGATGAGCACTGCATTTAAAGTGTATGGACAAGCACCAAAGTGAGAAAGTTAAGGCTGTCGCTCAATTGAGACTTGGCTTCCTCCTGACGCACCGTCTGTCTCTCTTTCCATGTAATAATGTCATGGCTGAGAGGGAGCCCTGCCACTTTGGGATCCTAATAAGCAGTGCTGATCAAAACACAACAAACCAGCCTTTGAAAAGAAGAAGAAAAACAAGATACTGGAATTTCAATCAATGCCTGTGCTCGCTTCCAACTGCTGCCATGTACGTCAGGAGATGCTGAAGAAATTTGCCAGCTCTCTAATTTCGCTTTACAGCCGACAACAGTTTGAGTTCGGCCTTTCGAGAAGAGAGTCTGACGTGCTGTGAAACAAATAAAGTAGCCAGAGGCTGTCAAGTAGGAAAAAGTGTGTGAAATGTGACATGGAGGGTAGCCGTGCACTTACTTTCTGCAGAAATGTGAAAGAAAACAAATGAATTTTATTTCCCTACCCAGCAGCCTATAGATTGATTTCAGGTTTTAAAGTCACAGTGTCATGCCATTATGATTTAAAATCCTCACAAATTACAAATAATGATATATTTGGTGTTAAACATCCAACTCAGGAGTCTATACAAGTGGCCTGAAATGACACGTTTTGGTTATTTATACTGGTTCATTTATTTATTCATCCTGACAACAGTCCACTGGAGACTCCGGTAATCTCTTCTGCACAACGGCTGAGCGAGCTCAAGATATTTGGGTGTTTGAGTGCTCTAGCTTGGATAAATTGTCATATTTTCTTTGCTTCATATGCTTCCCTTGAAATTAACTGCACTTAGGCGTAATGAAAGTTTGATGGTGTCTTTGTGTGTGTGTTACAAAAGGGAGGGATGTATGTTTGAGGGGGGGGGGGGGGATTGGGGGCAGATGTAAGTCATATTCATATTCAGACAAGCAGAAAATTAGATCCTCCACCAACCATTCGCTCTACAGATTGTGAGGGGCTCGTGGGTCTATTGTTAGGCTGCATAAATCGACTGTGCCACACAAATAATGACCGGCAGTGTCAGGCCAGCATCGTCATCTTTCCTCGTCCCCTTCAAAACCAACAATGAAGTTACAGACAAAGGCCAAAGCAGGAGTGTAGTAATCGTTAAGTAATCCTCAGGATATATGACTGCTTACTGAAGACTCAAATGCAGGTGCTGGTTGAAGGGGTTGACCAATGCGTTAAAAAAAAAGTTGTGTGCTATTCAGAACTTAACTGAGAGTGCCTTTTGAATTCCTGAATTTGAATTTAAAGGCCATGTTGCAGGTTAACCACCACTGTTGATTAATGGGTACATCACTCAAGATATGTGTATCATTTTTAAAATGTCTCAAAAATGGTCTTAAAGACCATTTTTTACGTTTCTGGTATAATTTTTTTTTTTACGCAACTCTGTGATGACGTCACGTTGGGGAGAAGCGGAAAGGGTGCCTCAGCCTAGTATTAGAACTATGGCGACTGACTGGGATGAGGAAGAGTTGGCAAGAAGAACTAACATGTATTATGGCCCGCAGCCGTATAATTTTGAACCTGCTAGACGTGAGAGGGCAAATGAAGAATTGCCAAGAACTGATGGCCGTCAAAGCCAATTGAATGCATGGTCCGAGGAGAATGAGTGGAGAGTTGGTGAAGTGTCCCGGTGAGTTGCTATCATTTAGCAACGCAGAAATGAACACTGGAGCTAGTCTACAAGCTATGGCAAGCCGTTTTAACTTACGAGCAGCAGTGCACAATAACGACACATATATTTTTTTTACGGTGATTGAATAGCACCGAGTGAAAAATCAACGTTTTCTTTATATCTAGTGGCAGTATATGATCATGACGATAGTTCAGATAAGTACCGGTAACCTTTGTCATAGTGTCGTAGTACTGGTAATGTTTGTCTTTGTCATCTAGAAATAGAAAGCATCATGCTAGCTATTAGGGGTGGAATTATACATGTATTCGTATTGTGTGTGTGAGTGTGAGAGAGAGAGGTGCGGGCGCGATCGAAAAGTGGAAACATAAAAACATCGTCATTTTGTTCATACAGGATATCGTTCAAACTGCAAAGTGTTTACTTATATTTGTGTACACTCGCAATAAAACACAACATTGTGCTTCTGTCACACTCAAAACTCTTGTCAAACTGTAACCTACAACTGTATATATTTCTATCTAGCTGCTAACGTTAGCTATATCTGCTAACGTTATGCTGTCTGCCTATCTCTCTCTATACTTGACTATCTATATCTAGTCTGTCTATATATCTAGTCTATATATATATCTCGTCTATCTATCTCTCTATATCTATGTATTTATCTATAATCTGCGCTATCTGAATACTCTCGTCTACTACTCGTCGCTCTCAACAAGGCGGGCAGCGGGCTTTGGTAAATTCTCTCCCCAAGGTGACGTAATGCAATGCATTGTGGGGGAAAGGAGAATCGTTGCAAACCGCTGTAAGATAATACCTACTTTTTTCGTTTTGTGATACCCAACAACATAAAATACAATGGATAACAGTTTAAATGTTTATTACCAACAAGCAAATTGCACAAATTCGTTGAAAAATTAAACCTGCAACATGGCCTTTAAGGTGACAAACAGGATACAGATTTGGAATTTGTCAAGACACAGAAGTATCACAGAATTAAACTTTAAACATCCATCCATCTATCTATATAAAAGTTAAGCAGCATAACTGGTAGCAACAAATCAGCATATTAGACTCATTTCTAAAGGATCATGTGACACTGAAGTAATGGATGCTGAAAATTCAGATCAAATAAATTCAGCTTTGGTGAGCATAAGAATTCTTTCAAAAAATCTTATCAACTCCAAACGTTTTAACGTTACTGTATATAATTCTAAAACAATGAAGTTGTATTGCATACGACAACAGACATGTACATGTAATGAAGGGATCACAAAATAGGCTCTGGCACCAAATGATTAAACTGCTAACAGAGTGCAAGCATTTTCTTCTGCTCACACAACATCAGTATACACAAAACAAAAACAGCCTTAACCTTTTATTTACCTCACAGTGATCGGCTTGAAATGAGAAAATCATCTGTACATGAAATGCACCACAGTTTCATTACACCTTTACTCTCACTGTTTCCGAAGACATACATGCCTGAAAAAGCAAGAATGTCTAATGAAATTCTGTCAAATGCAACTGGACTTGATTTTAGATTATTTTAGGAAGGCCAATCATCCGAGAGGCTTCAACAGAGTTTGAGAGAGTCTTTTTCACAGTCAAGGCACCTGCAATGTTTACCATCCCATTGAATGCCTGGATTGTTCAGGTTCTCAAAGCCGTTTGACTCTCACAGCAGCTCAAAGCCGACCACAAACAACCAAACCAATAACCCTGGCCTAACTGGGGCACGAGTCCAATGTAATCGAACCAGTGACTCACAAAAGCACCTCGCCAGACAGTTTTCACATGTCACTCAGAAGGTTAATGGAAAAGATCTCGACTGAAAGGAGAACAAGAGAACAAGCTTACAGCCGTCCGAACATTCACACGAGGTTTGTTGAGTAAAACCACTCGATATCTCACAAGTCGAAGGCATTATCTATCTGTCCATCACAGTATGTTCACACCGTATGTTTGGTTTCCGGATTTGATATAATGAATCAAGCTCCTCTCATCCGGAAAAGATGAGCAGCGTAAGAAGAACCTGATATCTCACTTTGGGTAAAGAAGCTCAGGGTGGTCTTCAAGCTGTGCATTTATCATCTAACATGTAAAATACTGTATTCTTCAAGTGAATAGCCAGATTTTAGACTAAAGTACGGCTTTTGTAACGTTTTGTGCGAGTAAACGGCAGAGTTCAGCTCATCATTTAAACATACATCAATGTAATTCCAGGTCTATTCATGCGCAAACAACGGCAGGCAACCTTTTCAAAGAGCCAGACCATGAGAGCTAATGAAGTGCTAAATGTGGAGAGCAAACTTCATTTTCATATGTAAATATTCAAAGGTTGCGGGGCGAGGGCAGGCATATTTTCTCTGGAACAACACTGAGGAGAGGAAGAGAAAAGCATTCTGGGAGGCACTTGATTGTGTGTGGGTTTTTTTTTTTCTCTGTTGTGTCGCTGTGTGATGGTGAAGCTTCAAACAATTAGAGGCAATTAAAAGGTATTGAGTCGAAACAAACCCGGTGGGGAGGGCTTCGGTGTAAATACCACAGATCTTCCTCATGCACGTTCCTCTGTGAAAAGCCAAGTGGTTCCTCTCATCTGTATTCCACCCTCTCAAAGCAAAGAGTGAGAAATACGAGGAAGGTTTTCTACAGAGCCAAGTAGCATTGTATTGCCGGCCGCATTTGCCTAAAGTTACAAGATGTGCTTTGACGAGCTGCCATTGTACAAAGAAGAGGTCCTCTTTAGGTCTGAAAGGCTTCCAGTTCTCTCGGGCCAAGAAGGCCATGCTTGGAAAAACAAAAAAAAAACCTTTTAAAAGATGTGAAAAGAGAACATGGGGTCGCTTGGTTTAAGGGTCACATTGAAAGCGCTGAGGAGAATTGAGCAGGGAGGTTTGTGGCAGATAAGTAAAGTACATTAAGCAGTAAAGGGAGGGGAACGGCAGCCTTTTTTTAATGCATCACTTGTCGATGTAGAAACCATATGATAAAATCATCATGTAACATGAGTCTAAAGTGTGTTTTTAGAGCTGAAAGCAATAGTTCACCCAAAGATTAAAATTCTGTCATAATTTACTCATTTACTTCTTTCATCAATGGAAATTTTGTATAATGCACTGGTTGCTAATTCCCATGCAAATAAATGGGGAATAGACATTTCAAGCTTAAACAAGGTGGTGAAAAGTTGGTCTATACAACTTGTACACTATTTTCCAAGTTGTCTTAAGCTATATAATAGTTTTGTGGGACAACATTTTTGATTTGTTATTCACTGATAATCTTCCCACCTACTGAGCTATATCTTTGAGTCAGTGCGCTGTAGTCTAGAACCAGATTAGTCTAATAAATGAATCATTCAGACTGGTTTTGTGAACCAGAACAACCAATTCACTGAATTATCTCAAATTGAACATCATCCCATAAACTGACTTAAATATCAGTCAGTTCATCACACAAAGGAATCAAATATCTTCAGAGCGTGAACAAAAACTATTTTTTTTTGGGAGAGAACTATATGTTTAATAATTTTTTAATAGTTTAATAATGTGTTTAAGAAGTTAAAGTGCAAGTACAACTTTCTCTTTGTTTTACTCTTCTCTGCTTCAAATTATATGAGAATGACTACAAGTCCAAAAGCTATGATGATTCAAAACCATAAAACGCACACACAGGAAAAAAGGAAAAACAACAATAAATGTGAAGGAAGTAAGAAAAAGAGGGCGCCCCCTTTGCCATGACCTTAAGAGCAACTAAACGCAGCTGTCAAAGGTAGCAGGGCTTGTTGTGAAAACTTATCGAGTGACTTAGCATAATGTGTGGACTGCTTTTGAACCTGACCCACCGCGTGTTCCTGGGCATGAGGTTATATTCACCAGCAAAAGTTACAGCAGCAGAAAATAGGATGCATGAGCACCTTTAGACCTTGCTGGGAAAATATGTGAGAACATAGAAAGCAAAGTTCTTCACATTCAAACACTCTTAAGATATATAGAAATATTAAATCACTCAAAGGAAACATGTTTTCAAACAGCTTCTTATGGTCACAAATACTAGTGTAATTCATATTTACACCATACACTACTGTTCAGAAGTTTGGGGTTGGTAAGACTTTTTAATGTTTTTGAAAGAAGTCTTTTATGGTCACAAAGACTGCATTTGCTTGATCAAAAATACAGTAAAAACTGTAATATTGTGAAATATTATTACAATTTAAAGCAGGGGTTCTCAAACTTTTTGGGACCAGGGACCCCTTAGAAACATTTCCAAGGACCCCCTCATAACAATAACTGTCTGTGATTAATATGCTTAAAACTATTTGTACTCTTAAATGCCATTGGAATTAATTGCATTGCAATCTTTTTCACCCTAAAAACTTAAGACCTGTTTTATAGAACAGAAACACATGTTAGTTTAAATCATGTTAATACCACTTATATACTTGTAAACAGTGGGTATTTTATTCAAATTGCATTTGGACTCAATTGCATTTACACTAAGTAATTTATCTTAAAAGCTTTCATAAAATCAACAGCAAGACAGCAAGCACAGGCTTGTTCTAATAAAACCAAACATTAAAATTCCCTAGATTAAAATTAAAACATTAACATTTTACATTAAAATAATAGCTCACCCAAAATGAAAATTCTGTCATCATTTACTCACCCTCATGTATAATAAGAAGATATTATGAAGAATGTCAGTAACCAAACAGTTGATGGACCCCATTGACTTCCATATGTTTTTTTTTTTTTAAAGTACCAGAAACTGTTTGGTTACCCACATTCTTCAAAATATCTTCTTTTGTGTTCAGCAGGAGAAAGAAACTCATTCAGGTTTGGAACAACTTGAGGGTGAGCAAATGATGACACACTTTTCATTTTTTTGTTTGGGTGAACCATTTAAAATAACATTTAAATTATGTAATGTTACTTTACGTGCATCAACTTTAAAATAATGAATTCATTGCACCTTATATCAATGGCAGAACAATCAACAAATCATAACAGAATTAACACTGTTGCAGAACACATCCTAGTAATTAAGTTTTATTTGGCGGGTTGAAGTGAATAAAAGTTTTGTATTGTTATTATTTATGTAGGCCCAGGGGCGGAATGTTTTTAGTAAAGCCCCAAATATTTTGCTACCTTGTCTTTCTCAGAGCGAAACAATTAATCAGAAAAACAAATGTGAATAAGATTACAGCTGCCGTGATTACCTAATCATGAAAAGTGCATATTACAGTTTTATTTATATTTTTCCCTTTGCATTAAAGGTACTTACTACGTGCTTTTGCAGTGTTGAGCATTGTAGCCAATCACAGACATGTCTGTTGAACGCATCGGCCATTCAGAGGCGTTTAAACGAGTCGCGTGCTAAAGATGTGTTTTGCGCGAGCTCACCGAGTTCTACACTTTTCGCAAATAAGAATAAGAGATTCACTGCAATGTATTTGATATTCTTGATGCTGCTCTGATGCACTCCATTACGCACCGCTCTGTTTGTTGGATGACTAAAAGTTCAGCGGTCTAGCTCATCAATGTCAAAATGATTAAAGAATGCGGGGCTTACCGTTCACTGAAGGATGTTAACAGTGAACGAACGCCTGGTAAAATGTAAGTAGATAAAGATTTAATATTTGACAACTGTAATTATTTCACTAATACAATAAGCCTTTCTTTTTCTTTCTTCCCTTAAATCGCTTTTATAATCAATTCATTAATTTAAATAAAAAACACCCAATTTTAGTGTGGGCTAAAGCCCGAATATCCACTGACCTTAGAATCGCCCCTATTTTTGTATCAAATTAAATGCTGAAACGTTCTCAAAGTGACTCATAGCAGCTCTGGAGATGACGCTCTTGTGTAAAGGCAAAAGGCTCATTCATTTTTACTCATAGGCCTATGCCGCCTATCAAAGAGAATGAAAGCCCGTGTCCGCCGTATGAAACTGTAAAAAAGGTAGGCTAATTGTGACTTTTTAATCTCACAATTCTGACTTTAAAGTCACAACTACCTTTTCTTTTCTTTTTTGTATTCAGTGGCGGAAACGGGCTTCCATTACAAATGACATAGGCAAGCTACTAAACGTCTTAAACAATATTAATTTAAAACATTTTAAATAAACTGACGGATAAAAAAAAAAGAACTGAAAAATTTAAACCTAGCCTCTTAACTTTGATTTTACAACTAGGCTAGGCTACTGTATATTCGCGGATTCACTCTTCTCTCTGGATATGCGCGCATGTTTGTGGGGGGAGAGAAAGAGAGAGCAGGAGCACTCTGGCAAGAGTTTCCCCGATGGTCTGACTGGATTCATAGGGTTCATAGGGGTTCATAGGGTTCTAAAATTATTTCGCGGACCCCCTGGCAACGGGTACCCCACTTTGAGAACCACTGATTTAAAGGGTTAGTTCACCCAAAAATGAAAATGATGTCATTAATGACTCACCCTCATGTTATCCCAAGCCCGTAAGACCTCCGTTCATCCTCGGAACACAGTTTAAGATATTTTAGATTTAGTCCGAGAGCTTTCTGTCCCTCCATTTAAATTGTATGTACGGTATACTGTCCTTGTCCAGAAAGGAAATAAAGACATCATCAAAGTAGTCCATGTGACATCAGTGGGCTAGTTAGAATGTTTTGAAGCATCGAAAATACATTTTGGTCCAAAAATAACAAAAACTACGACTTTATTCAGCATTGTATTGTCTTCCGGTTCTGTTGTCAATCCGCTTTAGTGACGCTGCTGACGTATGACGCTGCTGACGTGTATCTGGTGCGCCCGTGTATTCGGATTCAAATAAATATGGCTGGGCAAAAAAATGCAAGTCTTCCTCTGTGTCGAAATCCTTAGACATGTTTGCGAAGATTGTTTTGTTTACAGCGTGCGTCTCCCTCAGACTGTAAACGAAGCTCGGGCGCACCAGATAACACGTCAGCTCGTCTTACGTCAGCAGCGTCACTGAACGCCGATCCACAACAGAACCGGAAGACAATACAATGCTGAATACAGTCGTAGTTTTTGTTATTTTTGGACCAAAATGTATTTTCGATGCTTCAAAACATTCTAACTAACCCACTGATGTCACATGGACTACTTTGATGATGTTTTTATTTCCTTTCTGGACAAGGACAGTATACCGTACATACATTTTCAATGGAGGGACAGAAAGCTCTCGGACTAAATCTAAAATATCTTAAACTGTTTTCCGAAGATGAACGGAGGTCTTACGGGCTTGGAACAACATGAGGGTGAGTCATTAATGGCATAATTTTCATTTTTGGGTGAACTAACCCTTTAAAGTAACCGCTTTCTATTTTAACATATTCTAAAATGTAATTTGCTGAATTTTCAGCATTATTACTCCAGTCTTCAGTGTCACATGATTCTTCAGAAATCATTCTAATATGCTGATTTGCTGCTCAAGAAACATTTATTATTACTATCAATGTTGAAAACGTTCATTTATTGGGAACAGAACAGAACAGAACAGACAGTCTTTACTGTCACTTTTGATCAATTTAATGCATCCATGCTGAACAAAAGTATTAATTTCCTTAAAAAAACAAAAAACTTACATGTAAAAATATGTTTTTGCTGTTTTTCCTTCTCATTAACGTCAAAATGTTTCAATCATAGGCTTTTACTTATATGAGTTATCACATTTGAGGTGCTTTGGGGTATATAACACAAAAAAGGTTGGGGAAACCATACCGTGCACCTCCATGGGATCCACAGGCTCTTGACTGGTGTCTGTCTTTGTTGAGTCTATTGACACAGAGAAGAGAAACAGAATATTCTGAACACAACGGTCATTAAAACAGAAAAGAGGTTAGAACACCTTCCAAAGAAATACAATACTATCAGCAGCACCAGTTTTCAAAGTGACTGTCACATAGTTTACTGTTCCTGCCAAACTGTCATTGGCTTTACTTCTCTCACTATTTTCTTTTGTTTAATATGCAATAAAGCGTCTAAATTCTATGTGACTTTTTAATGGGTTTTGCACACCTTTGCACAGTCTGAGAGGGAGAGAGATGTGTGAGAGGGACAAAATGAATCGGCATGAGCAAAACAATACTACCATTATCAAATATGAGCTCTGCACCCTGTGCCGCAGCAACTCTTCACTTTCACTGTTATTTATCCTGCCTCCACATTCTTCGCTCACTCCGTCTGGAGGGCTGTGGGAGGGACGAGCTCGCTGATCAAAAGAAGATCTTCAAAGCCACAGTGTGAGAGCTATGCTCCTTCCAGCTTATTTGAGCAGGACTCCTCTTCTCCTGCATTCCCCCTGCTTTGATGCTAACAGGGTTGTGGGCCATAGGTGACTACATAATGGAGAGCGCACACAATGCATTCTGGGGTGCTCTGCTGGGGCACAAATGACAGTCAGATCAGGTGTGTTTGAAGTCCAGGGTCCATCAGCAGATGGTTGTGTTGGCTGAAGAGGGTTCATGATGGTCATATTTGTGTGCGAATTCAACGGTGGCGCCTCAACCCGAAAGCTGTTATATGGCTCGGTTTCTATCAAGCCTGTCCTTTAACAACACGCTGAAAAAATAGCAGAACCAATTCAAAACATTGTTTACACACTATTGTGCTCATTAACATATCATTTCGGAATGTCCGATTTTCAAAATAAGAACTGTTTTCAAATGTTTTTGTTAACGGCTCGTTGTGGTTCTCAAATCTGATTGGCTAAAAGCCTTTTCCAGCCATGCGATATTTTACCAGTACCACCACGGAAACGTTAATAATAGATTATTAATCTATTACTTGTTCCAGAGCAAATCGATTTGGCTAAGGGCAAAGGTACGTTTCATGACTTTATATTTTTATTTAACTGAAATCTACTATAACTATAGCACTGCTTTTGTACTTTTGATGGAAGTGTTTGCTTGTGTTTATTTCCTATTGTTCAAAGTAGGAAATCTAAGCGCCATTAGATGGCAGTAAAGAATGTCTTTATGAGTGAGTCAGTAGCAAATTTTTTTTTTTCAATGTTCCTCAGCGGACATTCAAACTAATTTTGTGATTATGAATATAATATTGACCATGCAAGTAATGCAATTGATTAGTCGATATCCCTCTCATAATACTCTACTCAACATAATACAATAAGCTTCAATGAAGCGACTTCAATGTTACTAGATCTAAAGTGAAGTTTTAGAATTAGTAACAGAGGCTTGGGTTTAGCTGTCAAACTGTCAACTTGAGATTTGAATCTGCGGCAGAAGGAAGTAGTTCCGCACAAAAGAGGGAATAAAGAGGAACTTTTTTTAAAAGACACTCCGTTGTTGTTTCTTATTTATTTACTCACTTGTGCCATCGAACTGTTGTATAAACGCAATATCACACTGGTAGCCGCACAACAAGCCACTAAGCTACAGCTCCAGGGAGGCTACAATAGCACAAAATAACCCAGATGATGTACAAAACACATGGCCACTAAAGTGCATGTTGTTCTTGTCTTTGTGTTATTTATTCTGCCCTGCTCCAAAGCAAAGTGTGTGGACAGTTTTGGGGCAGGATGAAGACACAGTGCAAGAATATTTGCATTTATGCAGAAAATGTGGCTAATACCAGGCTCTTTCAAAGACCGCTGCGATATACGAGCCCAGGGCAATAGCTAATTGTGCTGTGATAAGCCCTAGCCACAGGCTGACAAAAGCTCTCTGAGCTTTGCCTTCACCTCCACAATCTCCCCTAGCACACAAACAGAACAAGGGAAGTCGCATTTAAACAGCCAATTAAAAAGGCAGTTGCCTCCACCTGTCTCTCCACCATGTAAAGCCTCTATGGATGGCGGATCAGAGGAGCTGCTCAACAGGGGTGCATCCAAAGGAAAGTCACAATGGAGAGAAGAAGTGTGACCTCGCTCAAGTGATTCTACTAGAAACAGATTACTCGAGTGGTCATTGTCTCCCATTTCACACAACAGGAAGACCACAATTGGGAGAGTAGTGCTGGGCCTTTGAAACTTCAGCTGTCCAGTCCAATTTGCTACATAATAATGTTGAATTTGCAACATAAAAATGAGCTGAAGCTAAAGACACACCACTTTCACAAGCATTTACTATAATAACTCCAAATAATATTCAATAGTTTGAAAAATATATATATAATGTAAAATAATAATAATAATGTTTTTATTTGTTTCTTCTACTTAAGCTTGAGTGCTAAACTAGCGTATACATGAAACCTGGCATTGTGAACTGCAAATAGCATTGACTTGTATGATAAACTGCATAAACTGCTAATGCATTGAAGCTTAGGGTACAATCTTTTAAATATATTCACTTTTTTTTTTCTAAACTATCTAAAATTAGTGTGACGGCATTAAACATGAGCAGACAAATTCAAGCCAAATTCAAAATAAAAGAAAAACTATAATACACAGTGAGACAAAAACAGTATCATCTAACAATCTATTCACCTCATTCTGTTTTTTGTTATCATATTATTTTAATTTATTATTGTAATCATAAACACACTGGTTTTGTAGCGAACAAAATATTATACCATTTACTGCATTTTGTTATTCTTCCAGTTATTTACGATAGCGGCTAATGAATCGGAAGTGCCCGCAGAATTAATTTTTTAATCAATTAATTTACATGACCTGTCCAAACAAACTGATTCAACAGAATGAATCTGACTTGCAAGAGAATGTAACAAATCCTGCAATGCTTTGTCGCACTACACGGCCACTAAGTGGAAAAGGCAGGTCATTACTAGAAAAGATACACTTTTATAAAACCAGCTTTGTCACGCTGCTGAAAAATAGATATAGCTGCCGGGGACAAGACTGCGGGAAAATGAGAATATGCCACTAAATCAAACAAAGTGAATAATAAAGAAAAAAGAAAAAATGGTGTCTGACGATGACTAAATGTAAGCAGTTGGCAAAAGTGCTTTCCTTTGTTGTTTGGTGGGTTTTACTGAACTGAGAATCTAGAAATGTGCAGGGCTTCAACACAAGCAACAGATGGCCAGAGAGGATACTGTTGGATTTCTGCCTCAGGGCCACATTCACCAGGAGGCTGCGAGCGACTAGGATGGCGTCACCATCACAGTCTCGAAAACTTGGCCACAATCAATAGTTAATACACAAGGAACAAAAACCCAGCAGATCCAAACCCGGGCAACGTTACATGGAGATTCCTGTGGGTGTAGCTTGAAGAAGTAAACAAATAAATAAGTGAGCATAGCACTTAAATAAACAATGACTTCTTTTGATGATTTCCTGAGTGAATAGAAATTATTTTTGGAGATGCAAAAGAATGGGTACGAGAATGGGTGTCGTGTGATCTCACTACGGAGGATGTAAGATAGGAAATTATGAATATTGACTGATATCCAAGAGTTAAGCTGGCAAACTACTCCATTTTAGCCTCACCATGACATCTGACAAAAAACAAAGTGTTGGAGAGAGTAAAATAACAAGTTAAAAGAAGTGTCCAAAATGAAACAAATCTGAACTGTCTTCTTCTCACTGAGAAACACTGATTGCCCACTGTGCTTGAGAACGAGAGACAACGGGAGCGAAAGCACGTTCTGCCTCTCTTTCCATTTTGTCTGTCAAGTTTTTATCCTCACACAACATTGGCTTCAATGATTCTAATGATTTTAGCAGCAATATAGCAGCAAATAAAGCAACTCTTTATAATGAGCTCCATAAATAATAACTCTTCCACTTGAATGGAAGGATTCAAGGATTCAAAGGTTTTATTTGTCACATACTCATACAAGATGCACAGTGAAATGTTTTTGTGACATGTACTGTACTTCTGTGCTCAATTGAAATAAAAATAAAATAAAAGAATACAATAGAATACAATAAATACAAAACAATAAAGATTTTAACTAAAGTTATAATTAAGTTATTATAAGTTATAATTAAGTTATGGTTATGACTACTTTACATGTGCAATATTAATGAAATCAATGTGCAATAGTTATGAATGAAGAATATTATATAAGCAGTGTTCGAACTATACCGTGCTCTTCGGGGGAGCCCTATTTTTTTCCAACCTGGGTTGATCGTGCACTTGCGCGTGCAGAGGATTGAAGCGCCTTTCAGACAGGACGCAAAATGCGCGGCGCTGCGCTTTAAACCCATTAATTTCAAGGACTTCCAAAGATGCATAACCGCTACAAGTTTATGCACTATGCAAGCACTATATACAGGATTCACCTTATTACACTTTATTGACACAAATTGAAGTCAAACAGCAAACAGCCATCCCCAAATAGTCTATAGCAACATAGGCTGTCTTTGCCTTGAACCAGGTTAAATTACTTGTCAGGCTACAGAAGAATACCATAATTCATCCGTTCAATTAGGCCTAATGGTGTGTTCACATCGAACGCGAATTTAATTATTTGTGCGAGTAGATTACATACAAAGTCAATGCAGAGACGCGAATAGATTGGGCGACGCGTTTGCCGCGAACGTCTTCCGCGCAAGTTGAAAAATTTGAACTCGAGCGAATGTTCAAGCGTCTAACTAGACGCGTATTTGACGTTCTATTCGCGTTCGGTGTGAACACACCAAGACATCAAGAGTCACGCAGACCTATAACAACCCAGCCACAACATATAATTGGGAATAATGCCTTACCTTAACACAGAATGGAAGGACTTCGCGCGCAGATCAATGGCATCCACCGTTTATATTCGAATCTTTGAGTTAACATGTAGCCTACGTAAACATGATTGGAATTTGCACCGCAGCGCCACCACACCTTGATGCTCATGACAAGAATAGCATGTATAGTTATCTTTATTGAAGTGAATTAGGTTTAAATCGCCGTCAAGCATGCATGAATGATATTTTTGCTATTTTAGACATAATACTCCACGATGATCACATTACACAAAACTGAAATTGCACGTCAAAATAAAACATTGTCAATATTTTTTGAGACCCCCCTAAATTTCACGAATCACGTTTTCAGGGGAGCCCATGTCTTATTAAGGGGAGCCGAGCTCCCCCTAGCTCCCCCGTAGTTCGCACCCTGTATATAAGTTAAACCTAGATCAACAGCCAGATGTACAAATGTTAAAGTTTAATGACTGGGATAAAAATGTTGAAAGTGTATTAAAAGTTAAAAGTGTTCAGAGTGCAGAGTTCAGGGCTCTGATTGCCGCAGGGGAAAAAACTGTTCCTCATCCTCTCAGTGCGTGTTTTATGACAGCGCAGGTGTCTGCCTGACCTGAGGGTTACAAACAGTTTATTGCAAGGGTGATGGGGATCCTTGATAATCCTTCTGGCCCTGTTTGTACAGCGTGTGATGTATAAGTCATGCAGAGGGGGAAGTGTGGTGCCCATGGTCCGATCAGCGGTCCTCACCACCCTCTGCAGGGCTCGCTGGTCCCCACAGGAGTTGTTACCGTACCAGACAGATATGGCTCTCTCGCTCTGACAACCTGAGGCCTGGCAATCAGGAAGTCCAGGATCCGGGCAAACATTGATGTGTTCAACATGCATGACCTGGGAGATGGCGTCGTCTGAGGATCTGTTGAAGCAGTAGGCGAACTGCAGTGGGTCTAAGGTACTTTGAAGAGAGGAGCAGATGTGGTCCTTTAGCAACCTCTCAAAGCACTTCATAACCACTGAGGTCAGTGGTACGGGGCGGTAGTCGTTCATACCGGCTGGGGAGGTGTTCTTGGGCACAGGGATGATGGTGGACATCTTGAAGCATGTGGGGACTGTGGATTGTGCAAGAGAGAGATTGAATATGGAGGTGAACACTGGAGCCAGAAGGTCAGTGCAGGTCCTGATGACTCGTCCTGAGATCCTATCCGGGCCTGCCGCCTTTCTGGTGTTCACCCTTTTCAGCTCCCTTCTCACGTCATGCTCAGAGAGAACGGGGCTGAGTGCTGCTCCACTGGTAGAACTCCTATCTGTGTTAGTCAGGCCCGCGTTAGCATGGCCAGCGTTAGCATTGCTAGCTTCGAAACGTGCAAAGGAGTTCAGTTCGTTCGCTAATGTCACGTCCGCACTCACCATGCAGGGGCGATCCCTTTTATTGTCCGTGATCTCATGTAATCCCTGCCATATGCTTTGTGTGTCCTTTATCTGAAATTTTGCTTCCATCTTGTCCCCGTACCACTGCTTAGCATCCGCTATGTCCCGCCTCAGTTTGTAGCATGCAGCCTTGTATTCCGTCATGTCACCAACAACAGTGCAGCGTTGTAAGTGGCGGTGCGGCCTTTCAGTGCAGCGCGGATGGATCTATCGACCCACAGTTTTTGGTTCGGAAAAGACTTCACCATCGGCGTGGGTACAACATCGTCTATCAGTGTGGCCACAAAGCTCGTAACCACATCTGTAAACACACTGACGTCGTTGTCTGCACTCTCCCAGAACATCTCCCAGTCCACGTCACTCAGAGCGTCGCGTAGCGTCTCCTCTGATTCGGCTGTCCAGCGTCTGACCTCTCGCGTCACTACCGGCTCTCGCGTCATTCTCTGTTTATATTCCGGGATCAAGAAAATAGCGTTATGATCAGATTTCCCGAAAGCTGAGATAGGAATGGATTTGTACCCTTTTTTAAAGGGTGTATAGCAGTGATCAAGTGTCTTGTCATTCCTGGTGGGACACTTGATATGTTGGAAGAAGTTAGGCAGAACTTTTTTAAGATTTGCCTTGTTAAAGTCCCCTGCCACTATGAGGGCAGCTTCCAGGTGTCTGGTCTGTAGTCCAATTGTCACATCGTGTAACGTGGTGGGATGTATACAGCCGTGGAAATAACTGAGGTGAACTCGAGAGGAAGGAAAAAAGGGCGACACATAATCGTCAGATGTTCCAAGTAGGGCGAACAGGAACTCGAGAGGATTTTGGTCCCATTTGGGCTACACCAGTTGTTGTTTATCATGAAACAGACTCCTCCACCTCTTGTTTTACCGGACTCTTCTGTTCTGTACATGCGGAAGACAGAGAAGTGTTTGGCTGGAGTAACCACTGTGTCCGGTACGAGGGAAGTCAGACAAGTTTCAGACAGACAAAAGATGTTACAGTCCCTTATGTCCCGCTGGAACGTTATCCTTGCTCTGAAGTCATCCAACTTATTTTCTAGAGATTGGACATTTGCGAACAGTATACTGGGCAAAGGTGGTCGATGGGCCTGAGACCACAACCTGTTCTGTACAACCCCGCGACGACCTCTGTGCTTCCTTTTACGCCTCTATCAGATCTCGCCGCTATTATTATTAGGGTTGCCGTTGATGTTGTCCTCATCCCTCAGTATTTCCAAAGGCCACGAAGGAGAGTCGGATAAAAGGTCAGTAAAACTGCTTGTTTGCAGCATTCTGATGTGAAAAAGTGCATCTCGGTCATATTGTAACATGTCCAGAAAAAGTACAAAAAAAAAAGTACAAATAAATCGAAATAAAGCACAGTCATACGGGAGCAGTCACGGCGGCGTCTGAACTCAGTTGCGCCACTCGCGAAAAGATATATGAAGGTCTCTCTATCCAGTGCGAGGCATTTGCATTCACGTTTGTGATAGGATGCCACAGTACAAATTTAGCTTGATATGAAAATGTCTCAATTTGAAATGAAAGACTGAGATACAAATTCTTTTGTATATAACAGCCACAAATAAGGAGGAAAAACAATACATCTCCAGTTACAAATAGAATACAATGAAACAAAAAGCACCAGGCCTGTACAATCAATAAAAGAGTGCCCTTGAAGTGCTGATGGCAGCATTAGTTGTACTAAGTATATTTCAATTCTGTTTATGGTGCTTAAGCATCATTAATTTACAACCAAAAAAAAAAAAACTTAAGTACCAAATGCGATGGTTGGTCATTGGGTTCATTCATTTGTACTGATTATTACTACAAACTATAACTATAATTAAATATAATATATACACTTCATTTTTTTTTCTTTTTTTTCAGTTTGGTCATTTACAGATCATTCAATCAATCAAATCATTAGAAACATAAACACTATAGATGACCAGGTGCAGGCAGAAGCTAAAGCTTATTGTGCCTGCCCTTAACTTTAGAATCATAAATGCAACTCATTAATGACAACATCTGTTCATAAAATTAACATTAACACATTAGTGGACCATTGTCCACACCAGAAGCAAACCTATTTAATTAATTTTCATTCTATTGAATATTTTTCCAATGTTAATCTTTTGTAAAAATTTTTAAACTGAAAAATAGACGTGGCTTGTTTTAACTCATTACAGCAACTATTCCACAATTTAACTCCTTTATTTGATAAACAACGTTCTCTTAATGTAGAATGTACTTGTGGTTGGTTAAATATACATAGTCCTCTGAGATTATATTTACTTTCCCGCTGGTTAAATAATAATTGCAAGCATTTAGGAGTTTTATTATGTTTGACTTGGTAAATAAACTTTACCGTGTGCAAATCAACTAAGTCATAAAACTTCAAAATTTTTGATTGCTGAAACAGTAAATTACTTGGTGAATTGTAAGGTGCATAGTTAATTAATCTGATAACCTTCTTTTGTAATAGGAATTGGATTGGTTCTAGTTTTGTATGTATTTCCCCATATTTCAATACCATACGTTAAGTATGGTGTGACAAGTGAACTATAAAGTAAATGTAATGCATTTTTGTTCAAAATACATTGCAACTTATACAAAATTGCAATCGTTTTTGATACTTTCTTCTGAACGCTAAAAATATGCGCTTTCCATGTCATTTTACAATCAATAATTACTCTTTTTAATACAATTCAATAATTACTCAATTTTATATGATTTACTCTTTCTAATTCATTTTCATTAATAGTAATCCTGATCTCATTATTTAGCTCTTTAATTTAGTGACAATTTATTCAAATCAAACCAATTCTTTAGTTTATATAATTCTTTCTCTACCACCAACACAAGCTCTGTAAGATTTGGGCCAGAACAATAAATTGTTGTATCATCCGCGAAAAGAATAAAATTTAAAACATCCGACACGTTACAAATATCGTTTATATATAACAAAAATAACTTGGGGCCCAAAACAGAGCCTTGCGGAATGCCACAATTAATTCTCTGAAAGCAGGACGCCACTCCATTTAAATTAACATATTGAAAACGGTCTGTTAAATAATTTTCTAACCAAGAATATACATTTCCCCTAAATCCATATTTTTCCAATTTATATAATAATATTCTGTGATCGATGGTATCAAAAGCTTTCTGTAAATCCCAAAAAAAACTCAGATTGTATGTATTTTTTTATCTACTGATTGTGATATATTTTCTACCATTTTAACAACTGCCATTGTTGTTGACCTATGAGCTCTGAAACCAAACTGATATTCATTCATTATATTATTTACTTCAACATAGCTATCTAATCTTTTAACAAATAATTTCTCTAATATTTTTGAAAATTGTGACAACAGAGAAATAGGTCGATAATTACAAATTACATAATTACACTTCAAGTGAGCAACATGAGAAATATGAACTAGAATGTTCTCCATGTAATAAAAAGTAACACATTTGTATGTAGATAAGAGACTTATGTCCGAAATCACATACTATCTTGAGTAGGTACTTATTTCAATAAGTAATTACTTCACGACTGCTAAAAGTTAACGTTCTATATAGTATGAATGTAATCTGGATGAACTACATTCGCCATGTTATCATAATGACCTACCAGCGTCAATTGTGTAGCGTCACTGCCATTCAGAAATCCTCTCCAGTGGCCTCAGGGGATAGTAAAGTGTCCATCTTATGCACACTTCAGAATCTCCGTTCATCCGGGTACTTTATGCCTACTCTTTTGAACTGTGAATATACTCACATACTGTTTTAACTATATAGGGAAGTATGCGATTTCAGATGCAGCCTTATTGTGTATATTATATTATAACATGGTCTGTCTGAATACTCAATTCTTGGCTTGAAGGTGTGCAATAAAACCATTTAATGCACAGGTAGTTCCAAATCCGTTTCTTTATTAATGCGCTGTTTTCATTGAAGCGCGCACACCAGTGGGGATTTCTTTAAGACTGCAAGGGAAGCTCGGCTTCCCCTGTAATGTTAAAAAATTAATGGTCAAATATGTACTATTGTGTTAACATTTTATTGACTAAAAATGCATTAGAACACGTTCATCTCGAAGACGAGTTCGTTCAGAATCAGCTTCATATAGCAGGTCGGCAGACTCGATTTCCTTCTCATACATTCCCGGAGCGTCACAGTGCATTTCCCTGTTGAAGCCTAGCGTCCATTGACTTCAATGGGACTGCTTTGAACAGTTTTTTTCAGTGCTTCGAAACTAGATGGTCATTGGATAAATGCTGCGATTATGTCCCGCCCACAGATGCTCAGCTTCTCAGGACTCCGGGCTTCTGCGTGATGATTGGAGGGTCTGTAGAAAGACTGCATCTACTTTTGATTGACAGCGATTTTGTACTATAAAAAGTCGCTGACGCTGAAGCTATTCGAGCTCAGTCCCATCGTGGATTTTGCAAGTGTAGTCGAAAGACAAACTGCTGCAACCTATTTCTTGGTATTGGCTTGGTGAAATTGCTAGCCAATTTTCATCATACATTTTACACAATTATACACCACATTCCTTTTTTCAGTTTAACTTACCGGTAATTCCCACATTTCCTCCGTCAAGTTTAATATATTTTTTTCAGATCGTTTGTTCATTCATTCATTAATACAGCTTCCCCTCTTTGAAAGACCAGCAGCCGCCCACTGGCGCACACACATACATCACTCGTACTCAGAGAGTGGAGATCGCGCGTCACGCACACAGAAACATTCAGAAGCACAGAAACTTATCAATGCTGCCCAGCGACTTTTAGTAATAAAATGCTTCGCTACCTACTGAATCACTACATTATATTTCTCATTCTTCTTAATAGAGAAGAATAATGAATTCAAATAAATGCTATAATTCATTCATTCAAATAAATGCAATCTTACCACACTACTTTATCTTCAAAGCAGGCAGAATGCTAGAGCTAAAGAGCCATAACTGACGAAAATAACTAAATTTTACCCTTCCGGTCAAATATTGAGCTGCAAGCATTAATAACAGCTTTAAGTTGTCAATGCTGGCAAATGACCATGGTATAAGAAGGATAATCCAAGGAGAGGGGCGGTTCTTTGCCTCCACGTTCTGCATTAAAATAGATTAATGCACAGCTAGCTGTGGATTATCCCTTACTTATAATAAGCAAAATAATGTATAATGAATTATATTCAATAATATATCACAATTTTAATATTTTTTTAACATGATGTAAATCACAACTTCTACCCTCTACATCAAAACATATCTTGTTTGTGGCCTTACAGCTTGCCCTACACATACACAAACTCAAAACTCTCTTTCTGACAGAAGTCCTAAGCAGACACAAGCATCTGACACAGCACAAGGGATTCTTAAGCTTTCCAAAAACAACATTACACCGGAAGATCCACCTGTTCTCCAACCATCATGTGTGATAGTCTGTGGTCGATTCACATTATCACTGCAATATCAGATTTAATCAGGCAAAATAAGTCTTGCGAATTGCAAGATGTAATCAAAAAATGACATGCAGAAACAGGCCAAACCTCGGTTTGATGCGAGTGAAACCCCCCACCGTCATCAGGCAGACTGTGAGAGATGAGGAGACAAACTCTGATTGGATTCAGAGCCACTGAGGCTCAGCAGCCGGCGCAGTAAATCGAAGAGACGATATCGACTCCCACCGCAGGAGCCACGGCCCAAAAAAACACCCTCCATTTGCAAAGCCAGACTTATTCATAGGTGCCTTCAGGCTAAGAGAAATTTATTTAATTTATGAATATTTCACAAAATCTTAAAATCAATCGGGAGAAAAGCATGTGAACAAGTTGGATGTGAAAAAGTGCACAAGTCTAGGTACTTCAGCAAACAATTTTATGTTTTTAATATTGATGCGGACTTTCGAAACAAGCCTTTCGAGCTGAGGGGTCCTTATTTGTGGTACTTGTTTCCATGTAAATCACTGATTTAGTAGATGCTTTTATTCCAAGCCCATACTAACAAGTGCAACCATTAGACTTTATAAGTTACACAAGCGACACACCTGCATAAAATTGGCAGCAGTGCCCTAATGACCATGTGCAAACAGTGTTCAGAAACACTCGGCTGAGGTGTTATGGAAGGCTGTTTTGTGTATGAACGTGAGCGTGTGTTTGTTAAAAGCACCGTATGGTGAGGTGACGAGCTTGGCTTTATCCTCTTAAATATGCTGTATCGATCTCACCTTCTCCGTGTTTAACATCTGGTACTGGCGTGTTTGTGTAAGTGTGTGTGTGTTTGTGTGTGTATTAGTCTGTTGCTTGTGTCTAAATGGGAATCGTTACCCATTATCTGTGTACATAACACTTTAATCAAGTTTTGTGTGCACAAAGAGTGGGCATAAGATAAGATAACACTTTATTGTCTGTTACACAAGGATTACAGAAAATGTTCTTTGACAAGGCTTCAGTCACAAAGAGGCATTCAGACAGACATAAATTTCACACAGACATCTAAAGATAACTGACTATAGTGTTAATTTTGTGCTGTTCAGTGTGGCTATTGCAGAGGGGATGAACGATTTCTTGTAGATGTTTTTGCGGGCCAGTGGTACCTTAAAACGCATGCCTGATGGTAATTGAATAATTGAATGAATGTGTGAACACCTTGCAGACACACATCATCTATACATAGTCCGGTTATGTATAACTGCTTTGTATAAAGACATAATGTTACACATTCAATTACTATGAACAGGGTATAAAATAGGGATTTTTTTTTCTTTTTAAACAAATGGTCGATGAAAGAAATTCTTACTATTCAAAACAGGAGGTCAGAAATGTCATTTTCCATTCATTTGTCAAAGAGATTTTTTACAAACCTGTTACCAAAATTTGTTTGAATACCATTTAAACCCTGATTTTCTGGAAATAAATATTAAATTAATAATATATTAAATAATTAATAAATATATAATATATAATAAATGATAATATATATATATATATATATATATATATATATATATATATATATATATATATATATATATATATATATATTAAATAGTAATCTATTACATATGTAATATTTATAATAGGCTACATTAATATAGTATATAATTATATTATAAATATGTATTATATTAATATAATAAAAATGTAATAATAAAAATAAATTATATATATATAAAATGAATACAATTAGTTTTAATTAAACTTAATTTAAATTAATCTGTCTCCCAGCATGGGGTAGTTTGGGACCAATATACTTTCAATTAATTAAAGAAATAAATAAGAATTATATTTAAGAACTAATATTACATTTATACATTATAGTTTATGAAACAAATCTAATAGTTCATACAACAAAAAACATGGGATTTAGCCTCTTAAGCTTTAAAGAATTAAAATGTGCCATGTACTTCTCTCTCACTATCTTTAATGAGGAGATGATACTGGTCTTACCTTCCATCAGTTTCCCCGCTTCATCAGTCTGGCCTGTCAGCATCTTCTTTCCTGGGCTATCCTCTTTCTCTTTCTCTTCCCCTTGACAGAACCAGACAGATTAACATATTAACGGATAAAAAAAAACAAAACAATACTAATCCAATAACATTGTCCTTTCCGACTTGCTCACTTCTCAAAAAGCTCCATTCATAATTCATCCAGTTCAGAATTACCGTCCCTTTATTTCCTCATTCAGATCCGGCAGCCGGTGAGATTACAGTTATCATTTTTAATAATGGGGCTCTGAGACAAATTTGCAGTCCTGCCCTCGAGAGTGAGGGGAGGACGGCCTCATCTGAGGCTGAGTAATCGATCAAGGAAATGGCAAAAGGAGAGAGCGGGCCTTGATGATGCTCATCTGTTGCCAAAGGTGGCGCGCACACGCACACACACACACACATACACACACACACACGCGCACGCACAAACACACGCGCACGCACACGCACACACACAGCATATTTACTATCTGCCAAATGCAGGAGAAGTGCATTAGACTACTTGATCTCCTGTATGAAACTTAGAACATTAAGAACACGACATCTGTTTCTTCTGCCCTCTCGTACTGCCTCAAACGACTGACAGCTTTTTGACACCATATGCCTGTGAGAAAACACTACACTGTGTGTTTGTTTTCAGCTTTAAGTTGTCTGCGTTTAATAAGGCTGGGTGGTCACAGATAGCAGGCTTATATTAAGATGTCAGCACTTTGTATGTTTGGCGAGTAAAAAAAAAAAAAAACGGTTTAACACACAAAATGTCAAATTTGAAAACCTGTAATGGCTTTACTAATAGGATTTTCATGACAATTGAGAGATTAAGAAATTCCTTGGCATCCAAGTTGAAAACCAGCCATCCCAGCGGACTCTTTTCAGGACATTTGAATTTCACCATGCATATGAAGTGCATAGAGAACAATCAATCAATACACAATCTAAGAAAATAAAAATAAAAAAACAGGAAGAAAAAAAATATCGCTCTTTTTGAGAGGGAAAAATTGGCTGTCACATCTTTGATGACAAGAACAGAGCTTTCCAAGCTCTCAAATCCTTTATAGGAAGCCAGTAATGACTTTGGAGGGCGGCTGAATGTCATTATGATTGCAATTACATTAGACAACAAAAGTTCGCAGCATTTAAGAAAGACTTCACTTCAAGCATTTTTTTATACAAAATTAAAAAAATCGAGACGTATTTGGACAATTTCCAGATTCCAGACTTTCTGGAAAATGTCAAAATATTAATGTGATGAACTATACCTGTAGTTTCTCTGATTTTATTTTTCTTTAACTAAAGACCATCTGGTTAAAAGCAAAGTCAATTTCTGAGAAAAGGGAGAATTTTGAGAATTTGTTTGCAGACACCACAAGATTTAACATTTTATGATTAAGATTTAAAATGAATGACCTTCATTTTTAATGGCCTAAGTGTGAAAATAAGTTTTAGGCTTTACTGCACTGCTTTTCCCATAAACATAATTCCCTCATAAAGTGATCAACTCACTGTTAGACTCTTGTCATTATGAACTCATTTCATTTACCAGCTCCTCAGCTTTCCTTTGATCAGTGTCGTTATGGTTATCAAGTTGCACATGCCAGAAAACTTTCCGCATCTAATTAAACTTTCACTTTAACTTAAATTTCACTTGTAACTATCTATAAATCATTACTGGCCTTATCAGTGAGAGGAATAACCAGATTCACAATATAAAAACCTTAGGCAATGTGGTAGAAGTGTATCAGATACAACGTTGGAGCCATTATTAAGATGCACAACTATCAGATTTTACCGGTCACACTAATTATTATATATAGATGTTTCGATTTTCAACTTTCAAGTTTACACTTTTCGGAGGAATCAAACTACATATGGTTAATTTATAATCATCCCCTGCTATATTAAGCTGGATAATATAAAGTATTATACCATAAAATATATGCATCACCTTTAACTGTCCATAGTTTTTTTGACTTATAAATCTAAGCTCTTATTTTCTGTAATTCTTCTTTATTCTGTGGGAAAAACAGCATGTAAATGATGTGTAATCTCACCTGCAACTTGTGGATCATCTCCCTTGACTTCTTTCTTCTCCTTCTCTTTTTCTGCCTCAGGTTCAGGTTTCTTCTTTGCTGTTGGACTCAACTCCACTAAAAGATAAACACATAAATAACATGTATCAGTGAAATATATGCAGACATGTCAATATCAGTAAAAATGAGGAAACATTAAAGAGTCTGCAACAAATGCTTTGAACAATATCACAGAGTACTGCATTATTCATATGGGGTAATGCATCATGGGCTATTTCTAACAAACTCAATATGTCCTACTTCCAGTTGAACACATTCTTGAACAAATATTGTCAGAAGAATTATTGTTTTACCAATTATTATCAAAACGTTTGCTGGATTTCTGTTATTAGCATTCTGCCATCACACAAATGCCCCCTTATTGCACATTTAAAGGTGGCATGTTGTACTTACTGTAACGATTCTGAACTGTAAAAAGCCTTCACGTGATTGCAGAACTTGTAAAAACAACATGTAAACTCGTAATATTCTAAGAGCTACATCTTGTACCATGTGGCCGCTGTACCACCTGACCACTGCAGATTTAAGGTGTGTTCGGCACTGTGCAGATCGATCGGTGTACGACATCAAAGTACAGCAACAGCGATTTGAAATCATACTGAGCTTTGTTTATGGTAATTGCAAAAATAGTGCAGCATTATATTTGATTGACATCTCTACAGTGAGAAACCAAGTCAGTGTGGAAACTGAATGCAACTGTTCAGTCCTTCACCCTCTCTCTCATTCAAGGAGTTGCTGTAGGCGTTTAATTGATCATGGATGCCAGAAAAAAAACTCCCAGCATCTGGGAGACGGAGACCCTTTCTCTGGTACTCCACTGGATCCAGTAGATGTTGTTCTGTGTGTGTTTTGTGAATTTGTATGTATGGCACTGATCATGGCTTAAACCTCTGATTAGTCATGTCCTTTCAGGTGCACTCAGGGTTTGAACATGAGAATGTGAGTGTATGATCTGTGTCTGTGTGTGAGTTACTTAAGGAATGAGAATAAAGCCTTGCATTAGAGGTGGTGTCTTAAGGGTGGTTGCTGTGGGGAATCAAACCGGCTTGGCTAGCTTGTAGACATTTGATAAAGATTAAATTGCTTTGAAATTAATTAGAAACTGACCAGAATTGACATTGTTCAATGAACTTTACTCAAGTTAACTGTCGCTTTAGTGGCTTTTAGTGGAGCAGGACTGCATTAAGTGAGAGAGATGAAGAAACAGAGAAATGTGAAAAACGTGTTAGTTATTAAAAGATGTGCATCTTCTGTGTGTGGACACGGTTCCCATAAAAAATAAATAAAGTATGAGAGGCAAAAATACTCCACATTCAGCAGTCCCTTTTACTGCAAAAGCAATAAGCAGCGCGAGAAACTGTTAAAGTGATTTTACCACAATGAAAAGTGTTCTTAGGAACCAATGTGAAGTCATTAAAAAATATATATTAAACCTATACTAAAATGACAAGAATCACAATAAAAATGTGTTAAAGTAAAAAACATTTTTACTGTCATTTTATAGTTTCTTCTGTTACTTTTGATATTTCTTTTGTTCTTAATAAGAGGCATTGTTCTTTTTAACCAATATGAGATCATGCTTTTTATGAATTAGACTAACATTCAAAAGTTTGTGTTCGGCTAGATTTTCAATGTTTCTGAAAAAAGATTTTTATGTCCACCAAGGCTGAATTTATGTAATCAGAAATATAGTAAAATAGTAATATTATGAAATATCATTACATTTTAAAATAGTTTTCTATTTTAATATACTTTAAAGGTGTGAGTAATGATGCTGAAATTTCAGCTTTGCCATTTTTTAGGGTCACGTGATCCTTCAGAAATCATTCCATTCAGAAATATGGTGATTTGCTGCCCAAGAAACATTTATTATTATCAATGTTGAAAAGTTGTTCCAAATATCTTTCTAGTTATCAAAGAATCCTGAATATATATATATATATATATATATATATATATATATATATATATATATATATATATATATATATATATATATATATATATACACACATTAAACAGCACAACCATTTTTGAATGTTTTAAAAGTCTTCACTTACTTTTGACCAATTCAATGCATCCTTGCTGAATAAAAGAATTAAAAGTATAAAAAAACGTACTGACCCGAAACTTTTGCATTGTAGTGTAAAATGTAGAATTGTAGTGTAGCCAATTATTTCAGCCAATGAAATAATATTATGCTATATAATTTCACTTTCATTTTACTTCATTGTTATTTGAACAGCCAACTTTTTAAAAAGAAACAAATGGTTACAGTTCAAGGCTCTTTGGGCTTAGCTTTTTTAAATGTTGTATACTCAAACATACAACACATGTGATGTTAGATCTAGCAAATCACTGTATACTCACTACAACAGCTAAGAAGTGTGCAATAAGATTTAAGAACTGTGTATATTCTGGGATGAAATATTGCTGGACCAGCTCTCAGATTATCTTGATGAGTTCTAAATGATGGTTTTAATGGAGAGGAAATAGGCGACCCATTGCTTAAGAACGAGCGGTATTAAGCCGCCACTTTGGGGTGAACTGGAGCAGCTGTTTCAGCCTAATGCCTTTAATTTGTGTTTAGGTCTCTCTCCCTCCCATCTCACCCCTATCTCTCTCTCTCTCTCTCTTTTAAAAGGGATGGAGCGTCAGAGTATCCATCTGTGCGGTTCCAGCTAACACCTGTGTCTGCTCTGGAGTGGGATACAAGGCCGCAAAAGACATCAATTTTGCCCTTGCCCACACACAAATACACACTACATCAGATGAAAGAAACAAAACAGGATTTAATGCACACGTGTCCACCCTGACTCCATCTGCATGGAAAATGTTTGAAGTCGCCGTTTAAAGGGACACAGACATGCGTTCACATAATCAATAGAGGAGTGGGAAGTGTGTGGGGTAGTTTGGCTGTTTGTGTGAGGCTCATATCGCACCACCTGGGCAATATGGAGCCCTGGAGGCCTCTGTCCTTCACTTACAGAAAACAAGACTCATGCAGCATCCTGCAGGAAAGCAAGACTTATATCACCCACACACACTCTCGTAACTGCCGCTCTAATAACCAGCCGCCCAAGGACTCTTGATCTCACTGCATCCCAAGAGGAGTCCAAATTGCTCACTTTATTGCAAATTTTTAAGTAAATGTATTTCTGTGGCGTTGGAAAGCAGATTTTCGTACTTTAAACCCATGATGTCAAGACTGTTTTATCACTTACTGTCAGTGGTGCAGGTTTATTTGAATATGAAAATGGTATTTACCTCATTTTAAATCACAGGAGGTAACAAACATTGTGGGTAGGGCTGCGTAACATATCACATTTACTGAAATATTCCACATATGCTTAATGTGAAAATTGTATGCTGGCTATGTCATTCTTTTGTTTTTAAATGCACTTGTCACCTGAAACACACTTTATTATTTTTCTTTATTGCATCACATATTATATATTTTTCTTTATATTGTCCAGCCCTAGTTGTGAGCATAGAACAAATACATTTTAGCCAGCTTTACCATTTTAAGTTTCTTTTTTGGTTAGAGAAAGGAGATTAAGATAGATAGAATAAATAGATTAAAATAGAAAACAGTTATTTAAAATAGTAAATATATTTTACAATATTACCGTTTTTACTGTATTTTGGATCAAATAAATGCAGGCTAAGTAAACATAAAAGACTTCTTTCAAAACTATTAAAAAATCTTACCAGCACCAAACTTTTGAACAGCAGTGTATACTAATACATTTTTAATATGTTATCCTTATAGCTGTGCGATTAATAGTAATTGTTTTTTGTTTTCGATTTTGGCTTTTAGCGATTATGAATACAAGATGATCTAGGTCCAGCGCACCTTCCTTTCCTTTATTGCGGTGCACTTTTGTTCCTCTCTAAAAGCCCAAACTTAACATCCAAATAATACAAATAAGTGAGTGTTGTAAAATGCAGTCTACTGTTGCTAAACTACGGGACATTTTTTATATTAAACAGTGTTATTAAAAGTGCAGATTTTCTGTGTGCACGCTCCGGGTCCAAGCCAAATGGGCTTTTGGAGAGTATTCACACAAACACAGTGGGAAAGCAGTCCTTAAGTAAACATACATAGTTGAGAAAGAAAACACATGTGTAACAGTATATTGGATCCGTGCATTAGCTCTTAAAGTGACAGCAGCCTAATAAACCTGCTGCAGTCTGTCATTAATGATAATTAAACAACAAATGACAAAGGAAAATCCCTTACTGATCTTGACTGAATAACTTAAGTAGCTTTATTAAGGATTAATCTATTTTAATTTGTACAGTTTCACTATGCAATGTTATATTTTTGTTGTAGGCTATTATCTGAATACCCAACCCGATCTCACGGCAAGTCATACTAATTTTACAAGGTGGCCAATTCATATCAATGATCTACCCCTGACCATGACCCTACACCTACCCATCACTAGGGTTTCGACAAATCGTTCAAATTAGCCACCTTGTACTCACTTGTACGAATTGGTCGTGAGATAGCGTTGGAATAACACTGTTAGTAGATTTTCCTGAAAAACTTAAAACAATGTTTATTTAATTTGTATCATTGATATGCTGTGTTCTTACATTTGTTAACCTAGCATTAGTTTTTGCTGAAGTATTAAAATTACTCGTATCGTGAAATAAGACTTTGATCATATCGCCCACTAATAATCGTGATAAATAATCGTAATTTTAATATTAACCAAAATACTTGTGATTATGATTTTTGCCATAATTGAACAACCCTATGTTATCCATAAATTGAAATGAAAATAAAAAATGGCTGTTCATTGTAAGGTAATGACACCATATGCATTAACTATAAATTGTAAAGTGTTATTCAAATATGACATAATATCTTGAGTCAAGATATTTGGTTGCTTGAATTACAAACAAAGATAAAGCAAGAGTTGAGGAGGCTACATTAACTACATTACCTTTATGGTCTTCCTTTGCAGGTGTTTTGTCATCCTGGACCATGGGTTCGTCATCTAGGCCCTCAGCTTAGAAAACAAACAAACAGAAAAAAAAACATGATATATATATATATATATATATATTACAGCGGGAGGCCGTGTCTCTCAAGCCTCCCCTGAGCCCATTGAGTTTGTACAGACCCCCTAAAGTGCTAATATATATATATATATATATATATATATATAAAAGTGCTAATATATATATATATATATATATATATATATATATATATATTAGCACTTCATGACCAATCATAGTGCGATGGAGGCATTGCCTCTTTTCCCCTTTCATTCTCATTTACCCTCCACCAAACCCACTGCACGTTTAGGGGGTCTGTACAAACTCAATGGGCTCAGGGGAGGCTTGAGAGACACAGCCTCCCGCTGTAACTTTACCCATGGTTGTTACGGACAGTGTTACTTTAGAGTGATTTATACATGTTTTAATGTCACATTTTGTAATATGGATTATTTTCTCATCCAATTTTTTGAGGAGGCATTGCCTCCCTTGCCTACTTGGAAGAAAGATCCCTGGTACACACACATTACAATATTACACACAAAATACATAGAGAAACATTCATGAACGAGCAAACAAAAGTGGAACAATACAAAGGCGTTTTTACATGCTGGTTTGCACTCATAGGGGAATGATTCATGTGTCGCAGGTGCTCAGGTAAATTCAGATTCAGCCTCTGTCTCTGCCTCACCTGGTCTTAAAAATCTCACTGTTTTTCTTTTCTCTATGGAGCATAATTGCAAGTATCTCTGGCTCTTGGGTTCGGTCCAAGCGGAACATTTTCTTTGCCTTCTCTGCCTGGCGAGACTACTATTAATAATGCTTATAGCTACCACTGTCAGTATAGGGGGAATCAACATTTGTCAATAATGATGTCAAAAGCACTGGTACTTCGGTAATAAGTCGATACTCCCAACCAAAAACAAAACAGCGGCTTATGAGTGATCACATGCGATTCGAGGCTCTGCAGTCAAAGTGACATTAAGTGTAAAGTCAATGTTAGCCATGCAGAGACAAGCTGTGGCTGGTTTTGTCCTCAGGTTTTGAACGTAAAGTTTCTATCACGCTACATGAATACCCAGAGGGAGCCGGGCCAGCGCCTCTGAGAGTATGTGTGTGTGTAAAAGCGATCTGGTGAATCATTTCAGCGTGTGCAGTGGTGTGTGTCTGTCGGTGCACATGTTCTGATGTCTGTCTGTGTATGTTCGTGTGGAGTGGAGCGAGGTGTCTCATTTAACAGATGCACCCCCAAACACACACATACACGCACACGAGCGTCACGCTAATAACTGTATCTGACAGCCGCTCTTCCCTGTCCGTAATGAGACAAGTTCAAGGACAACAGAGCCAATCCAGATCCTTCAGTGAATGGGTACAGCATGACACATGAAGCGTTAAGACTGTGGAGAGACAGTGATTTTTTTTTCGCTCTCACTAAATGTACATTGCATGTGTTTAGGGAGATCTATGTATACTGAACCACACAGCCAGAACTAGTTTTCATGTTCACTGATTCTTGTTGTCCTTGACTACTGGATATTATGAAAAATAAGGGAGTATATAGTGGTCATAGACCTAAATACTGTATGTATGATGTCACAAATATGAATAAATGTCAAACAAAATGCAAACAAATGGTGCAAGGGCTTGTGGCAATTAAACCAGAAAGTGTCCAAATATATAAAATGATTTCATAATTTTTAACAATATATCTTGTTTAATCATTTAAATCCCTAGAAACTTATTTTGTTAGATGATTTGCATGAAAAGCATGCTATATTTATCAAAATTGTTTAATATTCTATCTAACGCACTTTCACAAATTTGCAAGTGTTTCTTAAGTGTTCAAGGTTTAATGACCACTGTGTGGGTGAGCATCACCCCATTGGTGCTCAGTGGATCTTGTAGTAATCCAGACTAAAACTTAAGAAAAAGAGAATGAAGAAAAACCTTCTGGCTTCTGGCTTTCCATCATCTCATCAACATGGGATTCCTCTGAAATCAAAAAAGAGAAAAACTTAATGACAAGATTTGTGTCTTTCTTCTAAAATCCCCTTCTTAAAAGACAACAAGCAAGGAATAAATCTTTTTTCTGGTCCTTTCATCAAACCGCAGAGGCTAATCCTATATTAAAGATGAGAGGATGATTGTTATCTAATCACTCCTGCTGCCGGCAAGCAGAAATGAAACCCAAAATTCATCTGTGAAGAGGAACAGGAAAGACTCTAGCTGATGTTTGATTATCAAACAAGTCTTTTTCTTTATGGATAACTGAGGACAAGAAACTTCAGTGTGATTTTGATGTGAAAATTTGATATTACAGTATCACAGATGATTTAATCCCATCTTCAGTTTCAACTATTTAAACTCATGATGCTATTCCAGTTCAGGAGTAAATTTTGTTCTGAATAGAACAAACCAACCAGCATGCAAAATATATTCACGAAGTTCAGACAAATTGCTTTTGCTCCTCAATTGCAGACAAGACAGGAACATTTTAATGTGATGTGACTTTCAGAAGAGACAGGCAGATCTGCTCTTCTTACTTGTTAATTATAACTATTCAGAAATGATTTTGTATCTGGGTTTTGTACAATGTTAAAGCAAGGAAAAACAATAATTCCCACAGCTATAAACGATCATACATGAAAGGCCTACCTGTCTGGCTCATCATACTTTCATCTTCCTTTTCATCTAAAAAAAAAGAATACAAAAAAAGAGTCACAGGTAAACACAGGTGTATTTAGTGTAGACATACATGCTGAAATTATTGTCACAAACAAAACAACAGAAAAAAGCAATGCAAAACAAAACACAAAAAGCAAAACAAAAATTAGAAAAACACAAAGAAACATAACAAAACAATACATACATAACAAATCTAAAAAATCTAAGCAAAACAAAACAGAAAAACAATGAAAAAACACGAGGAAACACAACAAAACAGATAAAATCAACAGAAAATCTAAATCTAAACAAAACAGAAAAAAGGAGAAAAACAACAAAAAAGAGGAAAAAAAAAAAGATTCTAACACACACACACGCACGCACGCACGCAGTACAATACTACAGTATCATAACCCCAGTACACTGACGGGCATGTTAAAATGCTGTTTGGCATATTTATCTTCCCTCAAGATCCCTAATAAAGTAGTCCACACACTGTACTGCTATGGTCATGTTTTACATCAAATATTTATAATAGTTCTGGCATGCTGGATGTTTCGTCGCTGCACTAATTTTGCACTTTCTGAAAATCTCTAGACTTCACCGAGAGCAGTCACAACGGACAGCTAAACACTTCCCAGCAAACCCCACACAGAACTCCCATGAGCCCGCTGCAGTGCTCCCCATGGGCTTACATGAAAGCGTCTATCCCAGGTGGGTTTAATTTTGTCACTTTAATTTAGTCACTTTAGTCCTCTAAACTCGACATCTCCTTCTACCCCTCTCCTCTCTTCAGTGATATCCCGATACTCTCCCAGATTCTCTCTTTCTTTAGCCCAGAGAGGGTCTGGGATGAACTGGAAAATGAAGAGCCTGACACAAATAATCCGCTGTGCTTGACAATGACCATTACGCTACTGGCATAATTGGCTTTTTTAACAAGCTGGTGTGAGAAGCAATTTCCCAATGTCTGAGCAATTTATTTTCTCACCACATGCTCTTAATAAAAGAAAGAAAACAAACACAATGTGCCAAAAGACATTGCAAACCTTCATAAAAAGGTAATATGATTTGTCGTTATCCTTGCGTCTAGTAGTGCTGTCAATCAAATGCAGCTTCACACCCACTGGACCTTCTAGACTTCATCCTCAATATTGATAAACCAATAACTGCAGATTAGGATGTAGTGACATTTTATTCATTTAGAGGGCAAAGGCCTTTTATCCGGAGGCTGGAGCTCAATGTTTTACCCTCTATATGAATTATAATGTGGAAGGAGGTTAGTCCCCCTGTGGACTATACAGGTAATAGTACTTTGAGGACATAACTTAAAAATGCTGCCTGCACAGGAAGGAAGGAAGAAAGGAAGGAAGGGAGGTATTAAGGCAACGATCCTGTGCGTGGGGTTAAGACATAGCATCCTCTTCTTGCTAAAAAGGATGACATGCACCAGTGTCTTTGATGGCATTCTTGTGAGGAACCTGAAGATAAATTGGTTTCTGAAATACTAAGATGATAAATCTTCTCAGTTTCAATGCGAGGTCATATGGTCACCACGTACACCAGTGAGGGATGTTGTGTATAACCATGGAGACAAAGCCAAATTATTCTGAGAGACGAGAACTAAAATGAGTCATGCGTGCTTTCACGCTAGCCTCTTCTAAATGGGAAGTAGCTAAAGCAAAGTTAAAGTAGTTAAAGGTGAAAGGTTTCAAAATTTCAAAATGTGAATAAGCTATTTTTATGACTTAAAATTTCGTCAGCAGTTTTATTATCTTAGCCTGCAAGAGATACATTGAAATAACCCAGAGAATTCACATCCATCAAAAATGAGGTCTTGTCTATTATAAATCCGATCAACAATAACTAAGGCGAGCAAAGCCTGAGTACAAACTTTGGAGGGAGATTTGAGGCTGTGAAAACAAGCATTTGGTATTGTTAATTTATGATTTTATGAAGCTAATAAGCTGAATAACGACATGAACCTCAATGCAGCGACCCAGCAGTGAGTCATTCCATCAGCAGATGGCAGTAGTGTAACAGAGTTCAAATGACAGCCACACACTCGTACACACGCATAAATGAATACACACGTTCAGGAGGAGGACGCTCGCTTGCATACAAGCACAAACACTTCTGTGAGCTATCTAGAAAATATTTCTAATGCCATACATTTACAGTCACATTACTGTGGATCTGTAATCATAGTCAGAGCACTTCCTCCCTTCACACTGTGGGGAATTCTCCTTCCTGTCAGTTAGGCCCTCTGAACAGAGTTCATGGTGAAGAAAACCGGCACCATGAAAAATGTATGAGACTTGAGAGAGAAAGGTGAGCGAGAGTGTCACAATCAACAGATGCTGCTCAGCGGCCTAGAATCTTCTGTGTGTGTGTGTGTGTGTGTGTGTGTGTGTGTTGGCTTCCACTTTAAGAGCTGCACATAGCTCATGCGGTGCAGAGTCTTTTGATTCAGTGACTCACACTCTGCCAGGGTCGGAGCTTAACGGACGTGTTTCCAGCTGTGCAAAACTGTGGACTTGGAGACACTTGAGCCACTATCTACAATATACAATTGTAAATCTGCCCACCCTCGGTATGAATGCATCATTGAAGCTTTCTGTCGCTTGAACCCTCCCTTTCTTTCCATCCTCTTGCTGTGTATTTTTTCCTATTTCATTTCCTTTATCTTTTTCTCACATACATTCTTCACACACATTCTATCTTTCTTTCTGTCAAACACATTTGGCTAATTTTTTTTTTTTTTGTGAGCCTCAATGGCATGAAAAACATTTACAACGTGAGTGCAATAAGTTATTATTTAAAATATATTAAAATGCTCTAAAATAAAAATAATAACAATGAAAATTATAAGAACAATACAAGTGATGCAAAAAAATGAATAAATAATAAAAGTAGCAACACTGAATTTCATAAAAAGACAAAATATTTTTTGCACTCTACGTTTTATTGCAGCTTTCTTGTGTAAATATTATTTTTTATTCTAAAAACAAATTACAATAAAGTAAAAAGAAATAAAAATTTCAATACAAACATTAGATAAAAACAAAGCAAAATATATGAAATAAAATAAATATCAATATGGCAGTCTCCCTGTACACCGTAAATATATATATATATATATATATATATATATATATATATATATATATATATATATATATATATATATATATATATATATATATATATATATATATATCTTTTTTTTCAGAAAACTAAACTTAATTTACTGTGTTCATTCAATTGATCTGTCCAATTTATTTAAATGACAAAATTAAAAAAATTAAAAAAATCTCTCTCAACTTTTGGGAGTAAGTAAAACAAAGAAACAAAATAAGAGATTTTACAGTGTGATGATTTTAAACACTTTTTTATTAGGCTACTGATATGCTGGAATCTGTATCTCACACAATTTTTTTTTTTTTTCAGAAAATACTATACATTTTTTCAGGGGGTAAATCTTTTTTTAATAAGGGAATAATACTGAGAGCACCTATAAAGGCTTAATTAAGGAGGTTAAGCTAAAAGAGAATAAGACTAAATGCGTTATGAGCATACGTTTAGAGATGTGGATATGATGCCTTTTATCCCTTTCTTTCCTGCACACACAGACTTGTTCTCTTTTCCCTCCCTCTCCAAACATGCCCCCTCTGCCTTCTACATCTGCAGAGTACACAGTTAACAGCTCGACCTGATGCTCCGCGTCCTGATTCGCTCATCTAACCTGTCACCTCCTAATCTCTGAAATGCAGCACGACACACACGCTAAACATACACTCACTTAATAGGCAGTCGGAATAGCTGCACCAAAATGCTCAGTCCAGTTCTGTGAACAATCCTTCTCATTTTCTCCACACACCGATCCCCCCATGTATGGATTTCACGTGGATTACATCACAAATCACTTTATCCCCCAAGAACTCTGTCAAGAAGTCTAGTCTCTTCACCCAAGCAGCACGCCGGCTCTCTTAGGCCACAACCCGGCGCTGATAGGTTGGATCGAACGGATTCTTCTGCGCGTCTTCACTAACTGACACTAAACCCGCCAGCCGCAGCTAATGCCCTCGGAAAACCCCTTCAGTCTGACTGTCTCTCGACCAGAAAAAAGAACCTCTGAGATTCGCACATTCTTTTGCTGTGAAGGAAGGCAAGTGGGAGCTTATCTGGAATGAGGTACTGTTTTCCTTTACACTCCTCACAGGTAACCCGTCGAGGAACACGGAGAGAAAGTTCCAGATCAGTGCTTTCGGGGCCAGTTGTCCCCTGAGCATGTGAATGTATGAAGTGCTGCTTTAGGGAGAACAGCACTAATGTTTCTCTGTCATTAACGGGCTGTCTAAAAGGCCCTCTTGCTCAAACCTCAGTTAGAGAGCATCCCCCTCAGGACTGAATGTGTAATACAAAGCAATATCCCACCACGGCTGTATATCAACTTCCTCTGTTCGTGAAAAATAAAGTTGCGGCCGGCGGGAATCCGATAGGCGAGCTGTAGCCGCAAGCTCTGGCGCTAGGGTAATGTGCAGGAAAAGCTCATTTTCCATGAATCAAAAAATGATTTCAAAAACATATTTAATGTGCCGCTGTACCTTGTTCTCTGAGTGACACCGCATTAGAGCGAGTGCATTTGATGTTGGCGACAGCACTAGAGGAAGGCTGTGGCTAACACCTGTGGATAAATCATAGACTGTGCTGCTTTAACACGCTTCGTTCTGCTCCTCACTCCCTTGTAATAAACGCTGTTTGTTGTTTAAGCTTAACTTCTGCAGAGATAGCTTTAATGTTGACACCATCCTGTGAAGGTTAAACAAGGGGGTTTGTGAATGGATTAACTCTCATTAAGATCAGAGTTCATATATGCTAGTTGTTATGAAGGTAGTGACACAAAATACAGTCTGAATTTGTGAACCTTGTGAAAAAAAAAAAAGACTTATAATAGAATAAAATTAAATAAATAAATAATAGTAGTAGTAGTAGTAGTAGTAGTAGTCATAGTAGTATCAGTATGTTGGCAAAAACTATGGTAAATGTTTGTAAGGGTAGTTCTGGAATGTTTGCTATTTAGAAGGACAAAAGTATCAGTTTACTGAAAAAATGACTTCATTCTTTGTGCTGCATATTGAAGAGAGATATCAGCCTGGGGAAATTTCCCCAAAGACATCAGTGCTGCCTGCTTTAATATTAAAGTAAGAAAGAAAAAAACAAACACCATCTCCAACCCTCTGGCTCTAAGACAAATGGAGAAATTGTGGTGTTAATAGCCTGCTACTCCCCTTCAGTATACAAATTTAATTATCTTTGGTCCGTTTTATTGAGAAGCAAGTGATTGTTTCAGTGCAACAACCAAAGAGGCTGAAACAGCAGAATTCGAAAGCTAATGGCTCCTTAAACGGGTTTCCACACTCTGACAGAACAACCCGAAGAGACTCCTTCTTTTAGTCTGATTTTCCCTCAACAATGGTTGGAAGAAGGGAATGCTGGGTGATACGGACTTTGACAGCTGAACTTACGATCACAAGAACAGAGATTATCTCATACCCTTTTTATCAGCATCATCGTCATCTTCTTCCCCTCCTTCCATGGGCTGCGTGTTACCTGTCAAAAATCATCATACCACTCATGAAAACTTTAATCCAAAAACTAGATTTTTCACACATAAAATAATACAATAAAATAAAAATACATTTATGATTTTACAGTATCAATAACTTTTACAATACGTCTTAGCAATAATAATTAGCAAGCACCACCTATTAACAAATTGCACAAAAAATATTAAGAAATATAGTTTGTAGTTCTTTTTTTCTCTTTATAAACTGTAAAAAAAAAAAAAAAAAAAAAAAAACCTCTATTCATCTCAAAACTGAAAAGGGGCAATTGCCAGCTCACCACAACAACAAAAAAGCATCTAAGGTTACGAGGCACAGATTGCCTATACTGAGCAGCACTGATAAGGGTGAAATGAGCGGAGGAATATCCTGCTATTGTATCGCAGGCCCTGCTGGAGTGCATACATGAACCAGGTGATTCTGCATCAACAGGGGCTTTTGTGTGCCTCGGCAAAACCCAGCTGATAAAAAAATGTGGCCTGCAAAAATGTAGTGTAAGGGATTTTGGTGAAAGACAGCAGGAAAAAGAAGGTGAAACAGAGAGAGGGAGAGAAACGGATTGATTGATAGAGAGTGGGAGAGAGCTGATACAGGGGGATAAAGGGGAAAAAAGGCTCAATTCCTTGTGAGAATGGCAACCATTTGAGCCTTTGAATTGGTTCCAGAGAAAAAGAGAGAGAATCAGAGCCCCGGCTAAGTGAAGCGCTGCTAAAGGCCAGGGCTTGGCTGCCAGTCAGACATTCACTGAATGAAACTGAGGCTAAGCTAGCCGAAACTGCCGGAGCAGGAAAAGCAGTGTGCTCGGAGCTACTGTGTGTGTGTGCGTGCAGATGTGATACGTGGCGTGTTGTGAACAAGATAGAAACCTGATAGGTGTTACCATGCCGGGTCATCCCGGTCCAGTGTTTACAATGAGGTATAACAGCGTCCCCAAAAGAGGTGATTGGTCTCCCTGGTTTTGTGCAGTAGTAAACACAACCAAACAAAGCCACAACACAAGGACTCACAGTAGTTCCGAGGGCTATTAGAGGCTTGTTGGATTGCTTCAGAATACCGTTTTATAACATGGCTGTAAAAAAGTCAACGCTGAAAAAAAGGCTTGTTCTGGATTGGATCTGGTTTTGATGGCCGTCTTTTGACTTACAGATATAGTCATGTGAACAGCTTCTCACATTCATAGTAAAAATCACAGCATACAGCCCTGTTTTTTATTTATTTTTTCGCTTCATGTCGTTGAGGCATGAACATGTACTCCTCTAAGATTCTTCATTTAGCACTCCTTTCACCCTCTGTATTTTCAATCACCTAACTTTTGTGGAAACGATCAATGCTGGCCTTGTTACCTTGCCAGGAAACTTCCATCTTATAATTCCATGAAGTTTAAGTGATGTTTGACCTGGGTTCAGCCTTCCAGCTCAACAATAAACTTACTGTACTTTGTTAGTTATTTGAACATTATTATATATTATTAGCATAGTATTTATTCATATTTTGATAGGGTTTTTATTATTATATTTTCACTTAAGTCATTTCTAGTAAGTTTTGAGTAACTTATTTTTTATTTCAGTTTTAGTTGTAGTCATTTGTGTTCCTCAATTTAAATTTATTGTATTTCATTTAGTTGATAAAGCAACACTTAGTTTTTTTTTTTGTTTTTCATTGAATATTGTTCTAGTAGCTACTGTAATCTGACTGAAACTCTAGTATAGCAATCTCAAGGACTGGTATCATCCGACTTGTACTGGTTTTGTAGTCCAGGCTAAACCTAGAGATAAACCCAGATTAGATTACCACTGTACGATGCTCAGTTGTCTTTTTGACAGTCGCTTAAGCAGGTTTGGAACATTGTGGGTATGTAAGCTGGATTTAAGGGTCTAGTGCTGGGAATTAGCTTAGCACTGAATCATTTGTAATGCTATACCTGAAGCCTTCTATTTAGCTCCTGTAGCAAACATGCATTAGTCACAAAGAAACACCTTTATGTTCTCTCTCTTTTTACCACTGTACAGTCAACGAGGCCTGCAGATGAAAACCTTGTAATCTTTTATGCTTTTCTGAAAGTCAACAAAGAAGGTAAGGGGATTTGCATCTAAATAGACCACCGTTAAAAGAAGACACGCAAAGCCAATTGGAATCCCATTTGATAATGTTTGATTGTGTCATTGCCAACGAGGTGGCGAGCGAGTCCAATTAGCTTTCAATCTATCTGACTATGTTGCAAAACAATTCAGTCCTGCAAAAGCACAACGCCTGACAACCTTCATCTCAATTAACTCGCCAAAAGACTAAAGGTGTGCATGGGAAAGCCAGCAAAACTATTTCAGAAAATGCAGACTCTTGTTTTCTTGTTTATAGGCAATTGTAGAGCTGCCACCCACAACAATAGGCTCGATTAATCATGGAGCGAGCATTTCAGATGCCGTGGATTAAACTTTGTTGGGCTTCAGGATATTGGATGTGATAATTTCCCATCTTGTTTGCAAACGTGAACACAGCATTAGGAAACACTGTCACTCACCTTGCTCCATTCTGGCATCGTCTTCTTTCTTATGGTCGTCATTACCTGCGAGAGACAGGAAGAGACAGGAAGAGAAAACGGAGGTCAAAAGCTGCGACGGCAAGCCTGACATGATCAAAAAAGCAGCCCGGAGAGCGTGGATTTCCGTGGGCTCATCCCTATTAGCGGCGTAACGGGAATTTAGCAAAGCATGAATACAATATGTTTATTTACAGAGATGCCCTCTTTGCGAGACCTCAGAACAGAGCTGAACAGGAAACAGGCAGAACAAGCATTGATTTTTACATTAAATCCAAGGTTTCTCTAAGGATTGAAAATATGTGGTTTGTTGAGTCCCCCAGGCAGTTACTTCTAATGAAAGCTGAGCAGAGACAAGGCGAGAGCTCGCAGTCTGTTTGATCTGGATTGATGTATTATTTGAGTTCAGGCTGCTATCAAACGCTCATCTGTGGAAAGACAATCGTGCTGTTTGATATGATCCAAGCAGCAATTAAATTCAGCATTTGGCGGAGAGCCGAGATTGTTTCAGCTGAGGTTGAAGGCTTAATGTCTATAGTAGTGGTTCCTAACTGGTTTTACATTGGACATGACCCATCACAGTAGTAAAAATATCTATTCAACAAAACTAGAAAACAAAAACCTCCTTAATTTTACCATAATCTGCATAGAAGAATACAGAAAAAGATATTATCATACTGTAAATGCAGAAAGAGCAGCAGATGTGGGATTTATTCTTCAAGTTCTGGGCTAAATAGACTCCTGAATATGAGAAATGCAATGCCATATAGTGCATTAACATGTCAATGATATTTCAGTAAACTGAACAACCAGGCTAAAGTCCTAGCTTGGGCAAATCAAATGGCACAGTTGTGGATGTGGCTTCATGTTGCTCTGTTTGTCTTTTACTTACTCATATAGTTTTCAAGGATGTGACTAGCTTCAACCAAGTGACAAATTAATTTGCAACAAAATACTGCAGACTTTTAAACTTGCATAGCAACAACTAAAAATTAGAAATGTTTCTCCTCCATTTTAAAGGTTGATTTATTTGACTATAGCATAACTATACATGATTATATATTTTGCATTGTTTCTTTCCTGCAAGTGTGAACAGAACAGACCTGTGAACAGTTTTTGGGTCACTATTTATCCAACAGCCAACTAGTTTTAAGATGATTTTCTTTTATATGTTTTAGATTTGATATTTTTATTATCCTTTTAAAATAGTATATATTTTAAAAATGCATCTTAAACATCCGCATTCTCGTGGTCCATCTAGCTCTTTTCAACGACAATGTGGAAAAAGACCAGATACTCACTTTTGACTCCTGACCAATTCATTGAGAACCACTGATCTACAGGATCTGAGTGATTTGACCTGACTGTAGGTAAAAATACCTGTATTTCAGCCATCTGTCAGCTAAATATGCAGGAATCAGCATTCCTCCAGTGCTCAGCTCTCTTTTATTCTATCCTCTCTCATTGTAACAGGTCCACTGTTCTCTTTAATTCTGTTTTTTCTTTTCTTTTTGTCTATTCTTTTTTTTACACTCCCACCTTAGAGTTCCTGCCAAAGAAGTCAATATGTTCCCCGAATTTTGACTCTCTCTTTTTCTGCATGAGTCCCCTTTCTCTTCTTATAAGATGCCAAATCTACTGAACCTGAAGCCTGGTGCCTGCAGTCAAGGCTGTTCCAAGCCTGGTTACAGCTTGTTAGCCATCCCTGACGACTGTTAGCCATCACCACAAACCAAACAGGTTCCAATTCATACACCGCTAACTCATAATTAGATCTATTCTCATAGACTCCTTCTAGAAAACTAAATGTTTAAAAGAAACTCTAGCTAGTTTTTTCATAAAGTCACCATAAAATGAAAATTATTTACTTTGTTACTGCATGTTCATGGTCTCACAATTCATCAGTGCATGTTTTTCTAAAGTAAAACCAGTTCGTCTATGCAATCTAAAGGGTTACACTTTATTTTGATAGTCCACTTTAGACATTCTAATAACTATAAGTAACCTTAACTCTCATTAGTGGATTAGACTGTTAGGTTAGGGTTAGAATAAGTTGGAATGTTCTTGCAAAGTTACTTGTAGTCAGTAGAATGTCTGTTGAAGGTCTATAGAAATAAAGTGTTAGCAGATATTAACCAGACAGTCTACTAATACACGAATGATAGTTAGTTGACATATAGTGGCAAAGTTACTCATAGTTAATAGAATGTCTAAGTAAGAAAGTGGACAATTGAAATAGTGTTAACAAAGATTATTCTTCCTTTAAAACAACCTTGCTTTTCCAATTTAACCAATATCCAAATTTGTTATGGTTTAGTGGCATTCTGGTATATAACACCTCTTTTCATAAATCACTGAAATCATAATCAATGAAATCAAGTTCATCCTAATTTTTTTGTTATTGACAAAAACTAAGAAATGCACCACCTTAAATAAGTAGAATGGGTTGTGAATGGCAAATCACAGTGACATCAAAAACAGCTTTTTTAATTTCATTTCCAGGCCTCATCAGTATGTCATCCTCAGACAGGCACTTGGTCACACACAGGAAAATACATTCACACACTCACACATCCAGCCTCTAGCAAAAGCTCCTGCTTTGATAAAACACTCCTGTCATTTGTTCACGAGAAAAAAAAACTGTCAAATCTCCCTTAGGATGGTGGGGCCATGTTTCTCCCTTTGTTTAACACAGAATAAGAGCAGAACATGCATTTACTGTATATGTGGAAGAGAGGGGAAAACAGTGACATCATAACATGCTGAGTCATTCTGGACAGAGAGCAAAACCCTTTGGACACCCTTCAACAAGGAATAACTGCCCTCTGTGCAAAAATGCTGCTTGCTGCGTTCAGCCATTGATTTGCAAATAATTCTAAATAATATCTTCAAAAACTTGAGGTATAAAAGCAGAAAGTTTCAAAGAAAGACAGACAGATATATATATATATATATATATATATACTGTATATATATATATATACTGTATATATATATATATATATATATATATATATATATAGGTCCTTAAAAATTAGCATATTGTGATAAAGTTCATTATTTTCCATAATGTAATGATAAAAATTAAACTTTCATATATTTTAGATTCATTGCACACCAACTGAAATATTTCAGGTCTTTTATTGTTTTAATACTGATGATTTTGGCATACGCTCATGAAAACCCAAAATTCCTGTCTCAAAAAATTAGCATATTTCATCCGACCAATAAAAGAAGTGTTTTTAATACTAAAAAAAAAGTCAACCTTCAAATAATTATGTTCAGTTATGCACTCAATAGTCAATACTTGGTCGGGAATCCTTTTGCAGAAATCACTGCTTTAATGCGGCGTGGCATGGAGGCAATCAGCCTGTGGCACTGCTGAGGTGTTATGGAGGCCCAGGATGCTTCGATAGCGGCCTTAAGCTCATCCAGAGTGTTGGGTCTTGCGTCTCTCAACTTTCTCTTCACAATATCCCACAGATTCTCTATGGGGTTCAGGTCAGGAGAGTTGGCAGGCCAATTGAGCACAGTAATACCATGGTCAGTAAACCATTTACCAGTGGTTTTGGCACTGTGAGCAGGTGCCAGGTCGTGCTGAAAAATGAAATCTTCATCTCCATAAAGCTTTTCAGCAGGTGGAAGCATGAAGTGCTCCAAAATCTCCTGATAGCTAGCTGCATTGGCCCTGCCCTTGATAAAACACAGTGGACCAACACCAGCAGCTGACATGGCACCCCAGACCATCACTGACTGTGGGTACTTGACACTGGACTTCAGGCATTTTGGCATTTCCTTCTCCCCAGTCTTCCTCCAGACTCTGGCACCTTAATTTCCGAATGACATGCAAAACTGAGCAACAGTCCAGTGCTGCTTCTCTGTAGCCCAGGTCAGGCGCTTCTGCCGCTGTTTCTGGTTCAAAAGTGGCTTGACCTGGGGAATGCGGCACCTGTAGCCCATTTCCTGCACACGCCTGTGCACGGTGGCTCTGGATGTTTCTACTCCAGACTCAGTCCACTGCTTCCGCAGGTCCCCCAAGGTCTGGAATCGGTCCTTCTCCACAATCTTCCTCAGGGTCCGGTCACCTCTTCTCGTTGTGCAGCGTTTTTTGCCACACTTTTTTCTTTCCCACAGACTTCCCACTGAGGTGCCTTGATACAACATTCTGGGAACAGCCTATTTGTTCAGAAATTTCTTTCTGTCTTACCCTCTTGCTTGAGGGTGTCAATGATGGCCTTCTGGACAGCAGTCAGGTCGGCAGTCTTACCCATGATTGCGGTTTTGAGTAATGAAACAGGCTGGGAGTTTTTAAAAGCCTCAGGAATCTTTTGCAGGTGTTTAGAGTTAGTTAGTTGATTCAGATGATTAGGTTAATAGCTTGTTTAGAGACCCTTTTCATGATATGCTAATTTTTTGAGACAGGAATTTTGGGTTTTCATGAGCTGTATGCCAAAATCATCAGTATTAAAACAATAAAAGACCTGAAATATTTCAGTTGGTGTGCAATGAATCTAAAATATATGAAAGTTTCATTTTTATCATTACATTATGGAAAATAATGAACTTTATCACAATATGCTAATTTTTTTAGAAGGACCTGTATATATATATATATATATATATATATATATATATATATATATATACATACACACACACATATAGACAGACAGACAGATAGACAGACAGACAGATAAAGTTAATCACCCCCAGTTTTTTTTCTTCTTTTCAAATCAAACAAATGTTGCAGTGATTATGTGAGCTAAAACAATAGATGTCTAAATGATTTGGAAATAAACAAGACACATGTAAGCCAGCTAACCTGAGACTTGAATTCCACTGACCAGATGGACTGCACACACAAACGTACATCCACTGTCTCTGCTCCTCGAGGAGAGCCAGACATGGGCCCCTGGGGGCCAGAGAGTGTGCTGGTACATGCTGCCTTTCAATCTGCTCATGTCTGAAAGCATTTTAATCAGTTGCAGCGCCTCCCAAACCAATCAATTACATTAATCAATCAATTAGAGCACTGGGGTGCAACGAAAACCAGCTCACTACCCACCATTTTTTTTCAATTGGATTAAAATTAATAATAATAATAATAATTGAGAAGATGTAATGCTTCATATCCAACACAAAATGAAAAATGTTCTAAAACACAACAACCCTAAAGTCGTTTAAAATGCAACGAGAAACACGTTAAAGATGTTTTGATCAAATTTCCACAGAAACTGGAAATATTCAGCCACTGCATTGACATTATATTGCAGTGTGAGAGAAGCTGTGTACTTAATGATTCCATCTCTTGAAAATAACACACAGCTAAATCGCTGCTAGCTCTTCACCACTAGCGTAATGGCTGTATTCCTAGCTGTGTAAAGCCCCTCACATGGTGGCACTTCAAAAAATTCCCATGGTGTGTTTGATGATATTAATGCACCGTAACACACTCAACGTTTGTTCCCTGGAGACTGAGGACGTTGCGTGCGCAGCCTTCATTTTCAACTCTTCCGGGGGTCCAGGATGCCCCGTCGACTTACGGCGGACGACCATCGTCTCACCACAAACACCCGGCTTTACAAATGATAGGCGTTCTGACACAGTAACACTGGGAGAGGAAAGCCTCCATTAAAGATAGCAGGGGGGAGCAGTTGTTTGAGAACACGCCATAGAAACACCATGTAAATATGGATGTGACTGGTGGACCAAGAGTGAGTGAGAGCATGAGAATGAGATTGAGAGTGAAAAAGAGAGAGACAGAACTTCATTTCCTGACTGAACGTAACGAGATCTGACAAAACATTTGAATAAAATTAATTTTTTTTACATGTCTGTCTCTCTCTCTTTATGCCTGCATATCTCTTTGTTACTTATTTTGCAGTTTTTTATTTTATTTTATAATATTCTATATCTGCTCTATTGACCCACTTCATTGAAACACAATCATATCTTGTCATATAATGAAACATAGAGATGGCGCACACCGTCTTAAAGCTCTTTCACACATCTGATTCATCTTCATTCTATGACAAATGTATTCTTCATGGTCCCTTCATTGACTCATAAATGACTGAGTAACAGGACAGCAGGCACTGATCTGCGCTGTACTTGCTTACATAAGTGTTGGATATTATTTACAACAGTTCTTTCTGGTTCTGGTTCTCGATTTCTGAATCGACCAGCGATTATGTGAGAATGGCCGACGAGCAAACCACCGAAATTTAGTATTTTTGGATGCAAGTGTGTATGAGGAACCCGCCACAAAGATGCACAGAAGGAAACAAGCATTTAATTTACAAGATTGACCCCTTAAATAGCTTTAGTGCACTTAGATTTTATAGCTAACTGCTTTTCAAAAAATGCAGAGACTTTCAAGAATTTAGGCGAGCATGTACCTGTTGTTATTTGGACCTCAAATATGCAAACTTATAAATAAACATAGCGCCTATTTGACAATTTGTTAAGACGTTTTCGTAGATGTGAGCTTCAAGCCTCTTGTACATGCCGAGAACAGGCCTAAGTCAACTTGCGCATGGCCGTCAGCCGGAAGCTAGTTATTTTAGTCGATAAAGTTTTAAATATGGATATTTTTCTTACACTAACACATCGCTTCACTTCAGAAGACCTTTATTAACCTGCCAGAGCCGTTTCGAGCACTTTATCATGGATGGATGCGCTGTGATGGACTTCCTAAAAAAAAAAATACCCATTGACTCCCATTATAAAGCTTAGAAGAGCCAGGACATTTTTTTATATAACTCCGATTGTATTCATCTGAAAGAAGAATGTCATATACGCCTAGGATGGCTTCAGGTTGAGTAAATCATGGGCTAATTTTAAGTTTTGGGTGAACTATCCCTTTAACTGTTAAAAGGACAACGACAAAGACATTACCTCAGCGGACACAGTGAACTGATTTTGTGATTATGAATATAAGATTGGCCTGAAGAATATCAGCTAGATGCAGGTGATCTCTATCTCTCATAATACTCTACATAATACAATGAGCTTCAATGAAGCACCTCAGTGTTCCTTGTTCATTGCTAGTTCTAAAGTGAGGTTTTAGAATTAGTAACAGAGGCTTGGGCTCAACTGTTAAACTGAAAACTTAAGATTTGAATCCTTGGCGGAAGTAAGTAGTTCTGCACAAAGGAGAGTTTTTAAAGACACTCCATTGTTGTTTCTTATTTATTTACTCACTTGTGTCATTGAACTGTTGTAAAAAACACATCATCACACTCGTAATCATGCGATATGACTCTATATCAGCATGGCTGTGATTGCCTATGACCGAATCACAGCCTTGCTTATGTAGAGCGATATTGCAAGGGTATGAGTGTGATACTTCTTATGAATCATCTCACAGGCCTGAACCCACCAACTCCAACATAATGGACTTCAGACTGCTCTTGAGGGAGGAGAACAGTGGTATGCTAAGGATGGGATCGCAGCTAAGCAGAGTTGACAAGGCGACTGCGCTGTCTCAGAAACTGACAGGACTTCAAAGACATTTCTCTTTTGAGCAAAAGTCTGTTTTGGAGGAGAGTGTCTGCGGTGGGAGGAGTGTTAGAGGAGTGCAGCTTGCATTGGGAATGCGAGTGTGTATGAGAAACCCGCCACAAAGATGCACAGAAGGACACAAGCATTTACCCAAACTAAACATTTAGACCAAAACTAACTGAAGAATTGCATTATATTTTACAATTGATGGGACAAGCTATGAAATATAAAATCAAGTGTGAGAATCTGAAGAGGTCAGGCTATAAGAAAGAGGAATGGGAGATCAGTAATGTCAAGAATGGTGAAATTTCATTCAAGTTGATATGTCTAAGATTGTAAAGATAAAGACAAAGACACAGAGCCTGATGTCATCAGAAAGAAGCAGTGTGATTGGATGACAGATGTGAGTGATAACACCAACACACAAACTGAGCATAGTAACAGAAAGGAAAATGAATGTAGGAATGTACAGAAAAGAACATTCAGAGACATCAACAGATGTAGTGCAGGCAGCTTCTTCAAGTCTCATTCCCCAACATACTCTCACATTCATCTCTTTGTCCGATCATGACTTTAAATGCATTACAAAGCAATAGACACAAGTGTGCTGAAGAAATAAGCGAGTTTCAGAAAACCTTCCAGTCTTAAGTATGATTAGCAGTGATTCTTGCCTTTGTACAGTTTGTAAATTTCGCTACTAGAGATTGCTTATTCAAAACTATAACAAATGCATATCTTGATGACAGGCAGAAATCATGTTCATGGGTGAGCTAATGTATTAAAGTTTTATTGACATTACTGTGGTATGAAGCAAGGCCGAGAGCTGTGGGATCGGAACGAGGGATGCAAGTGAGAGACACCTGTGCAACACACCAGTCTTGAGTCCCATGTGTCCCTTCTTATCTGAACTTGAACTTTGTTACAGTACAGTTATTCTAATGAAATACCCACAAGTGATGAATTACTACTCCTACAGGTCACTTTATTTGACAAATTAAAATTATGGGGTAACGCAGTGCTGTTTTACTTGGTCGAAACAATCATACTAAAAATACATTTGAGAGTGTTGAAAGTTATGTTAACGTTACTTTACTTGTTGCACATTGCAGTAATCTAAATCGATATTAGAATATCATATTAATAAAAGCGGGAAGACTTGTGTTGCTAAATGGCATGCAGTTCATTTTAAAATATATTGTATGGTGGATTTTTTTATTTTTTATTACTGGTACTACAAATAAAAGCTCTTTCTGAATATGCCATGTTAGCCACTTGACAAAACAGTGTTGTCTCTGAGGCATGATACAAACATGTTACTCGTGGTAAATCAAGAGCTATCGAGGCTAACGCGGATATGACGTCACTGACAGGCAATGTTGTTGGAAACATTTGGGATAGTACACAAGTTAACAAAATATGAGCCGATCTCATGAAAGTGCGTATCTATACAACGAATGTTATTTCTCGTGCCATTTATATATCAAAAATAGTTTTTGCGTGCATATGCTACGCAGTTTTCACGTGCATATGATACGTACTTTATGGCGTGTAATACGCACGCACTCCCCACCCTAATCCTACCCAAGAGGTTTTCAGTGCGTAGCATATGCACGCTAAAACCATTTTGGGCGTATAATTGGCACGAGAAATAACATTCATGGTATAGATACGCACTTTCATGAGATTGTGTTGCAAAATATATAACACTGTTCTATTGGCTTTGGGATATTTTAATCCAAAAATCTAGTATGCCTTTAAGATCTCTGGATAAGCAGAAACTAATAAACAATAAGCAGGCTTTTCGGGTAGTATGAGTATTTCTTTTGCTTAACACAAAAAAAGATATTTTGAAGAACATTGTAGGAGTTTTTGTCCATAGTCAAAACAACATTGGACTCCATTGACTTTCATTGTATGGAAAAAAACAAACTAACAAAACATTTGTTTTTTTAAATGATCTTCTTTTGTGTTAAACTAAAATACCATTGTGGTTTGGAATGAAGGTGAGTAAATTATGATAATTTTCATTTTTCAGAGAACTATTCCTTTAACTACTGCCTACTCTTAACCTTCTATCTTCCAGAATAAAATTTCTTGCATATTAACCTATAAACCAAACATATAAAAGAAAACGATACTCGGTTACTAACGTAACCTCGGTTCTCTCTAGAAGAGGGAACGAGTATTGCGTAAGTTTAGCTTACGCTACGGGAAAGATTCATCTTCTCGAGATACTGAAGCCAAAAAATTATCCTTAATTTTTGTATACCTTGTCAACGCAGTGCAGCAGCTAGCAGACCTAGAGCAGGCTATCTTGAATGCTCATTGGCTGCTCTGCAGGCAACTGCTGCAGCCTACCAGTGAGCAGGGCGTGACATCACGCCCAATGAAGGGCGCCCGCGCCTTCATGGCGTCACAGCCCGCCAGGATGGGCGTGGCTTCAGCCTATAAAGGAATGGGCTGTAGGCTGCTTCCCTGGTTTTTGTCGACTGAAGCGAAGTCGCTCGTGGCGCGAGCACGGCCGGTTACGCAATACTCGTTCCCTCTTCTAGAAAGAACCGAGGTTACGTTAGTAACCGAGTATCGTTCTCTTACGAGAGGTTCTCTCGTATTGCGTAAGTTTAGCTTACGCTACGGGAACACTTTGTCAACGCCGTGCGCGCCAAGCATCCACATGAGACCCCGAACTTAGGGGGGAACCCCATAAGTGGAAAAATAAGGTGGCCGGCCGTTTCGCGGGCCATCACTTGTACATAAGCACACATAGGGAATACAGAGCAGCGCGGGCACAGTCTGTATAGGCACATGGCATAACCCCTTTAGTGCAGCTCAACCAGGAGAGCTAAGTCATGTGAGAGTGATCTGAGCAGGGGATCTGGGCAGAATACATCTCTCGTTTAGACTGACAGTAGTTTAGCCTGCAAGGCGGGAACTTCTAGGTTATAGAACCTGACAAAGGTAGACGGGGAGCTCCAGCCCGCCGCTACACATATGTCGTGGATAGAAATCCCGCTGGACCATGCCCACGAAGAGGCGACGCCTCTCGTGGAATGAGCCCTGATGCCCAGAGGGCATTGCAGATCCTTTGACGCATAAGCGGTCGCTATAGCGTCTACTATCCATCTGGACAGGCTCTGTTTCGAGGAGGCGAAACCCTTGGTGCGCCCTCCAAACGAAACAAAAAGCTGCTCCGAGCGCCTGAAGGAGGCGGTGCGCGTAATGTAGCTCCTCAGCGCTCTGACGGGGCAGAGGAGGTTTACATCGCTTTCACTGTCAGACACTGCGAGAGCAGATAGTGAAATAACTTGCGCTCTAAATGGAGTGCCCATCACTTTAGGGACATAGCCGTGTCTAGGTCTGAGAATAACTTTAGAGTCATTTGGTCCAAACTCAAGACACGACGCGCTGACAGACAGCGCGTGTAGATCCCCTACGCGTTTTACTGATGACAGCGCAGTCAGAAAAAACGTTTTCAGTGATAGATATTTCAACCCCACGGAGTCCAGTGGTTCGAAGGGAAAAGCTTTCAGGGCCTCGAGGACCAGTGAAAGATCCCACATAGGAACCGACGGGGGGCACGGCGGATTCATCCTTCTAGCTCCTCTAAGGAAGCGGATGACCAACTCATGTTTCCCCAGCGGCTGTCCGTGCGTTGGTTCTGCAAACGCTGCTACGGCCGCCACGTACACTTTGAGCGTGGAAGGGGACCTTCCCTTATCCAACAGCTCTTGTAGGAAAGTGAGCAGATGCGCCACCCCGCATGTCCGCGGGTCCAGACCTCTGTCGGTGCACCAGCCAGAGAACACCGACCATTTAGACACGTAGAGCCTTCTCGTGGAAGGGGCTCTAGACTGTGTGATCGTGTTCATCACTCCTTCTGGCAGGGTAACGAGTACCCGTTGATCAGCCATGCATGCAGCGACCAGCGCTCTGGATGGGGATGCCAGATCGTGCCGCGAGCTTGAGAGAGGAGATCTGCCCTCACCGGGATCGGCCACGGAGCTGTAAGCGACAGCTGTGCTAGTTCCGGGAACCAAATCTGATTCTCCCAACGCGGGGCTATGAGGAGCACCGAGTGGCGCGTTTCCCTGATTCTCTTGATCACCTGTGGTAACAGAGAGACCGGAGGGAAAGCATATAGCGGGAGGCTGGGCCAAACTTGGGCTAGCGCGTCCTCGTCCTTCGAGAAGAACATCGAGCATTGAGCGTTGTCTTTTGACGCAAATAGGTCGACTTCCGCTCTGCCGAATAGGCGCCACAGTTTCTGGACCGTTTGGGGGTGTAAGGACCACCCCCCTTGGGGAACATTGTCTCTGGAGAGTCTGTATGGGCCGTCGTTCAGATGGCCAGGCACATGCGTCGCCCTCAGCGAGCGCAGGTGTGTCTGAGACCAAATAAGGAGGCGTTCCGTCAGATTGCAGAGTTTTCTGGATCTGACACCGCCCTGACGGTTTATATAGGAAACCACAGATGTGTTGTCCGAACGGACAAGAACATGCTGGCCCTGTATGAACAGGAGGAAGCACTGCAGTGCGTTCTCGACCGCCATCATTTCCAGACAGTTTATGTGAAACTCCTTCTCCCGGTCTGACCACTGGCCAAAGGCCGGTCTGCCCTCGAATAGCGCTCCCCAACCTGAGTTGGACGCGTCTGTTGAGATGACTTTCCGGTAAGAGACGGTTCCCATCGTTACTCCCTGCTGGAACCAGCTGGCCACTAACCAGGGCTGCAGAGCTGCTATGCAGGTCTGAGTCACTCTGATTTTCCGACCGCCAGATACCCAGGCTCGGGGGGGGCACGCGAGCATTCAGCCAGCGTTGGAGTGGGCGCATGCGCAGTAGGCCCAGCTGGAGCACCGCTGCAGCTGATGCCATACAGCCCAACATCCTCTGAAAAATTTTCAAAGGGAGGAAGCTGCCCTTCTGGAAAGAAGCGGCTAAGTGGCGAACACGGCGCGCGCGCTGTGTCGACAAACGAGCCGTCATGGTTACCGAGTCCAGTTCTATTCCTAAGAAGGAAATTGACTGGCTGGGCAGTAGTGAGCTCTTGGTCCAGTTGACTGTGAGACCCAAGCTTTCCAGATGACTGAGTAGCACTGTTCTGTGAGATAGAAGTTCTGTCTCTGATTGTGCTAATATCAGCCAATCGTCCAGATAGTTCATTATACGCAGCCCCTGACTTCTCAGGGGGGCGAGCGCCGCGTCCATGCACTTTGTAAATGTACGGGGTGCCAGGGACAGGCCGAACGGCAGGACGGTGTATTGATATACCTGACCGTCGAAGGCGAATCTCAAAAATTGCCTGTAACGGGGTACTATCTGAATCTGAAAATATGCATCCTTCAGATCTAGAGAGATAAACCAGTCCCTCGGGCGAACGTGCGCGAGGATTTTCCTGGTCGTAAGCATTTTGAACGGTCTTTTCGCAAGCACTTTGTTCAAATGTCTCAGATCTAGGATGGGTCTGAAGGCTCCGTCCTTCTTGAGCACGAGAAAATAACGGCTGTAAAAGCCTGACTCGCTTAGAGAAGGCGGTACCATTTCTATAGCCCCTTTGCACAGCAGCTTTGCTATTTCTGCGTGAAGTAGGTGTGCTACTTCCGCATTCACTATTGTCGCGGTCCGGGCTCGAAAGCGCGGGGGACGGCGAATGAATTGTAGTGTATAGCCCTGCTTTATTGTGCTCAGCACCCATTCTGAAATCCCTGGGATTTTTTCCCACGCGGCTATGCGAGCCGCTAGGGGGCGAATGGCCTCCGTGTTCAGACTGCCATTTGCTGGCTTGTGAAACTGAACCGGAGCCGAGAGCGCGGCGCGCGCGCTCTCGATTCTGGGCAATGGCGGCTCGCTGACAGCCGAAACCGGCTGATTTATGTGAGATGTCCCGATCATAGGGGATGGGGAACACACTTTTACCACATTTTGATGCGCGAGCCGTGCTCTGGGTGACAGAGCTCTCTGTAAGCGTGAGCGCGTGGGCGCAGGCACGAGACTTACAACTATATCTAACGCCCCGGTCATAATAGACGGGGAGCGTTTTATTAACGCTCTGCGTTTCGTGATAATGCTTAAGCGCGCGGGCGGGGCCCGGGTAAAGGTTTGTGTTAGTAAGCGTGAGCGCTCTCCGGCGGGCACGAGACTTACGTTTATAACCTGTTTGTTTGACCGTGTAACAGAGCGGGCAGATAGTGGGCACAGACTTGTGGACACATTTCTTACATGCAACACTCGAGCGGCTTTTCTGCGCTTTATGAGAGTGTGCTCTGTGAGTGACACAGGATTTTGAGTGCTTATGTGTAGAGGTGAGCACTGGGACGTGGGCACTTTCACTACACTTAAAACATTGACGGCATGAGCCGGACCAGACATTACACTCTTTTTGAGATTTCTCTGGGTCGCCGTGAAAACGGCGTTTGTGTGCAGGCGAGAGGGTGAATAAACCGGCTCGTTGGCTGCTAAATGGACCGCTGCCGTAGCCTGTTTGAAGGGGACTGACAGGGAAATTAATTTTTACGGCGGTCTGGCCGCAGCGGGACACGCGCGTCTTTTCCCTCTTACTGTTAGGAGGGCTTCGCGTGCTCAGACTTCAGCGTGATTCTCTGCCGAGGCCCTCTGGGAGGCGGCGGACTATGACGGCTGTCTGAGCGCAACCTAGGGCGGCCGCCCTGACGTCGCTGCGAAGGCTGAGGCTGGGGCTGTGCTGGACGCTGGGTGCTGGTTCGCACAGGAGGCTGGCTTTGTCTCTCGCGAGAGCGGCCTGTGGCGGAACTCGAGCGTCGCGGCAGGAAGAGGTTCATGGCCTGCGTGGTCTTCTGTACCTCAGAAAAACGATCAACGATCCCGTTAACCGCTGGGCCGAAGAGACCAGAGGGGGTAAGCGGCGCGTTGAGAAATGTGGCTCGCTCAGACTCCCTCATATCCGCGAGCGTTAACCAAAGGTGCCTCTCCGTAACGGTTAACGCGGCCATAGCTCGTCCGATAGCCTGGGCTGCTGCTTTGGTAGCGCAGAGAGAAAGATCCGTTGCGCTTCTCAAATCTGTAACAGCAGCTGGATCCCGGCCCTTCTCGTCCCATTCACGGAGGAGGTCGGCTTGCAGGATCTGAAGCACAGCCATGGAATGTAAAGCAGACGCGGCCTGGCCGGAGGCAGCATAAGCGCGGCCGACCAAGGCGGACGTGGCTCTACAGGCTTTAGACGGGAGCGCTGACCGTGACCGCCATCTCGCGGAGGGCGGGCAAAGGTGCGCTGCAACCGTTTCTTCCACCGGTGGAATAACCGTGTACCCTTTCTCGGCGGCGCCGTCCACTCGGGAGAGCGACGTGGAGGCTGGTGACTGTTGTCGCGACCAAAAAGGAGAATTCCACGACTTAGTCAACTCCGCGTGAAATTCCGGCAGGAATGGAGCGGGCCTCGTTGCTGAAGCTGCGCGGCGGCGGCTTTGAAGGAAGCAGCCGTCGAGCCTGTTCAGTGCGGGTTCCTCAGGCGGCGACCACTCGAGCCCGAGGCGGTCCACGGCCTGGGTGAGCAAACGCATTAGCTCAGCGTCAGCTCCAGCGCGGGTACGGTTGGATTCCTGGATCGACGAGGCGTTGGAATGAAGCGACCATTCCTCGCTGTCCGATGCCAGGATAGAGCAGCAGTCCCTCTTGGTGTGTCCCTCGGCCTCATCCTCTGAAGCGACGGCAGTGAGGCTCGTGAGCGGCAACTGCGCGTCGGGGAGGGGAGGCGGGGAAGGAGAGAGCGAGGCTCGCGGGAGGTTCTCCGGCGAGCGCGTCGCTGTGGCCACAGGTTCCGGCTGTCTCAGGGAACGGCGCTTCTTCTTGCGCGGTCCCACAGAGGGCGGAGTGACTGCTGTAGGTCTGAGAGCTTCGAGGCGAGCCCGCAGGCTCGCCAACGGAAGTTCCTCACAGAGCTCGCAACCCCCGGAAGCGAGGGCGAGCTCGGCATGTTCCAGGCCCAGGCAGAGAGCGCAGATCAGATGGCGGTCTCCGGCGCTGAGCGGGGCTCTGCACGAGCCGCAGGAAGTGCGAGGCATCTTTAAAAAGACGCTCGCTGCTCTTTTAGAGATGTGAAAATCAATCTAATGCAAGGCAAAAGGATACGTCGCCGGATAGCGTAGCTCGCACGGATGGCTGAAGGTGGCGAAGACGGCCGGCTTCCTCAGCGCTGTCCTAAGCTGGCTGTTCGCTGTTCGACGGCGGCGATGGCTTCTCTCAGATCCAGCGATGCGAAGAGCTCACTGAAGAGACAAAAATCAGGGAAGCAGCCTACAGCCCATTCCTTTATAGGCTGAAGCCACGCCCATCCTGGCAGGCTGTGACGCCATGAAGGCGCGGGCGCCCTTCATTGGGCGTGATGTCACGCCCTGCTCACTGGTAGGCTGCAGCAGTTGCCTGCAGAGCAGCCAATGAGCACGCAAGATAGCCTGCTCTAGGTCTGCTAGCTGCTGCACTGCGTTGACAAGGTATACAAAAATTAAGGATAATTTTTTGGCTTCAGTATCTCGAGAAGATGAATCTTTCCCGTAGCGGAAGCTAAACTTACGCAATACGAGAGAACCTCTCGTAAGAGAACTATAAAATAACGGCATAAAAGTAACACTTTAAAATACTTGTACTGCACATTACAGTTTCCAAAATCTGTTCTTTGCTATCATCTGGAAAAATGTTCTCATTTCTGCAGCAGCTTTTTTGGGGGTGAAAATGACAGCTGGTTGGGAGGCATACACTGATGAAACAATTTTCCATATGCAAATGCCCTGTTTGCATGTCCCGACACTATTCCTTTCCATTTGCTAGTTGTCACACACTTGTAAGGCTAAGAAAGAGATTAAAAGAACACACGAATCCTAACAGGTACACACAAACAAAAGTATTAAGAAGAATACTTGGCAAAACTGTTTCGCAAACTGACAGTACAAAATAACTTCTCTTTTGTGAAGCAACCAGAACAAAGACGATTTTTCTTTCCAGTTGTATAGATGCAAAAGCAGACGAGGGGCTTGTATGAATAGATGAGTAAGTGAGTGGGTGAGAAAGAGAGAGGGAGTAAATGTATGCGGCGTGCCAGAGAGAAGTGCCAGAGAGTAGCCACACCGCGAGATGCGAGTGCAGCTTTAAAGCTCAGTTAAAATGAGCACGTCTCTTCCGAAAGCTCTTGGCACGCTGGTTCCCATGGTGATGATGATGATGATGAGGTGTTGGGATCGAGCTGTCAGGCCCTTGTTATTTTCGCACATTTTACAACTGCCGCTATCAGGGACACCAGCAGAGCTAATTCAGTCCTATTGTCTCTCTCTCTCTCTCCATCTTAAAAGCATTTCAAACCTCACTCCTCAACGATTCGCCCCAATATACCATCCTCATGATAATTTCGCTCTTCTGGAATGTTCTCTCCGCACCCGCTCCTCCTGCGTCAATCAATATCTAATATGCAGTCAGAGAAACATGCTAATGATGAAGCTAAGAAAACACAAATGATGCTTCTTGTTGAACAGTGAGATAGACGAGTTTACTTCAATACAGATAATAACTCCATATGTCACTCATAACGATTCTCATATTAAACACAGATACTGTCTCGGAACAAGCAATTTAAATGATGTATAAAATACAGATTAAGAGAAACAACTACTTAGATTACATTAAACTGCAATTTCTATGGTGGATTCTAGCGTTTGATAGCCAAACAAACAAACAAATAAAAAACAATGTTGAAATAAAATTCCAGACCTTTTTGTAACGGTTTGCCATTACTGCAGGTGACCCTTTCTCTGCATCGCTGACCTCTGACTCTTTCAGACCACTCTCTCACTCTCTCTGTTTATTAATCAGCATGTGTCTGCCTCCTCGACCCAAATTTTAATAATAAAATCATTTGTGTGACTTTGAAACTATTAACCTGACCTCTCAAACTCCTTAAAAGCCCAGACTTTGTGAATTACTCTTTACATTGTAACATTACTATTGAGATTCATTTTAAAGAGGTCATTTAATGGAAAACAATATGTGAAATTTAAAACAGTATGTAGACATATTTTGAAAAATGTTTTAGAGCACTGATTCACAAGGAAAAGCTTCCAAGTAAGAAACCAATCGGAAATGGTTATGTCACAATTAACATAAAACTACATAGTTCTCCACAATTAATCAAAATTACGATAAGCAATTCACAAAGACTACAATTTAATTAAATATATGCACCGCATGTTTCAGTTTTCAGCTTGTGTGTGCAACTTTTTGTGTCTCGTAGTGTCTCATAGCGGCTTAGTTTGTAGTAAATACTGTTCCACACTTATCTCTGCATGTGCTGTGAGTTTGAGTTGCTTTTAACGTGCATTTAGGAATGGTTATTATTTTTATTACTAAGGCTATACGTCTACATTAATCCGGATACATTTGAAAACTGCGTTTTCGTTTCAAAATGTTCTCCGTCCACACTAGCGTTTTCGAATGATTTCCAAAAGTTTCTCATCCACACTGAAACGTTGGAAAACGCTAAATTCGCCTAACTGTGCATGCGTAAAACCTCATTGTGGCGAGCAGGACTTGGCCGAGGGACGTGAGAGAACGACGCGAGGCCGGTGGCGTGAGTGTTAATGAATGACACCTGTGAGACGCACCGGTCTCGCATCTCTCACGGAGAAGCAAAAGCATAAAGGAGAAGCGACGACTGTGAAGATCCAGAGAGGAAAGGCCTGTGTTTATGTTGTGTTTGGTTTTTGTTTTATTTTGGTAGCCAGCAGTCGTCCGTGAGGGGCTGCTGGCGGTTCCTCTTGTTTGTGTATTTCTTTTATTTGAATATTAAAAGTATGTTGAACGTTCGCCGGTTCCCGCCTCCTTCCCTGAATCTTAAACCTCGTTACACTGGTGCCGAAACCCGGGAAGGAAGAAGCACGCCGCCGCCATCATGCAGACCCTGTCAGGAATGCCATTTGCAGAAGTCATCCAGTCGCTCGCGGGTCTCCATCGGGAACAACACCAAGACCTGCTGACAGTGTCGGAGGAGCAGGAGCGCCGGTTCGAGATGCTCCTCCGGGCCCAGCAGGAAGACAGCTGTTCCGGAGCTGGATAGACCGGGAGGTTCGGGCCGCTCCATCATCTCCATCTACGGCCTCGGCTCCGCCCATGCCTCTCAGCAAGATGGGACCTCAGGATGATCCCGAGGTCTTCATCGATCTGTTTGAGAGGACCGCCGAGGCCTGGGGCTGGCCAACCACGGACTGGCCAATGTGGCTCATCCCTTTGCTCTCCGGAGAGGCTCAGGTGGCCGCACACCAACTGCCAGTCCAGAACCTCCTGGTCTATGAAGACCTTAGGCGTGCCATCCTGCAGTGGGTCGGCCGGAGCCCCGAACAACATCGGCAACGGTTCAGATCGCTGGACCTCGGGGAGTCTGGCCGACCCTTCGTCATGGCACAGCAGCTCCGGGACTCCTGCCGCAAATGGCTGATGGCCAACAGAAGCGACGTCGAGGGAGTCATTGACAAGGTGGTGCTGGAACAGTTCGTGGCGTGGCTACCCAAGAAGACCGTGCAATGGGTCCAGTGCCACTACCCGAAGTCGCTGAACCAGGCCATCCAACTGGCGGAGGACCAGATGGTGGGGTGTCCAGGGGTCGGCGACCCCTTACCAGCTGCTTCTCTCTCTCTCTCTCTCTCTCTCACGTCCCTCGGCCTCGTCCTGCTCGCCACACTCATAAAAGCACAGATACATACAGATGGAACAAACTGGCATACAGATGGAACAAAACATAATAAAGTTATCACGCATTTCTTCTGGCAGGATCATTTTATTTAGCAAAGTATTTCACCATTTACTGATGCATCCAGGTCGCTCTCATTATATGTTTGGTCTAAAACGCAACTGCTCTCATGTTTTGCCACAGGACAGCAATCGCGAGTAAACTTTCTGTCATCTTTGCAGGACTGTGATATGAAGAGTGTACGAAGTAACATTTTTGCAACTGTGTGAAAGTGAATAGCATATAACAGGCACAACAACAGTATAAACATACCTATCTATTGGTACAATATAATTTTCAAATACCTCCGTTTTCACAGTCTACACAACAATGCAAAAACGGCGTTTTCAAATGTATTCACTTTGGAGAGCGTTTTCAAAAAGCTTAGTTTTCGTTAATAAAACGGCCGTCGAAGTGTGGACAAAAGGCAAAAACGGAGGGAAAAAGATTAAAACATTAGTGTGGACAAGGCCTAACTCTATTTAGTGAAATATTACAGTATATTAGTAATAATTCTCATTTTGTTTAATATTTTATTTATTAATAATAACAATAATAAAAACCTGAATTAAAAAAATATATATATATAATTTTAAATCCCAGTCGTAATTTCTATCAGACAAATCACAAATGTTCCCCTTAATTGTGCAGCCTTTTGACTGCCCATGTTTAAATACTAATTTAATATTTAGGCCATGTAGATGTAAATTATAGTTTTTGGGGTAAGAAATCTTGATTAACATTATAAAGACTCACATCAACGTCACATTCGCCACTGACCTTTCGAAGCAAAGCCAATAAAAAACTGTATATGATTCATCAAAAGACTCATTCCCTATTTCCTGCACACACTTCCAGCTTTCTTGCTGGACTACCCAGTAACCTAAAAAAAAATGCCTGTTTGATGTCTTTTCATGGCACAAAGCAATGATACAAGTCATGTCTTTCACATGACTTGCATCATAGCTTTGTGCCATGAAAAGACATCAAACAGGTGTTTTTAAGTGGGTGAAAACCCTTAAGTGGGGAAAAAACCCTCATAAACTAAAAATGTATAAAAATATTGTATTTTAAAATGTATAATAAAGCATTTAGGACCAAAAGTAGTTTATATTAGTGCTGGATTAAGACTTCAGTGAGGTCCAAATCGCAAATAAATAGCAAGCGATAGAACAAGAGAGCAAGCTCATCCTGATTGGTTGTAAACTAAGAGAGTAGCACCTCCGTCATCTCATTTCTAAACACTAATACAAAGAGACGTGCCTGGGAAACAGGGACCTGGCAGATATAATTACATATTCTCTGGTGAAATCTATCTTTCAGCAAGACCTGGAATAGGGAAAGAAAGTGTGTGTGTGTGTGTGTGTGTGTGTGTGTGTGTGTGTGTGTGTGTGTGTGTGTGTGTGTGTGTGTGTGTGTGTCAGGAACATGACAGAAACAAAACATTCAGCAAGTGGGGAAAAAGGTTGTCTTGACACTTATTATTCCACCCGGTCCACGAATCCTAGTGTGTGTACGAGGAGAGGTAATGGTGGATTATATTATTCTCCCGGTGCATTCAGGATTCCTCTGTTTGTTTGTGTGTGTGTGTGTGTGTGTGTGTGTGTGCGCGCGTGTCCATACAAATGATGAACCTCCAGGCAGCGGCTCATTTGGAAACCTCCAGGGTTTCTTGTCATGGAAGTGCAGCGAGCTTCAGGTAGAGCGAGACAGCAGGACACTTGGGAAGGTCCAAAAGGGCTCTGGTGCGGCCTTCACTCACATTATATGTTTGTTTAGCGCTCAGGGACACTGAAAAGAGGCTTCCTGAGAGAGACTTGGCCTTTAAAGACAGTGAAATGCTACATTGGCGCACAATAGACAAGTTCCCATGGAACTACTGCAGCTAGTGTCTCATAAGGAGGGAGAGGGAGTAAAAAAAATGGAAAGAGAGGCAAAGTGAGGGATAGGGTGAAAGTGAAACAGTTATATTGACATTGACAGAAGGCCAAAGTGCAAGTAAAAGAAAGTGAAAACCGAGGAACTGACTTCTGAATTCCCATCACACGACAGTTCATCTTTAGATAAAGCAACGCCAGCCAGCACCAGAAACCACACGATCCAACCAGAAACAGGCAAGCAAAAGTGTGAGGTGGAATGTCACCGAGTTGGTGCCATCCTGCGTGACTCTGACATCTGGGGTTCGCTGTTGAGGCTCATGATCGCTGAGGGTGTTGACAGAAGCAAAGCCTCTGCTCTACATATGGACCTCCGGGCTATAACGTTTGCAGTTCAGACACAAGCTATCGGTACTGTGAAATACAAGCAGCCGAAGCACTCCACACCTGTTAAACTCATACGCTGGAGTATTTCATGGGATTCTCAGACAGCAGGGTGAAGCGAGATGGTCTAGCGTCCTAAGAGCTTAGTTACAAATTGAGTTTGTGGAAACACCAAAAATCACTCAAAAGCGTCTGGTTACAAACTGAGAAGCGAATGCAATGAGCCGTGAGATGCAGACAGCAAAAACACATTCCAATGCTTTTCCTATTACTCTCCTTTCCTCTCAGTGTACATATTGTGGGTATTTTATACATGTAATATTTGATGTATTCTTTAAATATATTGTCTGTGTTGCTGTTTCTTTCAATTTTAAAATGCTTTCTCTTACCCCTGCTTATTGTGCTATACTGTAAGTAAGCCATTTGTAGGCTGATTTCCCCTGGCTACTTTAACATTACTCTGTTTGTTTGAGTAATTGACTCAACGAACAGTGAGACTAGAAAACCTGTTTGAAAATTATTTAAGCAAGAAATTAAGCCATCATTTACTTATCCTTATGTCACTCCAAAATTGTATGACTTTCTTTTTTTTTCAGTGGAAAACAAGAGAATCTGATGACTTTGCTGGTCTTTCTTTTCCATTCAATTATAATGAATGAAGCAAATGCAGCATAAAAGTGTCATGAAACTTGTGCAATATGTTTCAAGTCAGTGTGAAAAACAGTTGGGAATTTAAGTGATAATTTTCCTCCATTGAGCTGTTAACCATTGTAACCGGGGCCGAGTGATGATGAATGTCATGTCACATTCATGTCGGTTTTCTGAACCAGATTCATTAAAAAGATCCAACTCAAAAGAGCAATTTGTGCTTAAATCGGAAATATTTTCTTTATGAATGCACCAAGGAGAGTTATTTCAAGAATTTCAGGGAACTTAAATGTGTCTGTTTCTCAAACAAAGCTATCATTTGACCTATAGTGCATAAATTGCATTTTTATGATGCTTTCGATAATGTTTTTGAAGTGTGAAAGGTTTTTCTTTATTCACGAGTAGGGTATTCTTGCAATACCGGAGGCAGCAGTTTCAGAACCCCTTTTCTAGGACCCTATTATTTTATAGCTTTTTATGCATTACCAGTTTATACTATTTTATAGTTATTTATTTATTATTATTTTTCAGGTTGTTTAATTAACCCTGAACATAATTTGTTTCAATATATGAGCAACTTTATTCTGGTTTTAAATTCAGTCTTCTTGAAAAGAGACTATTTTCTGTGTATGTGCGAGACTTCAATTCACTAGCCGTAGAGCAGCGTCTGATGTGTGAAACACTTAAAATGTAGTAAACGGTAAAACAATTGCGCTACAAACCAATGTCTTTATAAGTGTCAAACTAGTGTCTTTATTAGTGCGTTAATAAATTAAAATAACTGGAAAACAAATACCAGTTTACAAGATGCACAATGAAAAAAAAATCCAGCAGCACAATGAACTGTTTTTGCACAACTAAATAATAACTAAATTACAATAATCCTGCACTCAAGTTTAAATTGGTCACGCCCGCTCTTATGTTAAAAGTAGGGTTAAAAGATAATATGGGATGAATAATTGGGATGAATTATCCCTTTAATCAGAAGAGAGTCTGACTGCGGTTATCTTGATAGCGTTTTATGATAAAGGTAGGGTTGAAGCTTGGTCGGTACATTACCATAAACAGGCTTTGGTTATGTGGAATCCAATCCCTGCCTGCTGTGCTGTATTTGTGCGCTTCTACTACAAACGTCACGCCAGTCAGATGGCCTGACACTTTGAATCCTGCCTGATACCCGAGTAACAAGCTTTGAGCTGAGTGGGTGTTACAACCAACAAATAAAATGAAGTAAAAATTCCAATAAGAAGATACAGTACCTGGGGAGAAGAAATCTGACATCTTCCTCTTGTAAATCTCATAATCTGTCTCCAGAAAGACGCAGAATATGACACGGTCGATCTGCAGAAAGAGTAGAAAAGAGGCATTTAGCATAATGGAAACCTGGATCAATGCCTTTCTGGGTAAACACATGGCTAAGGGCAACACTATTAATAAATATGAAAGTACTAGTACTCAAACCTATCATAACTAGAGGTCAGGGGACTCAATTATGACACTTTTCTTAAAGTTAAAATGCAAATGAGTGTTAGTCTAGTTCTAAAACAGTAATACATAGTTAATTTAATAAAGCAATTTTGGTAAATTATCGATATACACAAAACAATATTTAGGAATCATCAAAAAAGCCAAAACATTTTAATCAAGTGTAGAAATGAGGAAATGATGAATGTTCCAATTGAAAATCTGCAGAACATTTTGCAGAGTTCTGCATGCACAGATAAAATGAGCATTTTCTGCAATATCATAAATATATTAATTATATATGCAATCAAGATGTTATGACTATGCCTAGCTAAAAAACAAACAAAAAACACATACACAGAAAACATGCCAACATTGAAAAACTATGAACAATTATTATGACTATGTTTGTAACTGAACACTAGTGTTTTGTATATTGCAAGTCTACACTGAATATTACTTTAAAAAGCATTTCTGCATATGCATTGTGAAATAATAAACTTAGTAGAATGCTATATTGTTGTCACATTGTTGTTGACTTTTAAATTAGTGAGTGCCGTCTAGTTATCATTTTGGAAATAAAATAAAGGTATTTTTGCATTTATAACCTAATTTTATGTAAACATTTCTTAACTGGTAGAATCACACTGGCAATACAATATCAAGCTGAGTGCTTTGCATTATGGGATACAGAAAATGTGCATACTGTGCACAGTTTACTGTATACTGGACTGACAATGAATTTTATTGTATTAAATCAAGAGCATGATCAAGATAAGTGGTACAATAAAATATACAAAAGAGGAGAACACATTATCAATCATCTCCACCCTTCATTTCCTCCACTTAAGCTCAAACTTCTAGTCATCTCTAACCACAGCTCACTAGAATGCAAGCAGTCACTTAGAAGCAGAACATCAAGATTGAAATTAAAACAAAAAACATAAAACCTGCCAGCACTCTCTTATCACTGCAGAGACCGGATCCTCAATTCAGTTCCATCTCTTTCCATTCCGGACCACCCAGACTGACCATCCTGCTTAAGATCTCTATGATTACACTAGTACAACTGGGATCTCAATACAAAACCCTCTTTTGATTCTTCCCATGTTCCCAAAACAAAGACCTCATGTGAACTAGTGTATAAAACAACACACACACACACACACACACACACACACACACACACACACACACACACACACACACACACACACACACACACACACACACACACACACACACACAGTATTCTCTACAGTTTGATGGCAATCTTTTGTGTATTACCAAAATCATAGATCCACCAAATGTTTAAATAACAAACATTTTCTTTATATTTGCATATTATGTTCAGTGGTGTTCAAAAGGCCACTTTGTAAATCTGAAAATAAACAAAAAGGTTTAGGATTGTGAAAAATGTACACAAAGGAAATAGGATCCTGAACTTTTTCTGACTAAATTTATGACTTCTATGTGAACTCCTTTGTACAGACGGTCAGATGACACTAAGAAATTCAAAAATACATGTTAATGTTTCAATTCATCCCCGTCAAAAAAAAAAAAAAAAAAAAAAAGAAAAGTTGCCAGCTTTTTTGATCATTTTCACAAAACTTTCATGGCCCCCAGAATATTTTGTTGTATAAATATCTGAACATGCAATATATCAAAATAAAGAACAGAGCCTTTGTTCTAGCTTCATGCATTCTTTTTGATCAACACTTGAATGTAAGTTTCATAAAAATCTATATCTTGAACAAAAAAATTGAATTTTTTTTGTCAAAGACTACAAATGTGCATAAGCAATGCTTTTATCCCTCGTTTCAGTTTCTTTTAATCCAGAGATCCTGCACTCTTTCAGAAGATGAGTAATAGCACCCCAAACAGTATAACAGTGACAACCTGGATTGCAGGAAAATTCAGTCAATGGCTGGGAAGCATTGTGCCATAAATGACAGAAAAGTCCATCAGTGGCGGGGAAAGAGTTCAAATAAGTTCGAAAAATGAAAAACAGAAGCATTACATGTTATAAACTGTTATTAAACACTGTGGCGATCACCTTTAGATTTTGAGTCCTTATATAAATATTCATTCCTGCCCTGAAAGACCTCCTTTTAAACCAAGAAAGGTGATACTTCCTGTCTGTCAACTCTAAGGGTCCTTATCATTCTCACTCTCTCCCTCTCCGCCACAGGTACGCCTCTCTCTCCCTCCACAGAGGAAATGTGCCTCCCAGGGAGACGTCAGATAATCGCCCTGCTGAATATTGCAATATTCCCAGACAGCCTTGTAATGGCCTCTCTCGTTTCGTCTGCTGGTGGATGGAGAGGGAGATAAAGCAGGATCCCAGCGGGATGGCGAGAGACCGGACCACCTCCTCTCCCCCTTACTGGCAAACCACATGAGGATTCAATATAAAATCATTCTCCCTCACAGGCTTCTGCAGACAGACAGCTGTCTATTAATAGTTTATGGCCTGCCCTTTGGAGTAAATGTTAAGACTTGACTTGAGACTAGTAACATTTTTATTTTTGTGCAGGAGAATGTCTCCAGGGGGTGTCGTGGCCATAAAGAGAAAGAGGGGGGAAATGGTCCCGCTCACATTTTTCACCTCTTCATCTTTTCAAATCTTTAAGATAGCTATAAAAACCAAGGGCCAGGACACAAAAAGAGGACAACACAACCACAGGAATCTCTGCTTCTCTCTCAAAACCTCAATGCCCATGGAGAACAAGGCAGAAGAGTCTAGAATGTCAATTAGCTAATGGTTCTCAACTGGTTTACAGGATCCAGATTTCATGGCCAAAACATTAAACTGTATTTAAACACTTAAACACACTGAACTGTATTTAATATTATCTGGGTCACATTTTCTTTTACATACTTTTTCTCATAGTTCTTGAGAATGAGGAAATGTTATGTACCCTATTTGTGCAAACATCTGCCTAGTTTGCTTGCATCTACAAAGTGACACATGAATTTGCAGCAAAATAATATGATTTGATTGGACAGATGGCCTAAACCTTTTTACTTTACCATAATAACTATAAATGGCTGCACTGTTAGTTGCAATTAGCATTGTTTTTTTTGTTTTTTCAGAACAGACCTGTGACCCATTTTTGTGTTGCATCCTAGTTGAGAACCACTATAACAAACACACGGCAGAAACATTTCCTGCTGGGAACTCTTCTGCATTTATTCAGATCATTACATCGCTCTCAGGCAGAGAGTGAATGGAAAGGTGAGGGGTCCTGATAGAGGAGGTCATCCGCATCATTTTCAGACGTTATGCTCAAAGAGTAGGGCACCTAGACTTTAGGAGAGATAGAGGAGAGATGGAGAGAACTTTCTGCTTCTGCCTTATGCTATTTATATCCAAATGGCCCCAGAGTATAGATGTCCAATGGTGAAATAAAGGATAAATTAAAAGAGGGATGAAGAAAGGAAGTAAAAGAGAGTGTGCGATCCTAACTATTAGTCTTAGATCACAATATATTATACATAATAATATTATACATATTAATATATTTAATACTATAAATATCAATATATAGTGTTTCATTTCTTTACAGGTTTTATTCTAGAGACAGTAAAATAAACTTTAATACATATGTACATATCTATAATATTACACACAGTAATTAAGAGTTGAGAAAAGCATGAGAGAAACACACGCACGCACATATTGTGTTTTCATATTGTGAATTTCCATAGACATAATGATTTTTATACTTTAACTGTATGTTCAATCCCCTTACACTAACCCTACCCCATCTCACAAAACTTTCTGCATTTTAAAATTTTCAAAAAACATCACTTAGTATGATTTATAAGCTGTTTACCTCATGGGGTCTAAAAAATGTTCCAACAAGGATAGGGGTTTGGGATATTGCCATCCTTGTAGGGACATTTTTTCCCCATAATGTCGGGTTTACCAGGCCACCCACACACGCATGCATGTACGCACGCACGCACGCACGCACACACACACAGAGAACTGCAACTGAGGGACTAACGCTGATCAAATGATCACTTTTATCACATCAGCCTCCCAGAGTCCCAAACTTAATATGGCAGCCACCAACATTCCAAATATGACTTTTAATTTGAGATCTGAGATCAAAAAGCAGTTTTGAAACATTATTACCTCATTTTTTATAACACTGCTGAGGATATTTCTATATCTATATAACAGATATCCTCAGGCGAACAACAAGAGCATGAAGGTATATAAGTGGCTGTATTTTTTATTGCTTAAGAGTCTCAGTTTTAAAGCTATTGAGGCATCACTGAAGGGATATTATTTGTCAAAATAATGACATACATTTGACACATTCAAAAGCAGTTTCTCTTCCTGAACGTGTCTGTGCACCGCATTAGGTCAATGTATGTCCCCTGAGCCTTGTATGTCATTTTACAGTAAATGTGCTGAAAGCCTGGCACTGAACCACAGTTCCTGTACAATGTGCTGAGCAGCGGGGGATTGTGGGAAATGAAGAATGGTGTCCAAACATATCCACTGGTAGGCTGAGTGGAAGCTCAGCTTGAGCGGGTTAATGAAGGCCTAATGAGGAAGCAGAGATCGCTGTGTGCGGGCCAGGCCGCTCATAACTCAACTCTCACTGAAGCACCACTGCCAGAGCGAGGGAGAGCAACAGAGAGAGAAATGCTTACCACCAATCTCTGGGACAAAATAGCAAAAAATAACATGTTTTCAAAAAAAAAGAAAAAAAAACAGTTTCAAACACTCCCATCATCTGCCTGTGTTCGGACAACAGGTAGTCTCATCCAGCACGCCATAACTATATGAATACAAGTATATTTTAAGAACTTCTATTTACAATATTGAGCAACTTGCTCGAAGGAGTCTCAATAGCAACCCGAGTGTGTGTAACTTTAAGAGAGCAACCATGCAACTGTGTTGTTTTCTTTTCTTTTCTTTTTTTTTATGATTTAATTTTATAATCATTTATAATCATTAGTCATTTATGTAGTTGCCTTTTGATTTATCATTTAATAATTTTATTATTATTATTATTCATTTGTCATTTTATGTTTTTATATTTTATATTACTTATTAGTTTCCTTATTTCCTTGCTCTTGCCATTGCTGTTTAACTTATTATTATACAATTTCAAGGGATTTAGGGATATGATTAGGAGATAAGAGAATGTCTCCATGTCAAGGTTTTAAACGTCACAGGACGATGTTGTGAAGCAGTAATCTTCCATAGTTTTTGCTGTGTTATAATAACACTTATTGGATTTGTACAGGTCAAATTAAGTCTGAGCATTGAAACATATGCAACTAAGTTAATTCAATAAATTCTGCTCATTTTATTATCATCACTTCATCTCCTGCTTCTGCTCTTCCCTGCTTTCTCATTCAAACTCTCAGGCTGATAGAAGACTGTTCATATAGTTTTGGATACCAGACAAAATGGGATATCTTCCGACAGGGATTCGGTGTCCAAGTTCCGCTCAGACATGGAGATCCATCCAATCTAACAACTTAACAATCTTCAACTAACTCCTGTCATGGCAAAGCTGAATTTTCAAAAGCCATTACTTCAATGTCTCATGATCCTCCAGAAATCATTCTAATATGCTGATTTGGTGCTCAAGAAACATTTCTTATTATCATCAATGTTTAATCACGTAGATTTTTTTGTGAAAAAACATTGAATGTATAGAAAGCCCTGGGTTCATGAGAGAGAAACTCGACAAAACAGCAACCATAAATAATCTACAGTTAAGTTAATAAACTATACTAGCTAAAATATTGTTATCATTATTAACAAATGTAATTATTTATTGACAACTGTGACAAAAATCATGTATCTAACGGCTGGCATCACCGTTTTATAAAAGTAGCCATTCCAAATTGCTCTCAGGAGAGTATGAATTTATCCATCACATGATTTTCAAATCAGCAACACAACTGCATTTCTAGGTGAAAAACACCTGGCCAAGTAGGAACAGCTTCAATCCATTCACTTTGCTCTGATACAGTTGCTGGTAATTTGACTGTGGCTGCAGGCAGAAGCAGAGTCTCGGGGAGCCCAGCAGGAGCCACGACATTCAGCTGGCCCTCTTACCAACGATCTGTCACCGCCAGGCACCCAGGCTTGTAATTACATGGGGACTTTGCCAGAAAAACTTTGACGCACTAGCTGTGGCACGTACACTCTTCTTGCTGGGATTTTCTTATTGTTTCTGTCAGGCGTAATGAAAGGGACGAGTGGGCCGCTGCAGCTCTCGACCTTCTGTATATCGGCATAAAGGTAGGAGGAGATATGAATAAGATACAGAAGTGATGTGTGTTTTAGAATAATTGTAATTACTGGAACACTGCAGTACCTTTTTCAATAAATGATGAATATTATCTAGCGAAGAGGTGGTTGTGTAGCTCCCTGTAGTGTGTGAGTGGGTTATAAGCGATTTGTCATCATTATGGCAATGCTGTGCAGCTGAAACTCTATGTTCACAGTATTGAGGAACATTACTATTAAAGGTAAAGTGTTACAATATTGCATTATATTTCAGTAAATTATTTATTTTTACTAGATGCATTAGGTTGCTGTGGACAAGTTTGTCAGCACTTAATTTAAGTCATAAAGGCTATACAATAAAAAGGTGGGGTTTTTTTTGTTTTTTTTAGAAAGGATGTATTAAATTGATCAAAAGTGACAGTAAATAATTTTACATTGTTACAAAAACATCTATTTCAAACAAATACTGTTCTTTTGAACTTTCTATTTATTAAAAAATGGTTTACTGTTTTGCAACATCAAAAATATTATGCAAAACAACTGTTTCCAACATTGATAATTATAAGAAATGTTCATAGAGCAGCAAATCGAATGTTAGAATGATTTCTAAAGGATCATGTGACACTGAAGACTGGTGTAATGATGCTGGTAATTCAACTTTGCCATCAAAAATAAATAAAACTTTAAAATATATTTCAATAATAAAACAGCTATTTTAAATATTGTAACAATATTACTGTTTTTAGCGTATTTTGATCAATTGCAGCCTTGGTTAGGATAAGAGACTTCTTTCAGAAACATGAAAAAAATCTTACTGACTAGAGATGCTCCGATCAGCATTTTTGGGGCCGATCACCGATTACCGATCACCAAAATCATGATCTGCCGATTGCCGATCACTGCCGATCACAGGATGGCAGGGGAATGGGAATCTTTTATCTATAATCTAGCAGAGTTTGCACCATTTGTAGAAATGTGTTTATTTAATTATTTAGAGAATGAGATGTCTTAAGGCTACTCTAGGCCCGCTTTCCCAAATAAGGCAGAGTAACATTAAATTATTCCAAACAAAGAGGGGTCAGGCAGACCAACACACATCAGATCAGCCTAATGGGAGGGGATCAAGTTACACTTAGGCATATTTGGAAATTGTAGCCTCTTAATACACCCACTACATTTACTAATTGGCAACAAAATGTACAACTTATTACACCAAAACTGGCTACTGATAAAAGGACAAAACTATGGCAAGTTTTTTTCTGTTATTATTATGAACGTCTGATGTAGTTGAGCAGAATGCTCTTTTATGAATTTACTTCATTAAAGGACACATTTAATGAGATTATGCCTGAAAAGGCTTTGGATTTTTTATCATATGTTCATTTAAAAATATATATTGTATAAAATGACTTCTTGTTTATATTTGTTTTGTTTTATTGTATTTATATGATATTTGTATTTTTATAATTGAATTTTTGCCATGAAAATAGCTTTGAATGCTGACATGGCATTAAATAAAATAATCTGAATCTGATGTAGTTGAGGAACCGTCAGATCAAAAAAAATAAAATACCACCACCACTTTTGAAACATCTCGCGGCACGAATGTACCAATACAAATAAATAAAAACATCTCCAGTTAAGTCAGAGCATTCAATTTGTTCATTTGTTAAATAAGAGGCGATCTAGCGCTGAAATGTTTATTTTTTTTTATCAAGTGATCAAAATGCTCGTTGCCGCAGCGATCAGTGGCGCAGATACCGCGTTCTGTCGTGGCTCGCGCGGTGCACGGTCTTCACTCGGACGCGCGCTTCAATCCGTTGGGAGACTCCCTATTCGTTCCGGTGAAGGAGAACTCATGTTGCCACTGCCAAGCTCCACTCTGCTGTTGTGTGCCTGTGTGCCACGCATGCAGGTGGGAAAAAGTCGCGCGAGTAATTTACGTCACGTGATCGGCTTTTTTGATCAGCGCTTTTGGGGTTCGCCGATCAATCTATTTTTAGCCAATATCGTCCGATCAATCTGAGCATCCCTATTACTGACCCCAAACATTTGTAACATACTCCATGAATAACAATCTAATATTTAATTTTTGACCAAAATATGTGTACAGAACAGCTCTATATGTAAAATTAGTGGATTCCACTGCAAGCAATAACACTCACATACATTATTTCTTCTACAATACTTGTACCCCTTAAAAAAAAAAAAAAATCAATATAATATTAATGTGCTTTACATTAGTATACATACAATTATTGTGTGCATTTAACAAATAACATGCTACTTGTTACTTGATAACAGTAATCTGACTAACCCCAACACTGTACGCACAGTCATGGCACTGACAATGAGGGAAAAGGACAGGCATCAGCGCTATGCTTTGTTCAGTAAGCGAAAGCTGCCTCATAACGGCATGATGGGAAATGATGAAGAGAGTCCTGTCTGTCAGCAAAAAGAGAAGGAGAGAGAGGAAAGACAGTGTGCGTGGAGCCAGAGTGCCCAGCGAGAGGCAGGTGGAGACTTTCCAGGCCTTATTACCAGCGTAATTACACACACCTGAGCCAGCCTTGCATGACAGGACAGTAATTAAAGAGTTGAGAAAAGCATGAGAGAAAGACACGCACACGCACGCACACGCGCACACACACACACACACACACACACACACACGGAGATCTGCCAATGGTTAAAGAGGGAGAGGAGAATAAACAGACGAGATTAAACGATGCATGAACACACACAAATGAACACACATACACCAGGTGATTTGTAAAACGTTGGAGAAACGGGGCGGAAGATGTCGGGCTGTGGCGGTCACGAATTAAAAGGCATGTATAATTAGACTGGCGAAGGCGATGTTGATATATATAGAGTTAATATATCACTCCTGGGGGTACAGCCGATTAGCAAAGGCTAATGCTAATCTCTGAGTAAATAATTTAACCTTGGTAAAATATTTTGACAACCCTCTGCACACCAATACCTCTCCTGACTGATGTGAACAGAGATACGGTCATGAGACCAGCAAAAAAACATCGTTTTTTAGATCGCACCCAAGGCAGTCTATGTTACCTATGTTACCATGTTACCGTTAACATCTCAGTGGCAGTTTCTGGCATAGAACCCTCAGATATATGCAATTTGAAGTAATTTTTGTTCATGACAATAACATTTTTTTTCAACTTTAAACTAAATCCCTTGTTACTGATCACTAATCACAGGAATATAACACAAAAAAGTTGATAGCACTACTCTACAGGAATTCACAACCCTTCACTACCGTCTTTTTGTTTATTAAAATATTTTCACAATTATTTTAAAATATTTCTTATTTTAAATTACTTGTTAAACATTTTAATATAGCCTAATATTTTTATACTTTAATAAAAAAAATATTTATATATTAGTATATATATTTACACTGTATATCAACTGCATTATATATATATATATATATATATATATATATATATATATATAAAATGATCAATCAAAACAAGGCAGTTATGTCAACAAGAGTGAAAAAAGAAAAAAGTAGAAAAAAGAAAGATCTACTTCATATTGGATAATGAATAATCCTGAATAATAAATTGAATAATCTTTAATAATTTATAATAAAATGTGATGAGCGTTAGCCTAATTTTCACATTAAAAAATATTGTTGGTTGCTAACATCTTTACAACAATTTATAGATGATCATGAAGCAAAATGCTAACAAATAAGTTGTAACTCTCAACAATTGCATTCTAGAAAGGGGGCGGGGAGCAAAAGCTCATTTCCATTTTAATATACGCACGCGAAAACTTGCTCCCACCTAAATAGAGAATTCTATAATAAATGATCTGTGGGGTATTTTGATCTGAAACTTCACAGACACATTCTGGGGACACCATATATTTATAATACATCTTGTGAAAAGGGGCATAATATTTGATTTGATTTACTTTACTTTATTAATCCCCAGGGGGAAATGTATGTGTCACAACAGCACAAAAATACAATAAGTAAATAAACAACAACAACAACAAACAACATACACAACAACAACAAGTCTTGTTCTCAAATATCAATTTTTAGAAAAAAAAAATGTTTTATGTCACCTTTGAAGATATAATTCAAAAGTTGTAATAGGTCAGACACTACCAAAACAGTAACAACATCATGTATTCAATGCCAAACAGTAGACTTGTTTCAAGTAATGCTAACTGCAGAGCCAAATGGATGGAGCTCGACCCAGTCCAGCTCCACCTCTGTGGATCTTAGGGGTGGAGCTTAACATAATTAGGTTAAGAGATAGGGATAGGGTTAGGGTTAGGTCTGGCTGAATCTTTTAGCTCAACCGATTAGGTCCAGCCGTGGCACTGCAGTGACCAATGTTCAGAACCCTGTTCTGAAAAATTCCCAGCAGTCATTTCTCAATATGTTCCAGTACTCATCCATATCCACTTTGCATAATGTAAAAAACGGCAAACTCTCAGTCCTTCTGGTGCAAATGCATTCACCTACATTTATCAACACAAAGACGGGCAGAGACCACTTAAGAGGGTCGGACAGTGGTCAGCCAGACATTGTTTTGATCTTGTGTGCCGCAAAGCGAGAGATCGCGGGTTTGGGAGTTTTTGGAATCACAGCTAGAACTGAATTATCATTTCAGAGATGGGCTTCTGAAAGATTTGTCTTTTGAAAAGAACAGCCAGATCTATACATCAAAGGGCCACACAACATCGCTTAAGAAACCAGAGGTCATCAGGTGAACTGTGGGGAAAGTGCTGGGTGAAAAACTTAGATTTCTTCTCATAACTAGCAATGGTCGAGTGTTCTAAACTGCTCTTTGAATAAAGATATACATCACCTAAATGGAGCTGAATTAAGAAAATATTAGCAAATGTCCAACTGTTAGCATATATTCATTTTTACATATCATGCCTGACACTGTGAGCCAACCATAACCCAAAAGCCATTTACTAAAGGGTGTTCTTAGCACTTTTATAAACCACTTTGAACATAATAATATATTAAGGACACACATTTTCATTAAAATTCTATTTTATTAACCAAAATCTTATTTTGACATGACTGGAATGCCATGGTGACCCATTTAAGATCAGTTATATAATAGACATTTTAACAGGCTAAAAAGTGTTTTGTCTTATTAAAAACCACTTTGCATAACAATTTCTGCATAAAACATTCAAATGTAATGTTCCTAAATTGTGCCCATAAGATGAAAAACTGATAATGAATTAAGCACCATACTGCGTAAATCAAGCCTGGGGTTTAAGGCAAGTCAAGATATTCTACACAGATGTATAATAGAAAATTAAAATAGCAGCTATAAAACTAAACGCAGAGGATGTTAGGGGATTATAGTGAGATAGAATTAAAGCTGTATGTCAGCAAAAATACAATGCTCTTGAAGTCTCTCCTTACAAGAACCCTACAGTACTTCGATGGTGAAACAACAAGACATGCTTTTTTCAGCATTCATTCCCTCTAGAGCATAAAGAAAGCCATGATTTATGTACACTAGACTACAGGATATCGTTAAATGTCACAGCACGGGCGTTACTTTCGTGACCACTCTGGGGCTCTTGATCTGATAGATAATACGCCAGTAAGTAAATGTCAACTAGCACATACTGTCCTCCCAATGGATAAAAAAATGGAGTCCAAATGCTAACAGCTTATTTGACAATAACGCCATAGTCACTTTTTTGAAAAGTAGACTGGACCTGCAATTTCTTGAGGGACATATTGCCCACTTTTTGACTTTCTAATGGATTGGATACAGTTGTGTTGTGGAAATGAAGGGAAACAGAAGCGTGTGTCAGTTTAACACAAGCATACAACTAATAGAGCATTGATCAATTAGAGCTGGATGGCAGACAGTGGTGTTAGAATGTAATTAAGGGCTATCCACTGTGCATGTCGGAACAAAAGAACGGGGCCCATAGAAAAAGTGAAAAATTCACATAACACACATACAACTGTTGAAGTATATTTCTGTTCATTAGTTCACAAAACTACAAAAAAAAAAGTAAAAAAGAAATAAATATTTGAGATCATTTATTCTCCAGAAGGTAATGATAGCTATCTATCTTTATAATCATTTGTGCATCAGTTTATCATCGACTCTTTCTGCAAGTTACACTGTTACAGTAGGCACCAACAAGTATGAGTGAGTTACTGAACCAAAATAATTCATCCAGAAATAAAACAAGTGACAGTTTTTTTTAAAAGAATCATTAAATCCTTCACTCAACCGATTTGTTCGAAAACCGCAATTCATTCAGGAACAAAAGAAATGACTGTCTATGAATTGAATCATTACAGCTTTGTCTAATTAAAAACAACATTGCATAACATTCTCTGCATAAAACATTGAAATGCAATGTTTCTAAATTGTGGCAATAATATAAAAAACAAATAATGAATTAAGCACCATACTGTGTAAATCAAGCCTAGGATTTAAGTCTAAAAATCTAACAAACAAACATATACAGTGTGTCTATATATATATGTGTATATCAAATATATGATCACACACACACACACACACACATATATATATATATATATATATATATATATATATATATATATATATATATATGTGATCATATATTTTGTATGGAAGATACACAGATGGATAGAGTACAGTGACAGCTCTCTTTCTCTACAAGATAATAATGCTAATAGTGCCCTCTGAAGTAGGGTCAGATGAAAAAGATGGCAAATGATCAGCTAAAATGACAGCTGAATGCACAATAGCATTTGCCAACATGCTGACAACCACACAACCGTCTATTTTCCAACAGAGACAGACAGACAGAGAGTGAGTCTCGGACTTTGCAACTAATGAAGGATGCTCCAAAAATGACAAGTGGAGAGGCCACTGGCTCCATCGTTTTCTCAAGACTAGCTAGTGGCGTCCATCAGAGCCCCCATAACCCTGCATTTTAATCAAACCTCTCCTCATGAATGATAGCATACTGCCTGCACTCAGCATAAATCACCACTTGTTCACGTCCCCTCATAGATAGAAAATACTTCAAAGCTGCTTTCCAAGGCCTATATTTGTCTCCTGCAACAAGAATATAAACACATTTTGGTCGCCAGGTTCGCATTAGCATTCATAATGCACATGTAAGCAATGTGTATTGCCATTATTATGTAATCAAAAAGAAAATGATTCTTACTGGTTCTCATCGATAGTTGAATGAAGTTACTTTAATGCATTAATGGCAAAAAAGATTATTGCTAATTTTGTTCAAATGTTGTTTTGAATTACCAAATGCATTAATGTATATCATCAATTCTTTCACTTTGTTTGAAATAATACATACAAATTATTTAACATTTGAATGTAAATTGTATTTGATAGTAGTAAAGTTAATAGTTTTTAATGGCCCAGTCCAGATAACATTTTTATAATTTACTAAGAATTAACTGTGCTTACTGTATTTGCACATACTGTATGTGTGGTTTTGCACCGGGTTTGCTGAAAAAAAGGAAGAAGTGTGTGTGTGTGTGTGTATACATAATACAGACAATTTAAGATGACAATTTATCCAAAACGACTTACACTACATTTAAGGTAAACCAACCCATGACCTTGGTGTTACTAGCACCATAATGCTTGAGCTATCAATCAAATAATACAAATTTGGAAACACAGTAAATATGCCCTCCATAATCTATGCTGAACGAAATTTGGTTTTAGGTTGATAACTAAAACACAGGTGGGTGAAACTGGCCAAAGATGTCAGCCAGTTGTTCCAAAAAGACGTTCCCTTCATGCAAAGCAACATTCAGCGACACTTTATGGATAGATTCAGCTGGTTTCAGATTAAACGACAGTGATGTCTGTGTTCTAAACATAGTTTGCCGTCTGGAATAACTGCAGGGAGTAAGGTAGCATTTGTACCTTTGCATCACATCTCTCTACCTCTTTTCTTTTCTCAGTTATGTGGAGTCGTGCTGGGTTTCCTCTGCAGGAGGTGCGTCCTCTTACAGGGAAGGAGAGGAACAAGGTATACTGGAGATGCAAACGTGACACAGACAGACATGTGTCTTCTTCTCTGGAGTGCCACTGGCACTTCTCTTATCCATCTTTGTTTATCCTGTCTGTAGTCATTCAGAGTTAGTTCTTCTGACACCACTGGTAGGAGCTCGCAAACAACAAGAGTATGTGAGAATGTCTTGTCCTGACAAGAAGTGTCAAAATCAGCGAGCATTTTTCCTTAAACAGCTTGTGAGAAGCAGCGATGTCAGCCTGAGAAAATTACTAGTACTGTCTTCTCTGTCAAAGCTTGCTTTTTCATTCCCTCATAACTCAATGTAGCAGGTAAATCCGCCATCCTGTGACCTTGAGAAGGCAGTGTGTCAAATTAGGGATCCAACATGGTGGGACAAGCACAGGAAAACCAGAGAAAGTGTCTGACAAAGCCTGCACGTAAATGCACACTTAGCTGAGGGCCAGAGCCATATACAATAACCTACTTTAGAGAAAATGGCAGGAATCCCCATTAAAAAAGTGTCCCCATATTATGATGATTTTTTTCTGATACTGTTACAAATATATGGATAGAATATGCATTTCCCTAATAAAATAATAGACATTTGAAAGATTTGTTTTCTGCAATAGATTGTAGGTAAATATCCTTTTAGTTTTCTGATATATATAATACATAGAAAACACGAGTGAGTGTGTGAGTGAACTGTCTGAATAAATGCAACTAAATTGTGAACAAATTTTTATTTTTTTTGCAAACCCGTTTGACTGATTAGATCATACAAGTGATTCTGGCATCGCTAATGCTGATTCTAAAGAGCTGATAGAAAACACACATGACACTGCTGAAATATTATCAAGGAAACCGATTCTTAGGCTGTTATATGGTAATCTCCACCATCAGACAAGGATTTATCATAATATTTTATTGGAGCACAGATGTATTTCCTGGGGTTTGTGCCCCAGTAAAAAAAGTCTAGCGACGCCCCTGACTACGAGACTGCGACTGTGAAAAGACTGAACACAAAACAAGTGTTAGTTCACCAAGCAGTGAGATAAGCAATACATTTACCCACATGGATTCCTCTATGGATAGAACCGGAGAACCGGACACCCTGGAACCCAGAGGAATATATAATATACCTCTCTAGCCTCTCCAGGCTTTCTGATACAGGCTATAATTCACTATAGTTTTAGCACCTGGTATCATTTCAAACAAGTAAGGGGGATTTTTGCCCTCTGCACTAAGAAAAAAAATTCAGATGTCAAATCTGGGTGTCTATTCATTGAAGTACTACTTCCTGCAACACTATCAACACCTACCTATCTATCACTCACAGTGGAAATTTATGCAGAGAAAAGGCCATTAAGTGTGTTGTTTACCCCTGTAATTGATTAAATTCTTTAAAATCTTATTTAAAATTGCATTTTTTTTTCATTGCTGACATTTCAGTTTTAACATCTCAGAGACAAGCTCTTCTACAAACCCAATCTCTTGATTATTTATGCATTAAAATTTAAAGGTAATGAAAAAAATATCTGAGCAAGCATAAAACTTGCCTTGATATTGCATCTCAATGCCAAAACAGTGTGGAACATATGCAAGGCCATACAAATCACATCTGCACACAATATCAAATTATTTATGAACAGTACAAGGCAAAGGTTTGTCTCGTCAATATTAATTAGATAAGTGACTGGACAGTCTATGAAGATTACCTATCAACAACAGCCAGAGCTAATTAATTTTCATGGGCTCAATAGTGAAATCACAATAAACCCATCTTCTGCTCCATCCCCCCACCTCACACTTTAAAACTCGTCCCAGCTTCACTGCGTGGAACATCCTTGAGGGCAAAATCACACTCTCCACACATGAATTGACCACACTGCAGTCACAGCAATAAATGTCAAGTGGGTGTTTGTGAGGGAGAGTAGAAGGAGGCTCTGTTGTCCTCTCATCTTTGCGCAGTCATTTATATGACGAAGATGTGCGCTTCCTCTTGGAGGACTGTTATTTTCCCTCTGTAATCTGAATAGATGAGCAGCCTCAACACATTCTGATAGGAAAGAGGCTAAATAAATTCAGAGTAAAAAAAAAATTGGATAGGGAACATTTCTTAATTTAGTTTATCTTAAAGAAAGTCTGTCACTGGAAGATGAAGAGGAAGATTCTTCCTCTCTTCTACTAAAACAAGAAATATTAGGACGTTTAAAAAAAAAGTATTTTAAAAAGATCTCTCAGAGAATTATTATATCTACAGGAGTCCTCAAAGTTTCTCATAGAAGGTTTGGAATGACATGAGGGAGAGAAAATGCTGATAGAAGAAGAAGTCTGAGAATAACATGGCTGTTTTCTGCTTTCACTTTGACAGATGCAGCCTCAAACCACCAATAATATTTGAGGTTTTGGAAACTTAGTGGGTGTTTATTTCCGCATTCAGTTGAGTCATTAGAAGTTTCCACAAGCCGTTTTGGAGCATCTGAGATATGCAATTTGATCCATAAAGAGTTTTATGGAAAATTTGTTCAAATCTTGCCAAAAATCTGGTGAACGCGATCAAAAGCTCCAGTGGAGTTACAGCTAGAGATCTGTTCAAGGCCAGACCAGATCAGAGAACAGATTTAGGCAGCTGGATGTTTCTGGAGACGAGTCATTCCGCTATAAGCATCAAGGGTTTGCATCAAATCCTGTTTCAAGTCAAACAAACTTGTTAATCACTGACCTTGAAATAAATGTGTATAACTTTGAAAATATTATCTGATGAATAGAACGATAAGCTTCTTTTATCCAACATTACGCTAATCATCACCTCCTCCCTCTGAAATGTCCCCTCATGTACCACCAACTTTATCACACTTCACCTAACCGGCCTGTATTAACGAACTCATTAAAACGGGACCCATTTTTCATGTGTCCTTGGCTAAATCTATTATGCCACTTTTATTGTGGCCCTCTTTATAAGGGCGTACAACTTAAGACTCAAACAATACCGACTCTGAAATAATCATGTGTTCGCAGTGCCTCTACTGACGCCACTGAACTCTTACAAGGGAAATATAATTGGGAACCAGAGCCCTAAAATTTTAGTGCTTCATTAAAATTGTGTTTGCTTTTAGTGCTGCTGGTAAAAAAAAAAAAAAATTAAAAAACAACCTTCCACTCCCTCCAAGTGAGGAATGGGTCATGGTCTAACCTTATGAGTCCTGTGAGACACACTGCGCCATAAATATGAAGCTCAAGGTGCCCTCTAGGGAACCATTTGTTACAAAAATGCTAAAATGGGTCTGCTAAAAATCTTGGCTGAATTTGGTTTAAAAAAATATTGTGCAATAATGATAATTTCTGAAAAATAATCAAGGATGTAACTTATTCTTCAAATCAGTGCCATGCCATTGTGGTGGGTGAGCATCTTTGCTGAGGTTCAAGTTCAAAGCAGGACAAACCACGAAGATGATTTGTACCCAAATACAGAAGCAAAACAAGTTCCATTTATAACTTTGAAGTAAAATCAAGACCACATCCGTCCCCATGACATGACTTTCATATAAAAAAATCAAGTTACAGTATACAGCAATATCTTAATATATCAATTATTTTGGACTGCTAACCACTGCCGTATGGATGAGATAGACACTATTGCCTCATGCCAGACTTATACGATCATCTGTCAAAAGTTTAGAGACACCTACTCATTCTTCATTATCACTGTTTTCCACATTTTAGAATACTATACATACTATTTATTAGTAAAAGTCATTAAAACTACGAAACAACAAACGGAAGGTGAGAATCATGTAGTACCCAGGTTAAACAAATCTAAACTTTATATATTCTGATTTAGTCACCCTATTCTGAAGTAGTCACCCTTTAATTATTCAGAAAAAAAAATGTCATGAGTGATAGAAAAAGAAAAGATGGTATAAACATGTAAATAAGAAACTAGTAATGTACTTATTTTTATTTTATTTTTTATTTCTAATAAATAAATAATTTTCTTTTTGTTCTGTCACTGTTTCTGTTGTGTGTACTCGGAAAATAAATATGTTTAGGCTTAGAAACTGCAAAAACTTCTGATACTTTAGGGGGCATTCTCTCTACCCCAGCACATTAAATTAAATAATGTGTATCTTTATTAACGTGAGCCGCTCACACTGTTTCACGCTCTGATCTGTAGTGAACTGGCTGCTGCTGCCCTCCAGACTGGGACTAAACAAAACCCTGTCCACTTAAAACATAAAAAGCATTGCTCGTAGCAGCTCTTAAACCATTCACACCCGAGACAGACCTTTATCTCTCCCCTCCCCTCTCCCTATTTTCTCTTCCCTCACCTTTCTCTCCGCGCTGCAAGGCCTCCTGCTGGGCCTCTTTTTCTTTTCGTCTGCCTCTTGGAAATCAATATGAACAAACACAACCATCTAATAACCATCTAAAGAAACAATGAATTCAGAAAGCGGATCCAATTACAATTCTAAGTGGTGGGCAGCACTGCTTTCATAGCTCGGCTGAACAAACTAGCATGCCGGCAGTCAAACAGAGGGCTTGAGGACATGGAATGCTCTGTTTGATTGGTCAGTTCGGGGTATGTATGGGTTGGAGAGCTTCTCTCTTATGTTTTGTTCCTCTTCTGCTTATTCAGATGGGCCTGAGAAAACAGGTTGAATTTGTGGGCTGTTAAACTAACCAAGCATTGGATTACATGTGAACCTACATTACAGAAGAAATGTGTTTACGTATACGTCAGGGTTGTGCTTCATTCAGAATTGAATTGAGAATGCTTTTTAGGAGGAGGCAGCAAACAGAATGTAGAATTGCAACTCAAAATTGGGATAAATGCGACTGCTAAATGAACGAATGTGAAATGTAATGAATGTAATGATGGATAGAAAAGAAAGGCAGACAGCCAGATAGATAGAGTGAAAGATAGATGATAGGAAGGTGGTAAATAGATCAAAAGAACAATACATAGAACTATAGATAGAGCGACAGACAGACAGATAGACAGATAGATAGATAGATAGATAGATAGATAAAACGATAGACAGAAATACTGATAAACAGACAGACATACAATGATAGACAGAATGACAGATATAACAATAGACCATATGGTATGCCTGTCCAATGGCAATGCAGCATTGTGCAGGTTAACCCAACAGCCTCCACTGCAGAGAGATCCCATCTCAAAATGACCCTCGAGTGCTGTTGCGCTGGCGATTTGAGAAAATAGGCTTTAAATGATCCTTTTATGAACAGTAAGGTAAGAGGATCCACTCTAAATACTGTGATCAGTTAGTAGCGTTTCAAACACTTCTTCCCAGAGACCATTTCGTATTCATAATGTTTTATCTGCATTTGAGGATGGTGCACAAAATCCATTTTTGGAAACGACTCAGAAATTCAAAAGAGACCCATAAAGTAAATGGAACCGATGTAGATACATAATGCAGTTAATGGAAGACTGAATCTAATTTCTGATTAATATCCCTTTGAGCTCTTTAATGACAGCTCGTTTGAATAAGGGACCTTTTAACCTTCAGTAATATGCATTTCACTGCTTAACTCATCACTAGCTCAGAGAAGACACATTCAGCTCATTTACTGGTCTGAGCACAGTAATGTCATAAACACAGCACAGGATCATGTGACTCAAACACAGGTGCAGCTCCTTAAAAGTACAGCATCTGAGACCTCAAAGGTCTCGAGACACCATCTGCTGATCTCGATATTTAATTTCGAGTACTACCTCAGACGGCTCGACATGTCAAGCCATTTCCTGTCAGATGGTGACAGAAACAGGCTGTAGTTTTCACAGTGCTTTCAGCGGGTTTGATGGACAGTTTATGCACGCGGGGAGGAGTAATCCTGGGAGTATCTGAAATGGTGTTATGCCGTGGTGGTTTGTGTGCGATTTATGAAGCATCCAGTCTAAGAGCATTTCACTAACACACCCTGAGCTCGCTGTGACTACCCCATGAACTCCCTAATCAATAGCGAATCTGTCTCAGTCCGGGTCTCGCTGAGAAAATCGATTTCCCTGGACGTCTCCGGCAGAGTTTTCCATTGGCTGGCCGGTGGAACCATCTTTGTAACCAACTGCTAAGAAAAACACATTTTTTCAAGCTATGAATGCCAGTTTTGCCAGACACCACAAGTGTGACTCCACACATTGAGATCCTTAATGAATAACACGTACTCTGGGAAGGTGACACTTTGTGACAGCAATACTGAGACAAGCTAAAAGGTAGTAATTCTCATACATATTTATAGAGCAAAAATAGCAATGTGCCAAAATATAAAAAAAGGTGGAAACTAGACAGAGAGACATATCAACATATAAATGATTGGCGATTGCTTTAAAGCCAGATACACAAATGTAAATCTATAGGGATAGTTAAAAAATATGTTGTTCTGTGAAACACAAAATAAGACATTTTGAAAAATGTCTCAGTGTTTTTGTCAATACAGTGAAAGTCAGTGAGGTGTAATGTTTTGGATCCCAACGTTCTTTTAACGTTATGGAGTAAATGATGAGAGAATTATATTTTTTTTGTGTGAAAATTATAATTTTCTCACACAAAAGTATAATTTTGTGAGAGAATTGTAATTTTTTCCTTTAAAGAATTTTGTACTTTAAGGGCATGTTCACAATTTTTGTCCGGACCAAAAAAAGAAAGGATACATTTAGTCCTGGTTCGCTTAGAGTTAAACCCACAGAACTTACTGAACATCCAAAACAATGCTGTGTGCTGGGCTGAAAGCGCTCGTTGTATGTTTGTATATATGATGGTATTTATACCAGCTGAGAACTCACAAAGAGCTTATAAAATGTGTAAAGGACTCAAACCAGTGAGGAATTCCTTCTTTGCACACATAAGATCTGCTGCAAGCAGATGGCTCTTCCGATGCCTGTACCGAAATTTAACGAGAATGGCGAGAAAAAACAGGTAAGCTTGAGCTAACATGTCCTTTTAAGGATCATATTTTGACATAACATTCGGTTTTTGGTTTGTCTAAATGTCTTTGGTCTATGTTGCATTCGTACTTCAGTCGAACCGCACCAGAGTTTGTTTGGAAGTGGACTGAGAGCCGACCTTTTCAGGGGTCTCGGTCCGTTTGTTTGGTGCGCACCAAGGTTCGGATGGTAGCGGACACCATTAACAGAGCAATTGTACCAGAGTTCATTTTAATCGAACCAAACCTGTCAAGTGTGAAATCCACTATTTTTAAGGTACTATCATATCTTGCATACCCAGATGCTGTAAACCTAATCTCACATACTAAATAGGACAGAAAGTCTCCAAATAAGGATGCATACAATCTTTCAACCATGCTAAAAAAAGTAAATAAAAAAGTCACTGCTCATAAAGCACTGTTGGACTGGAACAAGCTCGGGAACCCACAGGGATTACATAACTAGAATTCCTCCTCCTAGTCGGTTTAGACACTTTACAGCTGCAATAACAAACTGAAAAATAAATGAAAGTGTTTTATCAAAAATACAAGCTTCACATTTCTGCTTTTGAACCATCTGTCTGTCTTGCCTGTTAGGCTTTTATTGTAAGAGCAAAAATGTAAACACATTTTCTGTTCTTTTTCGTTTACAAACTGAGGGATGATTTAAAATATTTTCTGGTAATCAAACACAAGCCACAGATGCTGAGGATAGAATTTAACCTGTACTGTAAGAATAGTGTTTTTAGTTATGACACACAACAAAATACACTACTGTTCAAAAGCTTGGGGTTATTAAGATTTTTTTTTTAGCTGTTGTTGTTGAAGAGATTTATTCAACAAGGACAAATTAAACCTTTAACAAAAGTGACAGTAAGGACATTTATAATGTTACAAAAGACTTCTATTTTAAGTGTTCTTGTGAATTTCTATTCATCAAATAATAGAAAAAAATTACTGTGCAGCACAACAGTGATAAGAAATCTTGAGCTTCAAATTAGAATTAGAAAGAATTCTGAAGGATCATGAGACACTGAATACTGGAGTAATCGCAAGAACATTTTAAAACATATTAAAATAGAAAACCGTTATTTTTAAATTTTAATAATTCACAATATGTTGTAGGCCTACTGTGTTTTTGATCAAATAATGCAGCCTTGATGAGCATAAGAGACAACTTTTACAGACACTGAACTTTTTAACAGTGTTGTACTGTATTTAATTTCTACTTTTGTCTAAATTTAATGTTAAGGAGTAAAAAAGACAATTTCCTGAAATTATCCAATTTCGGTAGTACTTGAGTAAAGTAAAACTTTCCTAAAATAATATAAGTTTACTAATGAAGTACTTTACAACCCTGAATTTACATGTATGATGATTCACAGGCAGGGAGCGTTTCTGATTGGCTGAGCCAGTCAGTTAGTGAGGATATTTTATGCTAATAAAAAAGAATGCTAATGCTTAAAACAAACAACACAAATGAGTCCACTCCTCGTCCCTCCTGACTCCTTTTTCAAAACCTCTAATAAACAGGAACATCAGCTATATCCCTTAATATCATACCATGTACCCAAGACACTAATTAATGTTCTTGATAAATACATAGTGTTAAGCCACATCGGGGGAATAATTAGGCTAGTGGTAGAAGGAGCCAGTGGGTGCTGGGGCCCTCATCATGGGGGACGGGGAGGGAGAGAGAGAGAGACAGAAGAGCACATATTCCGTCATGATCCTCTCTCCGGCTCCACTGAGAGTAAACCGCACTAACTTAATACCCCCAGATCTATAAGTAGAACCCCTGTTGATGCATCAGTGGTAAAATAATTAAATGTAATTCATCTTTACCTGGCAAACAGCCACTTTAAACAGAAAGTGTGGCAGAATGCCAGTAAGGCAGGGGGAGGCCGGGGAGAAACAGTGGGCCTGTGTGTGTGCAGGGACGAGTCGACTCCACACCCCTTAACTAAATCCAGGTGGACACCCTCAAACCGTCTTCAGTGCCAACTGCCGACAAAGTGGGTCACGGTGTCCAAAGGGGATGAAGAAAGGAAAAAAAAAAAACGTATCAAATTTCAGGCAAGGCTTTCATGCATGGCCTGTATTAGGACAAGCACATCCATAATGAATGTCAATTCACATGTACGCACACATACTGAGACAGATAGAACAGTAACTCGCCACAGCGGGGAATAATGGAATATTATAAAAGAGCTCAGTGGTAAACGCTGCTGAAATTGAATCAGCTGCATTGACCTTATGACATAGCAACTGGCATGCAGTCTGACAGTGTCCCTCACATGGTACAATTATCTTATTTACTTAACATGTGCATAAGATGTTGTTTACAAGATGTCGTCGAGGGGGCAGCTGAAAAACTCAAACGATATATATGTGTGTATGTACTGACACTTATGGGTGTTCCTACAATATTGGCCACTTTTATGTGCTACTTTTATATGGGTTGAGGAAAACAATTTTTTAAGTTACAGTTAATGGTCTAATATTACATCAGCTAAATGCCTTTTATGTATATATTTTGTTTTAACCTTATTGAGACAGACCAGACTTTTAATCATGTTCTACGCAAATCCATTATAAAAATATAAAATATAAATAATTACATATATTATATATAATTTAATTAATAATTTTACCCCTAATAAAGTTTTTTTAAGTTAGAATGCATGTTTACCAAGGAGACGACAGTGTCAGTGAAGATCATGCTAGAGATTAAATATGAGGGAAGAGGTGACGTGTGAAGAAAACAAAGAGAAATCAATGTAAATATCACTAGTCATTTCTAATCAATTGTAAAATTATACTAAAAGTGTGCAAATATATTTGTATTTCGTATACACAAAATAGCTGTGAAATTAGTCTAAGCAAGCAAAGAATTCTGCCATTTTTTTAAATGTCCAAAATGCAATTTCCATCACAGAATTCTTGGAAAACTGAATACATCATTTATTGTGGAAATGACAGTGTTGTTTTCATAAGAAAAAAGTTGCTCTGTATATGCTCTGTATATACATTATTTAACATTGTTTGTAAATGTAATAAATTTGTGAGAGTGTAAAAAGACTATTTTTTTTAAAAGTCCACAGGGCAAAAATTGCCAATCGCTAAAGAAACACCATCATATGAAAACATTTAGTTGTGGTTTGCCCCTGATAACAGCTGCTTTCGGGAGCACAGCATTTCTACAATGATGCTGAAAAAATGAGCAATCCTGGATTTCTACTCTGACACATCAGCAACGCGCCAAGGAGGCATAAAACATAACATCCAGACAAGTGAACTGTATAAACGCATGTGCAGTCATACAAATATAAACATAAATTTGAGTGGGAAACATTCTGGCTTATTTAATAGCTATTCCTCACACAGCCACATTTTACATCTTGGTGAGATGCAGATGACAGCTGCTTTCATATCCTCGTCTTCTACAGAGGAAAACATTCATATAGATGGAAGAACAAGGTTATTAGTCCACAGCAAGTGGATGTGGCCGTGGCGGCCAGAAATAGATGGCTGCAATCATGTTGTATTTACCCTTAGGATACTTTGCATAAAGACTCCCATTCTTCATTCAAACATTTGACACCTGATCCACATCATACGTCTGGGAAACAATCTGAAAAACGGCATTCAGTGCTCTGACCTAGCAGCGAGGCAGGTAGGGGTCATCCATTTAGAGAGGAACCTTGAACCTTCTGGTTTTCAGGTTTGGTAATCAGATATAATGCCAAGGGCACAGGGCACAGGCATGTAAGCCATCATAGCGGATTGTGATGGAGAACAACTGACGAGTTTGATTCATAAACCCGTGACCTGGAAAACGTATCCGATTCCACCGACTCTGATGGTTTGTGAATCATAAGCAGCGTCCCCAAATTGAAAATACAGACCAGGAGAAATACAAAAACAAACACTTTTTTTAATGCATTGAACAGTTTCATGTCATCAAAGATGATCATGTGTTAGAAAAAAAGTCAATGAGATACTGGAATTAAAATCCTTTCAATTCATGAGATGGAATTCCTTCTCCCCCCTGGTCCACAAAAAGTTTATTTAAAATGGTGAAATATATGAAATAAATAAATAACTCTATCTATTCAAACTTCAAAGTTCTGGTAGGAGGATGGAACCAAGTTTTTGTAATGTTTGTATTGCAACTTCTCTAAAAGTGATATGTCCCTAAGGCAAAAAAAGGGCCAAACCAAGTACATGAGTTTTGGACACAGACACAGAACATTAGGTCTAATTATGTTGTTTTCCTTCCTCAAGAAAAAACAATCGTAACTCAATCCAGGCCAGTGTTTGTCGGGGAACTCCAACCACAACGTAATTCTTTCCTCCCATCCAAACCGCATGTGTGCAGGTGAAGGGAACATCCTTGCGGTGATCTTCATTAGGTTATCTCTGTAGCCTCTATGCTGTTTTCTTTGGGTTTGCTATATCTTTTCCTCTCATCTCCAATGTTGCAACACTGATCCTTTGTTAATTCCTTGATTGGCTAACAATGCTATTCCAGTGAGACAAGAGAGAAAAAAAAAAACCTCAAAAGACTGAAGCTGGTTAAGTAAACAATGGATAACCATCGGGCATAACACGACAACTAAGGGCATGCTAATTTTCTGGCAACACGCGCACAGCAGATTTTTCACCAGGCTATTTTTACTTCAGACACACACACACATATAAATTCACTTCAAAATCATTGTAAACACAGCGACTCTGCCCAATAGTGGTGCTGATCAGTCAATACATGCTGTCTGCCCTCGGGTTGCCATACCAGTCCGCATGGTGCCCATCCGTTGGCATCTGCAGCACATGACACAGACAGATGGCAGGATGTGCCACTGTAAGAGACTTCACTTCCAGATCAGGCGAGTCGGGCAGGTCAGCAGACAGCTTTACCCACTGCAGCCCATGTCACGCAGGCAGGAAATTACATAGTAACCTTCTTTATCATCCAGATGCCCAGAGGGGGAAAAAGTAAGTGTAGAATCATAGACTGCAGTCTAGAGGAACAACTCTTTATTTTCTTTGACAGATATGAAGAGGAAATGACTGCACAATGATGATGGGATGGAAACACTTCTGAACTCATGTGGCAATAATTTGATTATTGTTAAAGAAACAGTCCCCCCCCCTCCCCCCAAAAACTAAAGATAACTTAGTTTCAAACCTGTATGACTTTCTTCCGATGAACTGAAAAACTGTCTGTCAAGCTCCAAAGGCAAAAAAAGTGTCATAAACTGACATTATATTTAATGTCTTCTGAAGCCATCTGATAGCTTTGTGTGAGGAACAGAGCAAAACTTAAGGTATTCATGAGAGAAGTAGCTCTATTGTTCTTTTGAGTCAGATCTTTTGGTTGATTACAGGGCAGACAAATCTGGAATTCAATTCTAAATAAAATAGTAAAAAACGATTAAATTCAGGATTTACTTCTATTATTTTATGTTACATTACAGACTGTTGAATGCTTGATTCTGGTTGGTTGTCAAACGTTCTAAGGTGTGTTTTTCTGGAAACACATCTAAAGTAGTTCTAGGCAGGTCTTGACTGTATTACAGTTCCATATCCCTTCGCCCAATTATTGTAGCTATTTCAAAACCCACAAAGACATTGACCATGCAAATAAATAACAAACAAAAATATATATATATATTTCCATTATTTTCCTATAAAATCACGTTTAATTATCTATGGAAAGCAAGCTTTCTTTCTCCCGCTTTCTCTACCCTACAAACACACACATACTGTACAGTACAAACACACACACACACACACACACACACACACACACACACACACACACACACACACACACACACGCACACGCACACACACAAACAAACACGAAAACATACATGATGTGCACAGAAACTTGTTTTCAGCACTACCATGTGACTTAATCATTAAAAAGCTTCACAACTGAAAAGCTACATGACATTTCTCAGTAACAAGGTGGTAACATCGCTATTCTTGAAGCAGTTAAACTTACAGCTTTACTATTAATAAATAAAGACACTGCTGTCGAACACTGGTAAGAGCCGCACAGTTAATTCACAACCTTAATCAGTCAATCTCTCTCTCTAATAATTACAATAGTCTGCATATAAATGACGCAAATATCTGTTACAAACTCTAAAATTATGTTTTGGAATTAACAACAGAAGCTTGGATGAGAAGTGCAAGAAATCTTGTCAATAGCCCTTACATACTTATTGTCACTTATTCCATACTTTAATGTCCTTTTTGAAGCTTGAAAGCCCCAGTCTTCATTCACGTTAATTATACTGGAAAAAGTGCATAGGATATGCTTTGAAAATGCACCTTTTGTGTTCCATGAAAAAAAGAAAGTTGAAACAAGATGAAAGTGAGTAAATAACTTTCATTTTACCTTTCATTAAACATTTTCCTTTTATTTTTTTGGGAACTACCATTCTACGGAAACAAATCACTTCATTGAGAATATGAGACAGGTTGTTATATTTAATAAGGGAAAGTGTCTCAATTCAAAATCTTAACTCAAATTTAGCAAGCTCATTACATGGATTTACAACAAAATCAAGACGAGTCTCTTTAAAAAACGACAACTATGCCAGCTGTTCCTGCTTGAAAGCAAGAAAATGCTGTCCAAAAAGCAAGCATCTCACATTTGAAGCATCAAAATCTGCCAATCTCTAATCGGAGAGAATCGACTAAATCTGCCAGCTTTTAGAGGGGGGCATCTGAAAAGCATTTCCAAAGTGTTGAGCTGACGAATTTCAAACATCATCGTTAAAACGAGGATAAAGACTGTTCAAAAAATCAGCGGCCTGCCCAGCTGTCAGAAGACGTTTACAGACATCCTACGGGTATACGTTCTGTGTGTGCAAGACTTCAGTTGCCAAGTCAAAATGCTGATGGAAACCTCTCCACCCCAAGCAGTGGGACGGCCTCCAGAACAAGGATTAAGGGTTCAACTTCCATCTGGGAGGGACAGCAGACAGAGCACTTAGCACACAATTATAATCCGTTAAAAGGTAATAAAAGAGTGACCGCACAGCCATTTGCACTCGTTCTTTTTTGCCCTCAGAAAGAATCGGTCTTGCATGCACAGCATGATGGAATGTAGCAATGACCGCACTGTCCTCACTTGGATTGTCATCCTTGAGTAGGCTACAACAATAATTGCTGCTTCTACAGAATGCTGTTACTCTGTGACTCAATGCTGTCCACTAGGGATGGTTCACAACGATTTAGTCGATTAGTAAGGTTGACTAGTTTATCAACAAGTCAACCATTCCCTAATGGTCCTTAAAAAATGCTGGACATAATAATGTTGATCATTGCATAACTTAATATTGTGTGTCATTAAAACTCAAATTTCTGTGTTAATTGATTTTTAAATTAAGTTGAAGTAACTAATGAAATTAGTAACTAATGAATAATTAGTAACTAATGAAATTCTTGATACATTTGGAAATTGAGACTGGATAAGGAGATCAAGTGTTGAAATTGAGTGTTATGTTCTGTGTTTTTTTTAGTAATGGGAAAGACCTGTTAGTGTTTAATATTGTTATGTTTTTACAATGTAATTTTTTTGTGGTTACCATTGTGCTGAAGAGTAATGACATGAAGGTAAACACTACATTGACTCTATTAGCAATGACTGTGCTAATGCCAGTGTCAAGTAAAATCTTACTTGTTCATTAAATATACATGCTAAATAAGTTACATTTAGCATGTGCTATGATAGCTGTGGTTCCAGGGCTACAACTCAAGTAGTTGGAGCGACTTAATGTTTTAAGTAATCAACTTAAATTTAAAAAACTTAAAAAAATTCCTCTAACTAAATCTAGTTTGTTAGTTGAAATTAATTTCATTCAAAGTGGTCAAAACTCTTTTTTTGAGCCAACACATTATTTTTCAGAGTGTATGAAAACTACCTTATGCACATCAGAATTGTATACAAACAGTATACATGCAGTTTTTATTTGAGTGTAATTATTATATTTGAAAATCAATATCAGTTATCATATAATACTTTGGTGTTATATTAGAGGTTAAAATTGACAACAAAGCCCAATGTACAAAATGAGAGGGTTCCCTGCATAGTTTACAACATTAGTTGGGAGCGTTTTTACTTAAGAAAATCAAACTATCGGTATCTGCAAATATCAGTCTGTAAAATTGGCTATCGGTATCAGCAGAGGAATGTAGTATAGGTGCTTCAGAGTTAGCTTTAAAAATATTTTTGCATATTTCTACTGTCAATGCCACAGCTGGTCTTTTATAGCATTTTGGTGCATTTTTTTCCACAGCTGGTGAGATGGTTTCCCTTCCTTCTTGTAATCAATGTTTTTTGTATTTTTTTATTATTTAATTTAATTACATTTCACAGTGCTTTAACCAGGACTGTCCCTGCGGGAGTCCAGCTCTCTGGTTATCTGTCCATGTCGCTGGCATCATGATCACAGGTGGCAAGGGGCCACTCGGAGGCCCTGGGCACTAAACAAAGCTTGGGCCTCAGACCAAGACGTGTGGGGATGAACCTCTATCAAAAGGATGTAAACTTCACCTCTGGACATAACAATGGGAGTCCAGATCACAGAGTACTTGAACAAGTGTTTATGCTAAAGAGCTCCAGAAACAATACATTCAGTGTTTTGATCGAATAACCTACTAAATCACTAAATCATAAATACAGATAAACATATGGGTCCCTTACATTAACTGAAAAATACAATGTTCACTTCTGCATCTTCCTAAGCCTCTGCTCTGCAGCACAATAACTACATTTACATGACCAAGTTTCCTTTCGTTGTTGCTAAATTTATTAGCATGTAAAAATCCTTACAAAGTGGCTTTTAGAGTATGCTAAATTTAATAATTATAAACACTTTGGTGCACATATAAACACACTCAATTGTTCTGATAATTTATTCATGTAAGATCAAAGTTCTAAAGCATCAACATTCATATGTTATCATCTACCGTTCCTATAAAAAAGGCAAAACAAATTGTATGTTGGTTTCCCTAAAAGTACAGTACAAAAACATTTCCATAAAGCAGCAGAAAATATTACTGACACAACTGGACATCCATTAGGTACACATTGCCATAACTGTACAAAAAGAGGCAATACATTTACCATATACCTTCTTTTAAGAGTACACATTAAAGTTGGCGTCAACCTTCCTCTTCCTCTATGCACCAAAAAGTGAAAGAGGTCTTCATTAAAGATGGCCTGGGGCAGGGCCTTCAAAAGTGTATTGTGGTTAAAATGCAGCAAAATCTGCATTGCAGTGCAGCTCATGTGTTTCCATTCATTCCCTTTGGCTCCAGTGCTCATACTGTGGGGAGCGAGTGTAGATTTCAGAGAAAATAACATGGTTACATTGCTCACCCTTAACCCTTTCTTGAGAATATAGGTTTCCACTGAATTTCCTGAGCAGACAATGTGGAGTTGGGTTTGTTTTGCTGAGTGTGGGTCACATTAATACCGAACAACTGTTTCCTATAACAGAAAAAAAAAAGAGTAGAACGCAATGGCCATTAAAGTCATCTCACTGTTCTCTTAACTTTGCCAATGCATTTACTAAACTTTGTTTGCAAATAGTGAGAGTAATGGGGCGAAGGGGAAGCCTGCCAATGGCCCAAATTAGTAGTGTGAGCTGAAGTTGGATTATAAATATGACACTCATGAATACGGGAATAGATTAAGTAGTATGTAAATCAAGCTAGGATATCTGTTTTAAGTCAGGACTTGGGGGAAAAAAAAGTATGCTAGAAAGGGAGGAAAGGAAGGCAAAAATGAATTCCTCAGTTTGTAACATTTTAACATGTTTTAATCATTCCAGTGATATAACAAATATATAACGTATTTATATTTCAATATTGATCTGAATCTTCCTATCCTTGGGTATCAGCGATCAGATGCTAATTGGCACGGTTAGCACTGTTAGCCTTTACCTCCGAGGCACAACAAACTTTCATGTTATCGGCTACTGTAATCGACGGCTCCATCACCCTGCCATCTTAATACTGGGTTTCACATCACTTTCACAGTCATAATGTTTGATAAGTGACGAGAGACAAACAAAGAGTCCCTTATGAACGCCTGCCAGTGATTCGCTTTCATGCCTGTGATGTGGCATTAACCTTCTCCGACGCCGTTTTCTAGTGCGTACAGGAGCTAGCTGAGAAGCGTGTTGCTAATTGTCTGCTTAACGGGGGCAATGCGCTGGAAAATGACAGGATTATTTGATAAAGAGGTGCAGAATAATGTGATACTGAGGAGAAATCTCACCCATAACACCTTTAAAAATGTACACAACACAAATAGGTGCTGCAGGCCATTTATCATTCACACAAACATACATGGTTGTCATGTTCATGGACAAACACAAGACTCAAAGTGTTTTGCATGTAAAACAAAATTGTCGATGGTTATCTCTGAAGGTCTTGCACAGCTTTCAACGGGAATTCTTCCTCAAACCTGAACCGTCAGGGGCCTTTACGCGTCTGCTAACCTAAACATGTTAAATTCAATAAAACCCTGATACTATTTTAATAACAGGAATGGCTGGAGGCTGAAAGAACTTTGTTTTCCTTTCATTGAGCTGATATCACGTTTCTCAATTTCAGACGCTATTTTTTTCCCCTTCTCTTTCTTTCTTTAATATCCTCATTCCCTGCAGAAAGACTGGCTGTACCCGGTTTCTTACATTCCCTAGCCTAACTCCAACCATATGTTCCTCATTCTCTCTCCGTGCCATCCTTCAGATTGCAGAGCTTACGCACACTGCTGCGTCTTATCTTCCCATTCAAATTACAACAATTACACATCAATAAAAGATGGCTTCTGATGTTCCTGACAGACAGCGAACACAAGATGATCCCTGCCCTGAGCGAAAACAAACAACAGTCCAGCCTGACTGACTGCCATGAAAGCGAGGAACAAAGGCGCTTTGCCAAATCAACAGGGGTTTAGCAAAACTACTAAATGAAAGAAGTAGAAGGAAACCGGCTAGAACAGCAGTGATAAAGATGGAGAAACAGATATACGGGCCATACTGGACTTTTTATATGAATCCTTAACTGTGCTTAAGAGAGACTTACGGTACTGTAAAGATGAGCATTATCTTACTCTTCCCATCCAAAACATCCATCATTTTTCACTTCTGTTGTGAACGATGATGTCTTGAATTTGAGAATATACTTACAACTGGCTAAAGATTTGTTTTTTTTGTAATTGAAAATGGAACTTTTCTTTCTTTTCTTTCTAAATTAAGACAAAGAAATGTTATTTAATGCCAACAAATGAAGAAACCAGGTTATAAACAAATAGATCAATATATAAACACACTAACGTTCAAAGGTTTGGAGTCAGATTTCTTTTTTTTTTAAGAAATTAATGCATGGCTTTAACTGATCAAAAGTGACAATAAAGACATCTATAATGTTACAAAAGATTTTGTCTAAATGCTGTTCTTTTGAACTTTTTTTATTTATCAAAAAAACTGTTTCCACAAAAATATTAAGCAGCACAACTGTTTTCAACATTGATAATAAATGTTTCTTGAGCACCAAATCAGCATATTAGAATGATTTCTGAAGGATCATGTGACACTTAAGATTTGAGTAATAAAGTTGAAAATTCAGTTTCGCCATCACAGGAATAAATACAATTTTACAATATTAAACTGTTCTTACTGTATTTTGATACAATATGATATGATCAGCACACTGCTATAGTGAAATTAAATAAAGATATTTTTGCTGTTGTTTTATCACAATCAGCAAAGTTTTAATTGCAAAAAGAAATCGCAAAATGCATCAAAGTCCTTTTACTTCATGAAGAACATGGACCATCCACCAGGGGGCAAAAGATAAAGAAAATTGTTAAAATATCTTCCGATACCTAGAGTTTGTTCTTATTCGGTTTCTATTTTTTACTACCTGCTATAATTATTTAGCAAACTTTCAATGCTTCATAACTTTTATTAACCGAATTTCTCAACTGCTAGATGTGGAAAAATAATTATTATTTGGACTACCATGTCTTTAAATAGATTTCAACATATGGTTTCTGATATCAACAAATGCTTTTGTCATTTTACTGGTAACATTGTTTTGCTGGCTGAGTAAAACTCATCTAGCTGATATCACTTCTTTCTTTTGTTTATTTGCACATGTGGCCTTGAGGAGAAACTAAAAGCAGTCTGATGATGTTACTCATCTTGCGGTATCTCAATCTGGTTACTGATGACACTTTTCCCCCGTAAGCGATTAGACTTTAGAACAGGAAAACATTTTTCAAGTATTCCTCCCATCTCTGCCTGCCAGTTGATTAGAGAGACGCCTGAACACAAAATCGCACACAATGCATGGTCAGTCAGCTCCCGGACTGGGCGGCCACTGTGTGCTAGATGATTGCTTGTGCGTTGGTGTGTGTGAAGCAGAGTTTTTTGATGGAAAGCAGCCCACTGAGAGAGACACCCGACTCAGCAGATGGTGTTAGAGATGAACCAACAGCATGAAGCAAGAGCCAGACATGACGAGAAAAAAAAGACCGGATTCCCTGAGACACAAATCCCACCAGATTTCACAGCAGTTGGTATAGAGGGAATTGTACATTTTACAAAAAGTCCTGTATATAAACGTCCTGTATAAAAGCTCTTTATAAACGCTAGCATGTTCTCATTGTGGGTGGCAGTGCTTCGCCAAGACCAATAATTTACTCACATGCGTTTTCACTCTCGACAAGGCCATGTCTGCATGTACAAAGACAACTTTGTGGAGCTGGAGCACCGCAAGCTCAAAAATACCAGGCCTTTGTGTCTCCACAGACGGTGAAATTGTGGTGCCATTTCAAACCATTTATTTAATCCCCTAATTTGTATCAGGTGCAATTAGCTCTGTGACATAAATGTATATCAGATGTGAGGCTGAACAGACTGAGAGAGTGTATTTAAAAAGCTGCCGTCTGTTAAAAGACATGAGAGATGCTGATTGGTGGAAAATGGAAGGATAGTACAGGACTCTCTCTCTCTCTCTCTCTCTCTCACACACACACACACACACACACGTCGCTTTCTATGAGGGTGTGAAGGTCAGTGCATGTAAGTGTGTGTCTGCGTGTGTGTACGTGTCTGATACAGCTGACCGGAAAAACAGAGAGGGGGAGAGCGAAAATAAAAGAAATAAATGATGTGTTGTGGGGGGCAGCCAAGCAAGTTTGATACCATATGTGTGCATTTGACCGCACTTTGGAAAAGTTGCTGATTTTGTGCAAAAGGCCATCTGTACCATTTCCCTGACCTTCAGCGGGGCTGAAACGGACGGTGAGCACTTAAATGTGTGCGTGTGTGTGTGTGTTCCAGTGCTCTTTAGTTAATCTATTCTGTGGTATTCACACTCTTTTCACAGTCTTAACCTTTCAGTTAATCCGGCTTCACCGGGTCTCTGCATGAAAAGAAGAGTGATGTGACTTCTATGAGCGTTCTAGTGCAGGGGTTTTCAAACTTAGGCTCAGGGAAAATTTGTGTAAAAAATAAAAGTAATAATAAAAGGTATAACAACTAAATATTAAAATAAAATTAGTAAATAAATTATTGTCAAACAATTGTTTTACAAATAAAATAAGATGCAAGTTATGTTTCTCTTTCATTTTATACATCGAACTGTACATCTAACAGTAATGGTGGTTGTCAAATTAAAGTAAAAACAGAGTAAACATTTTCCAGATAATATTTTACCCACATTTATTGACTTATTTTTTTTAAAGTATAAATGGGCTTTTACAGATGAAAATATATAGCTGTCTTTATATTTTATAAAGAGGGTATTGTAAAGAAATCATCATATTTGGGGGTCTGTTTGAAATTTGATATTTGGGCATCTAAAGTTTGAAAATGTTCATTTGTTATATACTCCAATTTTGCTTTACTTTTGACACTAATCACTCCTATTTGTTTTGCTATAATTTTACAAATGTCAAAATATACATGGTGTTACTAGGCATTATTAGTGATCAACTGGAAATTAGCATCTTAGTGTCTGATGTAAAAAAACAAGTGTTCATTCTTTATTGAAGTTGGACAAAATGACGTTTTCTCATGTGCTTCTTATTTAAATTTACTATAAATAATCAAAAGTGTAATCATAATAATTATTACCATCCATTTTCTCTGCTAACATGTGAAGGTAATCGCTTCGGAATTTCATGACTGCAGAATTTTGGGAAGGAAAGCACAACAGAAGATTATGATTACAGTTTATGTGCCTCCGACGCAGATTAGAGGACGATGTTTACAGAATGACATCAAGAGGGTCTCATATCAGCATGGGCTGTGAAACCAGCGCAGCGTGACGGACCATGTAAAGAAGTTAATGGAATGCTGGCTCGGTGTTCGGAGGGATGGCAGAGAGCATCTCCCTGTTAAAGGAAGGAAGGAAGGGAATAAAATATCCCATGTCAAAGTTTAAAACTTTTTGCCAAAGCTGAAATTGATGGGTTAAAAAAAAATATCAGCTATGTATTTTACCAACTGTATTTTGCATTAAATACATTTTTGGAATGTACTTTTTTTTTTTGGCCCATTGCTGTCGTTTATAATCACTAGTCTCCAGAAAAACCACTGGCCCCAAAACCGTGAAGACATTATTTGGCACCAAAAGGAATAAAATTAATAATAAAAATGGCAAAATAATATTAATAAAATTCTCAGGAATTACATTTTTGTTTGTTTTTTGTGCACAAAAAGTATTTTCTTCGCTTCATAATATTAAAGTTAAACCACTTTAGTCAAATGGACGGAATTTTAACAATGTCTTTACAACCTTTCTGGGCCTTGAAAGTGGTAATAACGTTGCAATCAATGTGGGGTGAGAAAGCTCACAGATTTGTGTTCTGAAGATGAACAAAGGTCTTACGGGTAATTAATGACAGAAATTAAATTTTTGGGTGAACTGATCTTTTAATGAGATACCCAAGTATTAAAGGATATTGAAGTATTGAAGGATAAGGCATTAATTCAGGTGGACGTGTTCTTTTGACACCAGCCAATGTTTAAACCAGTTCTTGGATGAAAAAATATATAGAGAGTGGACCAACAGTTTATCATAAACAAGTCGACACTGAGAAAATAGTTTTTATTGAATGGGGCTCGAGTGTGCGGCGGTCTCTCTCTCTCTCTCCGCCCGCGGACAGGAAGAAAGACTTGACCCTGTGATTTACTTCCTGCTCCTCTGAAGCTGTTGTACTCCATCAGTGCGGTCACAAACACACACACACACCTGAGATCTCAAGGACAGAGCAAGAAGACTCTGCATCCACACACTTCACTTCCTGCCGTCTTTGATTCATGGTTTTCATGGCTGAATGCTTAACAGTGACAAGGCCGACATCAAAATAAGGCTCTTTTTTATTCTACAGTCATACGTGAATGTTTAATTCCATCCATTGAATGTGCTTCGATTAAAAAGCACTTTGTTAATGAATGATTCTTTTTTGTGAGTGCGGTGTCATTGAAGTATTCTCCTTTAAAGGTGCACTTGGTGGAGTGTATTAGTGAGTCCCACTCGGCAGTGGACAGGCGGTGTCACACTGATGTGGACGAGCTGGCCTACTTTGGAAACACAGTGAAGGGGAGAGAGGAGCTTCTGAGGCCTCGGGTAACTCAAGCACATCTCTCGCTCTGTCTCTGTTCTTTCTCTTTTACTCTATGGGTGAAAAAGGGAGCAGTGCCAGCGGGCACATTGGGGTGTCCAGGGGAAGGGGAAGGGGAGGGGGACCCAGCTGCAGCGCTGGTTGGGAACGCTTTCTCGCTCTGAGCTCTAGAGCTCCAGCAAACCGGCAGCCCAGCAGCCATTGCCTCTGTGAGAGAGGGGCAAGAGGGGCAGACTCACTGGGGCCCTCCTACTGACTCCACACTGCTGGTGAACTAGGGCAACAGAGGCAGAGACTCTACCCATCATGCCACAAGACAGTCGGTGAACTAGGACAAGGCTAGAAAGAACAGTGGTGCTCAAGAGCCAATGAGGGAGTTATTTGATTTATTGCCAAGGACCAATTTTAACTTTTATCCACACCTGCCAATACAGAGTGAATTGAGAAACTAACAGCCATGAGATTTATAATTATCTTTTTTGTCACTAGTGATATACATTTTTATAAAAATTATAAGCAATAAGGTACGAGAGGCTGTGTTGTATTGTGAATAAGACAAGGGCGTTGTTCGCGGAGTGCTTGCAAACCCTTCAGCCGTGACGTATGCACGATACAGCACTAGCCTCGAGTACCTTATTGCTCTTGTAAAATGGTTACCACACAATACAAATATTAAAGCCAAAAAATATGTATCAATGCAACTTTCATGAAGTAAAATCACTAAAAGCATTCCTTCCACTGGAAAAAATAGTCCCATCCTGATCGTGAACAGCAACAGACAGAAGTTACATTATTTTGCCATTAGATGGCGGCAAAGACTGTCTTTATGAGTGAGTCAGTCAGAAGAAAAAAGATTTTTATATCGAAAGGACTGAAACTTGTGCAAGAAGCAAGAAGCAAATGACAAATGACTAGTGTCAAGGCACGGGAAAACCCCTTTAAAAGGACAAGATATCGCTGCAGACAATCAAATGGATTTTTTATTACGAATATAGGACTGACCTGAAGGAAAATGCTATATCTACGGTAAATGCAGGTACACTCGCTTACTCGATCTTTCACAAAACTATACTCTATAAGCTTCAATGAACATGTTTAAGTTGCTAAGAGTGGTTGCTAGGGGTGTTGTGTAGTGATACATAGAACCGTTGGGTAAAGCGGTCATAGCAGTGTTTTATCAGAATCAAGGAATCAAGGACTAGAACTAACCGTTTTATACAAATTATTAAATATTATTATGATTAATGTTTTACATAAAGATAATATAAAATGCATTATCCTTGGTACATTTTCTTAATCCACTCGGAAAAATGGCAAAGCCAATTTTACTTGCATTTGGGCAAGTGTTAATTATGGAATCCACCAATTCCTCTACCAAATCAATTGATAAATAACCACTGGTGAAGTTACGCTCTTGTGATTATAGCAAGTAATGTAAAATAAGGTTAATGTACCCATTCATTGGACAGATTCAATATAACATTTACTGGATCAATTTCAGAGATTCTTTTACACTTTCATAAAAGACTGAATCAATTGACCGATTGCAACGTTGGCGAGAAGAGTGTGTAATTAACCTTTAATTTTTTGGATGGGCAAATTAAGTGACATTGTGCTATAAATAAATGCATGTGCACGACTCTCTCAACCTTTCTTCAATTGTTTTTCTAATTACATATTTATTGATTTTTTTCAGGATTTTGCCCATCTCATACACCCACTCTCAACGTAATCAAAACCAATCAGAACCATGGTTTCAGCTGCTGGGTTGTAACGATGCCATCACCAGCCAGTCTCTCAAAGGGCTCCACTCAAACGCTCTTGGATGGATTTCAGGGGCCTTCATTTATTTGTGATTGACGGTGAGCCGCTCTGGCAAGAAGGGTGCTGCAGCAGATTGATCGCTGTTTTCCAAGGGCCTGAACATGTGATCTAATGTTAAGTCAGTGTGCCAAAAGAAAAGAAAAAGTGGAACTGAGGGAAAAGAAAGAGAAGGAGAGAAATAGAAAAATGTAATTGCTTTCTCCCAGACTCCAAGGACATGCTTTAGTCTTTGGAATGACATGGGCAGGTGCACCATTATCTGAACATAAAATAGAAAATAAACTCCCTTAATGGGAATATGCCAATTAAGTTAAAATGAACTTAAACACTATGGACAGCATCTGAGGCTTGCTGTTGATTACCACAGGAAATAATTTCCACTCATTTCTCAGTCTAAAACATTTTTACAGACAATTGATCTTAATGGAAAAATACATCGGAATATACATTAAAATATACAATTATCACACATTGGCTATGTTTACATTTTGTTTCATTATGAATTAATTCATTCCGATTGATGAATCCGAACCTAGTGTTCAGATGAACGATAAATAAAGTGATCGGGTTAATGTGCACGTTTATATGTCACAAGCTCCGTATCAGAATAGATTTTTTGACATGCGCACACTGCCCGAATATACAGTTCCCTGCTGTCTGTGCATACTTTTCTCCTTGTTTTAAAGAGGACACTTAATTTTGATCTATTTCGGGTCCTGATTAGGAGACGACAAGCACATGAACAGTTGTGTCGTGGTGCTTATATTTATGAAACAGTAAAAACGGCCCTTCCCGTGCCCAAAATAAAGTGTCTGTGGATGAGAGTATGAAGTGAGGACTAAAGGGAAGTTGTTCTGCTCCACTTCACAGATGATGAGTGGCAGGAGAATTTTAGAATAACACAAGTCATTTATGACATTTTATTTAACAACTGCAGCTCATTCTGAGCGTCATACGTCATTACGCCATTTCTACGTCATTGCACATGTGCAGTCCTTTCCAGGTTTGGTTTTCATGCATGGATAAATTACGGTTCTCTTCATATTAAACTAGGATAGAAGAAAGTTTTTCAACATTTAAAAAAAATTACACAATTTGGTGTATATCACTTCTGTAGTGTATTCCCATCCCAATAATGCACCAGTTAGGTCCACACACATCCATCTACCTTCGTTTCACTTGCAGGTGCTACTATATCAGAAAAGGAGCATGTTTTAGATGGGCAGGTTATCAAGTTTTTTTGATTCTTATCAGCATCGAAAGTAAGATTTCCCTGTTGAGATGAGTCCAATCCTATTTCCAACACAACACAACTCTCAAACCGAGAGCAGCGGCTATCTCGTCTATATAATTGACTCCATCTAATTCAGCGGTATGTCTAAGCCCTTCCATAGAGCCGTGGGGCTTTAGTGGTCCTCTCATCTGTCCTACCTGTGTCACTATTTAATCCTCTCGTTCCTTATAGCCAGACACAGCAGCTCGTTTAATTAGTGACCCAATTAAACCTTTTGCTGGTGTCAGCTCCCCTTTCTTCATTAAGAGCCAGATAGATAAGATGTCCTGAGCTGGAGGTCTGGGTTTCACTTAGTGACAGGTGCGGGCAGCCACACAGGAAATACAGATTTATCAGATGAAATATCGCACACACACACTACTCATTTTCTCTCTCAACAGGGCTCTCACAATACCAAACAGTTAGGGCAATTTCACTATTCTTATACCACAGTCAATTTTTTATAATATAATAATATTATATTTATGATATAATAAATATTATTAATAATATACTATTATAATTAATATTATTATTAATACATAATAATTAGTAAATTAAATAATAAATTATTTATTTATTTTAATTTCAAGTAATTTCTTCAAGACAACCAAACAAAATAAAGAAATAAAAAAAACCTATATGTGGAAATTAAACAAATTAAGCTAGTGCATCAAATAGATATTTAACAGCAGTATCAATAATTCAAGTAAACAATCTGAAAACAAAGTTAAAAAGTAATGTAATATAAAATAAAATATGAATGAAAATGAAAATGAAACATTATTATATATAACGTAAATGGTGACATCCTGCTTGGGTTTGACTGATGAGGCGGCCTGCAGAAAAAAAAAGAAAAAAAGAAAAAGAAAGGCATACCTTTCTAACTATGGTAGCATTTTAATTTAGTATTGTCTAATTAGTACTTTTAACACCCCTACTTAATAATATCCCTCAATATTTTGAGCTATGCTGGTTAAATACTGGTTATATTATTCTACACAAAATGCTTTTAATTTAGTATGGTCTACTTAGTACTTTCAACATCCCTGCTTTATAATATTCCTCAATATTTCAAGCCTTGCTGGTTAAATACTGGTTATATTATTCTACACAAAATGCTTTTAAGGGAACATACTGGGTTATATACTGTATATTCAGATTTGCATGATATGCACATAGCACATTTAGTTAAGAAAAGGGAGTTATGTGGCACTCGTAACCTGTCCAGCTTTGGACAAATGAGCCGCCTGGCCAGGAAGTGCTGCCTCGGCACTTTTGACTCAGAGCTTGTGTTTCCCCGAACATGTTTTCTTTGATAGAGCAATAGATTATATATCCGAGGGAGGGCTACAGTGGATGGACTCCAGATCACTGGTGCTAATCAATGTAATTAGCTGAGTCTGAAGCTGGCGACAAATCACTTTCATTTGTGCCAATTGATTCAGACCTTTTGTAATTATGACTATCAATTGAGAGTCAAAGGAGACAAGAGACTCTTCCATTCCCACTTTCCATTGGTCATGCTGTGAGAGACACATTGAGGCCTGAAACAAATTCTTAATAAAAGAAATGCTGGCACATCGATTTCATCAGAGTGCCAACATTGCTGGGCAGGAGGAGTGTAAATTTCATTTAGCATATGTTCCTGGGACATTGCTTCAATGCACAGGTGGTGGCAGAGATGCAAGGTGGGAATGTGCAGTTCAGACCAGGTAGGAATCCTCTCTCTTCCTGTTCTCATAAAAGCTCCAGGGAAAGGCAAGAAAGCTGGCTGGTTTTTGACCAGTTTTTCATTGCATTCCCTCCAATACTAATTTTAAGCAGAGCAGGTACATAGACATACTAGTTGAAGTCTAGAATGGGTGTCATTATTAAGCATGTTTTATCTGTTGTACAATGCAGGTCAACAATAAGGATTTTTCCTTCAGAACGTATGTGCTCTGCCAACATTTTCACTGGCCAAGCTCTAAAATAACACTTTTATTTTAAGCAATCTATTTGTTATAGATGTAACAGATACATATACTCTTTGTAGATTACATCACCATGCCAGTAGTGTCTTTATGTGTTAAAAAAAGATCCATACAGCAACAAAACACTGGCAATATTGTCTAAAATGCAATTTACTCAATATTAACTTGTTTTTATTCCAACGTTGTATAACAGCAATATCATACAATCGCACAGCTTCTTTCTGAACAAATACAAAGCCAAAATATTCTGCAAATGAGATCAGAAATAAAAAGTATACAACCGTCACAAATAGTTACCAAATCAGTAAAACAGGCTCTTCCGCCTAAAATAACCCACACGTGAACTTATCAGACTGCAGGCCTTTAATTGACCTCTCACCTGAACCTCCTGCTAACAAGACACATGTGGCCAGTCAACTTCCTCTGTGACGGCTATGCATGGCTGTCTTCATTAATTCCAGCCAAATGTATCTCTCTCAGGTCATTCTTCGTTATGCATTTCTCCAATAGCATGCTGCAAAATAATGGGCTGCCATATTTCAAGAGCTGGGAAGAAACTGCTCAGAGAGGCAAATCCTCTCTAATACAACACCAAAATGAGCACTGGACCTCCGGCGTCCCCGTTTACGCATACTGTGCTGAAACATTATACTTTGTGATAATCAATCAAAGGTACATTGCTGAATTGAGAGTATAAAAAGGCATATACTGATGGTTGACAGCATAACCCCTTGGTATAAGTAGGGCCATCTGTCACCGGTCACTAAACATAAGCGCGGGACTAGAGACCCCCATCCTTCAGCTCCACACTACATCCCACCTGTGATGATGCCAGGAGCCTTTCTGCTAATGCTGCACTTTCAGCAGTGATTCCGGCCAAAGCGGTGACAGACACTTCAGTCAAAATAGCACTGAAGCACTCTTATCCATGCTAAGAGAAGAACATCTCATTAGAAGGCAGGAACTGAGAGAGAGAGAGAGAGAGAGAGAGAGAGAGAGAGAGAGAGAGAGAGAGAGAGAGAGAGAGAGAGAGAGAGAGAGAGAGAGAGAGAGAGAGAGAGAGAGAGAGAGAGAGAGGGAGAGAGAGAGAGAGAGAGAGAGAGAGAGAGAGAGAGAGAGAGAGAGAGAGAGAGAGGGAGAGAGAGAGAGAGAGAGAGGCGTGTGTGTCATTAAACATTACAGCCTTTTTGGCTAATGCCTCCAGATGACACATATAGCCTGGCTTTTTACAGGAGGTCTAAGTACTCTGATGTTACCGCCAATGATCTTCTCCATTCAGGTAAGAAGGGAGTATGTAAATGAGTGGCTGAGGAAACTTCAGTGGCTGAGAGGATTCATATTCACCAGTGGAATGCACACTACAGGGGTCTCTGTTTATGGGTAATAAACAAATGCTCTGTGCAATTTGTATGTTTATGACTGCACATAATGCAGGCAATTTTGACTGAAAGGGTTCAGAGTAATTCAGTGAGTTGTCAAAACATGCTGTAATAATCAAAGCCTTGCTATTCGCCGTTAAGGACCAGATTATATCTGATGAGTGTCCTGGAAAACAACACGTGAACCACGTGGGTAAACGCCAAATGTTCAGTGGCCACTTCTGAACATATATATAAAAAATAATAATACTTCAGTGAAGATACTACAAAATAAAGGGGGAAAAAATACTTTTAATGTGAGTCAGGGCTTCAACGTACCTCTCAACACAAGCATTGTGCGCTGCTTTGACCTCTACATGAAAAGAGTTGCAGATATAGTGTCATAAAAGGCAATTTTGTGAGCTGCAAACAGGGAAAGTACTGAAAGCAAATGAAACGGGTAACATGTATTTGAGCTTAAAACCAAAGTCCCGTTGATCGCTTTGATACATCATAGAGGGGCAAAAAAAAAAAAAAAAGTGCATACGATTTTGTTTCAAAACTTCACTTGTGCCGATACACACAGTATCAAGTTCTTTTCCATCTTGATTTGATCTTCATGAGCGCACCATCTAATGACAGATGTCGAATAGTTCGGTAATCCTTAGTCAAATCAACCTCAATGATAATATTAATACAATTTTCTACAAGTTTTTCAGTAATAATTCAAGGAAATAGTCAGAAATGTAAAAAAAGAAATAAACTAAAGAAATTCTGAGTAATAAATGAAATAATGTCTATAAATAACTTAATGTATTAAACTGAATATAAATTCATAATGAGTGGTTTTCTTGTAAATTATACTCCCTAAATTTGATCTGCTATTATCTTGCACTTATTTATCCATCTTTATTTGATGTATTTTAGGTAGTCTGAAATGAGCATTATACAACTTAACCAGCACACAAGGCACCTTATCTAAATGATGTGTTTTTGAATTAAAACTCACCTTCCAACATACCTATCTGAAACAAAAAAATAACACCTTTTCACACTGGTTTTGGCCGTAGGCATGTCGTTCATTAAGATCAGAGTAGCTCGCAGAACTGGAGGTGACTGTGACCCATGTCCAGTCCCATCATCCTCAGCGGCAGTAATGGCATAAACAGGAAGTTCCCAAGGTTACTCATGTTATTCCTTGAAGCCTCCCCGATTGCATTTCCAACCATTGCGTGTTAGCTGTAAACCTTTTTCACACTTCAGTTCCACTAAATCAAGCATGACAAATAAAAACAGATATACAAACATGGCACCTTAGTCAGGATGAAGTCAATTGAGAAAATGGGTGGATAGAGAGAGTGTGTGCGTTTGGTTAACCAGTGACATATTCAACCTCTGGATGAAATTGGCGAGAAAGATGACAGCGGCGTGGAGTTTAATAAAGCATGAGAATGGCAGAGTCTGAATCTCGTCATTAAGTTAATGCATTAGATATGATCACACCGTAACCCTCTCCTTCTTTCAATTTCCAGGTTCTCAGCCAAGAGGAAATCACATTCATAATTATCACCACATTAACCTCTAACCGCCCTATTCACACCCTTCATTTGAATTTATTTGGATGTGGATTTTTTTTCCTGTGCCACTCGTGGCTGTACACATAACAAAATTAGCCGACATACCCATAACACTATGCATGCATAAAAGCATCTTGGAATGTCAAAAGTTTAATACTTTATACTTTACGTTTCAAAATGTATACTGAAATAAAAAAATAAAAACAATACAATATTGTTGTTTGAATGAATTCATTGACATTTAGAAGAAAAACACTCATAATGCATAAAAATGTTAGCAACTAAGGATGTCAAAAGTACTGGTATTGGCACGAAAAAAAAAACATTATTAAAAATTATGGTTGTTAAAAAATAATCAAACAATGTATTATTAATTTATTAAGTAATTTAATACATTGAATTATTTATATAAATTATTTAATTTTCATAATCATGTAATACATAATTTCATATTTCTTAGGCCTTTGTTATTAACCATTTACTTAAAAAAAAAATATATATATATTTCAATATTTCATTTTATTAGGCCATATTATATTTATTAGGCTATATTATTTATAGGCTATATATAATAGTGTGTTCAATAGCATATTAGTTGGTAAAATTGCTATCAAGCATCATGAAACTTAACTGGTGTTAAATTTCAACAATGAGCCTATTTTAACAAATTCAGAATACTGACCCAGTGTGCAAAATGTGAGTTTTAGTCTTGCTAACATCATAACCGCTGGTGCCACTAAACGGCAGCCCTTCTCACCAGAACGCCCGCATGTCTGAGACAAAACCGAGAGAGGCCTGACTATTTTTCCAAACTGCCTGTTTAATTAGAATGTGCACAATGAAACTGAAAATGAGGCATTAATTGATTCCCACCTAGCTGGTAATGACTCGTTTCCCTGTGTTTGTGCTGCTTTGGATGCTCCTAATGATGTGTGTGTGTGTGGTAATTAGATAGGAAGTGATGAGAAGCCAAACACAAACACACACCCAGCCTCTCAATCTCTGCTGGCCGTCCTCTCCCGCTCGCGTCTTTCTGCACTCTCTCCGTCTCTCATTTGACACATAGCGCCCAAAACAGCTGCAGCATTGAAATGCTAAATTAAAATGGATTTCCAAATGTAGAGGGTAAACATGTGAGAGGGCTGGGCTAAATCTGGAGATGTTTATTACCTCAGAATGATAAAGATTGTAATTATCAATCCCTTGATGCAGACAGACGTGTTTGACTCTTACGGAGCTGCTGTTAAAAAGTCCTAGAATCCAAGTGTTTAGAGCATGCAAAGACGATGCTTACAAAAAGTATATCTCCCTTCATCTTTGATCAACCCATTACAAGAAGCTAACTTGAAAAGAGTATGTAAAGCATGTAAAGACAATGCTTACAAAAAAACACTTTCCCCTTCATCTTTGATGAACCCGCAGGAAGCTTGCTTGGAACAGTAAAAAAAACAACAAAAAAAAAAACAAACAAAAAAAAACTATTTAATTGCCGGTTAAAGCTAGTTAAAATAGTCGGACAACGGGGATACAAGTACTTAAAGGGTGTACCAATAGGGATACAAATACTTAAGTGAAATGAAATACAGCACTTTATTGCACTAACAGTACCTGCTTCCAATTTATTTTTTTAAATTATATATATATATATATATATATATATATATATATATATATATATATATATATATATATATATATATATATATATATATATATATATATATATATACCTCCCCTCACATTTCAGCAAACATTTTAGTATATCTTCAAGGGATAATACTATAGAAATTAAACTTGGATATATTTTAGAGTAGTCAATGTGCTGCTTGAATAGCAGTATATATTTACTGTCCTCTGAAAATAACTCAACGTACAGCCATTATTGTCAAAATAGCTGGTGACAAAAGTGAGTACACCCTAAGTGAACATGTCAAAACTGTGTCCAAAGTGTCAATATTTTGTGTCAGCACCAGTGTTATCTAGCACTACCTTAATCCTGGCCATGGAATTCACCAGAGCTGCACAGGTTGTTGCTGGGATCCTCTGTGTGTTTGGGGTCGTTATTATGCCGTTCGACCCAGTTTCTGAAGGGAGGGCATCATGTTCTGCTTGAGAATGTCACAGTACATACATATTGGAATCCATGTTTCCCTCAATGAAGCTCAGCTCCCCAGTACCAGCAGCACTCATTCAGCCCCAGACCATGATGCTACCACCACCATGCTTGACTGTAGGCAAGACACAATTTTCTTGGTACTCCTCACCAGGGCATCGCCACACATTCTGGACACCATCTGAGCCAAACAAGTTTATCTTAGTCTCATTAGACCACAGGACATGGTTCAAGTAATTCATGCTTTTGGACAGGTTGCTTTCAGCAAACTGTTTGCGGGCTTTCTTGTGAGCCAGTTGGTACCCTGTTGAACATCCAGTGGTCTGTATGAGAGAATTGAACTCAAAGCACACATTTTAACTGCTCTAATAAACATTTGTATGGTCCTGTCAAGCAGACGAAAACATGAACATGTTGAATAGGACATTTGCATGGCTTTGCATGGTTAAACGACGTACAGCTATTATCACTTAGGGTGTACTCACTTTTGTTGCCAGCTATTTTGACAATAATTGCTGTATGCTGACTTATTTTCAGAGGACAGTAAATATATACTGCTATACAAGCAGCACATTGACTACTCTAAAATATATCCAAGTTTAATTTCTATAGTATTGTCCCTTAAGATATACTAAAATGTTTGCTGAAATGTGAGGGGTGTATTGTATAAAAAATAAAAAACAAACACCCCAAACTGCTGTGCCTCATTTACTCAGCCTCATGTCGTTCCAAACCTGTATGAATTATTCTTTTCCGGGACACAAAATAGGATATTTTGAAGAACTGTTTTTGTTCATAAAACGAAAGTCAAAACAACATCTGCAGGGGTCAGTTGCATAAACTTAGCCACTATGTTTAATACTGTGTCTTATGAAGTAATTGACCAACTAGCAGTTAGATAAGAGGTAATCAGACTTACTTTTCCCATTCAAAGCCATGCACGTTTTGAATGACACAACAGTGGGTAAATGATGCCAGAATTTCCATTTTTGGGTGAACTATCATTTCATTTCAGAGAAGACTGAACTGATCTTGAAAAAAAAAAAACTTTGTGAAGATTCTGTAGACCAATAGCTGACACGTAACTGTGTGCATGTGTTCAAACTTATTCATCTGTCTGATGTTGGACAACTGCAGAGGAACAAAACAAGCCATTTTGCAGCTTAGCTCGAACTGTGAAGCTACAATATGCTTTCATAGTACAACCAACTCTTTTATCTCAAAAGATCAAGTTAAATCTGATTCCTCATGATATGACCCCTAAAACTATCAACTAATGGGGTTACAAGATCTTAAAAGTTCTGAAAGATGGTCTAGGGCACATTTCTAAGGTGAAGTATAAGAATCCTAAAATTGTATGTCACATAACACTCACCAATGAAGTGTATTACTTTATCATTTGGAGACGACTTATTTTGAGGCTCCTGTAGTCTCTGGAAAGCAGAGAGGACTTGTGGTTTTGTACTCAAGTCTTTAGACTTCTCAAGAGGAGTGAGTGATAAATAACTCTTGATGGGATAATGTCTTTTAATGGCATCTCCTGTCATTGGGATCCAGCTGTGAATGTATGCAGACTGGTTGATAGTGACAATTTCAAGCTTTAATACTTTATGAATGCAACTAATCAAAGGGAGTGCTTCAAAATATCAGTTAAATTTGCGTACATGTGCATAAAAAGGCATGTGGCGTGTTACGAGGTGAAGGCCGATGTTTATATGCAAGTGTATGTGTGTGTGTGGCATGCCTGATAAGGGTGGCCAGTAATGATACGGCACTCCCGAGAGCATGGCAGGCTTCATAACACAATATGCCATTCGTATTTGCCCTGATTTGCATCTAGATTGCTTTAATTATAAGTAAAAGTCAACTTTCGTCTCTGTGAAAGAACCAGGCTGAATCGATTGGTAGCCGTGAATAATGGCAAAAGTCAAAGCGCGACTCGCTATCAAAACATCGCCCCGTATTAATCAGGATCTCCGACATGTTTCCTTTCCCGGAAGACACACAACTTCAGCTGTATGAAATGAGAATGTCTCTCAGAATAGTTCATTAAGGAAACATAGTTTCCTTTCCTCCATATTCATATCCCACAAAAATGAACAGTAAATGAACAGCGAGGTTCATTACAGCTAGCGAAGCCAGTGATTTTTAAACACACTTTCTTTGTACTTCTCTTATGACTATGCATGCAATTCTGCTCTGTTTAATCATGAAGTTTCTGGGAGGTGATGGAAACTTTTGAGATGAGAGAAAGAAAAGAAAAAGTCCAAGACTAGTAGAAGAACAACTAAATAATTCAGCTTGAAGTTGGAGGTGACATCCAGCCATCACTGTCTAAAACTTTCAACTGTAACCCAGCACTCGTTCCTGTTGCTGTCGTCACAAGGTCAGAGAGAAGTAATGGTGGCTAAACACTATTCTTCACACAGCCGCAGACTTCAAGCCTGGCCAGTTTAAAGGACAGCAATGAGATTTTTCAACTACAGCTCTGTTTGTCAGAGCAGTGACGTGCTGTCGGACGCCAGTGTCTCTCATCTTGATGTTTGGGTCGATACAGAGTCAGTTGAGTTAGTGTCAAGTGTCTCAGAAAACAAAAATTGCTTTTTTTTGATTGCAGGTCAAGTTCATAGTTTCAAAAGCTTAAAAGGGTATGTGATTTATCAATTTCAATGCAAAGAGAGAGAGAAAGACACATACTGTATAAACATGCGCACACTCTCAGAATGACCTTAGCGGTTCAGTCCGTGGTCAAATATATGTCATTAATCTATATGTATAAATCTCTATATTTTTAACCTATATGAAAATCATCATTAAGGTTGCTATTAAATCACCAAAACTGAAGGTCGAACTGTAAAGACTCTCTAGAAAGTATTTGAGATGTTTTGCAGTGAGAGCAATAGGGGGAAAAAAGACAAATATTGGCTTCTGGGCTTCCCTTCGGTTTGATGTCATACATGTAAATTGATGTCATATTATGATTTAATAATTATGATTTTTTTTTGACGAGATAAATAAAGAATCCATGAAAGGGGCTACTAATTAATGCCTGAAATGATAATCGTATTGAACCTGTACACTATAATTCTGCAAGCAAACAAGACACCATTAATTTATTCAAATAAAAGCCTATTTTAATGTGTAAACTTACAGCTCTGTTAGTACTAATCATTTACTAATTCCATTGCAAACCACATCAATATTGTTTGCGGTTTGCTCGCTGCAGTTTCCAATGACTGTTCATTTTGGTTTAACTGTAATTGAATGTGCTTATCAGGAAAGTTATTTACTCTTATCATGTTTAAGAACATCTCATTCTGCCTTTTTCAATATTACTTGTTACGTGTAGGGCTACTGGTAATAAACCATGGTTCGGTTTCTACTCTCCAGTTCAATAACCTACAGACAACAACCCACGATAGACTACGATAGACTGATGCACCGCAAGACCAGGAACAATATCAAGACCACTTTTATGCAGCAGCTGTGCTCTCTAAGAAAGACAATATCAATAGCAATTCCACCAATAGTGGTTTTCATTTCACATTTACTCAGGAAATAAACATCTGTTTGATGGTCCAATAACTGTGGAGATCACCGAGAGTAAATAATAGATGAAGACATGTGGAAAAGAAAAGAGGGCGAAGAGAATTTGACCTTTGAAAACCGCTTCCCTTCATGTTGTTAATTTGTTTTGACTGAGTCTCTTTTCCCTCCTGCAGCGGTGGAGCTAGCACAGGCTGGGTCCAAATGTGTATCTCCAGTCCGCTTCCAGGTAAGCACACAAAACTTCCTACTTTGACTCATTGTCGTCATAAACGACGCTTTCATTAGCCCGCCTGGCACTTATGAAGAATGACAGCACTGATAACTGGACAAAGACTGAGATAAGACAGAGGGGGAAGAAAGGTGGGCCGGTTAAATTAAAAGCCTTCTCGACTGTTGTAAATGTTATTACCGGCAGCCTCCTTGAAAGCCAGACCTGAGCCACAATGCACTCACGATTCCTTCATGATCTGTCGATCCAGAATCTCCCTAATCTAGTGACTCACATGGTTACCACAGAGTTGGATTCAAATTTAAAAATATTTCTTTATTTAGGCTAATAATAAATAAAATAAAAGTGAAACAACACAGGTGTTGTTATGTTTGCCCTTCCATTTGAGTTTTGTGACATGTGCTAGTATGCTATTATGAATTCAGACTGAATTCATTTTTCAGCAAATAAGCACAGTGTCATCTTTATGAGTGAGTCTCTCAAACAATTCGCTAAAACCAATTGGTTCATTCAGGAACAAAAGAAGTGAAGTCATTTAAACATTTATTCAAGCAAACCCACTGATTTGATTCAGATACGCCAATGATGTTCAGATACGCCAATGATGTGTCTTGCTCTGAGACGTACAACACTTTGTTTGAATCTGTTCTTTGGCTTGAATCTATGTTCATTGGAATCTGCCATTAGATTGGATCTATGTTCAATCTATGTTAATTGGCAAAAACAGACAAGTAACTGTCTAAAACATAACTTTCTCAATATTAACTGGTATATAAAACCAATATCACAATCAGCAATTGTGCTGTTGATGATGCTGATGATTGATTGGATGAAAATGTTTTTAAAAACATTATTTTGAACCAGTTCTAGGTTCCCAGCCCAGATGCAGAGTCATATGCACACATAACACGTCTGCAATACTTTTAGCCAGTGTTTTCTAACTGAGAGCTATCTGCGTGATCCTTTTCTGTGTTCCTAACTCACTCTATATGGAATAATTTGCAGCTCATTGATTCTAACAACAGGACATAACCCATTCAGGGGGCTTTCTTTGAAGCCATAATGACGGCAGAGCCCACAAAAGCCATGCAACAAAATTATCTATTAGGATGCTGATTACCTATAATGTGTCTGGGATGAGGAGGTTTTCAGTTCGCATAAGAGGTAAATGGAGACGCTGAGACGATGAGAAGCATAATCTAAATGACTCACAGTGGTTTATGTTCAGCTTTGGGTGGCAAACAAACAAATACACACATACACTTGCATATAAGGTGTGTATGATTATAACCAAAGGAATAAAACAACCTCAAACTCAAATTTAAACTACAAGAAATCTCAAAAAATGAGACTCTGGATCTCCGTACTCACATCAAAGGCCTGTGGGAGAGTGAAAGTAAAGACAGGCTCTTGCAAGAACCTGTCAAGCATCAGTAGTTTCAAAGTGTGCGTTAAGAATCCCCTTCAACCAGGACAAGAGATTCCACAGGTAACTAAGACCTACTTCAATGGCTCTAGAAACATTCAAACTTCTTAACATTCTCGTACTTTTTAAATAAATAGCCACCTTGCTTAGGCATCCCAAAAGTCTCAGAGTGTGAAAGCAGAATTTGTTAACATACCACATTTTAAACTAAGTTTTTAAGTTACACTATAGTGCTGTGGCAAAACTTTGAGTTGACCTATAATAAAACAAAACCATATGATTGTATTAACATACTTTCAATTATGATGCTTACAGTATTTCCTGAAATATAAAGCAAAGACTTGCAGGCAGAGGCATCTTGTTGTTGGAAAATATGGTACATTGCAATTTGTATAATCATTTAAAGCTATATTCCGGGTTATGCTCAAACAGCATTTGTGGCTTTAAATTAATAACCACACAAATTAACTTCCATTTGTCCCTCCTTTTATTAAAAGAAAACAAACAAACAAAAACAATAATCTGTGCTACATTGAGGTACTTAGTGTTTCCATAGTATAGCCACAAAACATAAACAATATGTGATAAGATGTTTTTTGTGGGAAAACAACAGCTTACTAACCTTCAGTTTAAAGTTATGCCCAAATTTTGTCTCCATGACAATGGCATAAAACCTAAATGACTGTAAAACATTATTTAAACAGCTTTACAGCTTAAATGCTACACAGATTTTAACAGAAGAATTAATGTAAGCATTGTTTTAAAAGGGTAAGCTTCACATTTCTTCTAAATCATTCATACATCGACCCCATCGACTTTAAAAATGGTTTTATTCTAAATAAATAAATATCTTAAGATAAATATGGAATGACATGGGGGTGAATATTTTGTCTGAACTATCCCTTTAACACTAGCCTAGCAATATCCACCCTTATAATAATAATACTAAGAAAATATATATTTTTTTATATTAGACCTGTTTCACACATCATGTGTCTGTGGTGATTATTTATTTCAGCACCCATATTAACAGGTTACAGAATCCCCACAGTACCTGGAAGCAGGGCGGTGGAACGTCCCAAAAGCGGCACTGAAAGTTAGTTTTGTGATCTCAGCAGAAAACATGTTTAAAATGCACTTATTTTTAAAATGCAACCTATTTATCAACAGGATCTTGTACAACATCGACTTTTATGAAGAAACATGAAATAATAGAGCAAACAACTCATCCCGTTTGAAATTAGGTCTGCTGTGCGTCACTCAAAACCCACACAGAGTGACAGTCACACACACACACACAAAAAAAGAATGTTCTATTCACTTTCTTCTCATACATGACTGAGTCCAGACAATTAAATCAGTTTATGGGCTACACTTTGGGATTAAAACTAATACATTTTTTTCCTGATCATTTATAGTGAATCCACACTATCAAATGAGCAAATCTAGCTACATAATCACACAACAGTACACAAACAATGTCATCTCTTGCCAGAAATGGTTTACCTAACTTAGGTATGGTGCTTATTTTCCAATTTTAGGCAATTTTATCCTTGTACTGAATAGATTACATGGCCATGTGTTGTAATAAAACATTTCAAATGACATAGAAAGTCACAGCTTGTGCATTTAAAGGGTCACAGCACATATATTCCTGGATGTGTGCTCAGTGGTTGATAATTAACTGACCAACATTTGCATCCCTACTTTAAAACATATGTCCAATTAGTTTTCTGAAGTTGAGCCAGCTACAACACGAAAGGACAAACTGCCCGAGTCAGTTGGTGGTTTCAGCTTTATCTACATATGAACAGGAACTTTAAATAAACAATATTTAAAAGGAATATTCACCTAAAAATCAATCAAGCTCCATCACTTTTTTAATTTACTTTTTTGTACTTTTGTTCTACTAGGACTTAACCCTCTGGGGTCGACAAATGCCCCAGTGCGTTTTGGTGGATTATTGCATGGAACTGCTGTCAAAAACTGCATTGGCTCCCTATTAAACATTGTATACATTTGTAAATATTGCTGATTACTTACAAAGCACTAAATGGTTTAGCTCCCCAGTACTTGAGCAAGCTTCTAACACATTATAGTCCTTCATGTCTATTGCGAGCCAGTTGATAATACCTAGAATATCAAAATCGACTGCTGGCAGTAGAACCTTTTCCTATTAGCACCTAATCTTTGGAACAGTCTTCCTAACATTGTCTGGGAAGCAGACACACTCTGTCAGTTTAAATCTAGATTAAAAACACATCTCTTCAACCTGGCATACACATAGAACACTATACATTCCTATTATTCAAATCAGTTAAATGATCATTAGGCTGCATAAATTAGGTCTGCCGGAACCGGGAACACTTCCTATAACACCTGATGTACTCGCTACATTATAAAAAGAATGGTATCTGCGCTAATTTTAGTCTTTCTGTTTATTCCGAGGTTAAGTGTAATCAGTCGGACCCGGGCCATATCCAGATCAGATGGTGGACTTGCGTCTTGGACACGACCACAACGCATGATGTAATCAGCCATATCCGGGCCGTATCCAGATCAGATGGTGGACCTGCGCCTGGACACGACCACAACGCATCCCTGAAGTGTCAGCAGAGATTGTGTCAACTAGTCTCTCCCCTGTGAAGACCTCATCGACACGACAGCCATCGGCACTGATCCTCAACAAACTCATCTCCATACACACGTGATGATTCCGATCTTCAACCAGATAAACTTTATAATATAATGTTCCGATCCAATCTGACCTCTGACCTGTAATACTGCCTGAATCATAATCATACACCGTTCGTTGACCAGAGGAGAACTGGCCTCCTGACTGAGCCTGGTTTCTCCCAAGGTTTTTTTCTCCATTCTGTCACCTGATGGAGTTTTGGTTCCATGCCACTGTTGCCTTTCTTCGCCTTTGTCGCCATTGGCTTTTGGCTTGCTTAGTTGGGGACATTTAATTGTATATTTAACAATATTATTACAACATTTATTTCCTGTTATCTCTGTAAAGCTGCTTTGAAACAATCTGTATTGTAAAAAGTGCTATGTAAATAAAGGTGACTTGACTGCTACATGAAAAAGAGCTGTGTGAAGGTTTCGCCTTTACACTTTCAATGGAAGATCAGCATTTGGGTTTGGAGAGATAACTTTCATTTTAGGGTCATCTATCTCTTTAAATGAGGGTTGGGTTTTTAAACACGTTCTTATCTTAAGATAAAAATATCTTGTATTTTTCACATAGAACACAGTAACTTCATACTAAATACCATGAGTCTTTTAATCTTTTTCAGTGTCCTTCTCTCACGGGTAGAGTTGCACTCTGGGCTAGTTCTTTATATTTCAGTCCTTGTAGTGAGTAAGAGTCTAATCAACTCTTCAGCTAGATTATATGAATTGGGTGTCCTGCAGTTATGCTTCTTCTCGACTAATTTATGAGACTCTAAATCTTCCTGCTACAATTTGAGGGCTCCATTACCCTTGATGACCGAAGGAAAGCAGGCAACCTTCCCCTTCAGAAGAAAGATGACTTTTGGTCTCCCTCAACGTAGTAAAAAAACACAAGACAAGAGCAAGGATTGCAGGGTTTACTTATGTTCTACAATGCTTTGTTTGATTTATTTAGATATGAAGGTGTTTCTTCAACTATAAGCAGGCATGTTTGGCCCTCAGCAAAATGTATTCTCTAGAACACATATAATATATGTGTAACATCTTTTTTGTGTGATGACCCTGACAGACGATCTAAAAAAAGGAGTAATTTGTTCATAATAAATATTTAAGTGGTTTGTATTACTCTTTAAGTCCCGTGATTCTTGAATAATAACTAAATTTTCATAGTTTAGAATTGAAATTCTCTGTAAAATAAGTAATTTGACAAGTAGAAATGTTTCCAAGACAGTTAATGTGACATTGAAATATGTTGAAATATGTTTATTTAAAATACATCCCTGGGACATAAAGAAGTGCTTGAGAAGCTGAAGAAACATCCGTGAGTGAGATCTGGGAGTTAGTTCTGACTCCATCCTGAGGTTTCTCTCAGTCCGAGACAGAACTCAGAGCACGAGTGTCTCATATCTCCGCAATAGTGTATGTGCGTCAGGCAGCAGTGAGCTGTCAAAGATCAGCATATAAATAGTAATTGAGCGCTCTAGGCGTCAAGAGCGGGACAGAGAGACACTGTGGCCTTTTTCTCCACAGGAGCACCCAGCCTCAAACAGCCTCTGCTGAATGACAACCCCAAAGGGAGGAGAACATGTCAAGTCTCCACAATTCCTCCATCTCTCTGTCTCACTCTTACAATGGGGCAAGAAGTGGCCCGTGGTCAACAGCATTGAGTGTCAGTCAACTGTGTGCTTCACCAGACATACATAAACCCAAATAAATAACCTACTTATTTTACCACCTTTCCAAATCAATTCCCACACTGTTTTAGTGAAGTGATACTCTATGCAAGACATACACAGACATAAATGTACGGCCAATGCATTGCAAGTACATGGTCCCGTTTTACATACTCACTGTACTTTACATTCTGTGTTTTTGCATTGCTGTAGCGGTAACAAATCTCAGTACTCAAAATGTACATTGTGACTAAAAAACAAAATCTTTACTAATGCTATAAACTACACATGGAACCCTGTCGGTTGGCGGATTATTATATTAGTAAAGGTTGAACATTATGTCCAAACTATTAAATTCAATTGCTATATATATATGTTTTTTAGATATAATAAATTAACACTCAATTAAAAACAGAGTTCTAGGCAGCTATATCAACTTTTTAATGATACAATTGTTTCTACTCCAATTCATCGTTAAAACATACTTTTAAATTTGTTTTCATTACAGATTTATTCAAACATACAATAAATAAGACAATACTAACATGTTAAGTAATATATCATTTGATATAATGATATATATCTGAAATAATTAAAGTTCAAATTAATATCTTCAAACAGTAGATGGCCATAGAAGATTATATTATGAATTGCTTTCAATAAATTTTTTTAATTTGCAAAATTGCAATTAAATTTTTCCTCATGTAAACACAATACTTTGATCAAATTAATGCGATTAAGCTCATAATCGTTGTAAGCTGATTTAATGCGCATTAATCATATTATTAATCACATTTGTTTCCACTCTGACAAAAGTGTGCATGTGCACAAAAGTCATCTCACCTTGATGCTTTTTACAATACAGATTGTTTCAAAGCAGCTTTACAGTGATAATTGGAAAATAATGCAACAAAGATTGTTTTGGCTGTACAGCAGCTCTGGAAAAAAGTCATTGTTTTTAAGTATTTTCAGCGTTGATTCATTTCTGATTTTTAGGGACCGTTTACATGACACCAAGTAAACATTTTATGCGTTCTGGCCATTCATTTACAAGACAACAGTGTTTTGGTAGCCTGAGAACGCAAACTTTGAAACAGGTTTCAAAGTGCAAGTTTTTGAAAACAATACCATTATCAGCTCTGTGTAAATTTCAAAAACGTAAATCTGTGAAAATGGTGCCGGCATGCACATGCATACTACGTGTTTAGTTTATAGGCATGCGCATTTGAATGTATTGTTCAGCCATGTAATCTTTCTTTACAAAGTGACATTGCCAACTACTTGTCTGACATGCATAATACAGTGATTTTTTCGTTTTCGCGGATCCGTGTGAACGGGGATCATTTTGTACAGAGAAAAAAAACGTTTCCGTTTTTAGTACATTGTTGTCGTGTACTAAACCAACTTCATGAATGAACTCTGTGACACTCTGAATTGCGAAACTCACTGCGCAGTCTCCGCTCTTTATCTTCTTCCAGAGACAGTGTGAAGAACACGATGGCAGCGTAGAGAAATGTGTTTTGCATTTGACGGTGGATTAAAACAGTGGAGAGTACCACACCTACTGAATGTGAGTTCATCCTATGTGTTAATACATTGGTCGTGTACAGAATGTGAAGAATGGCAGTAAAAAATAAACACATTTCTTAGCGTATAAATGGGAGTGAAGAATTTTGCTAATGTCATGTAAACATCTTACTGCGATTAAGTCCTTACTCTGATTATTGTAAAAAACAAACAAAAAAAAACATTATTGGTGCACATGTAAACGTAGTCATTGTATGAAATCGAACTTGCACTGTTAGAAGCATCTGTGTTCACATACTTACAATAGTATGTTTTGGGCCAAAGAAGTGAAAAAGTGCATTGATCAAAGTCCACAAAAAAAATTAGAGTGCAGAGGAGGCAGACATGGGCGGCACACGTACAAGCATTCAACAAGCTGAAACACACACACACACACACACACACACACACACACACACACACACACACACACACACACACACACACACACACACACACACACAGGAAGACAATAATAGGAAAGGACTTCCCCTGTCAGAGACCTTCGTAGTGATAGAATGCCATGTGCTCCTATGTGACAGTGTGATATTGGTTCAGGCTGAGTTTGATAAATGCATTGGTCATATGAGAAGCAGAAAACCAAGGCCTCGTTGAGCAGATGTCCTATATGAGAGAACCGTCAAGCCCGATGGCGCTCCCACAGTGAGCCCGTCTCTGCGGCCTCAAACATGCCTCTCTGGAAATGAGATTGCAATCCATTCCTAGCTTTTAAAAGAACATTTACACTGTCCGTAACACCTCTTCAGGTTTTGAGAAAGTTGCTAACAAAAATGAGTGACTCCACAATGACTTTGTGGAGTCACTTGAAAGAGGGAGAGATGTGCGTGTTTTGGCAAGAGCCCAAGGTGAACAAGAAGAAAGAAAGATGAACAGAAGAGGGTAACCTCTCTTCAGACAGGTGCGACCCCCCTCTCAAGACCACCTGCCTCTCCTAACAGGGTCAGCGTATTAATTCTGTCCCCGTATGGCCACAGCTACAGCTGCTGAAACACTGAGAAAGATTGCCTAACCTGTTCCAGCACAAGCGAGAACACCCATCGCTCTTTAGTTCAGTGTGCCACAGACCTATCCACAAAAGTACCCTGGTACTACCATGGTACAGTGCAGAACTGAAGAAAAAATAAACAAATAAAATTTTTCAGTAGCGTGGCAGTCAGCCGTTTTAAAAATAGTGCATCTTTTCCAGAAATAAACTACTGTTTCCCAACATAGGTGGTGCAGTGTGACAAAAGGCTATATTGCTGTTTTTTGTCAGATTGTATTGCGCATGCAGCAAACTCTGCAATAATCAAATGCACACTCCTACAATGTCCTCTCTCATAAATAGCATTGGGAAATCCTATTCATTTACATGAACCAATTCAAGAAATGATTCTGCACAGAAAGCCCTGTGCGGCAATTTATGGCTATACTTTTTTTTAGAGGGAAACATTTAGTTAAACGCTGCCGTGCATCACTATGTTTTTTGATCTTAAAGACATTAAATGGAGTAATTTCTAGTTTTATTAGATGTGTTTAACGTAAAACCTGAACTGTCTGTTCAAGTTATGTGCTGTCACTTTAGAGGTCTTTGTTTTTGTCAGATAAAATAAATACCATAATGATTATGAAAATAAATGATATGATCTGACAGTTACATATTTAAAAAGATATGACCTCATTACATAGCCTCAATGTGGTTAGCTGCTTTTTGTTAATTGCTTGTAGAGTATCTACTTGATTATGATTAAGTTTGGAGAAGTAGCTTGGTACTTGCCATGGTACTTTAATACATGTTTACTATATTTATAAACCTTGGCATTTATATGGTAGCACAAAGTATTTCAAAGAATACCATTGCCTTTCCATAGCAGATGTCTAAACACCCAGTGGGCAACATCAGATGTACCTGGTCTTCAAAGAGTTGCTCAGAATGTGTGCTTAAAGATCTCTCCCTGTATTACACCAAAGGCATCCTCAAGCATGTTCTTACTAGGCAAATCTTTTTCCTTTTCATATACAGAAACTAAAGGGTGAAATGTGATAAATGATAAAAGGACAGCCTCTTCGTGCAGTTCATTGGGAGAACAGAAATGCTCCAGATGTGTTCTTGCCTGTAGGAACATGGGCTGTAGAGGGGGGTCATGCCGTCTGTATTTAGTGAGTTAGGTGATTATGCATGTGCATGGAACCAGAAACATTGGGAAAACTTGCATTGGGAAAACTCACTGACTCAAAATCAGGGTCAAAAAGTCTGAGAAGACAAATAAAAATAGACTTGTTTTTCTCATCTTAATATATTTTTTGTCATTACAAATTATCAGCTTAGTTTCAGAATTTGTTGTGCAAGAACTTTAATACTAAATGTACAGCAACAATCCAAGAGACATGAACCTGATGAGGTAAAACATGATCATCATGTGTGTTCTCCGATTCGAGAATGTAAAACACCTCTTTTGAACAAAGGAGTTCATATGGTCAGTGTCGCAAATGTGTCCCCACTTAGGGAAGCATGTCCCATCACTTTCCCTTCCCTTATGCACCCAGTGGCCTTGACACCAAATGAACAGCATGAAATATTTTGAGGCCAGTGGAGTTGTTATCAATCATCCATATAAAGGTCAAATAATGTGCTGGAGGTACAGTGACACCACTTTTCTTTAAGGACGGCTAACAAGAAAAAAGAGAGAGAGAGAGATACCCTGATCCCATAGTCTGAAGCTTTAGGTAATACATCTTACGTGTACAGATACTACTGTACTGTATCTGCACATTTTAGGCTTGACTTTCAATAAAACGGTAGTTGAGAGACAAACCACTATCTTTATGCATAAGAAAATAAAACAGAAATACAATATCAGTAAAAATTGAATAAACTAAAAGTATTGACGCTTGACCCAACTGTGGAGACAGGAGTAATTGGGTTCACACCCATTCAAATTGAAAAATATGTTTACATATCTACCAATATAACACTCAAACAAATTAGCGCTGGAGTTTGTCATCTAAAGCTATTCATTGCCCTCCGGATGGCAGGGAGCATATTGACGTGCATGCCATGTTGAAGCTAGCAGTCTAAACCCACGTCTGGATAAACCCCCTCGAGCGGACATAATTAATTCACAAACATTGACTTTCAAACTGGCTGTGGCCCCGGGCCATGCTTTGAGGCTGAGGCTGATTCTGAATCCTCGCAATGGAAAGGTAAGGGATGAAGATCATTTGGCTCACCTGTGTTGATCTGAGACCTTTACCTGTTAATTCACATTCACTGCCTCCCCACCAGCGTTCCACCTTCCTAACCTGGATATATCACTCAGTACAGCATCAGAACCCGAGCGGCGATAACATACAGGGCCCAGTTAAGTGTTCAATACTGGACATATTAATCAATCGCAAAAAAATTAAAAGATGCTCAAAGACACTAGTTCTAGAAGCACAACTAGTTTAGTCTTATTTGGAAAAAAAGTTCTCAGCTTCCTTCTTAGCAACAGTAAAGGCCACAATGTGGACCAAATAGAGAAGTAATCTATGCTTTGCCACACAAAGTCCCTTCTATATCAATATAACATCAAACCAGTGAAGGGGAAGAATGATTCCAAATGTAGGCCAGTCAATTGATTGATCTGTCTGTGACGGTGAACAGGCATCAGTCTGGATTTTGAATGGGTGCATCGATATACAAAGTGAAATCTAGTCACTGCAGTTTGAATTCATTTCAGTTTATTCCATTTATTTATTTTTTTAGAAAACTGCTCATTCTGAAGAAAGAAGGTAAAGTGGAAGAAATGAAGGATGGAATGAAGAAAGAGTACAACAATGAAAGAAAAAATTGACAATAGAAGTGAAAAACAGTACAGAAAGAATAAAGAAAAACAGGAAGGGTAGGAAGGAAAACTGGAAAGGAAGGAAGAAAATAAGGGAAAAAGGAAGGAAGACATAAAGTAATGTACTTGATGTACTTGAGCATGATCTATTCTTCCATAATCTCCTGTCAGTCAAGATATGCAACAGATCCTCAATAATAGCAACGCCTCTGTCATGAAGCACAGAAAATGCTGACAAGTGTCTTTTCATTTTAAGGCCTGAGGTTTATGGCTTAATCCATATTAATACAATCACCAGGGAGAGAGGCAAAAAAGTGGCCATTACATTTTTCATAATCTTCCATTTCTGTGAGCCACAGATAGCAAGCATAATTAATCCCTATGATAAACGACTCACTGACGAGGACGTCATCACTTTATTTTGGAGGACGTGCACCGGCTCTCTGTTGTTTCTGTATTACATTCTCTGAGCTAGGCCCGTTCTATTGAATGCAAATTTAATAAGTAGGGTCGAATGGGATCTATATGCATAAGCGATGAAATCTTCGAGGATCAGGTGTGAGAGTTTGGAAGCAAGTTAACTTGCATCTTTAGAATTGTGACAGTAAAGCAACAAAAATCATGAGAGAGCAATATATGTAAATGCAATTAGTAAAGCTCATTAAAATCATATCTAATTCTTTTATCAAGAGTGATAAGGGTCAAAAACAGTCTTTTGAATGAGCAGGTTTTTGATGAGCAGGTTTCTCTCCCATATTCCCGAACACTCAAATTGGTCTTTATATATAAACTTTTATCTTCATGAGTTCAGAGGTATCATCGAAATTGATTTTCATGCAAGCATATCGTGGAGGGGATATTGACACTGTGAAGGCAATTGGCTGTAACCTTGGGCTATGTATATCTCTCATATGATCCGATGATTAATTATAACCCTCGCTGCCTGTTTACAGTTCAGTTCTCACATTATTTCTTTCATTTAGCACTGTTATCAACGAGTAAGAAAAAGAGATAACACATTTCCAGATTTCATAATATTATTATTATGAAAAAATGTATGTTTAAGAAAATACACTGACAATGTAATAACACTGTTTTCTGTCAAACACTGCATTAGAGACAGAAGGACAATTAATTTGTCAACAAAGTGACTAAGGTGACGCCTTTTTCTTGAAGACTGTAAAATAAAAACAATCAACACATCTAAACAACTGTATTCAATTATCATTCTCTTTATGTTTAGCCTATTCTCTATCTTAATGAATATATAATCCAATTAGCATTGTATTAGTTTTACTGTAGTTAAGACACATAAGGACAAAAATAAATAATTTATTCAGAAGATGGCTTGTATGGACGTACACAGATTATGCCATTATGTGCATTAAAAAACAACATTTATAGATACAGATAATGGTATCAGATGGGTTTCATATTAAAACAATATCACACAAACGAGGCAATACGTTATGGCCATATATCGAGGCTGTTATACAATAGTTCAACAGACAAATATGTAAAAAAGTAAGGCAGGCTCATTGGAAAAACTTACCTGTGGCAACATTTTTACAAAACGCAAAATACGTACCAATACGTACATATCACTGCAGGTTCCAACAGAAATTAACACTAGAGGCAGTAAAACAGCAAGCAATCTCTTCACACACAATTATGATTACAGGGCAGATTATGGATTAATAAAGGCTTGTTTTCACACGGCTCCTTGCACAATATTATGCTATGACCTTAAAGGACAATTCCGGCCAAAAATGAACCTAGGGCTAAATAACACATGGGTACTGAGTCGACCGTTCTCTGGGATGCGTTTTCATGATACTCGAATGTACCTAGTTTTAACGTTAGTTTTAGTTTAACCACAGATTATCTTATAAAACTAGTGTATGGGGCATAGAATAAGTACAAATAAAAATCGCTATTTAATACCACAAACAAGGCTCAAAATAGCCCCACACTAACACGGTAGCATAAATGAGGGTCTCTACCTGCAAACCGAAGCATTGGGAACTTTGTAAGTGTACAGACAGTTAAATAAGAAGATACTTTGGCAGGAGCCATCTTTGGAAAACAGTCTCGACCAGTCGAACCACAAACGCCGTGCTACGTGAGCTGAACTGTGACTATCGACCAACACTTTTTGCCATAGTGCAAGATTTGTAAACGGATATATTTTGTAGTTATCTTACGAGAGGTTCTCTCGTATTGCGTAAGTTTAGCTTACGCTACGGGAAAGATTCATCTTCTCGAGATACTGAAGCCAAAAATTATCCTTAATTTTGTATACCTTGTCAACGCAGTGCAGCAGCTAGCAGACCTAGACCAGGCTATCTTGCGTGCTCATTGGCTGCCCTGCGGGCAACTGCTGCAGCCTACCAGTCAGCCCGGCGTGACGTCACGTCCGCGCCTTCATAGCGTCACAGCCCGCCAGAATGGGCGTGGCTTAGCCTATAAAGGAAAGGGGCTGTAGGCTGCTTCCCTGATTTTTGTCTCTTCAGCGAGCTCTTCGCATCGCTGGATCTGAGAGAAGCCACCGCCGCCGTCGAACAGCGAACAGCCAGCTTAGGACAGCGCTGAGGAAGCCGGCCGTCTTCGCCACCTTCAGCCATCCGTGCGAGCTACGCTATCCGGCGACGTATCCTTTTGCCTTGCTATTTAGATCGTATATTTTCTAAAAGAGCAGCGAGCGTCTTTTTCAAGATGCCTCGCACTTCCTGCGGCTCGTGTAGAGCCCCGCTCAGCGCCGGAGACCGCCACCTGATCTGCGCTCTCTGCCTGGGCCTGGAACACGCTGAGCTTGCCCTCGCTTCCGGGGGCTGTGAGCTCTGTGAGGAGCTTCCGTTGGCGACCCTGCGGGCTCGACTCGAAGCTCTCTACTCCGCAGCAGTCACTCCGCCCTCTGTGGGACCGCGCAGGAAGAAGCGCCGTTCCCTGAGACAGCCGGAACCTGTAGCCATAGCGACGCGCTCGCCGGAGAATCTCCCTCGACCCTCGCTTTCGCCCTCCCCGCCTCTCCTCTCCGACGCGCAGCTGACGCTCACGAGCCTCACTGCCGTCGGTTCGGAGGATGAGGCCGAGGGACACGCCACGAGGGACTGCTGCTCTATCCTGGCATCGGACAGCGAGGAATGGTCGCTTCAATCCGCCGCCTCGTTGATCCTACAAGCCGACCTCCTCCGTGAATGGGATGAGAAGGGCCGGGATCCAGCTGCTGTTACGGATTTGAGAAGCGCGACGGATCTCTCTCTCCGCGCCACCAAAGCAGCAGCCCAAGCTATCGGACGAGCCATGGCCGCGTTAACTGTTACGGAGAGGCACCTCTGGTTAACGCTCACGGATATGAGGGAATCTGAGCGAGCCACGTTTCTGAACGCGCCGCTTAACCCCACTGGTCTCTTCGGCCCAGTGGTGAACGGGATCGTTGATCGCTTTTCTGAGGTACAGAAGACCACACAGGCCATGAATCTCTTCCTGCCACGACGCTCGAGTTCCGCCACAGGCCGCTCTCGCGAGAGACAAAGCCAGCCTCCTGTGCGAACCAGCACCCAGCGTCCAGCACAGCCCCAGCCTCAGCCTTCGCAGCGACGTCAGGGCGGCCGCCCTAGATCGCGCTCAGACAGCCGTCACAGACCGCCGCCTCCCAGAGGGCTTCGGCAAAGAATCACGCTGAAATCTGAGCACGCGAAGCCCTCCTAACAGTAAGAGAGAAAAGACGTTCGTATCCCGCGCAGCTGGGACCAGACCGCCGTCAAAGTTCATTTCCCTGTCAGTCCCCTTCAAACAGGCTACTGCAGCGGTTCAACTAGCAGCCAACGAGCCGGTTTATTCACCCTCTCGCCTGCACACAAACGCCGTTTTCACGGCGACCCAGAGAAATCTCAAAAAGAGTGTAATGTCTGGTCCGGCTCACGCCGTCAATGTTTTAAGTGTAGTGAAAGTGCCCACGCCCCAGTGTTCACCCCTACACATAAGCACTCAAAATTCTGTGTCACTCACAGAGCACACTCTCATAAAGCGCAGAAAAGCCGCTCGAGTGTTGAATGTAAGAAATGTGTCCACAAATCTGTGCCCACTATCTGCCCGCTCTGTTACACGGTCAAAAAAGCAGGTTATAAATGTAAGTCTCGTGCCCGCCAGAGAGCGCTCACGCTTACTAACACAAACCTCTCCCCGCGCCCCGCCCGCGCACTTAAGCGTTATCACAAAACGCAGGGCGTTAATAAAACGCTCCCCTTCTATTATGATCGGGGTGTTAGATACAGTTGTAAGTCTCGTGCCCGCGTTCACGCACTCACGCTTACAGAGAGCTTTTTCACCCGGAGCACTGCTCGCGTGTCAAAATGTGGCAAAAGTTTGTTCCCCATGCCTTATGATCGGGACATCTCACATAAATCAGCCGGTTTCGGCTGTCAGCGAGCCGCCATTGCCCAGAACCGAGTGTGACCGCACCGTGCTCTTGGCTCCGGTTCAGTTTCACAGGCCAGCAAATGGCGGTCTGAACCCGGAGGCCATTCGCCCTCTAGCGGCTCACATAGCTGCGTGGGAAAACATCCCAGGGATTTCAGAATGGAGTTGAGCACAATAAAGCAGGGCTATACACTTCAATTCATTCGCCGTCCCCCGCGCTTTTGAGCCCGGACCGCGACAATAGTGAATGCGGAAGTAGCACACCTACTTCACGCAGAAATAGAAAAGCTGCTGTGCAAAGGGGCTATAGAAAGGGTACCGCCTTCTCTAAGCGAGTCAGGCTTTTACAGCCGTTATTTTCTCGTGCCCAAGAAGGATGGAGCCTTCAGACCCATCCTAGATCTGAGACATTTGAACAAAGTGCTTGCGAGAAGACCGTTCAAAATGCTTACGACCAGAAAAATCCTCGCGCACGTTCGCTCGAGGGACTGGTTTATTTCTCTAGATCTGAAGGATGCATATTTTCAGATTCAGATAGTACCCCGTCACAGGCAATTTTTGAGATTCGCCTTCGACGGTCAGGTATATCAATGCACCGTCCTGCCGTTCGGCCTGTCCCTGGCACCCCGTACATTTACAAAGTGCATGGACGAAAGCTTGGGTCTCACGGTCAACTGGACCAAGAGCTCATTACTGCCCAGCCAGTCAATTTCCTTTTTAGGAATAGAACTGGACTCGGTAAACATGACGGCTCGTTTGTCGGCACAGCGCGCACACCGTGTTCGCCACCTAGCCGCATCTTTCCAGAAGAGCAGCTTCCTCCCTTTGAAAACTTTGAAAGCCCTGGTTCCAGCAGGGAGTAGCGATGGGAACCATCTCTTACCGAAAAGTCATCTCAACAGACGCGTCCAACTCAGGTTGGGGCGCGCTGTTCGAGGGCAGACCGGCCTTTGGCCAGTGGTCAGACTGGGAGAAAGAGTTTCACATAAACTGTCTGGAAATGATGGCGGTCGAGAACGCACTGAAGTGCTTCCTCCCGTTCATACAGGACCAGCATGTTCTTGTCCGCTCGGACAACACATCTGTGGTATCCTATATAAACCGTCAGGGCGGTGTCAGATCCAGAAATCTCTGCAATCTGACGGAGCGCCTCCTTATTTGGTCTCAGATGCACCTGCGCTCGCTGAGGGCGCCGCATGTGCCTGGCCATCTGAACGACGGCCCAGACAGACTGTCCAGAGACAATGTTCCCCCAGGGGAATGGTCCTTGCACCCCCAAAAGGTCCAGAAACTGTGGCGCCTATTCGGCAGAGCGGAAGTCGACCTATTTGCGTCAAAAGACAACGCTCAATGCCCAATGTTCTTCTCGAAGGACGAGGACGCGCTGGCCCAGGTTTGGCCCAGCCTCCAGCTATATGCTTTCCCTCCGGTCTCTCTGTTACCACAGGTGATCAAGAGAATCAGGGAAACGCGCCACTCGGTGCTCCTCATAGCCCCGCGTTGGGAGAATCAGATTTGGTTCCCGGAACTAGCACGGCTGTCACTTACAGCTCCGTGGCCGATTCCGGTGAGGGCAGATATCCGTGGCCTCTTCGTGGGCATGGTCCAGCGGGATTTCTATCCATGACATATGCGTAGCGGCGGGCTGGAGCTCCCCGTCTACCTTTGTCAGGTTTTATAACCTAGAAGTTCCCGCCTTACAGGCTAAACTGCTGTCAGTCTGAACGAGAGGTGTATTCTGCCCAGATCTCCTGCTCAGATCACTCTCACATGACCCAGCTCTCCTGGTTGAGCTACACTAAATGGGATTATGCCATGTGCCTATACAGACCCCGCGCTGCTCTGTATTCCCTATGTGTGCTTATGTACAAGTGATGGCCCGCGTGGCCGGCCACCTTATTCTTTCCACTTATGGGGTTCCCCCCCTAGAAAGATCGGGGTCTCATGTGGATGCTTGGCGCGCACGGCGTTGACAAAGTGTTCCCGTAGCGTAAGCTAAACTTACGCAATACGAGAGAACCTCTCGTAAGAGAACGATACTCTGTTACTGACGTAACCTCGGTTCTCTCTAGAGAGGGAACGAGTATTGCGTAACCGGCCGTGCTCGCGCTACGAGCGACTTCGCTTCAGTCGACAAACCAGGGAAGCAGCCTACAGCCCTTTCCTTTATAGGCTAAGCCACGCCCATTCTGGCGGGCTGTGACGCTATGAAGGTGCGGGCGCCCTTCATTGGGCGTGACGTCACGCCGGGCTCACTGGTAGGCTGCAGCAGTTGCCCGCAGGGCAGCCAATGAGCACGCAAGATAGCCTGCTCTGGGTCTGCTAGCTGCTGCACTGCGTTGACAAGGTATACAAAATTAAGGATAATTTTTGGCTTCAGTATCTCGAGAAGATGAATCTTTCCCGTAGCGTAAGCTAAACTTACGCAATACTCGTTCCCTCTCTAGAGAGAACCGAGGTTACGTCAGTAACCGAGTATCGTTTTCATCACTTAACCAGCTCCATATGTTTGGTTTTACTGACGTACTAAGCTTGCTCGGTAGCTCAGCTGGTACAGAATTGTACTTGCAATGTGGAGAGTTCGGGTACGAAAACCGTGAAAGACGAGTCACGATAAAAAAGTGAAAGTGACACGTGATGGCCAAGTATGGTAACCCATACTTGGAATTTGACCTCTGCATTTAACCCATCCAAGTAAGTGCACACACATTAGGAGCAGAGTAGTGAGTAGTGAACACACACACACTGCAAACGTGGATACACACACCCAGAGCAGCGGGCAGCCTTGAGTGGCGCCCGGGGAGCGATTGGGGGTTAGGTGCCTTGCTCAAGGACACCTCAGTCATATTCCTGCCGGTACTGGAATCGAACCAGCAACCTTTGGGTCACCAGTCCAACTCTGTTACCATTAGGCCATGACTGCCCCACTGCCCCAAAAAAGCTCAAAGACAAGAGTTCAAAAACAAAGCTGAAATGGCATGGTCACATTTGCTCTTGGTAACACTATCGGGTAGGTTTAGGCTGCACGCTATTTTAAAATGGAGCATTAAGCACCACTCACCGGACATTTAAATTTAGAACTGCGGTGATGCATACAAACCCCAACTTAATAAAACGTTGCCATATTCACGTTCATTTGTTATGCAACGTATTTCGCAAAAAATGTTGCCACAGGTAAAATTTTTTCTAATGAGCCTGGGCTGATATATTTATACAATGTCACATTCATCTGCTTCAGACAGCAATATGTCAGACAGCGTTCCAATACGGCAGATGGATTACATATAGCAGCCTATAGAAACAAACACTAATGAGGAATACATGTGTATACATCTATGAAGTAAGGGACTTTTTCACAATGTGCACAATTCTACATTACTAATCCGAAAATATCACATTAGAACTAGAAACTGCCATCGTTGGAGTACAAGGAAACAGCACGATTATGTGATATTGCTTTGGTACAATAGTTCAATAAACAAGAAAATACTACTGAGAAATTTATTTTAGCCACAATATTGCCAGTTACTTTTGTCTATTTTTGATTCAAGCAACGCTGTTGTGCATCTCCGAGACACACAAAGTAGTGGCGTTGCTAAATGAATCACTGTTTTTAATGAATCGGTTAAATGACTTATTCAATGACTCACAAACGGTCTCTTGATAAAAATCAGATTAATGAAAGGTTAATTTACTCACTCGTAAAGATGGTTACTTGTCGCCACCTACTAAACACACACTACCGTTCAGTACTCTGGGGTTCTTCATTGTTTTTTTTTGTAATTAAAATTATATTTTATTCAGAAAGGACACATTTAATTGACCACTAGTGTCAGTAAAGATTTTCATAAAAAAATATTATGCATCATAACTGTTTTCAACATTGATAAGAATTTTTTCTTGAGTACTATAAGCATAGAATGATTTAAAAACAAAGCTTTGCAATCACAGGAATAATTTATATAATATATAAAGTTATTTAAAATTGTAATAATACAATATCTCACAATATTGCTTTTTTATTATATTTTTGATCAAATAAATACAGCCTTGATCAGCATAATGAACTTCTTTCAAAAGCATAAAAAAATCTTACCAACCCCAATTTTTTTAAACGGCAGTAAACCTATCCACTGACATCAGTGCAAATATGTATATATGTACCGTATAAACAGTACAGCTTAATGCTACTTGCTGACACATAGCACCACACAATCCAGCATTAACACAAGTTTTCTGAAAGCCACAGCGGTTTCCTTTTGGGGCAGTGAATAAGTAATAGCGGGCTGTGTTAGATAAACAGGTTATGACCTTTTCTATTGAGATTGATAGTTCCATGTCAGTAGTGAGTAAAATAAAAGCGCAGCCTCAGCATTGTGTGCTCTGATTGGACACACAGAGGGAAAGTGAGCAGTGCTTAAAGAGGTCTCAGGTGGCGGTACCCTGGAGTGACTCCAACTTGGACTACCAGCCACTCCATCATGGTAATGTGTGTAAATGTGTGTGTGCATACGACAACATGAGTTTCTCGCTGTCTTCAGTTTGTTCTTGACCTCACTCCTGCAGGTTTCTCTATGGCAGCACGGCACAAACTTGAAAAGATAGGCCAGACAACTTCAAAAAAGACCTGCAGCCACTCTGAATGAAGTAGGATGTCTCTGCACACCACAAGATTCAGCATAGTGATGGCAGGTGTGACATCAACGTGAGATACAAGAGAGATGCCAGCGTCTCAGTTCGGTGAGCACCTTGAGGAGAAACATCTGACATTTCTGTGTCTTTCTCACTGACTTCACCTGAACCGAACAGGGCCGCCTGGCAACTGGTGAACGCCCCCGCCTGGTCTCCAGTTGTCCACCTACAGCAATGAAAGACATGTGAACCGTTCCACACGAAAGAGCACTTCACCTTTAAGTTAAAAAACACTTTATCTCTGTTCCAAAACCTAGTGAGCTGCCATGCTGCCAAAACTGCCTTCTAAGGTAGCATCCGAACTTAAAAAGAACCTAAAAAATGACTCATTTGGACCACTCAACATCGAGGCAATGTTGAACTTCTGACTTGCGAAATGTTTTGAATTTACTTCAGTTATTCTCTCTCCCATAAAGGCTTATAGTAAAGCACATTTATCAAAATAAGTTTTTAACATGAATAACTTTACTGACAACAAAGGGACAGGAATTATTTCTAAAGTATTTATAGTATTAATTACTTTATTTGATGTGGGTTTTTTTTTGTGCTAAATTCTTAGACCTTGCACTACTGCTTATCCCCAGAAAACAAAATTATTAAAATATAAACAAATCATTGTAAATATAAAAAAGTGTAACAGATCAATGAGACAAGGTTTTTCTTTCCAAGTATTTGACAAAAAAAGTATTAAAAAAATTTGCTAAATAATATAGTAAATTTTTTTAAAATAAACTTTAAAAAACGATGTATTTGAAAATGTGACATTTTTCATGCTTAAAAGTCACAGGACAGGTTTCTCACCATATTTTGATAATGACCCAATACTCTACCAAGAATCAGAGCTGCCAACTCTCACGCATTGGCCGTGAGACACACGCATTTGATTGGTTTCACACGCTCACACGCCACACCCCCGATTTCTCACGCTGAAATGTCAACCCGGTCGGTCAAATGCCTGAAAGATGAGTTTATCTATAGATTTACCTGTTGAGCCACTTGTGATCGACTAGTTATGCCGCAAATGAGTTAAAATCTCCCTGAATCTAGAGCGAGCGCACATGAGACAGAGAATCAGGCATCACGGCAGAGATGGAAAGCGAGCGAGAGCCGGTGTTGGAGAATGCCCCTATTTATTTTTTATAGCTATTTATTTACTATATATAATATTTTTTTGAAAATGCTGTGTAAATGTGTGCCCGATTAAGGTGAATTAAAATGCAGCCTTATTAATGAGCAAAACGTTCGGATGTCAAGCGCACTATTTACGCGTGGCTGGGAGCAGGTGTAGATTTCTTTCGTACCAACTAACATTTGGAAAATACAAACATTTGAATGAATTCCAAAATTTACACAAAAATTTGTTCCGCTCGTGTTTCATGAATGAGACCCACTGACTTTAATGGAAACCGATTGACTCCGCCGCCGTTCCGGAGCGGATCTGCAGCCGTTCCGTAGTTGGTGGAAATTGCCAGTCATACCTCATTTTTATTGTCAAATAAAGGCAACTGCACTTGAGCTTGAGTCTCATGATGACTTTAGGTCATCATGTATACTTGGCTGTTTGTTTGGAATAGCCACAACGGAAAGCCATTCTGCCCTATTCTCCGTTTGACATTCTCAATATATCTTCCTTCCAAAAATGACAATGAATATCTCCCTGATGTCATTTTACAGTCTTACCTGCCACAATCCCTGCTGTACTTGAAATGATATTTACTGTTCGGATAGGCAATTGCACCATCACGACAGGCACTTGTTTCTATTATCCATTCAATCTCAGTTTTCAGAGCTCCTGTGGGGGATTGCATTTATTATCCGCACCCTTAAATGACAGATGACAAAAAATAAACAAACATGTTTATAAAGTTAAACAAAACAGGAGTAAGGTTTCTGCAGTTTTTATAAAGGTAGATTTAAGACTTTTTAAAGACCTTTTTAAGATTAAGTAAAGAAAATTAAGAAAAAAAGTGAAGGAAAAACACATCAATATGTTCTCTACATGTAAATATTCAGGGATCCGCCATTACTTTTTAATTCATTTTACAAGAAAAAAAAAAAAAAAAAAAACACTTCTTATCCACTAGATAAGGACAAAACTTTAACTGTACCTCCTCATCCTACCGCAAAAATAATGCTCTTGGTGTTCCCAGTCTTTTGTCTGGTTTTCCAGTGCAAATATTGAAAGATTCTTAAATTAAGATACATATACTTAAGAAGCAAAATTACATAAGAAGTCTTGTTTTCTATGAAATTGATGAGTGTATCATTAAAATGAACAAATCTGCCAATGGGCTCAGGAAACTTAAACTTAATTCAAAGCCCAAATATTTGTTTTTGTTTTAAGTATAAACTAAGTATATAACTATTAAGTATTAATTTAAGGCTTTGCTCTGATTTAAGACATTTTTTAAGACCTAATTTGTGAACAATTTTGTGGAAGGGCAAATTAAAACGTTTTAAGACCTTTTTAAGACCCGTAGAAACCCTGAGGAGGAAAAACAACCACGTTCCTTAAAAGCCACTAGTGCAGTGACAACAGTAACGCTTAGTTTCTCTGAGCATGGCATGTATTCCCAGTTCAGTCAAGGTTTTATTAGGAGGGAATCTCCACAATCTGTTTCATGTGTCAGAGCCGCGTGGGTGATGCGGGCCGCCTGGACCAGGTTCCGAGACGCTATATTAAACCGTCTGCTGGTTGCAAATTTCGAAGCGACAGCCAAATAAAGTGTCACACTGCATTTTTCAACGGCAGATTAAAGCAGTGTAGGTCTGAATTACTTTGAATTATATGGGAAAATGGGAAATAAAGCAAACAGACAACTGGAGCTGGGTGATGTAGCAGAGAGATGTAGCGCACGGCTGGCATATGGACAATCAGTGCCCGTGATTGGAGCAGTTTTATGAAAAAAGGCAGCTGCAATCAGGCTGAGCTTTGTCATTCTGTCTGTCTATCTGTCTGTGAGATGGCTATTAAAAAGTGGCCCCAAAACGCCATAGAATAACCATATCTATTTGAACTGGAATAAAGTACCACTTGATATGATGCTTAGCAGCGCAAACAGTAGCACACACACTATGTGGAAGTGTAGACTGAAAAGAGTGCATTTGGTCTTTGCCATTTCAGTTAACCTTACTAAAGAAATAACTGCTCATATTATTAAAACATGCCGCAACTGAACATTTGAAGGTATGTGACCCAGTTTGGCTAAGGGACTGGTGCTTTAAGAAATAGAGCAATACAGTCTATTAAAACTCTGAAAACAGAGCAGCAAGTGTAATTGATTCATCATGTTCGTTGGGGCAGGGGGCTCATTGACTGTCTACGGCTGTCATATAGAAATCATACTGATGAGAAAGAGACCCGAGAGAAAGAGGGTGCAGAGTTGTCTGGACTCATGAGAGCAGATGAAAGCGTGACTTCCTGCTTTGATGCCCTCAGATGTGAGAGATCATGACAGAGCTGGAACATGCAGTGCTGAAGATGATGTGCTCGTCCGTTTCTGCTCAAATTTACCACAATAGGAAAAAAAAAACACCCACTGCTTGGCTTTTCAGAATGATTTCACGCAGGGCACAGAAGCTCTGTAAATCTACCAGGGCCATGGTGAGCTGGACCAGGAGATAAACACAAAGCTTATCTTTCCTATATTTAAAGAAGAACCTCCGGAGTGAGCGTGACCCCGAAGCCTGGACCACGGACAGTCCACACAGGAGGAATGAAGCGCTCGTATGTATTTCTATGGTCCCTTTTGTGCTTGTAACACCATTTTGTGTGGGTAGAATCTTCAGGAAGTTAACGTTTAAGAAGAGATGAGGGAATATAGTTGCTGCAAAGTTGAATCACTATGTCAAATCTACAGCAATCCATCACTCTTATTTGAGAGTGTTATGAAAGAGTTCCTTCAATAGTGCCTTATTAAATACTAAATTGGATTAAACACTCTGAACCTACACAAGCTGAAAAAAACAAATAAATAATAAATACCGCTCAAAAGTTTGGGGTTGGCAAGCTTTTGCAAGAAGTCTTTTATGTTCACCAAGGCTGCATTGAGAAACATTATTACAATTTAAAATAATGTTTTCTATTTTAACGTTTTAAAATATTTCATTTATTTCTGTGATTTCAAAGCTGAATTTTCAGCATAATCTCTCCAGTCTTTAGTGTCACATGATCCTTCAGAAATCATTTTAATGATTATAATGATTTGGTGCTTAAAAAACATTTCCTATTATTTCAGTTGTGGTACTTAATTTTCTGGAAATTGTGATACATTTTATTTTCAGGTTTCTTTGTTCAATAGAAAGTTCAAAGAACAACATTTATTTTATTTAATTATTTTATTATTAATAATAATAATTAAATTTCTTCCAGATATACCATATATTTAACTGACAAAGGCATTTGAAAGTCTGAAACTGAGAATACAATTTTAATTAAAAAAATATTAAAATAAAGCTATAAAATATCCCTAAAATAAGAAAAACGGTCCTTTGCTGTATTTCTGTGGAAAGAATCACCCATCTCACTGCAGCCCAGCTTCCATCAGAAAACCCCATCTCCATTACTCTTCCCCATTGCGGCATAGTGAACACACCCTGGCCCGCGAAGGTTAACCTTCAGTCATCAATCACAATTGTCGGAGTGTGAGGTGCTGCAGCACGGCTCTACCATGATATATTACACATATAAGTAGAGGCATCTTAAGGTGGCTAAGAGCCCAGGCCCTAATTTACAAGCCAGGCCTAATGCACCTTATTGTGAAGTTAACAGTGTAGTGCATACATGCACTTATGTTCCTGGATGCTCTCGACGATCTAATGCACCTCTCGCATGCCAAGACCGTAATGGCATTCTCTCTGTTATGGATAGAGATGCTATCAGCACAGCAGATTATCCTTCATGCATGGGATTTCAACTGTATTCTGGGATGCCACTGAAACAATGGAATCTAGTGAATAGAGTAGAATAGAGTAGACTAGAATAGAATAGCATAGAACAGAGTAGCATAGAATATAATAGAATAGCATAGAACAGAATAGAATAGAATAGAATAGAATAGAATAGAATAGAATAGAATAGAATAGAAAAGTCTGTGGACCTAGTCGCATGTTGATGTCAAACGCTCATATTCTCTCAGTTTTTCACTGCTTGGCTCCTGGACTTCTGGAGGTTTGCAAGTCAGACATTTTATCCAACTCATGTCTCTTTTCCTGCCTCTTGCACTGACTGGATAGGACATAGATGAATCTGCAAATGGAGACTTTCATATTACATATGAAATGATCTCTCTGGAAGTTGAAGTTTAGGGGACTCCCCTATATAAAGTAAGAAACAACATTTATTTTTCTCCGCTAAAATAACTAGCTTCTGGCAGACGGCATGTTTTGTACGGCCGTCTGCCAGAAGCTAGTTATTTTAGTCAATAAGGTTTTAAATATGGATATTTTTTTTACACGAACCTAGGATGGCTTCAGGGTGAGTAAATCATGGGATAATTTTCATTTTTGGATGAACTATCCCTTTAATGCGATTACGTTCACACGCAGTTCGGCTATTTATGGGAGAGACAACCACATTCTATAACCAAACTCTCATCCCTAAATTTTCAGGACTCACAATCGTATTCTCTCAAAACCCACACTGTGTCAACGAACCAGTCTGGACAACTACAGTAGTTGTCTGTCACGTCACACAGTGAGAGAGAGAGAGACGCTCTGTGCTGCACAAACGATTGGACTCTTGTCGTGTAAAAAGTGATAAGACTTTCCATTTTTATGGAGTTTGTCATCATTGATATTTCTTTTAGCTTGACTCCAATTGATACCGACAGTATTTGAGACACTACAGTAATTTGCTGTGTGAACTAGACATATTGAGACTCACACCTGTAAGCAGTGTTGGGCAAGTTACTTTTAAAAAGTAATTAGTTACAGTTACTAGTTACTTCTTCCAAAAAGTAACTAAATTAGTTACTCAGTTACAAATTTTAAAAGTAACTAGTTACTTAAGAAAGTAACTATTGCGTTACTTTCAAGTAAAATTAAATTTTAAATGCTCAAATGTGACCCCACCTCTACCCCTCTTTAACGGAACTTAAAATACATGTGCATGTTCAATTATTTATGATAAATCTGAATATTATAATGAAATGGACACTTAATACAATACATTATTAACAGAAACATGAAACATTGTACACACATCTAAAAAAAAAAAAGTTGCTGTGGGACAAAGTGATGTCTATACTTCCATTTAGAGAAGGCTACTTTTGGATTATTTGGGCTCGTCGCCATACCTGTCTCTCGTTGACTGACTGGCTTGTGTTGTTCCTTGTGTGTCCTGTCCTGTCCAACTATGCGTTATGATGGGTTGTTCACAATTCATGAGCGTTAGCCGTTAGTGATGATGGGTCGTTCGCGAATGAGCGTTAGTGATGATGGGTCGTTCGCGTTTCGCGAATGAGCCGACTCTAAGAGCCGGTTATTTTAGGTGAACGTCGGGAGCTGGCTCGCATATCTGAAGAGCCGACTCTATTTTTACAAATTTAGCCTATAGAAATTAAATAATTATGTAATAAAAATTGAAATATTATAGTCAAAGTCATTTAAAGAGCCGTTTTGTGAGCCAAAAGAGCCGGCTCTTTTCAGTGAGCTGAGTCAAAAGAGCAGAATGCCCATCACTACTATGCGTGCTTTCGAACACCCGCCCAACTCTATCTCTGATTGGCTTACAATGACATTTTACTCTACCTCAGCCAATCGTCAGCATTTATGCGCTTGTCTCGTGCTCTGCCCACTAACCAAGGAAGAACAGTAAAAAAAGTATTTGCCTCTCGCTCAGAGATCTAGTTGGTCTGATGAAAAAAAAACAGCTTCATCAGTTATAGTAACACGCCACATTTTTTGGCAGTAACGGTAACGGCGTTATTAAGATGAGAAGAGTAATCAATTAGATTACTCGTTACTGGAAAAATGAATGCCGTTAGTAACGGCGTTATTTATAATAGTGATAGTGTGAACGTAGCCTTTGAAAAATGAAGTGTTTTTTGTCCATAGACTGGAAGTCAATAGTCACCAAAACTATTTGGTTACCAACATTCTCCAAAATCTTCTTTTGTGTTCTACATGAGAAAGTAAGTCATCAAGGTTTGGAAATACATGAGGGTAAGTAAATGATGACAGAATTTAAAATTTTTGGGTGAACAGGAATAATATTACTGTGATAACATCTGCAACAATCAGCAGGGAACATCAAATGAAGAGCTAAACGGCAGTCCTCCTTTTCCATCAATAATTTAGTAATTCTTTTAAAGAAGTTCTTACAGCTTTATTAACTTGAAACACTACCAGAGCCAGAGTATCTCCTTTCTTAAATTCATTGTAAAGCATGATTGGTATTAGAACCATGTTCAACATGCTCATATTTGAGTGAGATATGGGTTGACAAGTCAGGCCTGTGTCATGATTCCATCCTACTCACCCCTCTCTTTATCCCCCGATTTCCTGTCATAATTTTGTCACAGTCTCTATAAAAAGCATCAAAATCCCACAAAAAGTGAGTTTTATAAAGGTACTTTATCATCATTTTGTCATCTGATGAAAACATTTGGAAAAAAATCGGGGGGGAAAAAACAATATCAACAGGTGCTATTAACTCAAATTACAACCCTTAGCCTCTATCTTTTCTTTTAAATGTCTAAAATAAAATAAAATTTAAATAAAACAAATAGAAGCCAGAAGGAAGCAATGTTAGAAGTCGGTAAAAAAGATCAGGTATCACTTTCAAGTAAAGACGCCATTAGAACAGAACAATAAATCCCTCTTACGGCTCTTGCTGTGTTTTGTCCTCTCCGGCAAAATACTGTGTAATTAATCCTCACTTCATCAGTTTACAATCATCCTAGAGGCTTTGCTTTGGCCTAACAATCACAATAAATTAAAATGCCCTCTGCTCCTGCAGGTAAAAGCCATTCAATAAAAGCAGACCAGAAATCTGTTATGCAATCTATTCTAAGAAGCCTGTAGGAATGAGAACTGTATTGTTTGTTTGTTTATTTCTAAGTGAGTGCATGACTACAGGTTTCTCGTAGAACTATTCCATACATATTCCTCTTTACAAGCTACAAGAACCCTCCACCTTCCTTATAGAAAAGCCAGGATTCCTTCAAAATCTTCAGCATGAAGAATCATTGCTTCATTTTCTTCCACGAGCAAAGTGTTAGTATTGCAGCTGCTACATGTTCACATAATTTAATTCAGTTTATATATGAGCTTACTTGGATTAAGATAATAGGAAAATACTGCTAGCAAGGCAAATTCCTACCTGCAGTGTCTTAATGGTGTCAGTAGATGGATTATGGCAGTATATAAACAAAGTCAGTGTCAGCGGTACATGACTGAAAGCCAGAGACTCAGGGCTTTTGGAAAGGTCTATCACACCAAGTCCAGTCAATAATAAAAAATACAAATAAATATACACATGAATTATTTATCTTTCAGTTCATCATTCCGCATGAATATTTTCATTTTTACAGAAAAATCATCATTTAAGAAATGTCGTTTGACTTGTCTCATTATACAGAAAAACATGCAGTCTCTGTTAACTGTCCTACGACTTGCTGCTCAAAAGCTTATTAATATCAACAATATCTCTGTTCAGTTCTTGAATGGGGAAGTTTCCTACAGCATCCCCCAAAAGTTTGGAAACCCTCTAGCAACATCAGCATAAACCAATTTATTTCTTGGCATAAATGCATTAAAGTAATTTGCAATTACCATTCAAGACAAGCAATAGTGATTTTATTTTTAATTACATAAAAATAGCAATGCAGTATGTAACATCACAGTCAGACCCCCAATTGACAGCTGTAATGCCTGATTAATGGATAAACGCCTAAAATGATTGGGCACATCCTAATAGCTTTACTACTACTTGATTGCCAATTAAGGTCAGTGTACAACAGACGAATTGCAACAGTTTAAAGATGCTTTATAAAATAGCTACTATGGTTCTATGTTCTAAACATATTCATTTTATATTTGAGAAAATGTGTTTCGTATTTGTTGCTCGTAATCAATGCAAAGTCATTACTAAATGATAAGGATCTATGCTGATATTATGCGAAGTTTAAAAAACTTTTGCCATTAAGGAAAATAACAGAAAACTGGTGACAAAATGGCAACAATATCTGTATATACTAATACATAAATTGCACAATATACTAATCTGATATTTCATATCTTTCAGGGTTCCACAGACCCCATGTTGAAAAACACTGTCACAGTACCACTCACTCAACAGTACGTACAACATTACAGTTTATGATTGCGGAATTATTGATCTTGCTCATTCAAACATCAGGATGATTAGCGGGTAGGTCAGCAGCTGTAATTCAGTTAATGTAAAGTTAAGGGGGATTTCATTTATCTACTCTTATGACTGTAAAAACAAATCATGTAATATGCTTTGTACAGACAATTTAGTCTTAACATACTGGAGCAATTATGAGTAGACAATGACGTAAATAATCACAAATAAACCTGTCACGTCAAACACTTGATTAGCACATCCACCTGTCAACATCACTTTACACATTCATGCGTTCAGTCTCTCAACAGCACCGCAACGACTTAATTGATTTCCAAAATTCATTTAGCCTTATTTTAATCACACTTATTCTCCATCTTCCTGCACTGAATAGATGTTTGCAGCACAAACCCATTTCAAAAGTCAACAGACCATGTAAAGATGTTACTTAAGCTGAAATACTTTCTAATTCAGTGTGTGTGAAGGTAAGTAGCTGCATTATGATCAAGGCATGCTGGGTTTGGGCTTTCACAAAGAATTTGTTGGCCTATATTTGTTTAGACCTGGTTTCTCAGATATAAGACTAGGCAGGTCATTAATGGTTTGCTGAACGTGCTCAAACCTCAAAGTGGCATATTTAATTCTAGCAACTAAGTCTTTAGTTGTGGATAAACAGCAGGACGTGTCATGAGAGAGGAACAAACAGACAGAGAGAGACAAACACGACATTTAAAGAGAGCAGGTGCCACTTCACATTTTCCTCCTGGAAGAGCTGTGAGCTTTAATTGATTTTCCATCAGGGAAATGGACTGTGGATCTTGGTTCCAACACTTCCACTTCCTCTTTTGTATGAGCATTTCCTATGATAAAAAAAATCTGCCCTTCAAACCAGGTGTTCTCCTCTAACTTAAAGCTCGTAGCCGGCGACCTGTGAAATAAGAGTTTACCGCTTCCAGCGGCTCCTACCTCATCTTGGTTGCTCACAATCCAGTCATGCGCAGTCTTCAGGGCGATTTCTGCTGCCGGCTCATTGGGAAAACCTGTGGATAGCGAGGGAAAAAAAAATCAGCTTTGAATTTGTACCATAGAAAAAGACTAGCATATGTACTCACACTTTTACACATACGCAAACATCACCATATGGCTGTTTGCTGCTCAACTCTCTCCACACTTTCAGCATTTACTACAAACAACAGTCTGTTCAGTATGCACACAAATCCAACACTGAAAAATCTCACTACTTCTCCGTCCAAATAAACGCCCACTTTTTAATTATTACACCAACACCTTTGCAGAAATATAATCCACATGACTGTTTGTACATGCCCATCTCACATCCCCAAATGTGGCCTATTAGCTATATTTATCACGGGTGCTTGCCAATTTCTTGTAGATTTACTGATCCATTAAGTTGCATCGACATAATCATTTACACTGTTCTGCCATCTGTGGCAGGTGCCGGGGTCGTCACACCACAATCTTGATGAGAAAGTAATGACACATTGACCAGTGAATGTAAGAGATGATGCCACTAACTGCCATATTAATCACCAGAGCCTGAGCTGCGATGGGAAACCAGTCTTGGTGTTAACACAGAGTATCGATTGAGAATAAATAGACTAGAGGAGATTAATATTTAATATCGCTAGAGGAGGAGGAGGAGGAGAGGGAGGAGGAGACGTCATCAAACGGGTGCTTTTCCATTTTAAAAAGGTAAATTTAAAGTACATTTCAGACAGATTTGAAACATTCTAACAGAAACATGTGTTCAAGTGTTAAGGATTATGTGAGATGAGTTCACAATTTTTTTTTTTTTTTACATAATCTGTTGGAAAATATAATGTTAGTATTCTAAAAAATCTTAAATGTGACACTGCAGACTGGAGTAATGGCAGTTAAAAATAAACTTTGCCGTCAGAGGAATAAATTACATTAAAAAAACTGTTATTTTAAGTTATACTAATATTTCAAAATATTACTTAACATTACAATACGACTTAATATCCTTGGTGAACATTACAGACTTCTTTCGAAAACGATTTCTTTTTTACAGACCTCGATATTTTTAAAGGTATTGCGTGTGCATATCTAAATCATTTATGCGATTTACACAAACAGAACATTTGTCATGATGCTATAACACAAAAAAAAGCTATATTTTTAAAATTGCATTTTATATAAGAAGAAAAATGCTGATATGAATTCATGGTAAAACTGTGACCAAACAGCACCAGTTTTGTAGAAATGACTCATCTGTAACCCGGCGAGTGGCGACACTGACCCTCAGACGCCAGGGTGATAGGAGACGTAATTAACACTAGCTGAGGAGATGTTTTCCCTGTCTGTTTCACCTCTCTATCCGCTCAGCAGCCTGACACAGCGCTCTCCGTGTCTCCTGACGTCCTGTCTGGGCCTTTCAACACCAAATAATTTGGGGATCCGTTGGATGTGAGGGAGTCTCACACCAGCTCTATCCTGTCAGTCTCTGGCCCATTTATTCCCTGTTTGTATGCTTCTGCTGTCTTCCAGCTCTCTCTCTTTCTGACAGGCAGAATCACCGAATGATATCTTCTGCTGGCTGGATGCCGTCAGACATGATCTTTGGGTCAAGAATGTGCGTGAGAAACCGATAAACCTATTATCTCTCTTGAGAATAATCCCCATTCAGAATAATAGGAACACAAGGACACTTTTGGCTCCTTTTCACAGTAAACAAAATACAGAGAAACAGATGAAATTACTGTTTACAAACAAATGCTAGACTGCAAGGCTTCCTGGCTCTTTAGGTGACCCGTAAAATAGCAGTTTTAAATTATTGCTTTATTCAAATTGATCTAAAAATGACCAGAGCTGTGTGCAAGGGATGAAACACTCAGTTTCTAAGAGATTACTGGAGATTTTTTAGACTTCCATCAGGGTCAGTGGTTCTGGACAAATACAGAATTTGAAAAATTCACAGGCAGTAAACCAACACTACTTAAGTCATTTTTTCCCCATCAAGAACCACCTTATACTGTATTTCTTTTCTATAACCATAACGTGCAATTTGAGATTTTAGAGTCATAATTTTATTTACAATGAATCATATTATACAATTTTAAACATTTACCTTATGTTTCTGTGCTGCTTAATTTAACTAAAATTATCTATATTATAATACAGTGATGTGAAAAAGTAAGTACACCCTTTTGAATTCTATGGTTGTACGTATCAGAACATAAACAAAAAAATCATGTGGTGTTTAGAAGGTGTTAAAATTAGGTAAATACAACCTCAGATGAACAAAAACACAAGAAATATTACACCGTGACTTTATTTATTTAACAAAAATAAAGCCAAAATGGAGGAGCAATGTGTTACAAACTAAGAGCACCACATGATTTAATACCTTGAAAAACCATTTTTAGTAGCAATAACTTGGATAAATTATTTTCTATATGACTTTATCAGTCTCTCACATCATTCTGGAGGAATTTTGGCCCATTCTTCTTTACAAAGTTGCTTCAGTTCATTGAGTTTTGCAGGCATTTGTTTATGCACAGCTCTCTTAAAGGGTTAGTTCACCCAAAAATGTAACTTCTGTCAGTAATTACTCAACCTCATGTTGTTTCAAACCCGTAATACTTTCGTTCATCTTCAGAACACAAATTAAAATATTTTTGATGAAATCTGAGAGCTGTCTCACTCCTTCATAGGCTGCTAGGTAATTTCATTCTGCCGGCCCAGAATAGTTAATAAAAACATTGTTAAAATAGTCCAAGTGACTACAGTGGCTCAACCTTAAGTTTATGAAGCGACGAGAATACTTTTTGTGCGCAAAAAAACAACAAAAATAACGACATTATTCAACTATTAATTTTCTTCTGTGTGGGCCTCTGACGTGAGTTGACGAGAGCGCCACGACGCATGCACGAGAACTGAGAAGATGACGCTCACGATCATTTGATGGGAAAGTGTGAAAGGTATGCCATTCATTTTGCGGCATTGGAAAGGCACTTTTACATTTTCTCGTTGGTGTCTCGGACATCTCGTTAGATTCGGACATCCAGGAAATGCACACTTTAGAACCATTTTAAACATTACGTTGAGACCCATCTGCGTCATCTTCTCAGTTCTCGAGTATGCGTCGTGGGGCTCTCGTGAACTCACATCAGAGGCCCAAAGATGAATGAAAGTCTTACGGGGTTGGAACAACATGAGGATGATTAATTACTGACAGAAAATTTCATTTTTGGGTGAACTAATCCTTTAAAGTCCCGCCCCAGCATTTCAGTCGGGTTAAGGTCTGGACTTTGACTGGGCCATTGCAAAACCTTGATTCTTTTCTTTTTCAGACACTCTATTGTATATTTGCTGGTGTGCTTGTGGTCATTGTCCTGTTGCTTGACCCAATTTCGGCCAAGCTTTAACTGTTAGACAGCTGGACACACATTTGACTCTATAATACTCAGGCTGTTTTTTTTGTTTGCTTATTGTTTTTACATACAGTAAGAATGTGATTTGTTGGGGGGGGGGGGGGGGGGGGGGCGTTGACGACGACATGGTTAATGATTGTTGACAAAGATGATAAAGGGCAAAAATTCTAAGCTTTAGGCTAAAAAAAAAAAGTGTTACTCTTCCCTATTTAAAGTGCTTTGAACTTTAACTGTTTACTGAATAAATAAGCACAGACTTGTTACTCACATTCCCCTTTGAGAGAACGCTGATGCATATCACAATGTCTTAAGGGCAGACAACATGGCAGAGGACACTAGACACTAGATATGTTCATATTACATCTTCAGAGTATTTCTGTGTTTAATTGATTTGTGCTTTATAAATCAGACATTAATTATACATAGTGAGGGAAAAAACGATAGAGAGCCGAAGAGGTCATTGAGAGCCGTGTTATGTCTGTCTATAGAGATATAGGCAGGCTCACTAGAGGTCAGAGTTGACCAAGTTAACAGTCAGAGCTCATTGAGAGGTCCCTCTGATCACATGTCTCACTTCAGACTGCTTAACATGTTCCATACTTGTCTGACAGATGCCCACCCCACACAAACATCACGGATCAATCTCAAACTACCAGGAAACTCTCCATTAAAAGGATCTTTTTTCGGTGGATATGCATCAGTTTTTTGGAGACAAAAATGCAACTATGCATGCTGTAGTGGATACACAGAAAAAGGAGGCATCTGAGAGATATAAAAACTGCAATTAAGTATAAACCTTATGCATTGCAATCACAAAAAAATGCAAAAAGCAGTGTGAGATTTAAAATCTCTCAACATGTGCAATCAAATAATCATAAAGGAAACCTTACATAACTTTATAAAAAAAGCACAGCAGAAAAAACACAGTGAGGACGAAAAAAAATCTGTTTATTAAGCGCTATTCATTTCTTTATGTTTTTAACTTTTTAATGAAAAACAAATTACCAAGTCTGCCTTTAGGCCACAAAAAAGTTTGTGACAGGCTCATCCTGAATAAGATGCTACATATACAAACACAAGGAAAAACAACTAAATAATTTGTTGTCATAGGGACAAAAATATATTTTGCCATAAAAATGATGCAAAATAAAGTTTCATAGTCAGAATGAAATATTTCTCAAAAAGATCTATTGTCAGCTGATGGATGCCCACCAGTGTATGGGCTGCTGATGAGGACTCCAGGGAGTTCCTTTGCTTCTAATGTGAACAAACAGAGGAGAAGGAGAGAGACTACAGTGCACTATATAGGGTGTCAGCATTTTATAGTTCTGTCCAAATTCTTAGTGAACAATTTCACTCCATATATAGTTCACTATTATGCATTCTGATATATTGCAAAACTGATGTACACTAGCTTGCTACCCATAGAGCAATGCGAAGACAATAGAAAAAGGAAGGCTCAGGTTGCATTTTTATATATATATATATATATATATATATATATATATATATATATATATATATATATTTGTAGATTTGCTGGTGTGCTTGTGATCATTGTCCTGTTGCATGACCCAATTTGGCCAAGCTTCAGCTGCTGGACAGATGGACTCACATTTGACTCTATAATACTTCGGTATAAAGCTGAGTTCATAGTCACCTCAAAGACTGCAAGGTGCCTAGGTCCTGTGGCTGCAAAACAAGCCCAAATAATCACCACTTTACCCCCATGCTTAAGAGTTGGTATGAGGTGTTTGAGCTGATATGCTGTGTTTGGTTTTTGCCAAACGTGGCGCTGGGCATTATGGCCAAGCATCTCCACTTTGGTCTCGTCTGTCCAAAGGACAGTGAAGTCTTAAGGTTTGTTCAGATTCAACTTTGCAGACCCACGCTGTGCTGCTGTGTTCTTTTTAGAGAGAAGATGCTTATTCTTAGCAACACTTCGAAACATGCCATACTTGTCTTTTTCTTATTGTACTGTCATGAACTTTAACATTAAGAATGTTAACTGATTTCAACATGTGAGTCTGAGGTCTGGTTCTTGGGTGTTTTGTGATTTCTCTGAGCATTGCATGGTCTGACCCCCAAATTTGTTGGGACGTCCACTCCTGGGAAGATTGGCAGCTGTCTTGAATGTTTTCCGCTTCGTCACTGTAGAATGATGGACTTCAAATTGTTTGGAAATGGCCTTGTAACCCTTCCTAGACTGATGGGCAGCAAAAAATGCTCCTCTAAGAACATTGCTGATGTCTTTCCTGCTTAGCATTGTGTTAACAAACACCTGAACGCTCCAGACCAGCAAACTACCAAAACTTCCGCTTTTATAGAGGTAATCACACCTGCTGATGATCAGTTAATCAAACATGTTTGATTAGCAGTGCCTGGCTGCTACTTACCCTCTTAATTCCTATGGAAGCAGTTAAGGGTGCTAAAGTGTCAAGTGTAAACGCAGCCAGAGTTTGTCAGCCATGGCTTTTCTATTTTGGCCTAGTTTTTGTTAAATAACCATGACACAGTGTAATATGCAAAACTATAGAACTCACATGATAAATTTCACAAATTTCACATGTAGTGGATGATATACATTTTCTGTTATTCTCTGTAGGGGATATATTCATCAACATCTAATCAAATAATGAAATTCTCGACTTTATTACTGCTTTATGGAAGGATTAGGATATTATGAGGTGCCTCATTAAAATAAGATCTGATATTTCTCTGTATTATAAAGTCATAATCAACTAATTAACTCCTACAATGTCATACAATAGTTACTGAATGACAACATCGTGAAATACAAATTTAAATGATTATCATTGTGCTTCAAGAAACCTGATCTCAGCCCATTTAAAATGATTAACTTTATAGGAAAGAATGCATCTACCAACATACAGTAGCAAGATGTTATGACAAGTCATATTTAGATGAACTGCATTTGAATAGACACTAGTAGAAGCTACTAAATAATTAATGTGGAAAACTTTTGCAACAAAGAATAAACCTAAAACATCTGAGCCAGTACTGTAGGACCTGGAAAGACTAAATGGCCATGATTTGCCTGATATGTGAAAAAGTAATGAAGGTGATGTCCAAAAAATCAGTATGACATGTGTCCAACTGTGCATGTGGGTACAGAGCTCATAAAAATATAAGAAGCTGAACGTGTCAGCTGGTGGACGAAGGTTCAGACAGACACACAAACAGATATTATTGGGAACGTTCACAGAAATGTATAGTACTGCAGAAGACAGGCAGCAAAGTTTAATGAATAATGCTGGTGTAGAAAGAGGAAAAAACATAGTGAGATGTGACCCACATCTAAAATGGATAGACCCTATAGATGGCCAAACCAAGCCTGTCAGTGTGTGACCTTGAAAAGCCATATGTATTGGTGGTGACATTTTTGTCCCACGTACTAAAATTACCACCTAACATTTAATTTTTACTTAAACATGTCACTCACACATATAAATAAATCTTACATCCTGACAGTTATTTTTCTTTAAGCAAAATATTGTCAGATATTTATCTCGCTGTCTCTCTCTCTCTCTCTCTCTCTCTCTCTCTCTCTCTCTCTCTCTCTCTAATATTAACAATCAGAATAAAACAAACTTATACAAACAAGTATTTTTATGTAACATAACTGTATGCTATTTACTGTTCCCAAGTAATATAATATCTTTACATTAACATATACATTATATATATATATATATATATATATATATATATATATATATATATATATATATATATATGCTTCAGAACTGCGTTTTAAAATGGTTTCAAATTCTGCTCATCCAATCAGAACTTAGAGTCAGAACTATTAATTTTATGAAACACAGTCAAATATGACCAAACACAGTGACGTTCAGTGCAGGATTTAGATGCTACATCAGTAATAAACTCTGAGCTGTCTGGCAGTCCAATTCATTCAGCATACTATGATTCAATGATCTCTATGATTCAGAACAAAATCTAGTAAGTTTATTCAGATTGATTCAGGCAATGCTTTGACCAATTCATAAAAAAGAACTCAAACTCAACTTGTTTACAAATCAGACATCACTAGCTGAACTCTGTCACACTCTGTTTACTGTTGTCAAACGCAATTGAAATTTCTTGCCTTTTTACCATCTTACTGCACCCAATCTTTCTCTCATGCCACATTCAATTCAGACTGCGAGCTCACAGCTCCGCTAAAATATAAAATCTAGTTGCTGTAGGGCTATAGATTTAGATGCCTCTCAAACAACTGTGATCTCTAAAATATGTCCTTAACCCTCAAAACTTCCTAGAGCAGTGTCACACTTGACAATGATAAAACCATGAAAGTGTAAAACACAAAATCTTCATCCATTTCCCTAGATGCCTAATCCCTAAGATTTGCTTTTCCCCACTTGTGCGGAGATAACCCCACATCAGTGTGCGATCATATAAAGGCTTCCTCCCTATGCATGTGTTCACACTTCTACTCCCCAGAATAAACCTCAGGATTTAACCCCCTGGGGTCGGCTATCGCGCCGGCGCGATAGTCTCGTTTTTTTTCTTATCAGTGCAAAAGAAACTCAAATAACTCCGTCGATTTTTGTCATACAGGCAAGTTATACATTTTTAAAAACTGTTAAATGTCTTCTTTTTTTGTGTACACTAATAATAAAAACAAAAAGTTGTGTTTTTCGTAAAATAAAGACAAAAAACATGATGCACGTTCTGTCTTCTCTCTCAATGTGAAGTTCATTCTGAAACGTGACATAAAATGATCTGTAACTCAGCCAATACTTGCCACCCACACATGAAAGTAATGTCTTTACAAAGTTCGAAGTCTCCTTTTTTAAATGAAGTAAATCATATCAAAAACAAATATTCTCGGTGTAAGAAATCCGTATGAAAGCAACGACATGTACAGTTTCTCCAGCCCGAGCTCATTAACTTTAATTTGACCACACCCCCACGCGCGCAGCTGTTCTCATTCAAATGATCCACGTGAAGGAACGCAGAGCTGTTAAGGCCCTCATCAGCTCTAAACAAAGACTATTTCTCTACTTTTCATCAGTTTGGAAGACTGTTTGTGCTGTGGATTTACCTTGGATTTACCCTGGATTTACCTAAGAAGGACACATTTTTATTATGAGAACAATTTTTAAGGTAAGAGACATAATAGTAAGTGTTTTATTGTTGCATAAACTTTACATTGTAGCTACTAAACTCAAACTGGTGCAGCCTAAAATATTATGAAATGAGATACAAGTAGGCCTATGCTAGTATGAGTGTTTATTCTAATATGGTGAATATTTTAATGTTTAGACCTGTGTTTACTGTTAAATACTGTGTTTGTGGATATCTGCTCAAACGTAGATGTATAATGTAACAACAATGTTTCATAGTTTGGAGCGGCTCGATCGCTGCACGCGCTGAGTTTGGGTCTAAGTCACGCTGTGTGTTTGAAAAGCAAAACACGCCACACATTAGGCTTCACGCCAAACTCATCTCATTTCATAACGAATAGAAATATTTAAAGTAACATGATAAACAATATATGTTTGTCTAGTGTAGTGTTACTGAAAAGTGTTCATTTTTAACGATTTATAGGCTGCCTGCTATCTAGGCTATTGTTATTATTTTATGCAGCCCTACACATGCCTATATACAAGGCACAACAAACTAGGTGTTCCTATATATATTTACAAAATACATATACATATATACACTGCCGTTCAAAAGTTTGGGGTCGGTAAGATTTTTAATGTTTTTAAAAGAAGTCACTTATGATTAGATTATTTTTCAGATAAATGCTGTTCTTTTGAACTTTCTATTCATCAAAGAATCCTGAAATAAAAATGTAAATAACTGTTTTCAACATTGATGATAATGAAAAATGTTTCTTGAGCATCAAATCATCATATTATACTGATTTCTGAAGGATCACGTGACACTGAAGAATGGAGTAATGATCACAGGAATAAATTACACTTTACTATATATTTACATAGAAAACAGCTGATTAACATTGAAATATTATTTCACAATATTACTGGGTTTGTTTTGTATTTTTACTCAAATAAATGCAGCCTTTGTGAGCATACGTGACTTCTTTTAAAAACATTAAAAATCATACCGACCCCAAACTTTTGAACGGCAGTGTGTGTGTGTGTGTGTGTGTGTATATATATATATTGTGTGTGTATATATATGTGTGTGTGTGTGTGCGTGTGTGTGTGTGTGTGTGTGTGTGTGTGTGTGTGTGTGTGTGTGTGTGTAAAATCTAAAATGTATTCCCAGAATCGTGCAGCCCTATAGTTTGTCTTGATATCAACATGTTTACAGGTGTTTATTAATTTATTTTTTAGAAAGGGACCAGATGCCACTGGATGAGTCCTGCTGACTTCAACATTCACATGAGTCTCTGTACATGAACATGGTAAAATGAAAAGTCAAACACCTTGGACATGACAGGTATGTAGGCTACTATGTTTCAGGAATGGCACAAAGGTGTGTGACTGTTTAAGTCTTTGTCTTTACATCAGTGTGTTTACTAATGTGCTTTTTGTCCTTTGTTGTGTATCTTTGGATTATGTTGTGTTGTAAATAAATCCAGACAATCTAAAAGCCATTCTTTTTTTAATTTCTCCTCATTCTTTGTGCAAGGCTTCTCATGATGATAGGGCCTGATAGCCCCTAATAGGGCCATTAGGGGAGGGTCTTTGTCTTTCTCAGGTGTAAAATGCATTCATATTAATGAGATATCCACGCCCCTTCGCATAAAGCTTTCTCACACAAAACACGTCATACAAATTTTAAATCAATATATTGTCTTATCTAAATGAGTATGCAGGATGATTTTCACATAGTTTTGGAGCTAATATTCTAGGCTACGTGATACAATTTTCAAAAGTCTTGTGAAGAAATAATCACTATGGGTTTTATGACCTTATTTCAGTGACATTTGTTTTTTGTTTTTTCACAAACCACGCATAAACATTATCATCTTAAAAATACAAACATGTACATACATGTTGCTCACATATTACGGTAGCCCCGTTTGTGCTATATAGAGTGAATTTACACCTTTGCCATTAACATGTTTATAAATAACTGAAAAAAGCATAAATGTCAGAGCATGTCAGAACACCTCCAGGACCCAGGAAACACCTCAGACCTCAGAGGGTTAAATACAGCTTTATCCTGAGAGGGAAACCTATGCGATATCAAGGTAAAGAGATAAGGGCTTTGGCCCTAAAGCACTACAGAGATGGACAGGGAAATCACTGAATAAAGACACTTAGTCGTCTGACCCTGGCTGACCCCGAACAGTTGTATGGATGTATTGTCTGGATTACCGCTACCTATCTCACACCACCAGAGTCGCAGGCTAAAAAAAAATCTGTGTCAATGCACTGCTTCTCCAGCTAAGAGATGGGGCAACTATTTGTCAAGCAGGGTTGTGCACATTCAGGAATTGAAAAAATGGCTTTCAATTCTAATTCAATTGCTGAGGGGACATACAATTACAATTCAATTTTTTTTTTTAAGCCTTCAAGTATGAGGGTTTAAAGGCATTAGAACAATAGATAGGCAGAATGACAGAAATGTAAAAAAAGAAATATGTAAAGTAAATGTAATTATTAATATATTTAGCCAGGCAGGTAACATTCTCCTGGCAAACAAACTGGCAAACAGAGAAGCATGATTTGTCACTCCACAGGACACGTTTACACTGCTCCAGAGTCCAGTGGCGGCATGCTTTACACCACTCCATCCAACGCTTGCCATTGTACTTGCTGATGTAAGGCTGGCAAGAAGCTGCTCGTCCATGGAAACCCACTCTATAAAGCTCCCACTGCACAGGTTTTGTGCTGATATTAACCCCCTGGGGTCGGCGGTCATGCTGGCGTGACCAGCTCGCTTTTTTTCTTATCAGTGCAAAAGGGCTCAAAATAATCTGTTGATTTTGATCTTACATATAAGTGTTATACATCATTCGATCCTGTTAAGTGTCTATTTTTTTGTGTCTTTTTTGTATACTCACAATAAAAACAAAGTGTTGTGCTTTTTGTCAAATAAAGAAAAATAAACATGATGCGAGTTTTGCCTTCTCTCTGTCAGTGAAGTCCATTCTGAAATGCGTCCGAAAATGAACTGTAACTCAGCGAATACTCAATCACGCAGGCATACAGGCACACATGCATGAAGCTTGATTTATCTTCTTTTAAATGAAGTAATTTATATAAAAAACAAATATTCTCAGTCTATGTAATCTGTATGAAAAGAGAGAGATATCAGTCTTTTTCTTTTCAGCTCATTAAGTGCTAATGTACCACGCCCAAGGAGAGCGTGCGCTATTCAAACGCAAATCATCTGAGGCAAGCCATGCAAACATGCCAACGCCCACATCAGCTGGATAAAACACATCAAGTTTAATAAGAATCATGTACTTCACCTCGTCTTGCTACGCTGTGAGGAATAATACTATCGTAATAATCATGGAAAAGTTACCTCAGAAGTGCTAGTAGTTTCATTTCGAGGAGCAACGGATCAAGCAGCTGATGTAGTAAGTTATTTATTCTTAAGTGCTTTGTTCTAATCGCGATATTGAATAGTGTCTGTAAACTGCAAAAAGACTGTTTAAATATGAATTGTGTGTCTGTGTGTAGGCTAAATGATGAATGAACGGCACAGGCGCGCGCGCTTTGTTTATTACAGTTATACAGCACGTGTCTGTGCCGTTCATTCACTCTCGCATCTACATTAGTAAACATGTTATTTTTACATGAAAACATCCAAACTATATTGCTAGCCTACTGAGATTAGTAAAAATAGACTGAAATATGTTGAAATAAAATGTCTGTATAAGCAACAAACTGCAAATTAACATTTATATGCTAATATATATCATAAACACGATATGTTACAGACTAAATATGAATCTTTACACAAGATTTCGTTGATTAGTTTTGGATAGATTATAAAGTTTTCACTGTAAAAAAAAAGACTACTGCCACATCAAATAAGCTTTTGTTCGCCAATTTCTGCTCATATGTTAAATATATAGTATGGGATGTTTTGTCAAAAATAAAGTAGGTATATTGAATTATCAACTAAGATGTTATTATAGTGTTTGTTCCAATATTCAAACTAATGAATCCTTACCTTTGAAATACGTATGATAAAATGTATACTTTTTATAAAGAAAGAATACACATGAAATATTGTTAAAATTGTAATTGTTGTTGTAATTGTAACCTATTTGTAATTGGTTACAATTTATAATTGTAATATATATATATATATATATATATATATATATATATATATATATATATATATATATATATATATATATATATAACATTTCTTTTGTCCTCGCATTCTTTGGTACCCAGTGACACACCTGTGAAAGGCTTATTATGCAGCTCATTATGCGGTCATTGTCTTCTCAGGTCTGAATCACGCCCACCCGCATATTGCCTTTCAAACAAAAAGTGTCTTACAAAATTTAAATCAATGTACTGTTTTATGTAAATGATTAGGCAGGATGATTTTCAGATCATTTTAAAGCAAAAATTCACATGGACACATATTTAGAATGTGTTTTGTGGCCTTATTTCAGAAACTTTAATTTTTAGTTTTTTCCAATAACCATGCATAAACAATATTCTCTCAAAAATATAAACATGTACATACATGTTGCTCACATATTATGGTAGCCCTGTTTGTGCTAAATAGAGTTTAATGACAACTTTGCCATTAATATGTTTATAAGCAACTGAAAAAAGCACAAATGTCAGGCGATGTCAAAACATCTCAAGCACCCCAAAAACACCTTAGACCCTAGAGGGTAAACCTCACGGGCAAGTTTTTCTCCTCTAGGGTTTGGTGAAAGATGAACCTGGGTCTAATTAATTTTCTCTTTGATGCTTATCTAAAGGTGGGGCTGGATATATCATGACAGAGCCATATGAAGGAGGCTGTTAAGATGCCCGGATGGTTCAAATGTAATTGCAGCTCTCTCTCTCTCTCTCTCTCTCTCTCTCTCTTTCTCTTTCTCTCTCTCTCTCTCGCTCTCTCTCTCGCTCCCTCTCTCTCTCTCTGCGGGCTAAAATAATAATGGAGGAATTAACCTGTGGGGTTCAAGGCTATTGGATTAGAGCTATTCCTGATATGAATCTTACACACAGAAGTTCTGAACAGCCTCTTTAAGTTGTCAAAGTTGAAATAACTGTAGGGGAGACCGAGGGCAACACTAACATTAAATATCTTCCAAGTGTGAAGACACATGCTAAGTACAGTTCTCTGTCTGCCTGAGAATATTATTTGAAGAATAAAAGGGATTTTTTTTTTTATAAAGGGATCCAAGTATTTGTTCTTCTTCTGTCTAAATTTATGATGCTTTTGAAATTTTTAACTTTAGTCTATTGTAGGTTGTTGGTTAAATGTTGGTATGTTAGCACTATAGCTATAATTATTATTAGCATTTAAACGGTTCAATTTAAATAAAAACAAACTTTTTCTTTATAAAACAACAGAGTTTGAAATTAACACCCGCCAAGCCAGTCAGATGCGGGTAAAAATCAACTGTGGCGGGTAACGCTGTCAGATCACTAGCTAATTTGGTGTGTTACTTATTATGTTTACTCACTTTGCTGGGGAAGTTTGTGCAAGCCAAATACTTAACTCATGAGTCATCATGATATATCAAGTACAGTGTATTGCACAGAATCTGCGCATATCTGGCTTACCGTCACTACGCAACAAATAAGGGCATGCTTATTCATTTGCATTGAAGCAATAGCTTCATTAGATTAAAAATAGATTAAAAAGCATTTGGTTAACAGAAAATACATTGTTGTTTCCAACATCCTACATTTTTTGATGTTCTTTGTACTGTATTGATCTGTCCACCTAAAACACATTTTTGGTGAAAAGGATGAGGATGAAAGAGGAAGGGAGGAGATGGCTGGATTACAGGATTTTGTTTGAATAAGAAATTAATGTATGAAATCCAAATTCTATTATATATATATATATATATATATATATATATATATATATATATATATATATATACTGTATAGGCATATATAAATATAAGCTGTGACGTAGTAAATTGGTTAATTTATTTCTTTTATTTTCTGGCCAGTAGAAGTTCTGAATGGCCGGTAACTTAAAAATGAAGTATCCAAATTGGCCGGTGAGTGAAAAAGTTCATTTCAAACCCTGATAAACAATAATATTTTAGTGCACATTAAAATATAAAATTTCAAGAATAAAGTTGTAGTATTTTTTTTTTTCAAAATTTCATAACAGGGGTGTAACACCCGGTGTATTTAGGTGTATTACCAATTCTATTTCAGATCTCATAACAGATCATAACAGCTGTAATACTACAACTTTATAAAATAAAGGTGTATTACATTAAAATAATTATATATATATATATATATAATTATTTTAATGTGGCACTAAAAAGCTTTTGCTTTTTATGAACCAATTGCATATCCAAGAAAGAGGGAGGAAAAAGTAAATGATCGAGACAAAGTAAAGAATGATGCAACCCCTGTGCACCTCTGTGCTTTGCCTGTGTCCGCACTATGTAAGACACTGATAGATTTGCCAGTTCGTCCCATCCTCTCTAAAAAAGAAATAACCTGTTTTAACCCGTCTCTCGTGGCATTGATTGATAGGCTATGAGCGCCGGACTTAATAACCTCTATCATACTATCCAACCCCTCTGCTGGTGGCAGGCGCCAGTTTGTTTATGGGTGGCATCTCCTCCAATACGCCATGTGTGTGAAAGCTCTACCCGTGCTAATGGTGTGGGCTGAGGGATTGGACTGTCAGCTGGGAGTGAGGCCTCATTTTTCTACCTGCCTGCTATCCACGTTTCCAACCCCAAAGAACAGCCCCTTTACGCCTTACCCTCTGTCCCCCAATCATCTGTCAGCCTGGACCTCGGCTCCCATGATGCAGCGAAAAAGAGAGATGGGGTGTCAGCTCCGGTTGGCTGTGAGTGACAGCGCTACATGTTCGATCAGCGTGCATGGGGCAGGTTAATCTGGTGATGTAGCCACATCGATTGAGTTTGTCTCGCTTGGTTAGCATATTCACAGTGAAGAGCAAGCAAAGTTCCCTCAGCTTATTTAGGAATGTTCTCAAAAGCAAACATTCATGACTGCCACAGTAGCATATGAAAGCTCAAGCGTATGAAATTCATTTTTCTCCTAAACGAGAGCTTACTGTCTTTTTGGCCGAGAGAAACAAGGAAAACGTCAGGTTTGTGAAGTATTCTAGGTTATTAGCTCTTTGTTCATTATATTTAAGTGCTCTTCTTACTTTCAGAGTAAATGCTTTCTCTCTCAGTGATTATCTAAACAATTACACAATGCTAGAGAGGGAAGTTGCAGATTATTTAATGAATCAAACATAATCACATCCTTTATGAAGTTCTGAGACATAAAAGGCACTTTCTTGAGTGATAGAATCTTATCAATACACACACATACATCATACTGTTCAATCAGTAGTTTAGGGTCAAAAGCTTTTTGATAAACCCAACCATTCTCGAATATCGAGCAAACGATTTTGACGAAGAACACGAAAAATTGGACATGAGGCAATATCTCTGCAATGTTTAAGCGTATTCAGCCCAAACTTGGTACATGTAATCACAAGCATGACCTGAGGCTACATGCAGCGTTTCGGCACAGCGCCACCAACTGGTCAGGAGATATGCAAAAAGGCTATTTTTGCTTATAACTTCTGAACGGTTTGCCCAAAAAATCAGTCACTTTAGATTCGGGGCAGCAAGCAGAGTCAAATTATATCCAATTTTGGATTTTGTATTAAAATGTTGTATTTTATGAACGCATTAGTGTATCGTTACGAAACTCGTTATGGGTTATTGGCACGATGCCCCGAAGGAGCCTGAGAAGTTTCGAGCCAGCACCACCTAGTGGTAAAATAAAATATTCACATGCTTAAAAGTTTGGATGTGGTTGACCTTCTGGTCAAATTTTATAATGAAATCTCAAAAAATTCTAATAATGTTCTATTAATAATGAAACTGGTCTTGATAGATTCCTTGGGTCAGGCTGAGAACAATGATACCATATTTCAATGAATTTGTTGGCATGATGCCAACTGATTCTAAGGCTGTAACTCTGCAACGCTTTGGCATTTTGACACCAAAAATTTTGTTCATTGTCACCTCAGACTGACCACACTATAATAATTTGATATTGGTCAAAAGTGATAAGCAAGTTAATCAGAAATTTCTATTTCACATACATGCTGATCTTTTGATAATAAAATGTTTAAAAAAAATCCTGAAAGAAATGCATCACGGTTTCCACAAAATTATTAAGTAGCTGTTATCAGCTGTTTTTAACAGTGATAATAGGAAATCTTTCTTAAGCATCATTCATATTAGAATGATTTCTGAAGGATCATGTGACACTGAAGTATGAGTAATGAAAAGACTGGAGTAATAAAAATTCAGCTTTGTCATCAGAGGAATAAATTACGTTTAAAACATATTAAAATTGAAATTGATAATAATAATATATATAATAATATTTCACAGTACACACACACACACACACACAATGCAGAAATGCACACTCAAACATACATCTTTTTTTTATAAAAAACAAGAGCAACTTTTGAAAGTGAAAGTAATGCCGGGAGAGTTCAAAGACATGATAAGACTGTATAGGCAATTTGTTCATCATCAGCTCTTTTAACCCTACATTACACACACACACACACACACACACACACACACACACACACACACACACACATAGTGAGCATTTATGTAAGTTGCTATCTAAACTGTTTCTTCATGTTCAGAATCACACACAATCACATACACTGAAAAGGTTTGGAGGATGAATAGACATTTTGCTTACCATAAATTCCTGTTGATATGCATGGAAACGCCTGTAATAGAAAAAAAAAAAAGCAAAAGGTAAGCCATCTCTGAAATTAAATTAATATAAAATCACATAAACTGTGACCCAAACCAATTAAGAATGAGAAAACCACCTTACAAACTGAAATTAGTCATTGAATGTACATAATCCAGAGGGGTAGGCAATGAAATGAGCCCAACCTTACATGTTTCAGCCTTGAGATGTCGTCTTTTTCCAATTCCTGTCCCAATTTTAATTTAATTAAATCCAACTCTATGAAAATATATTGCATGAATGGTGTGATTTTGAGAAATTTGACGTTTAGTGAATGTCAAATGTTTCATTAATAGCCTGTGGGAATAACTGTTTAATGTAGGCTTACATCAAACATCAAAAATTAATGGATGTCTATGTTTTGATCAGCGTTCTGAATCCGAGTCTTCTGAATTCTGAATCTGAGTCTTTGACAAAAAACAAGTTTTTTCTTATTTTTGCTCAAAATGTTGCTTTTTTTATGAAACATACCCACATTCAAGTGTTGATAAAAAATTAAGCTAGAATAAAACTTTTTGTTTGTTTGTTTGTTTGTTTGTTTAAAAGCAGAGGATCTGTTCTTTCTTTTGATATATTGCATGTTCAAATATTCATACAAAAAAATATTCTTGGAGCCATGCAACTTCTTGGATAAAAAAATAAAAAATGCTGGCGGGCAACATTTTTCAAAAACGATGGCGAGGAAAGAGTTAAGGGACAGTCATATTTCAGGGTGTCAGGACATACATAATAGCTGAAGGAGAGATGGCCTTTGGGAAATGTGCATCATTCTGTATGATGCATCCAGAAAATGTGCACAATAATTCAATACTCCAGAAAATTATAATTGATCCACTCATGGCCTTTACAATATCCTGGATCATTCTGAAGGGTAGATAGGCCTTGGATCGAAGCCACTTGGAGTCTGGGAAATGTTCGGATCTGTTTTGGTGATGGAGCTCTAGACTGTCACAATCTCTGAGGAAAGTTACCAACTCAACACACTAGGAGGCAGAACGACACACTTTGGCAAGTGTTCACATACAGGTGAACATGACGATCCCAAAGTGTCTTTTTGCCTCATTTCAGTTATGAATTTGGCACCTGATTGACTGAATGAAATATTTAAATACATCTCTACATTCAATTTCAAAATCTCATGCACTTTATTTATTGTGTGAAAATTAGGTTCAAAGACAAACTCAATGTAAAGCAGGATTCAGTTTGCATTAAATGGACAGGTTACCCAAACATGAATATTCTGTTATCATTAACTCAACCTCTTGACTTTTTAAACAAAAGCAAACACTTGAACACTTTTTAAGAAATACTCAAACAGGTTGAGATGCACTAATGTAGGGTCAAGTTCTGAAATTTGGACATATATTAATGTGGGACAATTCATCAGGCCTTGTGTACGTTTCTGGTCCTATATCACAAGCAATGTTAACATACCCATATTCTAGTCAAAATGTTATGTGATGATACCTCATTTGTTGCTCTGAAATTATGGAGTGACAATAAAATGTCCTTGATTACCTGAATTCTTAAACAAAACATGAATAAAGTGATGTAAATCAATGCCTTGTTTATTTAGGACTGTTTATTTGTGTCTGTGTATTCGCTGATAAATTATATATCATTTTGTGAACACATGCGTGATAGTTTTCTACCGTGGAACAAAAAAGACCAGAGCGACTGAGGGAGAAACAGAGCATCTCTGATATTTATGGCCATATTTTTTAAAAGATTAAAAACTTACCATACTGTAATAGGTCTGGCTCTGCGGCACTTTGCACCAGATGTATTACTCAAGAGCAGGTTTAGAGCCGCAACAACCATCATTTTTCCATACGACCGCGTTCCACGTGCCCCGTTACACATTCATCATTTTTAGTATATTAATAAACAGTAAAGAGGAGATATTTATTCAAAGCTCTCATTTGTCTCCACAAACCAGCTGAATCTGTGCTTTAGCGTAGCATTTATCACAAAAAAAAACAAAGTGTGACCACTGCGTTAATGCAGCATTATGACAAATGCAAATTTCCCTATCTTTTCCGTTTGTTTGAATCTAGATTAGAAGAGGAGTAAAGGTGTGAATGCCGGTGCGATCGGCGTTTGTTGCTGTTTAATGACATTCTAAAGGCTGCTAATAAGGCTTTGTTTTAAAAATGTTTGAAGTGCTAAAAGTAGGTATTTTCCATATCAAATAAGCTTTTGTGCTGCAGTGAGAGCTTTGGCACAAAACAGACTTGCAATTGGAATAATGGTTTGCTAACAGAACATTAGAGACAAAACAACAACAGAAAACAATGGCGATATAATTCCAGGTGACAGCTGTACAAATCAAAGGCAGTTGAGCTTTTCAATGAGTAACAGATGAGACTCCTGCCGAGCTGTGTACCTCTGATTATTAACCATAACTTACTGCCGTACGGCAGATGATGCGGAATTATGCAGCATACACGCATCACCTGATTCCAGAATGTACGAGCTTATTTTATCTGCTGGTTTGGTACTTTCTTTCAGTTTATGTTGTTTTTTTTTTCCAGAGAGGAGGATCTTTGTTTAGCTGTTTATTATTTTACAGGGTTGTGTCAAAATACTGCTTGTCAAGATCAATATTTCAGCTTTCACTAAAGCTTTGACCTTTCCAGGTGTACATCTCGCTTGGGCTCAAATTCCCCATGATGAGCACAGAGGAGGGCCATTTTTAGAGCGCTGCTCGGCTCAACACAATGTAAGCGCACTCGCCTGAGTCCCCGCGGGGTTCAATAAAGATATGCTCACAAAACATATATACACAACAGCATGCTATAACTGGCCAACATACTGGAATGTCATTCTGCTGATATCAGGGCTATTTGATGAGGGCTATTAAAAAACAACAACAACAACATGAAATCAAAATTTACTTTCTTAATGTATTCCATATAATTTATTTATTCTGAAATGTCCACTAATACCAAAAAAATCAAAACAGATGGATATAAAATCAAGTCCTAAGCTATATTTCTCTCTTTACATATTTAGTTTAATTCAGAACTATGACATTATAAAAGTACAAATGTCTACATTCACACATTCATTATTTTTTTTTGTGTGTGGGGGGGGGGGGGGGGGGGGGTAAATGTATTATTATTATTGCTGCATTATATCTGCTGTCCTCTTGTTATAATGTACAAAATTATTCTAAAGGCAAATGTCCTCTCTCGAAAACATTCATACCATATCAGCAAAATCAATTAAAAAAAATTCCAATTAAATACAATCCAATAATTCCCAGTTTGGCCCTTAGCAACAGATAAAACCCATTAGATGTTATCCAGCATGTTTGTTTTTACAGCTCACTGGCTCAATAGAGCATGAAGTGTCATCAGAAAATTACATATAAGAACATGCACATCTATTGGCTTTACATGACCACACATTGATCGAATACTCAATAAGGATAATATTAAATGGAAGTACAATTTCTAAACCTCTTGCAATTATAGGTAAAGAGCAGAAAGTATTGAGTATTGAGAAAGTCTCAGTATTGAGTTCTGTAAGCAAAAATACACAGCTGGTATGTCTGACTAATCATAGATGGTGGAGGTGATAATAACAGCTTCATAGTGCAGCAGGATACACAACAGCAGAAGCCCAGAACTCACTATTTGATTTAGCTTTGACACAGTTACGCCACTGCAACCATGACGAGCAACACTTGTTTATATATATATTACTCTGGTGCATTTATATCAAACCGCTGCCTTAATTAACAAGGCTGACATTATTACACCTCTGCAGTGACTTATGGTCCTGTGGCTGGATTATTATTTCTGATCTGTCAGTTCATTAGGACCGAATCAGGCTCAAGGCCCTCTTGCTTTTGCCTACTTATTGTGTTTCGTGTTTTGCTTGCAGTAGCATGTTGAAATTGGTCACAAGGGAAACAATTCCACTGCAATCGCTCTTCTCTAATCAATCATTTCCTCTTGTGTTCCTCTGGTTGTTTATTAAGATTATTATTGTTATTTATAACAGACGCACATTCTTTGCTGGAACTCCCACTAGGTTTAAGAGTAGCTCTTAATTGAAAGAATTGCTGTGTGGGTCTGCGTTTATGCGTCAACAAGCCAAATGCAATTTCTGCATTTCTATGCTTGTTGTGTCACATTATGGAGTGGTATAGTGCCATATATGTTTACGTGGGTGATCAGAGAAGGGTTTTTTAAAATGTACTACTTTGTTGGGTGAATGAATGACAAGTAAATCTTAAGGAAGTACTGTATAATTAGACTGGTTTAGGGATATGCCTGATACTGATCAGGGGTGCGTTGCCCAAAGCCAAATATGGTCACAAGTTCTGTTGTTACCAATACAATTCAACGGAACTTGCGACCATAGTTGGTTAACGATGTTTTTGGGAAACGCACCCCATACTGGGTTCTTAGCCCTTAATGAATGTTAAGCACAACTCTCAATAGTGTGATTTAGAAAAAAAAAAAATGCTGTAAAAAATATTGCTCAGTGTTATTTTATGTTGGGGCTTATTTCAATGAGGCCTTATTATAAACTGTTACCAAAAACAAAACAAAACAAAAAAACACCTAGATTAACTCACTAGCTGATCAAACTAACTGACAAGCTGGTAGTTGGATGACAAATCGAACATGTTGACCCATTCCTAAGCAATCATGTTTGATCGCGATTTGTTTGATTGCAATCGCGATCATGTTTGACGATATTTTTAAAGTTTATTTCAAACCTCTCTAACCCTAGCATGTGAACCCAAAGACCTTGATTAGCTGGTTCAGGTGTGTTTGATTAGAGATGGAAATAAACTGGTACAGATGAACCACTGATACAACCTTCTAAAAGCCTCCAAAAGTCCCCTTATTTGCACGCACACCTCCAGGTCATCCATCTAATAAAGGAAATATCCACTTTAAGAGGGTGGAATCTCAAAGTAGATCTTAAATCCCTTTATTTAAGTTTATCCACTAAGGAAACAAAGGCATTTGGACAGGACGCACCATGACTTGGACTGGGACACTTGGCATGGCCAACTCTACTGTCATGTGTGCATGTAGGGGCTCTGATTGCTCATGATCACAGATCTGTTCTCACGTCCATCCTCGGGCTGAAGCAGAGCATGCGGGTTGCCATGGAAACACACTGCTAAAAGCAGTGGAGTCGAGGAGATGACCCATCGGCCACAGTCTTGTCCTCTGTGTTTGTTCAAGGAGCTACTGAGTATAAATCACAATTTCTCACTGACAGTAACACTGCTTCAACTCATTGGTCACATTCCTAAAGGTAAAAACACTGGCTTTCTTTGACATCTTCAACAAAAATAAGTTAATATTCATAAATAATTCTTAAAAGAGCAATCTGCTACACTAAATTTTACTTTGCATAACCTTTACCTTTTCCATGCATTCACCCACCCTTTGAATTAAACAGGCAGCTTTTGCCTCTGTGCCTTACCTACGTGAACCTGTAAATCCCCCTCTCACTCTATATATATTTATTTTCTGTTTTAATTATTTTTATTATTTTAGCACTTTGAATTACCATTGTGCATGAAATGTGCTATATAAATAAACTTGCCTTGCCTTTCCAATCCAATATTCCATAACATGTATTATAGTTAAAACTGATTATTTCTGTGTCCAATAACAGAGGCAAATTTCAATTATTTCTGCTTTTGAAACAATAATAACATGATCTGCAAACAATAAAAACATGAATTATTGATCATAAAATAATCATTGCTGTTGTTATTTTAACTCCCAAAACAACTTTACATAATTATTGGTGGGCATTTTCCAGTGCCTCTCGGTCGATTACATCAATGTACCAATAGGGGATTGTCTTAAAGAGTGAGGCATGTATCATTCTCTCAATCGATTCATTCAAAAACATTGATTCATTCAGGAATAAAGCAACTGACTGGCTGCATCTGAAATCTCACACTTCCCTATGTCCCTAAAAACAATATGCGACAAAGAAGTATGTCCAAATTCACAGTACTCATAAAAGAGTAAGCAAAAAGTACCCGGTTGACCTACTTCTTCCGGCGAGATTCTAAAGTGTGCATACGATGGACACTTTACCATCCCATGAGGCCACGGGAGAGGATTCGTGAATGGCAGTGAAGCAATGCAGACACTGGTAGGTCACATGATAATGACAACATAGCAAATATGTCCGGATTACTTTCATACTACACATTCATACATAATAGAACATAACTTTTTAGTGTTTGTAAAGTAATTACTTATTCAAAATAAGTACCTACTCTACAGATCATGCCATTCTGGACGCAGCCACTGTCTTTATGAGTGAATCACAGAATCAAACAAACACTGATTCATTAAGTAATGCCACTCGGGGACGTGGGAGTAGTTAGTTCTGCTGTGGCTTCGTTTAGGACCCTTTTTTTTTTTGTAGAGCAAAAATAGACAAAGTAACTGGCAATATTTTCATCTTAAATATAAGTTATCCAATATTAAATGATTGTTTATTGAACTGTTGTATAAAAGATGCTTGCAACATTATGTATTTGTAATTTCTGCATCAAGTTTTCCAAACACTTGGTCTGTCTGCCACTGCCACTGCTATACAGTACCATATATAATTAGTTCAATAAATAAAATGTAGAGTTTGCATAATTATTTTCATACATAAAGAATTTGTATGGTCATTCCAATATAATCCAATATTCCATAACACATGCAGGTCCAGCTAGTGATGCTGATAGACACCGTCATGGTTCATGAGAATGACAGACAGACTCAGGGGAACATCAGAGAAACACTAGAGAACAAAGGCCAGTAACTGACAGAGCCACTGGTGCAATGATCTTGATTAACATTCAATCACCACTTTTATGGCTGACCAACTGCTGCTCCTTCAAGCAGTCTAACAGAAGAGTTCGATATCCTCTCAACAACTGCAAGTGCTAGACTGAAGATGAGGAGTGAACTGACCAGTCTATCCAATAATCGAAATGCAGAACACACATATATTGTGGTTTTTGACACAATATGCAATTGTTGGTAACACTTTACAATAAGGTCCCATTTGTTAACATTAGTAAACTTCATGAGTTCTGAACTAACTAACAATGAAAAATGTGTCTAAAGCATTTATTAATCTCAGCTAATGTTGATTTCAACATTCACTAATACCTTATTCAAATAAAAAGTTGTATCTATTTTTAATGGTCCTGAGCTAACATGAACTAACAATAAACAATTACATTTTAATTAACTATCTTTCACAAAAATTATTAAATACTGCAAGAAATTAATTGTTCCTTGTTAATGCTATAATTAATAGGGCTAGGTAAAAAATCTGATCGATTTTAATCAATTCTCATTTTTACGAATCGATATAGATTCTTAAATCCCAAGAATCGATTAGGCTAGTCATCCTGTTTTCAGTTGATGAATGAATAGAACATTGTAGAACGCATCCCATCCAATAAATCGCAATAATCTTTGTGTTTTGTTACTACTGATTTGAAACAAAGTCTCAGATTTTAAATTACGCTGTGATTTCAAACAGCGTGATTTCAAATCACGCTGTGGCGTGAGATAGAAACTTATCTTATACAACTTGTCGAAATCCGTATCATGTTACATGTAATCGCTCAAACAGTGTTTCAATCGTGGAAAGACGTCAGTAAAACAGCTTGTAAACAATGTCATGTAACGTCACATTTACCTCAGAAAAACCATATCCAGTGACCATGAACTCGTTAGTCAGCTAGAAAAATTAACTCTAGAGACGAGCATTTTGCTAAATATATGCACCATATAACATATTCATTATAATTTTTAATGTTCTTCAATATTTAATGCATGTTTGAATAATTCTGGCAATTTTTTTATGACAGCCACCATTTAAATGTTTATTCTTCATATAAGTTTATTATAATACAAATAAATCAAAGTGTAAATTAAGTGTTTGTATACAAATCAGTTAATTTTTACCTTCAATATTATAGTAGGCTAATGAAGCCTAGTAGGCTACAACTGACTCCCATAGTTTACAGCATTAGTTAAGAGATTTGTTTTCCTTGAGAATTTACCATGTATTGTATTTGGATCTGATATCCAAAATAATCAATATTGAATCGAATTGCAAGCTTGTGAATCGAAATCGAATCGAATTGTGAAATTTGTGTCAATACCCAGCCCTAATAATTAATACATTAAACAATGATTTTTTCTGCAATTTGCATTAGAAATGGATCAAATAAAATGATAGAATAAATACTAATAGAATAAATAAATGCATTCATGTAAATAAAACAAAATAGTAGCAGATAAAAGACAGTAGACAATATGATGTAAATCTTAACAAACCCCCCTTTGACCTTTTAGCAAAGGCAAAAAAAAAAAGTGCAGAGAGAAATGGTATTCCACTTAAAATACAACAGAAAATATAAATCTCTCTAGCTCTCCAGTAATGCACGAGAACAAACATCTCGAGTGAGACGTTTCAACAGAAAACAATAAGAGTAGAGAAGGAACAAAGAGACAGTAAGCAGCTCTCGCAAGCGCATCGACATGTCACTTTAATTCTGTCCACGGCCTGAATTTTACAGTTCAAGCTCCAGTGTGTTGTCAGCACCGGCCCCCTTTAAAAAAATGTATCATACTGATTGCATTGTTTGTGGCGGCGGAAGAAGGCTGCTCTGCCCAGCTCTCCAGCATGTTTATCAGCAGGGCCCTGGAGACAACGCTTCACCCTGACAGGCAGAATAATAGAAGCCATTCCCCTCTATCTGCCGCACAATCTCCCTCTCATTACAAAACGTCCAGATCAATTCTTTAAAGCCCTGAACTTTACATTGATTAAGATCTTTACTCTGACACGTAGCTAATGGTCTTATTAAATGTTTTATTGTATTTATCATGAGAGCTATGACATTATAAATTGAGGATGGCATACGAATCAGGGGTTTAAAAGGGGAACAGTTAAAATGGGAATAGAGATGAAAAGAATGGCGTGAGAAAAGTGAGAGATGACTATATGAATATATGCGTTTCTGCACGTACAGCAGCTACTGTAGTATATAACTGCAGATTATACTCAAAAACTATAATGCCTCACTCTGAATTAGATGTTTAGTTTAGATGTATAGTTTTGATATAAAATCATATTATAATGCAAACTAGGAGTGTCAAAATACTGGTATTTTATACCAAATCGATATAAGAATGAGAGTTTTAGTGTAAACATAGTTGGTTTGTCTTATTTAAATATCAAGATTCAGTAAAAAAAAAAATAAAAAAAAAAAACAAAGTTGGTTTGTCTTATTTAAATATCAAGATTCAGTAAAAAAAAAAAAAAAAAAAAAAGTAAATAAAAAAAAGCAAAAAGTTATGCAATTCCAGTTATGCAATTTCTGCAAATAATTAAAAAAAAGAGTTGACATCATACAAACGCTTTCAATTCCACATCCCTGAAGAAATATTGGAAGATGAAGAGTGAAGCTTACAGTAATTGCACATTTCAGAAAAAGGAACCATCATTAAATCTGCAGTAATTTTTTTGAAGATGTAACCCTATTTTAAGCATTAAATAAGAATGAAAGGCCTCTTTTCAACTGATTAGGGCCCATTTCATCTATACATCGACATTCCCTGCATATATTATCATGTAGAGGGCAAGAGGCCATCCTTTCTATGCATCTTGTCGTGGGTTTCTCTCTTGTGCTCTGCTCCCAGTGTAAAACAGCTAATTAAACATGTTCTCCTTTCAAGACCTCCTTCAGGAGTTCAAAAGCCACATATCAAAAGACGGTTCAAAGAAAATCCAGAGTCAAAAAAAGCAAAAGGTGCCAAAATGTTCTGCATTTTAAGGAGAAAAAAAGAGGTGACTTGGCTGCCAGTTAGAGCAGTTTCACTAAGAGAGATGTGAATGTCCGACAAATAAAGGAGGAATGCTATTTCTATTAGTAAAACATTCACTTTTCTATCAGCACAGACTATGAGTGCTGTAAAAATTAGCTTTTCAGTCTGTGGGTTTGTCCTAATGATTTTAAATTATGTAACAACTTGAGGACCGACACGAAGGTGGCTGAACCTCTCCTAACATTTCCTACCTTCATTTGAAGCTGCTCCATAATTGATTCTTGCGGTTCCCAGCATTTTAAAGCATACTAATGACTACAAAAACCCCCCAAAAAAACAGTTGTCCTTTACTAATGGGGGGAGCCGTGAAATTAAAAAGGGTGACATTGAAAAGGAAAGTGGAAAATGCTATGTTCGTTCATAAGGAAACATTGACTATTCATTTTTAACCAATCTGAGCATTTGATTATAACATGAGGAGGAAAAAAAAAAAAACCATGTAGATCTATATTCCCAATATCCAAATGTCTGGTTAATTACACTAAGACAGGAGGGGGCATTTCATTACAACTAATCTATAGTCCAGACTAGAATATAATATACTAGAACAGATGATGTTTGCTCCGGCGGGTGTAAGAAGACAGCGGGGACTGTGGGAGGTTAGTGGGGTGCTGGGAAATCAGGAACAGGACACTGACATAAAGGTCACTGGTATTGTGGCGCTCAGGGAGAAATGGCTGGACGGCATCTGGGGTGTATTTTTAGACGAACATCCACTGCTAAAGGAGGACACCGGATTGCTGTCATCGGGGAGCGTTACTCAGGTGCAGAGTCTAAATGTGCCAGCTATCTCTGTGATGCATGCTGGGAAAGTGTGTGAGTAATATTAAGAGTTTTATTGAATTAATGAAAGAAAACTAATTAACTGTTTTATCTATTTTTTTTACTCAATATTTTATTTATTATTCCACCACCTACAAGACAAACTAACACTGAAAAGTAAAACAACAGAGCAAACAGTGAGTTGTTTGCTACCTAAGCATGTTTATTGATATGTGTCTGTGGTCGAGAACCATCTACTCAGCCTTCAGCTGTAGGAGACCATTAAATATCCAGGAGATGACATTAGCTATTCTGTCTCTGACTTTCCAGCCCAAAACTTCACAGATTCTGCTCTTATAATTCCACATCTAATTAATGTGTCTGCAGTGTGGAGATGTTTTAATATCAGATTTCACTCAGACTCAAAATGTTCTAGAGGGTATTCATTAGACAGGGTTCCTTGCACTTATAGAGTTATAAAGACCACTTTAATTGATCTTTAAAATCCAGAAAAAGGGCTTCGAATTCTGGCTTAGGAGTTGCTGTGAATGGTGAGAAATGTACCATATCAGCACATATGGGTGCACAACAGTTAACTACGGTGCATTTGTATTCTGTTTCTCACTGTGACCCCAAGACTGTGGTACACATACTTCCCTAAAATGGATTCATTCTATGAATGCTTTCAACAAATATGTGACTTTACAGTTTCATTTCACAAGCCTAATGGACAGGAAATTATGAGCATTATTGTCCTAACGTGTTTTTATTTTTTACTTAGATAAGGTTAATGGCATCCAGAATTCAGAATGTGTCTATGTAATTCAAATAAAATGGCATCAAAACAACATGCAATGTTATAATTGATAACAAGTATCAATACTAACAAACATTGGTACATATATACCCACATATTTGAATATAAGAATAATATTGGGAAGTACTACTGTACAAATGAGCAACCGGAAATAGCAAAAACTTAATAATGCTACTGAAAATCACTATCACATGTGTCTACAGATAAGAACACACTGGAACTTTGTTGTCCAGTATAGCTCTTGCCAAGTTGAAAGGAACTTAAAAAAATAAAATAAAATAAAAACTATGTGTGTACAATACACAATACTGGTAGTTCACTTCAAAGCAGCATCTTTACCTCTGAACAAACAAGCTTTTTCCAACATGTCAGCCCACCCTGACCGAAAGAGCCTTTGGGAGTGCGGTGTGTTTGAACAGAAGTGCAGCATACACAGTCTGTGGGAAGATCCAGGGTTGTGGTTGGCCCAATCCCGCTATGTAAGCACATAAATCTGCTTGTGCCCTGGAGGTGGGAACCGGCAGCACTAATTGACTGTAGAAAGATTAGGGGTCAGGGCCCCAGTAATATTAGCATTAATAAACTTGATCCCTCAAATGAAAGCATTCAGCCGAGGGGGTAGTTAGGTCCCTTTCTGCAGCACTGTGACCCGGTCAGATTACTTTTAGATCTCTTAAAACAAATGCATATGTGTAGATGCCTGTGTGTTAGATGCTAAACAGAATTACTGACAAAAAATGTTGTCTTAATTTTTTGTTTTAATAAACACAAAAAGACAAAAAATTGCATTATGACAATAATTAGCAAATTAAAACATACCGTTTGAGGTATGTAATATATATATATATAGAGGGTTAGGCTTAGGGTTTGTTGCATGTAATTATGCATAATTTATAATTCAGTTTCTACTATAATAACTGCATGTATGCAAAAAAAAGTGTCAAATAAATGCTGTTCTTTTGAAAAAAAAAATCAAAGAATACTAAAAAAAAAGTGTCACACAAATATAAAGTAGCACAACTGTTTGTTAATAAGAAATATTTCTTGAGCAGCAAATCAGCATAATAGAATGATTTCTGAAGGATCATGTGACACTGAAGACTGGAGTAATGATGCTGAAAATTCAGCTTTGAAATCACAGGAATAAATTACATTATAAACTGTATTAAAATAGAAAACAGTTATTTCAATTTGTAATAATATGTCTTAAATTTTCTTAATGTTTTTACTCTATTTTTGATCAAATAAATGCATCCTTGGTGAGCATAAGAGACTTATTTTTAAAAACAAAAAATGAAGCAACCCCAAACCTTTGAACGGTAGTGTAAAACTTGTGCAAAAATAAGATGAATTAAGATCAAAAAGATGAACAAAAGTAATATGGTAAAAATATGAATGTTTCAAATAACGGTCAAAATGATGCAAATGCAATATTTGGGTTAAATTTGCAGTTTTTCATCAACTAAAATTAGATGACTAAAACTGACAAAAAAAAAAAAATCAATGTATATGGAACGACAAAATAGACAAAATTGAGAGGATATATTTATCTAAAGACAAAATTATGACCAAAAATAAAAACTAAGAGGAAAAAAAAAAGTGAACATTATTTATCTTGTGATATGATCTGGGACCGTAGAGAAAGGTAGAGTACTATGACCTCAGCTCAAAGAAGTCGTATCCAATATCTAAATCAGCCTTCGTCTGGGTGTTCAAACCATCTCACAACAAAGCATCATCAATAGAAAGGTCCTTGACCAGAGGACGAGACATAAATGAACAGGACACACATTAGCCCAGTCATGTGGGCAGCCATAGGGCACCTCTACAGATGAAGTGGTGCCACTTTGATCCCAAAGCCCACTGCTGCCAGGGCCAGAAGAGCCAGATTAGGCAGCCAAAGCGACACAAAGCACGACAGCTCACTTTGTTCGGCCTGGCTCAGTAAAATGACAGAGAATGCCATGGTGCCCCAAAAAAGTCTCCTCTGAGGTTTCCACTTCTTTTGAGGCAACCTCAGCGTTGTAAAAGGGGGAGATCAAAGGGTAGCACAAGTCACTGATAACTATAGTATACTGTATAATGACCCACTTTGAGAGCGACGCTTTTGTTGCTACAGCGCATGGATGTCGAGACCCTTCGCCATTAGTCATGCTAATGCCTCATTTTCATACGACCTTTATTTGATTACATTCTTTATTTTTCTCCAAGACATTAATGATGAAAGAACGATGGTGATGATATTCTATAGAAAAATCTTACAAGCCAAAAGGTTGCTCATTTGGAGTGATTGCTAAGTGATTACCCTGAACTTTCCATGCAAAATTAGGTTGTATCTGTGGACTACTATGGAAAACCCGGAGAAATGCAGTTAATTCGTCTGTCAATCACTGAAAAGGAAAGTGGAAAATGCTATGTTCGTTCATAAGGAAAGGTACGTCTAACACTGTGATTGAGACGATTCTAACAGAGGAGACTTCTCCCACAAGTCTCTAAGTCTTGAGAAGCAACACCTGCCACAGAAAGATCAAAGCTGTTTTCACAGTCTGACTTTTCCCGTTTGACAGTATTATTTTGTGACAAGTTGTGAACGGGAATAAATGTGTGAGAACCATGAACTCTACCTCTCTTCCACTCTGCCTCCTTCCGCACGGTTCATACAACATAATCGCCATTATGGAAGACTTTTCCTAGCAAAAATCTCAATGCCTAAATTCTAAACTTAATAATAATAATAATAATAATGTGCAAAATGATCAATTTAAATATTTGAATACAATTCATTTTCCTTAATTGAAGCATAAACTGTAACAAATAGAAAAAAAAAAACATATCAGTTGTTTTATAGGATCACTGTTATAATCAATCCAGTACATCACTGATATAATTACAAATTTAACTGTTCAAATTATGAATCCAAAGATCAAACAGATAAACCACATGCAAATGATATGCTATGTTAGGTATGTCAATCTGGACAGATGTACAGAGCTTTACAGTGGAAGAGGCACATGGGAAGAAGATTAATGAATCAGCGAAACATGTCATACTTATACAGTGGTAAGACAAACGTATAAGGCAGCGTCTATTTGCACTAAGAGTAAATAGCAACTATTCTACTGACATTTTCATTCTAAGTGAAAATAGCATATTTCCTTAGCAATAGATGCTATTTATACCATGTGAAAATAGCGATAGATTCTATTTACACTGTAAAAAAAGCAGTATTTTCTAAGTGTAAATAGTAGTTGTGCTGTAAATAGTAGTTAGATATAGTAGAAGATACTATTTGCACCTCAGTGTTGTTATACAATAAACTGTATGCAATAATAACAGCGTGTAAAGTATTATATTTATTAAAATTGTTAAATGGATGCTGCTTTTTGGGACAATAAATATGTGGGAAAAGGGAGTGGAGCGAGTTCGACAAAAGGCAGATTCAAACTCGAGTCAAAACTTTCTTTCATGAGCCATACCACTACACTATTGCTACTGTTTGCAATCCAGCGTCTTGCATAATTTTGTCTGGACTCTGGCCCAACCAGATGTCAGTGGGTGGAGTTAGTGTAAATAGCCTCTGCCAACAAGGCGGGCTATTTGTAAATAGACACTCCAAACTTATAATGCATAGCATACAGCAGTTTATAGAAGAAAGAAGTTTGTTGAGGAATTGAGGAAAAACAGAGAGCAACAATTAACATTAAGGAATCACTTAAAAGCATATTCAGTAGCATATTCAAACAGAATGACATGAACTGATGTGAACAAACTGTGGAAAAAAACTTGACACTTTACGGGCTTTCACACCGGATAGTTCTAGGAACTAACCACCAGGATGGTTCCCTGAGAACTAATGGTTCCCCTAGGAACGTTTTCTGGTTGCATTCGCACCGCCAGTAGGAACTCTGAAGTGACGTAAGCCACGCTTGTTGTTGTGACTTTTATTTTGACGGCGCTGAGAACGCCAGCCACAGCCTAAGCAAACAAACAGTGCTCGCATTCTCTGTGTTCATTAGTTTGCGATCCGTCTAACAGTCCTGTCTTATACATTATTAGATAGAACTGTTATACATAGAAAGACAGTATATGAAACGTTATTAGCGTGCAGGTTTCGAGTGCGTTCGGCCAATCAGCGAACACTAACGTCACGGATAGTTCCTATAGTGTGGGTTTAGACCTTACTCTGAAGTAGGAGCTAAATTAGTTCCTCCAAAAGAGTTCCTAGAACTAAAATCGTTCCTAGTTCCTGTGGTGCGAACACGGTGACATCCGGGAACTTTCGCCAATTGTTCTAGGAACTATGAAAAGGTTCCTCCGGTGCGAAAGCTCCTTTTGTTCAGGTTCATTAGTTAGGGTTTGAGCCAATGTTGTTTTCAACAAAAAATGATCAGTGAACAAATCTGAACGAATCTTTGGGGTGAACTGATCAAAAGATTTGACTCACTGAGATCAAATCAAAAATCCATCCTTATGCATTGTTTGACATGACTGATGTAGCATGTAATTTGCTCATGATTGATCAACTCTCATCAGCTTGAGCTTTTGATTCATAAATTGAACAGGCAGCTTAAACTTTTAATTCACAATTTGAGTCATTCATTTGATTAATCATTTGAGATGTCAGTCTAGGCAATTGATTTTTCACTTGAACATTGTTATACTTTTAATTATGGCAGTGCTGTACTAGATGATTATAAAAAAAAAATCTAACAAAATGTGTATTTCATTTCCTTGCTGTTACAGTTTATGCTACCCCATTATGAGGAAATAAAACTGCAGTTCAGTATTTGATTTATCACCTCAATTTTGTCAGGAAAAACATCTATATTTCATATATCTTCTGTATATAACAAAGAAACAAAAGTGGATCTACATTCAAAAACTATTGATCATCTAGTATTTTGTTCTAATGTGAACAAGTAATAATAAAAAATGGGGAGGGGGAGGGGTGCTAGGGGGGAATCAGAGGAGAGAGAAAAGAAGGAGGGGTTTCTCCAGTACAAATGCAATGCTGTGCCGGCCGGCCCCTGGCAGTGGTCATCATTAAAGTGCTTAATAGACCGTGGCAGGTCCACAACAGCTGACAGCCGACGGGTCCAGCGCTGAGTTTCCAGGGAGTGAGGGTCACCTTCAGGGGAGGAAGTGCTTTATCAGACCGTAAGGCCAGCCGGGCATCACGCGCTCCTTCACCCTGCCCAGGTGCTCGGGATGGATATCCACCGGCATTCAGGTGAAACCGCAGAGCCCCACCTCCACACCATCAAAAATAGCCAAAAACATTAGGCAGGGAAGTAATGCAATTTCCCTACAAAAATGCTTGAACTTGCCAAGTTTTAAAACTTTCAAAGGACTCCAAAAGAATTCTATGTTTCTTTCATATTTTCTTTCTTTCATTTGCTCTCCAGATGGAAAGTAGCTTGCCTCTTGAGGAAGCATTGATTGGAAATGAGGTACCATACGGACTGAAGCTGATATTTTTAGAAGGCTGAAAATAAGTTACTGTATTTAACTTACAAACATATTTAAAGGTCAATAAGGCAAATCATTTTGCAATGGTCACAATCATAGATTACTGACTGAACCTGAAACGTGGTGCGTTCAGGCCACTTCAGCAGCCATCACTGTGTGTGAAGTATCCGTTTACAGTGTGAATTGTGTGAATGAAATCCCTTGTAGCGATGTGAGAGACAGGTATTCCATAACGGCTCAGAAACCAGCGCTCTACTGCCAAAACAAATTTTGCTTCGGATGACTTTTGCCTGAAGCACAGATTAAGCCTTTGTCAACATCTGTGAAATATCCATGAGCATTAAATTTCCATGAATGAAGACGAATAAAAACAGTAGCTTCAGGGAGTGTGAACTCTGCCTTCACTGCCTGAATCTTACGACAACACTGACTGTCTTATAGCTGGTTATTAAGCATATCCCCCACGGAGAAATATAATTATATTAGTGCTGGGCAACGATTAATCTTGATTAATCGCATCCAAAATAAAAGTTTGTGTTTACATAATATATGTTTGTGTGCTGTGTATAATTATTTTGTATATATTAATACACACACATGAATGTATATATTTAAGAAAAATGTGTTATGTATATAATATTTATATTTACATATAAATATATATACAGTATATACATGCAAATATTTCTTAAATATATACACATGCATTTGTGTGTATTTATATATACAAAATAATTATACACAGGACACAGACACATATTATGTAAACACAAACTTTTATTTTGGATGCGATTAATCATGATTAATCATTGCCCAGCACTAAATTATATATCTTCCTTCCTCCAGTGCATTTTAAATCCCCTTGCATGGCCAATCCATGATTGGCTGGGGCTCCCAGAGTACTGCCTTGTTGCACTTCCAGAAAGGCAGAGAAGTGCCCCGAGCAGTCTCAGAGGACACGGTTTATCTGGGTCTGGACACAGGTGCGTCTCCAAATGAGAAACACTGAGGAGGGAATAAGCTCCCGGACGAGACCCCAAAACGCAGAAGCAGGGGAATGTGATTCAAGGTCGGCCGTGGTAAGCAGCAGCTCGGCACCGCTGATTGATTGGGTAAGCAAGAAGCATCTGGCACACAGGAAACAGGAAGGTGACTGGGGGAATCACCAGGTGGTTCCGATGAATTATAGCCATTTTGCCCAGCGCCTTCCCCGTCTCCCAGCCTACATACATGCCGTTATAGAGCGCCATTGTCAAGCCGTTGATACCTTGTGGATAAAGAGAGATTTGCGTGAGAAGGCCAAATGCATGTGTGGCACGCTTATGAAATACTTTCAGACAAACTTCTGTTTTTCATTCATTGCAACACTGGTACCCAAGAATCATGTCTTTGAAATGTCAAATCAGAAAACACTAGGACCTTTTTATATGTGATCACCATGAATATTGATGACACATTAATTAACATCCAAATTTAGCCATTTAATTTTAAATTACATCTCGGACACAGCTAGTGCGAAACGTACTTCAGGGATATAATTGCATTTCACAAGAATGAACGTGATGGATTGTGTCAAATCAAGGCTGATAAATTCATCTGACATTTACAATTTACAAAACTACAGAAAGCCAATGAGACTGGGTCATAAGCACTTGAAAAGGTCTGTCCTCAGGGAAACAAAATCAGACCACCATCTGAGAGTTGCACAGTTCAGGGCCATTTTAAGACAATAAGAGGGGACTTTCGGCCAGGCACCCACTCGCTTCCCACTGAGTTCCTAATCAGCTCTGCACTGCTGGAGAGAGACCTCAGAGAGAACAGCATACGGAAGGGGACAGGAAAAGCATCACCCCTATCGCTTTATATATCATGCCTCACTAGTCCGTAATCAGTTTTGTATAATGATGGTTTGCAAAACACATCAATGTAGAAAACTATATAAAGACAGTGTGGGTTAACTAAAAAACAAAAATATAGAAAGTAAACACAGAAGACTGTTACTAGCAATCGAGAAGGTTGTAATTCATATTGGAATAAATATAGAATATCTTACTAAAGCATTGTGTTAGATGTGTGAGCTCTTTCAACTATAGGCACTTCTGACTCAAATGGAAGGAATAGTTCATCCAAAAATGTAAAAAAAAAAACTGTAAATGTAAAAATCATTTTCGACAGGTTTGTCGTTTCAAACCTGTATGTCTTCTTGATGAATTCTGTAGAATGTCTCATGTGTTTTTGTCCATACAATAAAAATCAATGTGGTCCAAAACAACATTTCATACAGTTTTGAAACAACATGAGGGTGAGTAAATGATGACTGAATGTATTTTTTGGGGTGAACTAGTGCCCACAGTTGAATTTCTTGGTGTTTCACAAAACAAGGAAAGTCATACACATTTATATTATATTAAGTCATAGACAATGGAACAACGCAAAATTGTCATTCTGGGCAAATAAACGCTCTTATAACAAAGATTTTATTACTAATTACTAATTTATTTATTTTGTCTAAAAAAAAACGAATTTTCTTGCTAAACGGGCATTTTATCCTAAATACAATAAAATATAATTTACACTTTTTGCATAATTTGACAAAATTGGATCAAAAATATGGATTTTGGTGTGGAAAAAATGACACCACAGCTATCAGACAGCTGTCATTTTTCTTGATTTTATCTATAAGTGTACAATCTATACATAAAATCTATGTGAAAAGTAACAAAAATAAATGTAGGCATAGCAATGGGTTTCCAAGACAGATTCAATGCGACCTTTAACTAAATAAAAATAAATAAACTGCATTTGAAGAAACACCCATATCTGTGTAATTTGTCTTGCTATTTTGTTTGTTGGGTGTGACAGTACTCCGCTCAAATGCCTAAAACACTAGTAGAATTAAATTTTTAAAATAGAGGGCTATCAACATTTCACATAATCACTAACAGGTCATTTCTCCTTTCACTTTATACAGTACATTAGCTTCAGCACCAAGGCGACAATGTTTAAAATACAAATAAATACATAAAATAAAAGCAGCAAAACAGAGGGCAAATCATCACCTCGCTGTCTGAATTCACTTGCCTCATTACGTAAGGACAGCAGAAATGCTGTATCCCCACAGGCCACAAGAAACTTCAGACAATGACTCTGGTCAACGGATGGCAGTGAAGGACCTGGAACGTTCAGCTCATTTATTACAAGCAGTACGATGCCTATATGTCTCTCTCCGCAAGACTTCCTGGCCACAATTATAAGCTAATATAATCATTGTCACATTTGATGGTTTTACACTTCACAGATCACAGGCTTTACTTTAGAAATGTGCCACAGACATCTCTATGCTCTGACCTGCACGTAGTGGAAATTTAACATGGGAAATTACATTCCCTTTAAAGAAGGAATACCGTACATTTGTTTTATATACTTGTCTTGCTACAATTAGACAAATTTATACAAGAAATTGATTCTGTATGAATAGAAAGACGAATCAATAGAACTGAATCTACACTAATGATGTGGTTAAAAAGGAACAACCAACGTACCGGAACATTTACATTTACAATTTCAGGTCACTGTCTGACAGAGAGACGAATGGTTAACCTGTCAAACTACACCAAGAACTCATCAGCAGGGCACTAGATGACAGATTAATGGAAATGTGCCATATAATTTTTAATTACCTCTAAAGAGCAGGAGTACAGATTCACTTCAAGGGCTGTCAGTCTGTTAACGAGCAGAGAGCCAAAAAAGACCAATATCTATAATCTAGGATCTATTTTGAGCTCAATGTCACATATTATAAACTCATTATATGCTAAATAACTGGTACATGGCTCACCATTTTATGAGGGAGCTATGGTGACAGAGGACATAAATATAACATTACAACCATCTTAGAGTCCAGATCAACCTAGAAAATAAATAATGGGCACTCTCATGTAGTCACAGCTGATTCGATTTTTACAATGACTTCATCTGTGATTTGCACACAAACCGAAGAAGGCATGTTGCCTGTGCTACTTTCTTTCAATGAAAATCTTGACCTCTGCTGTAGCTTTAAAGTCAAATATAATGCAGTTTGATGCATCAAGCATGCTTTGACGTCAATGACATTTTGTCATGAGACACGTGAAAGACTGTGACGCTTTATGTCATTGATGTCAAATCTAAATGTGTCATATTTGATTTGAGAGCTAATAATGAAAAGAGAAGCACAGATTTTCAGTAAATAAGCTGTTTTCATAATAGTGTAGTCAACTGGTTCCTAGAAATAGCAGGGAACTGTGACAAAATCGTGATACTATTTTTTTCTTCTCACATTTAAATGTGCACACAGTCTTGCAATAGCAAATCTCTTCGTTTGGAATCTTTAAATAATTAGAATAGTTAGGCTTTTTTTTTTTTTTTTGTAGAGAAATACATATTTAGTTAAATACTGCTATTTATCACCATGTTTCCAATTGAGTTATACATTTAAATTAGTGTGCTGTTTACTTATTAGTGTAAATTATATGGAGTCCCTAAAGGGACATGATGAAGAAAATAAATATTTGAGGAAAATATATTTGTCAATGCTTTTGCATTCTCTTGCTGCGTTCCATCGAGAAAGTTTGTATTTGCTCGAAAAAAGTTGTGCGTTCCCCGAGAAGCCTTACGTTCATTCGCAAATAACACAAACGTTTGTTAAGCGAACTCAAAAGTTGTTGCGAGAAAACGCAATGGTTTTGTGAGTGAACGCAAAGTTTCTCGGGGGAAAACACAAAACTATTTTCCTCTCATCTCAGATTTTTTCCATCACCATGTCCCTTTAGGGGCTCCGTAAAATTGACCCTTTTCACATTTCCGGGTTTCTCAGAAGCGCAAGTCATGACAGTCAGATTGATAACGGCAGTCAGAAAACACGACTGTTCAAATTATTATTTTTTTTTAATTATTTTATTTATCAAAGATGCATTAAACTGATCAACTATGACACTAAATTCCATTTTAAATAAATGTTGTTTTGTTGAAAAGAATCCTTTTTTTTAATAGCAAAGAATCCTGAAAAAAAATGTAGCAAGGTTTCCACAAAAATATTAAACTGCACAACGAAAAAAAAAAAAGAAAAAAAAAAACTTAAACACCAAATCAGCATATTAGAATGATTTCTGAAGGATCATGTGACACTGAAGTAATGATGAGTAATGATGCTGAAAATTCAGCTTTGACCACAGGAATGAATCACATTTGAAAATATATGAAAATAGAAAAGGATTATTTAAAATTGTAATACTAATTACTAATTGTAATATTATTTGTAATATAAAAATGTACAATATTGCTGTTGTTATTGTATTTTTTGACCAAATAATTGCAGCCTTGGAGAACATAAGAGACTTCTTACAAAACAATTTACCGAACCCAAATTTTTTATTTTTAGGAGGCTAGGCTTGACTGTACTTGGCATACAGTTTTAAAGTAGCTTCCCTAACACTGAATGAGTCATATGGAGCACTTTTATGGTGCTTTTTGGAGCTTGACAGCCTATTCTTCAAAAATGTTCCTTTTGTGTCCCATAGAGGAACGAAAGTCATACAGGTTTGGAACGACATGACGGTGAGCAAATGACAACAAAACTTTCCTTTTAAGGCAACTTATTCCTTTACCACATTGAACTTGAAGAAAACTTTGTGTCTAATCCCTATGCATGGCGAGAGAAAACCGAGTTAAAGCTATGAAACCTACTCTATGAATACACAAGCGATTTATGAGGATGGATCGCGGTGCCTCTCTTGGTATTCATGCTTGTATATAGGGCTGATCTACCTTCATCTTCTGTATTAGGGTTCGCCGCGTCTCTCATAAACACTGCTGAGATGTGACTAGGCTCCCTCATGAATGTGAGAGCAGACCTTGTTTTGTGCCCGACTAAAGCTGAAAGCCAATCAATGGTTTGCAGGCGTAGTGAAGACCTTCTTCGTTAGAAGTGACCTTGGGAGATGGTAATGCCACTAAACCTGGTGATATGCTGGGATGACGGTTGTGATTAAAGAATTACGGCAAAGGCGTAAACATCACTTGCTTTGAAATGAAAGCGTTCAGTCCCCCTGGCTGGAGTGAAAAAACAGTAAACACAAGAGTAGCACTGCTGCCTATGGGAGACATTACATTCATGAACAAAGTTGTGTTTACAGAATTAATGTACACCATACATGTACGATTTGCCTAAAGTCTGTATATATTAATGTGCAAATCCAATTTAAATGTCAAAGGATTTCAATAAGTTTCAAAGAAGGTCTTTGTTTTCAACATGAAAGCTTCACACAAGAATGCACCAAAACATAAGAGATATTTCACACTCTAAATCCTCCCGCTGCTTGCATAAAAAAGCACTATTTAAAATTAGATATAACATTTATATAAATATTGACATTATTTTTGGAAATGTGTTGCTGCAAATGGAAAAGAGGTGTCAATGCTGAGTAATCTAGCCATATGGCGAATGCCTGATTTTATTTTTTCCCCTATGCAATGCTCAAACGTGTTGAGATAATATATCAAAGGAAAACTGTTGAGGAGTAAATGTCAGTTACATGATAAAAACCTTGTAATGTGATTAAACCTAATTTGGTACATCATTTCTCAACCCAAAAAAGCTGAGGTACTTTATCGCTCCAGTGTCTCAAGCTCTGAACAAAGACCAGGTTATGTCTCCCCTCAACAAAACTCCCCAAGACTCCATTCCTATGTCCACATTTCTGTCATCACAACCGAAAATGGCAGCCAGCCACAGAAATCACTCAGCACACCTGTCAGCATTACCCTCCAGAAAATAATTTGCACAAAACTATAACAAGCAGTTATAATTAGCTGAGGGTTATTAAATATGTCCAACACTGGATATCTGGACTACAAAGAAAATCTAATAATGCATTTTTTCCTCCTTTCTCTGAGTCAGCGGCTGTGGTAGGCATAAATTAATGTGCATATGGAGAGCGATGTCACAGGATGTGAGGCAACCACTGAGGCCTTTAGCAGCTCTGCGGGAAAGCAATCTGTGTGAGTCTGGAGGTGCAAATATACCACGGACACCTGTTTTCATACACATAGTGCTAGCGTGGATGACACTCACCTTGGGTAAAAGGTTCACAGGTGTGTCTTAGTTTAAATTACTATATTTACTGTGAGATTTAACATTTAAATTTATACTACCAGTGAAAAGTTTGGACATTACAACAAGTCTTTGACATTAACACCCGCCAACCTGCCAAAAACTAAAAAATATAGATTTTTCGATACATATCAATACTAAAATATCTTTAAACGCTTCCAATACACATTTTCTGCAGAATACATAGGCCTACAAGATACCAGCTGCGCTTTCTCGCTCTCTCATCTCTCCGACAGTGAGTTGACACACAAATCTGCCTGCCCTCACTTGTTTAATTTATTCCGGATGAATATTGTTGGTGTTACAGAGCTTGAATTTCGCCGTCATATTGCGTGTATTACACATCATTTTACTCTAATTTTACTATGTTCACAAAAAACTGCCTCTCAGTTAACAACCATTAAGTTGTTTTGCACTGCTTATTGCGCTTAAAAAGTCAAAAACACACACAATAATGTCAAAATACCTGTCTTGACAAGTATTCACGTAAACACATTCAGTCACGTTTTAAGTGAACGTAAACAGCTGAGATTGAGAAAGAAAACGCATGTGTAACAGTATAATGGATCTGTGCGTCAGGTCTTAAAGGGACAGCGGCCTAATATACCTGCTGCCAAATTATGAAATAATATTAAAGGTATCTATAAGACAGTTTTTCCTCGTGGCATCAATATCAAAATTGTGGCCAGTGAAAATGCTCAGGGGCAAATAACTTTTGCTTAATGCTCGGGAGCAAGTAACCATTGGCCACAGTGGCTGGTCGTGAAACTGATATTGTACAATGCTCTGGAAACTTCTATAGTATACACTTCTATATTAAAATACAGCCATGGATAAAACATCCATCGGGGGGAAAAAAAAGTATGAAAAACATGAAGTCATTAATTCCTTGTACAGAAACAAGCAAGTACTAAACCTTTTATTTGTTGGTGTGAGATAATTGGCTAGTTTTTCCTTCATTACTTGTCGAGCAGTTGTCTGATGCAGTGGCGGTGTCGTGTTCCACGTCATGCCCTGCAACTTTAATTAAATGCGTTATAAAGAATGCACAGATTCGTAGACCCCATTACGGTTGATTCAATGATAATTAAAATATCCATCTGCGAGCATTAAATTGAAAATGCCCCCATGCGTAGCTGTGTTGAAGTGTAATGATGAGAGCTTATACTGGGAGGGAAGAATTAGAAGACGGGTATGAGACAAAGACGTGCTTTCGCATGCTTGACGGCACTTTGATTATCTAATCAAATCATTCACATCTAGACAGGCTCTCTGCAGCTGATCTGGACTCATGACTTGTGGAGGTGAGCAACTCTGACGGCCACCACTGTGGAAAAATGTGACATCCCTACCGATGTCATGGACGCGCATATACTGTACGTGTCAGTTTGGTTCGGCCCCACCGGCGCCTGCTCCCCGCTGCTCCACTTCTGCCTGTTAATTAACTGTAATGATGTAAACAAGAACTCATTCTGACCACCTCGCCACTGACACAGGAAAAGCAATCTGTTAAAACAATCACCAGGGACAGACCACCTCTCGCACCTCACACCATCCTCTCACACTGCAATCAACACTGACGGCCGTGATAACGACGGCAAGATGGAACTCTGGCTGCATGAACTGATTAGGTGATTTCTTGCACTTTTCGCAGCTGGGTGAATCTGCCTCGCCCATGGGATGAAAGCTGTCAGGAGGTGTTAACGGTGGTGCGCACATTGACAGACCTTCATATATCCCAGGTCCAAATGTCTCTAACGAATGAAACATGCTCCTCTCTCACAAGGGCTCTGGTAAATAACAATCCTCCCCCTTTTAAGAAAGAGTTCCTCAGGGTTTTACATTCTGCATTTTTAATGGCAATCGGTTTTACCTCAAAAGCCTGGTGCATATTGTCTGATCTTGGTCAGCAAGATACAGGATTACTTTCAATAAAATTAGTTTCCTTCTAAGACAAAATTTCCAATATTACATTGCTTGTTTTGACATGCTCATTGAAAGTCAATTATTTGAATCTTGGTCTTATATGAATGTTTTGAACCCATTTTGGGTTGCATACCCAGCAAAAATCGGAATTTATATGCAACAAATATCTTCCCTTCACGTTACGTTCATACTATAAAAATCTGCATGTCAATGAGGATGTCAGAACACGACATGATTGATCGTCAAGTAAGTCAGTCCCTCCAGAAAAACGTGATTATGCGATCACATAATTCAATGCATAATTAGCCAAAGTCTGCATATTTATGCGGGGTCCGCATCTTTTCAAATACGCCGCACTTTCGTTCGCATAAATTGCCGATTTCCGCGAAAAATATGCGGGGCTTGCATGATTTCATAATCCCCGCATTTTTGTTGCAAAAAAGTCACATATATCTTAGCAGAAAATTGAAAAATGTTGTGTTTACTTCACACAAGAGCAGCCATTTCCCCTGTTGCCATGGGAACGTTAAGAAGTGACGTAATTGCGCGACGTGAACATCATCGAAAAGCTGTAAAACAGGAAGCACACAATTTTTTTATTTTTTATTATTTGAAGTTGTAGCATATTACGTTTGTAAAGCTACAAAACTTGTTTGATTCATCAATCTTTTGTAAGTTTGAGCCATGTGTTTATTAAGGTCCGAAATAAAACAAGATGAGAACTTAAATATTCCCTTAAATAAGTGCTGTCAAATTAGATCATAATTCAAAGATTTTGTTATATAACGCAATGACATTCAAACATGTATAAGTGTGAATTGAGTGTCCACTGTTTTACTCCCAAACAAACTTCAAAAGTAACTATTAATTGTTTAATTAGGTTTTGTTTAAATTATGTTTAATAAAAAAGCCTTATCGCATTAAACAGCACAACCACATATTCTCAAGTGGTACCTCAGTCTATGTGAGCCGTAGGGAATCGCTTTGGCACACAGAATTCTTCCACCTGCCATGTGTCATTGTGAAACTCAAAGGAGATGAAGTCTCTTGTTTTGCTTCAGAATGTGAAACCCACCCTTAGTAATGTCTAATTAATATCCACTCATTGTGGAATTCTCATCTCCCACAGAGCCACTGAGACCAACATCTGTTTAATCAACATTTTCCACTGACAACCTCTTGGCTGTCGATCCTATCGTGGTGTGGCAGAGAAATACAAACAATTGAAATTCACTAGATGATCCCAAAAGTTTCCTCCTTTGAGAATTCACTTGACAAGTTGACAGACAGCACATATCAAAGTGTGGCACAGTGCATTTAGGTGAATAAAGTCCGCTGGCTTAAACTTTTCCAATTCAAACTTTTTTCGTTTTACTTTTGTTGCACTGAGTGCCATTCCCCCCACACGTACTCTAAAATTACCTCCAAAAGGAAGAAAGATAAGGATACACAGCCACAGATGGCTCCCTGAGGCTCTTAATCAGTTAGCCACACCCCGTATGCCTGCTACATGCTTTATTTCTCCCACTATGCCCCTTCATCAGCCTTGATTAGAACGCTGGAGTAAAATGTCACATTTTACATACCTCCATATTTCAGGCCAACACCAAACCTGACTACGGTTCCTGGATGGTCGGGGTGAAATGTCAAGGGATGCACCAATTCCTGCGTGCCCCACTTTGCAATCTCACAAATTCGTCACTTTCAGAGCGAGGGCGACTCTGGAAATTACAGACGGCCTCTTCGTTAATACGTGCTAGGCAAACCGAACGCCACAGCCCTAATTGGAGCTAATTGGCTTAGTGTTGCTGGATCAGATAAATAGCATAGACAACACTAAGTGACACTGTGACCTTTTTAAAGCTTCACTCTAATTAACCTTTTAGATGCATGCAGGTGTTTTTATGTAGGGCAGAGAAAATAAAACTTGACTACAGAAGTCTGGAAGGGAATCGTGTTTTGCGCTCTGCCACAAACTCCGGTGTCGCCATTACAGCTGCTCAGGAAAGCACGGATATTAAAACCATAAACCCGAGAGTGTTCCGAGATAAAAAGGTCCCGCAGCCGAGTAATTTTACATGATCACTCAAATCTGTTGCTCATTACCAAAGCTCTCATCTCCACGCATATGGCTTATGGAAAACAAAGCGTTTTCTAAGCCTCAAGCTTTCCTGATTAAGTTTACCGCAATGTAGTGAGCAGTGTGAGCAAAATAATGAAATAAAAAAAGTTATAATTTCCCTCATTATAGCCCATCGCACGGTTGAATATCCTAGCATGCACAAGCAAAAGAGGGCGCAGGCGTGTTCCAGTAAAGGAGCATTAAAAGTCGATCAGTTGACACAGAATAAAAAAGAGAGTTTATATGGATCTACCAATAAACCCTTCAATACCGTCAAGCTTTTATTGCGGTTTGCTTAGCGGTCTTAAGGGCTGCCCGCGCACACCCACAATAAAAGCTTTATGCCACTCACAGCTATTCCAGAAACGAAGCCGGTACCACTTGCGTACAGTGACAATAATTTATGAGTGGAAGGGGGGAAAGGGCTGAAGAGAAAGTTGGTGTGTGATCCGTTAAGCACATAAATGTACATTAATTAATCACTCTGGGAGCTGAATCCCTGAAAGCGAGAGCGGATGGGGTGGCGGTTTTACATCCAAACATTTAAATGCATAAATAATGAAGCACCACAAAGGTTTTAAATGCTGTGATAAAACTCTTCAGGGATCCATTCCTGCATTTGGAGTGTTTATAGTATCTTTTTCACAAGATTTCTGTTGTTGTTTGTTACAATAAGCTGGAACATGATTGGACATGTTCATGCAATAAAACATCGCCACAGGCGCTTAGGTACAATGCTTAGTAAAGTCATTCAGTTCAATTATTAATTACCTCATGCATGCACAAGGTTATTAATTATGCATGTCCCTCGAAATGCATCGATTAAGCACCATGTAAATGAGATGGTGTCAAAAATTGCTGCCAAACAGTGAAGGTAATAATACTGTGATTATTTTCTATCGTCAGACGACTACATCAAAGAATTAGCTCTCTTATCTCGGTGGACTCGTTGAAGAGTACAATTTAAATTCTGCCATCATTTACTCACCTTCATGTCGTTCCAAACCCGTATGACTTTCCATGGAACACAAAAGATGACATTTTTAAAAATGCCACTGGTTTTTAATGTTGTTTTGGACTGCACAGACTTTCATTGTATGGACAAAAACATTTAAAACATTTATCAACAGACAGGGATGGAACAACATGATGGTGAGTAAAATGATGGCAGAGTTTAAATGTTTTTGCAAATTATCCCCTTAAGAATAAATGAAACCTTTTCTGGTTGTGCTGTGTAATGTCAGATGCCAAGTCTCTCTCTTGACCTAGAATACATAACAGCTAAGGGCTTCCTATCTCCCACATATGTTCTCTTTGTATGCACAATACACGTGTAATGGTGTGTTTAATGTAATGGTAGCACTAGGAGCACCTCCAAGTGGGTTTGGAGGCCAAAAAATCATCACAACTTACAATACAGAGCCAATGGAAACTCTGAAACTATCTAAAACTGGACATTCAATCTCACCGCACAACACCATCAATCACTCATTCTGCTGGGCTTTCAGTATTTCAATCAACAATGTGTGGTTCTAAAAGAAAGCTATTGCTATGATTACACATCTGTCTGGGAAAAGAGAGGCCACTAAATGCTGCCCAACTCTTTGTTACTGTCCAAAATGATAGTAGACCGCCCAGGAGTTTGTTTAATGCGTATTTACCAAAATATCTCAATGATGTAGCACTGCGGAAAGCACCTACTCGTGGTTCCTTGTGGGCTTTGAAAACCTGGAGGAGGTCTGTTACTCATGGGACTATTAGCGGTCCAACAAAGCCATTCGAGGTATATCAAATATTCTTAATTGGCCAAACGTAAGGGGAAAAACCCTCATTGTTTTGTATCTCAATTGTTTCCCACAAAATTTCATAACAGACCCTTGTAGTAGGGTGGTTTTGTTCTTTAAAGAAAAAATAAGAGGGTTAGCAATTTAATAACTCACAAAAGAAATCAATGCAAAATGAGACGATGATGATGTTTTGGGTAAACATAGTTATTTCTCTTTATAAAAGGTTAGGACCGGAGGTATGTCATGAGTTTGGGGAAAATGAATCGCCTTGGAGTGGGGAATGGCTACCAGATGGTGTTGTCCTCACGCAGGAGTGACTGGCTATTTTTACAGGATGGGAATGAGAACAGGCTGGCATGGCTAATGAAGACAAGAGACCTCTCCACCTAAAGTTGCTTTAGGCATTCAATAAGTCCTTATGGAGATGATCTGCTCTCTGAGGGGTCGATCATTGACACTACAGTTACAAATACATGCACAACGACAACCTCTGTTGCGATTCAATGTATATTAAAAAAAGAGAGAGAAAAAAAAATCACAACATGACTTTTTTAATACTCATATAGAAATGTATTTGGTAAATGTGTGTTTTTTTTAAACAAATAAATTCATGTATTAAAAAAAACAACAACAACCTTACTTTGTCTCAAGTTAAGTGAGATGATTAAGATGATTGGCTACAATTACCATAAGGACTGTCTGACACACTGTCGCTCCCATAAAACATGTTGCCGAAATTCGCTAGAGCATTTTTTCTCTTTAAACGCAAATAATAAATTACATTTATTTTAAGAACCAGTGGATACAACTTCTATTTCCATTTCTATTTTGTGCCAAAGGAAGTACTTCCTATTTTTTTTGTACATTTGTATAATGACAATAAAAGCTTTCTTTTCTATTGTATTCTATTGTATTGTATTATATTCTAGAATTGTTTTTTGAGCACCAAATCAGCATATTATAATGATTTCTGAGGGATCATGTGACACTGAAGACTGGAGTAATGGCTGCTGAAAAGTCAGCTTTGCCATCACAGGAAAAAATAAAAATTTAAAGTATATTAAAAAATAAAACGTTGTTTTAGTCTGCAATTTTATTTCACAACACGACATTTTTTGCTGTATTTTTGATCATATAAAACCCCAACTTCTGAACTGTAGCTAACTAGCTAAATGTTTTTTTTCTAGAGCAAGTTCTTCCAACAGGGATTTAGGTGCTTCAGGCTTAAAAAAAAAAAAGAAAAGACAATTAACACCCTGGTTAATCACAAAGTGTGAATGCTTTATCAGCAACACTGTCTGTTATGAGTTTTGTATTCTCTGTCTGTTCTTCATAACTTTTATCAAGTCTTCTCTCTCACCTCTTCAGCTTCCCCAAGCTCCCACTGTCCCAAAATAAATTTTTGACAGAGAACTAGCGCAAGACTCCTCCCACCCAGGCCGGTCAGACAGTTTTATTATCTTGACTGATTTTGCGATCTGTACTCACCCGTCCCTTTCATTTTACCGCAGCACCGCCCATTTGAGCAACTACCACTAATGGTGCACATAAGCAGAGGCCTTTGTGGCGACAATTTTTTTTTAATCTAGCCAGCCGATTGAGACATGAGCCACCGTAAATTATTAGTTCTCAGCGCCGTAGAGTATTTTGTGGCTTCATGGGTGCATGGTAAATGCACTTCGCCAGAGCCACAGTTCCCACTATTCCCCATGCAGCCGTTCTGGAGTGCGGTTAGCTCTGCTGATGTCCTCAGACCAGGCCGCGGTCACACGTGGCTCCAACGGGCCTCCAGGGGAACGTGACAGATTGCTCGCTCGGTCGCAGAAAAGAGCAGAGCACAGGGGTGGGAGTGTGTATTTGGGGTTCACATGGGAGTGGTGTGACCGGATATGCTGGGTTTAAATCACATTCTCTCACATACACACAGCAGCACACTTCCTTGCACAAAAGTAGAATAATAAGAGCTCTGCATTACATGAATGTATGGTTTGAGGCATCTGGGACATAATTTTGATATCTGGGTTGTGTGTCATTCCGAAGTTAATTGAGAATGCCTTTTAAAATCCATTTTAGTTCCTAAATTGAATTGAGGAAGCGAAAAAGATGCAGATTTGTAAGTAGGTATTATACAGCATATATTTTTACAAAAAAAGAGGAAAGCTAAAAAAAAAAAAAAAAAAAAGTTTAAAGCCTTGAAGATTGAACGTTAAGACTTTACAGACAGAGAGAATAATAGACAGACAGACAGACAGACAGACAGACAGACAGACAGACAGACAGACAGACAGACAGACAGACAGACAGACAGACAGACAGACAGACAGACAGACAGACAGACAGACAGACAGACAGACAGACAGACAGACAGACAGACAGACAGACAGACAGACAGACAGATAGATAGATAGATAGATAGATAGATAGATAGATAGATAGATAGATAGATAGATAGATAGATAGATAGATAGATAGATAGATAGATAGATACAGACAGACAGACAGACAGACAGACAGACAGACAGACAGGTTACATATTGTACAATGGCATCACAACGTACAAGTTATAATCAAACTAGCTCTCAAACCCTCACTTAAGCCTAGTTCACACGGGACGATTTTAAAATTGTCGGCCGATTTTCCAAACCTGAGAGACCCCACACACGGCGATAAAAAATCACGGGTCTAACAGTTTTGGTCGTTCCGTTTGTGGTGTGCAGCCACACGGCAAAATCAACACATCACACACGAACCGATTTGACTCCAGAGCATTCCCAGGTCAGACGGAAAATCTCGCAAAATCCCTCGAGATCAAACGTGACTTCTGAGTAAACAATCAGGGCGGACGAAGAGGATGCAGTGGCGATAGTTTGTAGTTTGTTTTTAACCGAATCCATCTCCGATGTCCACCGGACTTTCTGGTGCGCCATGCCGCCGGCTGTTTTGATTTTGTTTCCCGGTGCTTCCTCTGCGCCTCGTCACCTTGCTTTCTGATTGGCTACACACCACAGTCCACAGGCTGCGTGCTCGTTTCCCATGTAGCACACGAGGAGAAATCGGGCCAAAATAATCCAACATGTTGGATATCCCCGATTTGAGATCGGAGCGGTCCCGACGTCCTTCCGAGCAGACGAGAGCACTCTTAACACACCACACACGGCAGGAATATCTGATCAGATTATTTTACGATAATCGGAGCATCCTTAAGATTGTCGGAAGGGGTAAATCGGGGCTAAAATCGGCCTAATTATCCTGCCGTGTGAACCAGGCTTAAGTTTACTCCAGATCTTTCCCAACCTTAATGTGTAAAAGAGCAGAAACGCCAAGACCCGACAGAGAAGAAGAGTGAGAGTCCTCAATCTCTTGCTTCTGGTCCAAGAAGCGTTAAACCACATTCTGGAGGTTAAGCATCTTGGCTGCGAGAGCTTGTCATTTCTGAAGATGAAGCTCATCCCTTATTCAGCTTCACGGAGCAAACACAGGTGTCATGCTAAACTAATGTGCCTCAAGCTATCTCTTCCAGTAAAACATTACTCATCCCAATCTGTGGGAGCGTTTGTTGGCAAGCGACATGTACATCAATGCTTACCTTCTAGCCTTTCCTGTAGATAACACATGTCTAAAGATTTTCATGGTGATATAAATGCTATACATTTAACGATAAAGAAAACTAAAGTCAGGCATTTTAATTACAAGTTCAGCATTTGGTGCCTAATAATAATAATAATAATAATAATACAGTACACTGTATTACAGTTTAACTGTAATTCACAAAAACAATTTGTTTATTTTATTTTTTACAGTTAACTTGCACTCATGTAACCAGGAACAGGGGGGTTGGAGAAGCGAGGGTCCTCATACTAACATTTCAGCACTGGATTCCTCCTGTCTAAAAATATGTTCACAGGTCCCTATCTCTTGAGATAATCAAGGGGAATTTGTCTGCGCAGCACATGTGGGCCGCAGCACATGTTCAGATCTCTCTCTGCCTCAGGGGCTGTCTTTGGGCTCTCAAGAACAAGGATTAGCTCAAGAGCTCATTCAATTCCCATCTTTTGTTGCACGTGTTTATTTTTTTTACAGTTTTTTCCTCACGTCTCAAATCTCCTTGCAATGCTTAGGCATCCCACTAGAGGAAGTGTTCCTTTTTTTCTAGAAACATCCACTCTGACTTTCTAAGTGACAGATTCACCAACGGGTTTAGCACTAATCTACCAGGCAAGTGGTCTGGAACCTCGGCTATAAATCAGCCACTGACACAGACCATAAAAATAGAGGGATTTTTATAATTTCACTGTATGCAACTAATGGTAAATGTGCAGACACTAAAGCACTCAAGCATAACAGCTAGCAAAACTCACTGGACAGACATCAGTCAATCAAAATGGGTAGCAGCATGTTCTCTGAATGTCCACAATAATCTGTAGCAGCTGTCTAAACATGTCCCACCGAACCGGACCTGCCTTAGAGTAAAACCAGAGCCCTGTTTAACATCAAAATGTGAATTATTGAATAAATAAATAGAGAAGGGAAGCTAAATGCATGTGTGGAATGTGCATGTAAGAGAGTGGGTAGTAAAAGTACTGCTTAGGGAAAGAAATATAGGGCGAAGGATGCACGACCCCTTTCCTGGCTTCTCATATTCTACATAATAATTCCTGTAAGAATCTCTGGGATATGCTTTGGGAGTAAACAGATACATATCCCAAACCCAAGACTCATTCATGACCTTCTATGCGGGCTGCAGCAGTGAGGGTCCGTGTACGCCATAAGATAACACAGTGTAGACAGAATTGCTAATTAGCATTTAACTCCCAGTCACTTGTGGCAGCCATGTGCATTTCTCGCAGCCAAAAGTGAATTTGTGCAACCTTAACTGCACGATTCCACCCTTGTAATGATGAGGACAGCAGACCTCTCCATCCACACAATGTGATTAAAGTGGTCCATCAAGTGCCGAAGTTAGCGATTTGTCCCGCAAGACTGTCTCATCATGGCTAATTGTGAGAGATCCTCTCAGGGGCCTCAGCGGGTCTGGATGGAGGAGCTGATTGGTCTGCCTTGTGCACAGCCCCTCTGGTTGTGGCCACCATGGATTAAAACAGATCCATAACTCATGCGCACCAGATGGTGGAGATAGGGTCAGCAGCTGGAGCAGTGCACGATCAGACTCTACATCTTCCTGGTCCAAAGCTGCTGGTTTTTGGCCAGCTTCATTACAGCCTGAGGTTGTCTGGTAACTTACATAGTGGAGAAACAATCTGAATATAATTGTCATATGGAAAATATGAGCCTTATTCATTCAAGCTGTTTCTATGGCTATACGACATACAGTATGCATGGTTCTTTAAAAGCTAGCAAGCAAACCAAAGCCTTTATGATTATCTAAGAATAAAACATCCACTGCGGGTAACGCATATTAACGCACTAGCCAATTTGGCGGGTTATGATTCATAAATTATGTTCTGTCACTTTGCACGGCATCGCTATCAGAGCCCTTCCCCTAAAAGGAGCCTCAAACATTAGACAAAAAAAAACAATGCGTAAAGAGGGTCACACACCGGCGGTGCCCAACTACGACTCCAGCTGTCCAAATCATGCAGCACCACAGCGTCACTCACATAGTTGTCCATTGAAATACAATGGTTTAGGACAAATATATGTTCGTATTGACTTCACCCAAGGAGATTGTGTATTATGCTTCTTTTTTTTTTTTTTTTGCAACAAGTTTTTTTTGTGGCTTGAATCAATATCATTATATAGATTGAGTTTTCTCTTTCGCTGTTTTTTCATATACCTTAATTCAAACTTATTGACGACACTTTGTTCATTCTTGAAGTGAACTTTAGCTTGTATTGTGATCAGATTTACTGTTTTGGTCAGCTGCCTTGAACTTGAGAACGCGAGTACAGAATGACACGACAGTTGTACGATAAGCCTGCCTGTGAGATGTCCGCTGCGCTTCTCGTCTGCTGTGCGCCCAGTTAATGCTGTTTTGAAAATATCCGGTGAAAGTTAAATTAAGTAAATTAAATTAAATACATTGGCTATTAATCCTAATTCCTTACAATTAAAGCTATCTTTTGTCGTTTTATCAACATTAATGACAGACACAAATTAGGCCGCATGGATCCATTTTAGAGTTACATATTTTTTCTTTCTCAACTGTTTATGTATATTTAAGACATAACTAACTGTGTTTACGAGGATACTCACCAAGACCAGAATTTTAACATTATTTTGTGTTCTTCACCGTTAAAGCACTATAATCCGCGAAAAATAACTTTTTTGTTGTTTGTGATGCGGCTTTACTCTATGTATGCGCACACATCTATGTATATCTCTCAGAGAGCACGTCTTTTTAACGTTTTGTTCATTCTTTTATTGATCAACATGTCATTTTCAATAATTAAGATTAGATGCCTTTTCCGTTTTAGAGTAAAACTGGCTAAAATTAAAAGTAGCAACAGATCTTTTCTTCTGTATTGTGGCATACAGTACAGTGCAATGGACTATCAAAAAGAAAAAAGTAAAAAAAGAAATGTAGGTCAGGGACTTGGTTCTATCTGGATGTTGATGGGAAAAAAAGGTGGTTTATGTGGACTAAATGCCTGGAAAAGTCCAGCATGTGTCACCAGAGAGAAGTCTGACGTTTTACTGGAAGATTAAATTATGACATTTTTATTCAAAATTTGATTTAAAATTTCAATAAATAAATAAACATGTATGGATGAATAGTTCACAATAAGATAATAAAATGCATTTTTAAAATAGATAGGGTGATAAGAAATAAGAATAAGAAATGATGAAAAATTGACAACTTATGAAATATTTTCATCAAGAGAAATTACTAAAAGACAAAAACTAAAAGCATGTAAAACATAACCCAAGTGTGAAATGGATTCAGAATCTGGCTTTATCTAATTCATGACGCAAAATGTGAGAAATAATGCTGCTGCAACAAAAACAAGAGCAACTGTAGTCACTGAGGGTGTCACGACAGGGCATTCACTAGAGCCCATGTTGAAACCAACAGAAAATAATGCCTGTTTGTCTCTTTATCTGATTTTTTCCCCCTTGTGCTCTACTGAAAAAAGAGCAGCATAGGTTGTTGCAACCATCCATCCATCAAGAACAAATGTGCAAACAATGGAGTGTGTCTAACAGCAACACCATCATTGTACAGTCATCTTGAAAACTATTATTGTTCACTTCAAAATTTCAAAACACTTTCTTAAGAAACGTCAACTCTGTCACATTGGACTGTCTCTAAAATCGGTCTCAAAGGCTCAACTCACCACAGATCTCAAGTTATTGTCCTTCATCAGCTTGAGGGAGGTTTTGTAGCATGATTCAAGGTCATCTTTTTGGGACTGGCCCAAATTTCCTCTGGCGATTGGGCCGACAGTATGGATCACATCTGGGAGAAGAAAGAAGAAAAAAGAAAAGAAAAAGTAGAGCGGTTTATGTTTGTGCACTGTCAAAATGTAAAGCTCTGTGTATAATTCATAAAGTAAATACATGTCACCATAGATAACATGCATTTCCAATTAAAACTGTGACACTGCTTAACACCAGGACAAATCCCACATGACAAACAAAACAAAACAAAACAAAACAAAGCTTCTTGTCAGATCTTCAAAGGCAAGTCGTACAAGAGAATGACAAATAGAACTGTTTCAGAACTGCTGAGGATGATGGGAATGCATCTTCACATTCCCAGTCCTACTGGGTACAAAACAGCTTATTTTTCTGCAAAGTTATCATGCTACATAAACAAGAGTCAGCTAATAATGACAAGAACCAACAATGGAACAATGGGACTGATTTGAACAAGCCAAAAAAAAAAAAAAAAAAAAAAAAACGGCCCAAAAATCGAGTACATTTATTCAGTTAATGAAATGGAAGAGCAGATAGAAAATCAATTACTCCATCCTTTTATCCTATCTATTCATACATTCATATCTGCTGGTGGCCGCCCTCCTGCTGCCTTTGCATTAGTAATGTGTTGGGTTGTCAGTCAGTGGCGAGGCTGGTCTGAGGCGAGAAGTCTGAGGGAAGCGGGCTGGTTTAATTAAATCATTGCAGCGATGACAGGGGAGTTAAGGAAGCTGCGCATGAGTATGAGAGAAAAATAATGTAGCCCTTCCAGCCTGACTTCTCCAGGCCCTGTAAGGTGGGCGGCAGAGGGCAATTCATAACAATAAATAGGTCGCTTTGCTGGGCCTGTTCACGTTTCTTTTGTAGCCCTCACTTCCTTTTACAGTCAGCATTTTACAGCAGACAGTCAACACTCCATTTTTACAGAGTGCTCTTCATCATTTAGAGATTATTTTTCTTTTCTTTTATTCTATTAATATGCATTTGAGATATAACCATGTGAAAAACTGGTCAAATTTAACTTTTGTTAATGAACAACCCAAAGCAATAGGATGTTTTGTCAGTTGCTTGGCATCAATTCCTGCTGCATCATGCTGAGTAGCCATGGCAATCCAGAAATCTCATTGGTCCAAACCATGCTGGCCATAACTGTATATTAAATATCAAATATGTTCTGATTGCCGGCTATTGTGTCATGTTGAACATCACTTTAGCTTTCAGTGTGAACAGACAATTTAATCTGGCACACATTGTTAACCTTAGCTCTCACAACAGTACTAGCTAGTTAATTTACAACTTTATTATATTAAGGGGAAAAAAAGTATATATATATATATATATATATATATATATATATATATATATATATATATATATATATATATATATATACGTTGTCTGAGCATGTAGAGTAGGTAGAACACTTGCAGGCCTTCTTTTTTTAGCTTACAGAAATTATGTAAATGCACAAGGAAGAATGAGCTGAAATTTCCTGCTAATACTAATCTGATCTAAATATAAATGTACTGGCTCATTGCTAATGACAAATTAGAGAAAACAGAAACAGAGAAGTGCACCCTAAAAGTAGCTTTAAATACATCTAAATCTAAGACAAATTTAATAAATTAAAATCTTAAATTTAGCCAGGCAGACAGAACGACGGACGGACGGACGGACGGACGGACAGATAGATAGATAGTGTGAAGTGTAGTGTACAGAAAGGATCGAGAACGAGAAGCATGTTTGCATTATTCAGTCAAAGATTTCTATCTTTAGTGGTTTGGCAAATGAGAGCTGGGAGTGTGAGGGGGAGCCTGAGAGCTTTTCTCATTACATAATCCTGTTCTTTATGAATAAAAGCTCAGTCAATTATTGATGTGTTCTCACCAGTTTTCATTTCAGTTCACCAATGACAAGCTGCCTTTCAGGGTTTACACAGACAGACACATTTTAATAGTTTCTCTCTCTCTTAAAATGGGACAATTCTAAGGAAGACATGCAGGGGGACACAAATAATGCTGATGCAAATTAGAAAACAACCATCACACTATTCATTCGGTCACCTTAAAGCACAAAATTTGCAAAACTCACTTGATGGCGTATTAAATATTATTAAGGTGTGCGCCTCTAATTTGACAACCATAGCAATGCAATATTTGTGTGTTGATTACCTACAGAAAAATGCTGGGTCGTTAGGATACTCTCCCGAGACAAAATCCAGGCATATTTATTTCGCTTCAGTCAGAACAGCGTACCACATGTTGTTTTGAGGCTTACAGCACTTATATCACATAATGACAATGAGACAAGACAATACTCGCTGGTGATCTCTAGGGTCAGGGCTACATCAGCAGTGTTGCTTAAACAGCATGCTGTACAGGGTGTGTGTGTGTGTGTTCTGGACACAAGTGTGGACCCTTAATGAGGCTGTAACTATATGAAATATCATCTCTCCCCATACCAGCAGAACCCTGCTAGCATGATGGGACCATAATGTAGCCTGCGCCCAGTTGTGTTCAATGCATAATACATGAACCTCCGGACCACTTGAGCAACAACCCTTCAATTAGAGGATGGAGGGCCAGAACAGACCATTTACAAATTCATGAAACTAAAGCTATGGCTGTACAAACTGTGCATGATATTTGTTTGGGAAATCTGCTTGGGAAAACCCCAAGCATTAAGTATTGATTCAGCATTAGCATTCATCTACTGGTGTGTAAAACAAGACACGACTGACACAAAGGTAAAAATGGCCTAAAAAATATCGTCTTGACTATGAGATTAGACAATGCCGAGATGAAAACAATCATTGAATTTACTTATGCATGAAAAAGGGCATGTTGACAAAAGATTATCATTATTCTTGCTTGGCTAGCTCCAGAATGAAAAAAAAAAATGCAAATGTACACTAAGAAGATGCTTTTATGATGGTCTATTTTTATTCTTTGCATTCACCTGGCAAACAAACAACACCCAGGAGAATATGTATGTTTGGAGGAGACATTAAAAACAACAACAACAACAATGATTGACAAGTGATTTTTCCCTTCATCTCCATGTAGATTTTCACTCTTAACCATCTCGGCTCTCTCAGTTGAGACGAGGATTCACTGGTTCTCATAACTTTGAGAAGATATGTGTGAATACAAATGCAATTGGAGGAGCATGGGACAATTTTGACCTTTCAGACAAGTATCTAACTATGGTTAGAAAAGCGCGATTATTGTTCAAACCTTTGTCAAGTATTTGCAAAAGGAACCATACAAATGAGCCAAAATGTGGACAGATCAACCTTTGAATTCACAGAAAAGTGTGTTTATGTGTGTGTTCAGGGTTACTGGCAGGTCATAGACTGTGCTTTAGTAAGGAAGTCCATATGCCCTGGAGATAAACTGGCAATCATAACCCGTAGCTGATGAGCTTCCCTGGCTGCCTTTTTTTCTCAACCATTTCCATTTGACTTATCTACTGTAATTTCCCACTTGAGGCACTGAGGTGGTCGTATAATTCACCTCATAAAGATATTTAGCCAGTTAGACTGACCAGCACTCACCAATGAGGATGGGGAAAAAGAGCCATTATTCTGACTGAGCGATACCTGTGATTGTTTTTTTCCGCTTCTGTTTGTGGGAAGTGTTTCTCTCTATTGTTGTGTTTTGAGTGCTGACCGCTGAATGAACCCTCTGAAGGTACATGTTCAACAGTAATTGCAGAATATCGGGCCATTAACAATTACCATGTTTACATGAATTGCAGTAATCTGGTGCTTAGTTTACTTATAAATACACCACACACATTTTCAGTCTAAAACTCTATTGATGTTTCTATTTGTAACAGGGTTTGAGTTCAGGGTAGGAGGCGGAAATAAATTAATAACTGAATTATTGGCTCATAGTGAAAAGTATTATATACATATAATACGGCCACCATGAGGACAGAGGTGCTGTTATACTGTATACTGTATATACACACGCACACACTCACACGCGCACACACACACACAGTACTGTGCAAAAGAATATGTGTGTGTATATATATACTTATACTGTATGTATGTTTATAGTATTAAGCAGCTGTTTTTTTAACATTGATAATAATACAAATTGTTGAATAAGAGACTTCAAAAACATAAAAAATTGTTACTGACCACAAAATATTGAATGAAAATAATATAATTTAAATAAAAATAATTGAAAATGTTAAATTTAAATGAGGCAATAATGTAAAACAGTTATTTTCTGGGGTGATACGTAAAATAACCCAAAAGTGTTGAACGTTTGCAATCTTATCTATTGATTATTGACGTCCATTTAACCATAACGATTGTTATTGTCGTCTTGTCAATCTGTAGTCTACACAATTTTATTCATGTGCCGGCCACAAATCGATGCACACAGATAATGCAACTTGTAACATGGAACCATGCATATTAATACTGAATAATACCAAGGTGCATGCAACTATTGTTGAGGCCCCATCTACGAGCATTACTGTAGCGTAAAATAGATGGCGTTGTTTGGATCTGAACTAAAGCATTCAAACAATCATGCAAATGAACACAGCTTTGCTTATAACATCTTTTGTGTAAAGTGGGCATACCATTCTCAGCTCTGTTATTATTTAGCAGTGTGGAATTTAATTTGCATAGATTTCAACCACCAAATAGCTGGTAATAAATAAATAATTGAACAGAAAAAAAATAGACATACAGAGCAAGAGAGAAACTCGCTGTCAACTCAAACTTGTCAATGCTGAAAGAAGTAAGAATGGAAAGGAGGGAAAAAACGTCTCTTCGTTCAGCCGTCAAGGGTTCATTTTACGGCAAGAGCAGATAAGACGACTGAAAAAAGGAAAGGCTCACTAGGTGTGGTGAGCAATCACCCTCAGGAAGATGTGTCTGCCCCACACCTCAACTCAATCAACGGGAATAATGCATACAATCACTTCACAATGAGTCTGTCAAGGGCACTTACATAAGAGAATGGGCCCAGGGAAAGCGTACGGCAAGGGCTTTGAATATGGATGCCTTTTTGCTCACTTTACCCGACTGACCTTTCAAGCATTTCTTCTTTTCAATGCCTCGTTCTAATCAAGCGAGCCGAGAGACTGTTTTATATGCGGCGGCCGCCATGAGGACAGAGGTGCGGGCAGTGGGGACTTATCTTATTCCAACGGACACAAGCCACCGCCCATGGCCTACCGTCAACAGCCATTAATAATGGAAAGCAGGGTCTCCCGGTGCTACGCTCGGAGGGCCGACTTCCTCTTCTTTTCTTGCTGTAAACTCTGTGAGTAGGATGGAGACCAGAAAAGATATATGGTTTCAACATCATAACACTGCGCTCGGTTTATCTCGAGGCATTATATCTGCTTTTAACATATATGTTAACAGCACAGTTCAACAGAAACCTGAACCACATGGTTTGTAAATACTCACAATGATAATGCGAGCCATCCGGGCTCTCTGAAAACATCGCCTGAGATCGATTTAACATTTGAGTATTTCATCCTTTGATGTGTGAATTTAACCTAAATGAAAACCAAAGCAAACTGAGAGGTTTTGGAAGAAAAAAAGAAAGTGAGGTGGGTGAAAACGTGGGTGAAAACTTCGGCAGGAGGGCCTCCCGTCCGTCGCTTTGATGGGCTGCGTTTTTTAAAGCTCTACGGGGGCAGGACGGATCTTTCATTCGGCACAGCCCCATTCCCACGTTTCCTGCTTTACCGCCACAGCGTGCGACAGGTATGGCAGCTGGCGTTGGTGAGGTACATCAAACATCACCTTCAAACAGCCGGCTTGGGGGAGACTAGCACGGCTTCTGTTCTTACAGCCCCTTTGTAGCAAAAGATGCACCACCAAAGGGACGTGCACACATCAAAGAGACAAGACACCTTATTTAGATGTGCGAGCTGCTTTGGCAGAACTCGCACATAGTCTATGATTGCTATTTCTAGACTTTCTCACACAAATATTATTCTCTGTGTTGAAAACACAGTCAACAAAGGGAGATTACATGAATCATTCTCCTGAAAATGAACATTCTGTCATTAATTACTTTTCAAAACATGGTCTTTTTTTTCTATAAAACACACACATACAAGTCTTGTAAGTCTTAAGTATTTCAAACAACAACAGTTCATATTGACCATGTGCTTTAACACTTTTTTATGATTTTTATTAATTTATTTATTTATTTATGTGTGATCTACCTGCATATTATAAGTCTTCTGAAGCCATACAATAGCTCTGTATGATGAAATTGATGGAAATCGTCGTTATTCAATATGGCTAATTTTGATGTCAACAGCATCAAATATTGTATCTTTAGTGTCTGGTAACCAAACAACATGAATTCAAGCAAATACAGTATGTGTAATATTTGATTTTGGATCCGTTAAAAAAAAATAAAAGACAACTTTACTTTCACATTAAAGGCACAGTATGTAAGTTTCACTACTATATGTCACTTTTTAAAAACAATATCTTGGCATATCTTGGTAACACCATGAAAGAGAGTGGAATCATGGGAGTTATTGTCTTCACCTCCACAGCCGACGGAAAGCGATTTGACGGGACTCAGGCAGAAATCATGTTCATGGGTGAGCTAATGTTTTAAAGTTTTATTAACATCACTGTGGTATGAAACAGGGCGAGGCCGAAATCTGTGGGACATTTTTAGTTTATTATTATGATTATATGCCACAGTCGGCCACTGCAGCTCTTTTCGCTTTGTTGCTTGTTTATTTACAATTAAAGTTATATTTAATGTCCGCCTCCTTGCCTGAACTTTGTTACAGTTACGTTTGATCACTTAAATGCACATTATTTTATTTCATTCTAATAAAACAGCCACGAAAAGCTGAATTACTACCATAACAGGTCACTTGATTTGCCAAATTAAAATTGGGGTAACATACCTCTGTTTCAAAACAATCATGCTAAAAATGCATTTGAATGTGTTGAAAGTTATTTTATAATGTTACTCTGTGTGTTCGCTCAGTGGCTGGTATGAGACACTTGTTGCACATTGCAGTAAGCTAGATAGATATTAGAATATCATATTAATAAAAGTTGGATGACTTGTGCAGCTAAATGACATGCAATTCATTTTAAAATATATTGAATGGCAGAGAAAATGCTGTATTGCTGTTCCTAAAGCTCTTTCTAATCATGCCATGTTAGCCACAAAACAGCATTGTCTCTGAGGCATGATACAAACATGTCATTCGCTGTAAATCAAGGAAACAAGAGATTTAAACAATAAGACTAACCATGTTGAACTATATAACAATGATTCGTTTTCTGTCGATAAAAAGATCCAAACAGTTGCTCACCTGTCTAATAAAACATATATTAAAGCATCTTTAGTGTTTCCATGGTTTCTACAGTACATCATTTGGGATGATGTAAGTACACAAGTCAACAAAATATATTACAATTTTAGTGCTTTTTGGATATTTTAAGCCACAAATCTTACATATTGTGCATTTAAAATGACCCTGGATATACTGGATATACAATATCATTAAAAAATATATATATTTAATTATTTTTTTTATTTAGCAAGGATGCATTGTCTTGACCAACAGTGACAGTAAAGACAATTATAAAGCAACAAAATATTTCAATTTCAAATTAATTAACTTTCTATTCATCAAACAATCTTGAAAAAAAATGTTTATATGTTTCCACAGAAATATTAAGTAGCACAACTGTTTTCAACATTGATAATAATAATAAATGTTTCTTCAGCACCAAATCAGCATATTAGAATAATGTCTGAAGGATCATGTGACACTGAAAACTGTAATGAGTAATGATGCTGAAAATTCAGCTTTGTCATAACAGGAATAATGAATATTATATTTAATTAATATTTCATTAATATATTCCTTTACCATACAACATACCTTAAGATATTCTGAACACCTTTTCGATTGCTCTTAGAAGGGCATAGTAAATAATTAAGCTCAGTGCTTGTTTTGATGACCTCCATGTCTTTTTTGATGACAGTTGTGGTTAGGGACTGTGCCAACTCTGGGGCCTGGGTCCCCGATGAACTAGAGCGCACATCTGAGAGAATGAGAGTCAAGACTAATTAAGATATCGCAACAGCAGATTAAACAATGACAGGGCAGGCAGGCACTTCCACTGAAACCTCAATCCAAACTCTGCCTGCAACCTTGTGCTTGAGAGCAGCCAGATAAACGCTCAGGAGAAAGGCAAGATCTTGTGGCAGGTGACAGTGATGTAGCAATGAGAAACAACAAATACACTGAAAAACACAAAGGATTTTCGGAGCTAATGCTTCTTTGGCACGTTAACACAACTTATTACATTTTACACTATCATTACTTTTAAGGGGGGCACCTGCTCAGTCATCGTGGTGCATTTAAAGCTTAGTTAATTTGGGAGAGAAATGAGGCTCAGATGATGGATTGGAAAGGCAAAATTAGATCTATTAGAATTCAGAGGAACCGCCAGACAATAATCAAAGTACTTTCATCCTACTTGGTGCAATTATCTTTGCACTTAAGAATCAACAAAGCACGTAATGACTTTCGATGCAAGTTGTGAGGTGAATTCAGCCGTCACAGCATGTAATGGGTTAACAGAGACTGCTATGGGTTAACTGGATTGCACGCAAAGGAGCGCACGCACGCACATTCTGTTTGATAATATTTGACTGTGTATATATATATATATATATATGTATATATATATATATATATATATATATATATATATATATATATATATATATGTATATATATATATATATATATATATATATACATATATATATATATATATATATATATATATATATATATATATATATATATATATATATATATATATATATATACATATATACATACTGTATATGACTCTGTTCAACCATTGCAGGGACCACAAAGAATAATTCTACAGCGTAAAACCTTTTTAATGTGTTCACGTCTACACTAAGAAGGCTACAAAAGAAGCCTACAAAAGGCTTTTCTCACAGCAAAAAAACATTTCATTTTTCAGCATTTATTTTTTCTGTTAACTCTCAAAGAGGACGGCCAATCCAAGCCACATGCAGAATTTGATATGTAAAACCTGACTGTGAAGCTGCATATGGTTAACAAGAGCTAATGTGATTAATAACTAAGAAAGGAGAGTGTATGTACTGTAGTATGACAAAAAAGCAAGTTTTCAGTTACCAATGTCATTGTAGAAATGAGCTAGAGTCCAATAATGGTTAAATCACTCAAATGAGTAGTACAAAATGGTCATGTGATCTCAACATGGCAGATAACTGAAAAATCCTTGATCTTTTATAGCAACTGCTAAACATATAAAATAAAATGTAAAAAAATAAAACAAGCATAATAAAAAAAAAACAAGTAATAACATTTATTACTTCAGATCTCAGTTCTTTAGGAATGCACATATTTTGGTCATGACATCAGATAGTTGATAGTTGAGACGAGAAGCTTTTGTTTTTCCTAAATAGCCTGGCTTTAATGGCAGATTTCTTCAGCAGAATGGATTAGGTATGACAGCTCATGTAAGGCTTTCCATGTTAAACCATGGAATGGTTGACCTGAATCTAAGGAGAGGTTAAATGTTGCCATGTGTTGTCCTAGCACACCGCCAACTACTCAGTGCTCGGTGTCCTCTAAAACAGACACTGCATTTCCTTTGCACTTAACATCCTGATTGTGATTTGTGAAGCAGAAACCAATGAACTAGAAAAAGCAGCTTTTAATAATGCCAATAACCATGTTCTTAATAGGCCTAAATTCTGATTGTAAAAGACATTGTTAGACACTTTTACTGCTCTTTGAGTCCCAGAATTCCATGGATCTGTAACAGGTCCAGCATTTTTTTCAATCTTTCAAAACAAATCCCTTACCACAACACAAATGTGGTCGTTTGTATAAGCTGAAGCCAGACTGCAATTAGCACCTTCAAAAAAGAACAACCCCCCAGAGAATTAAGGGTATTTTAAAAATCAGAGTTGCAAAATGACTCGAACAGTAACATTGCTTGAAGAGACACGTGCACACAAGCAAAGTGGCAGTCGTATACACAGAAATACGTGTATTGATTCAATGTAGAAGGGAAGATGGGTGTGTAGAATAGTCTGAAACATGAAATAACACCATGCATGAGCAGATGTGACAGCTAGTCCCATCTTTCACACTTAAAACAGACAGCCGGCTCAACACTGACGAGACGAGTTATTATTGATTGCCAGTCAATCATCATAACATGAAAAATAAACATCTGACACGTGACATCTACTTCTTTGAGTGGTTGATGCTGGTTAAGAAACTATAATGTAATACTTACACAAAATATACAATATTATTACATAAATATACAAGTATAAATACATATATAAAAATATCTACATTTATTTATGTAATATATGTAATGTTTGATTATATATGTATTGATATACAAATATATACACTTTAAAATCCATGTAAACTTTCCATTGCACAAAAGGTGGAAAAAGCTATATAGGAGTAGATGTTCTATATATTAGTTTAAATCAAGCTGGTAGGCAAGAGATGTCTGGTGCGCGCAGGACCGGTGGGTTGTCCTTATAATTTGCTTCATGGATGAGTGGTAATAGAATTCAGCGTAATCAGCCATGAGGTTCAACTCCTCTACCTACCTCTATCAGGCAGGCTGGTTTCACACAGCTGTGAGTGAATAAAACTAACAGGAGGGAGGACAGAGTCCTGTGGGGCTCAAGCGGTTAAAGCAAGCCCTGCTTCTGCCCTGTCCACAGGGGCGGCACTGTACCCACTCACTGGAAAGAGAGTCTCTCTCTCCACCGTCACACACTTAGCTGCTGCTTGCATGTTTGTTATCAAAGATTACAAAACGAAAACGAACACACCCACTCAGGCCCAACTTGATCAAACCCTTGTTGTCATGGTGACAGAGTTCTGTCACGGTTCCCTTGTTGAGGCTCTCGTAAGAAATCATCCTTTTTTATCCTTATTGGTGCATGGACAATTTGTTAAGTAAATGGCAATTACTTTAATATGGACACAGTTGTTAGTGCATTAATTTATGCTTCTTTCAAAAGGGATTAGGGTTTCCTTAATGATAATTCATCGACCTGGATTTGGAGCAAGAAAAAAGGTGTGGGGGATTTTCAAAGGAGCTGGAACACTCAAAAGAAAATCTATTATGTTTATGACTATTTAGCATCGTGCAAAATGTACTAAATATAATCAGTACAGAACAGAGGCTGTTTAGATCCTTATCAGATATAACAATATGATACTGTAACTACAAGCATTAGGTGTAAATACAAGTACTACTCTCTTATGAGTATAATCACGTGACAAAATATACTATGTTTGAACGGAGAATAACACAAAATGAGATGTTTAGTGGAATGTCCAAGCTTCTCTTTTCCATACAATGAAAGTGAACAGATACCAGAGACAGTGGTGGTCAACATTCAATTTTATTGTTCAGAGAACATAGCATGTTCAGTTTGATTTCATTTCTCTGTTCCTAAACATCACAACAACAAAAAAGCAAAATAGTCACTTAAACCGTTACAGCCCCTATTTGAGAGGGCACTTGTTGCCCTGAAAAATCTAAGATGCTAACAATAATGATCTTAAATGTGAATTCTAAATGCATAAGTCTATGCATTATAACTATTATTCATTAACCTACTATATTTGGTTTCAGTCAGTTTTATGTTACTGCTGTTTAGCTGATATATTTAATCTCATAGTTGTTTGTATACTGACTGGCTGGTGCCTGGTTACATTAAAATCCCCGATATGAATGTTTTGTGCCTTCTGTTCCGCAATGTCAAGTTCACTCTATTTAACCACTAACAACATCGCCAGTGCCGGTCTCTCTTAACTTCTTTCCCATATCTCCTTTGAATATCAAAATCAATACTATCCAGTGCGAGAAGTGAATCAGTGAGAGAGAGAGAGAGAGAGAGAGAGAGAGAGAGAGAGAGAGCAAAGATCAAGGCCACTAATAGAACAGCAACTTCTCTCACAGACTGTCTGTGCATATTCACATCATAACTCTTCTCTGAGGTCCCCCAACACTTCACATATAAGCCAGACAGTTTGCCTTCCAGCCATATCACTGTAATTCCACTGATACTTGCCAAGAATACCGTACTACATGACATTCATTCTTGAGGGGACAGTGAATTCAATTCCATATTGTCTCTGTCTGGGTGTGTCTCTCAGTTCAGCAGGTCTAGAAACAGAAATGTATCAATTGCAGGGAGAGTTAGGATGCGTGATTGTGGCATCTGGCTTGTGTTACACATGTAAAGTTATTCTGTCACACTGTTTAAGACAAACACCTTTATTGCGATCTTAAAGATAATTGACTAATAATGCATAGACCATTCGAAAATATGAGGTTGGTGAGAATTTTTATGTTGGGGGGGGGGGGGGTGCAAAACAGTAAAAACTGTAATATTGTAAAATATTATTACAATTTAATATAAAGTAACAGTTTTCTATTTTAATCAATTTTAAAAGATGTATTCCTTTGATGGTGAAGCTAAATTTTCAGCATCATTACTCCAGTCTTCAGTGTCACCTGATCCTTCAGAAATCATTTTAATATGCTGATTTGCTGCTAAAGAAACATGTCACATTATTATCAATGTTGAATGTGAGCTGCTTAATATAATTTTGGTCGAAACCGTGACTTTTGGATTTAAGGATTCTTTGATAAAAGAAAGTTATAGAAAGTTCACTAGAACAACATTTAATTCAAAAAATAGATATATTTTGTAAAATTATAAATGGCTTTACTCTCACTTTGATGAATTTCATGCATCTTAGCTGAATGAATGTATTCATTTCTTTAAAAAAAAAAAACAAAAAAAATGTTTTGAAACGCTGCACCGCTGATCTGTAGAGTTACTGTAATTGACAAAAGTGAGGTGGGACACATTTCAAAAATCAGATTGGACATGCTTACCCTAAAAGCCCAGATTCAAATGTTTTCCCAAGCCCCCTGTTAATTAGTGGCAGGGTGAAACAGGTTGATGTTAACGTTGAGTAATTGCGGGACGCGACTGCCAAAACACTAATCTGCATAGATGAAGAAAAAACTTTGCAGTCCTGTTGAGACACAGGGGCATTATCATAAATAAACAGGCAAAAAACGAGGGCCGTCTGCATTTGAGATTAGTACAGGAAGAGGACCCTCCTACAACAAGCTGTTCAGGAAAAAGCACTCCCAACGGTCACGAGGCTAATGAGGAAACACAAAGACGCAAGACTATGTCTTTAAGCCCACCATACCATTTGAAAGACAGAGGACAAGGAGCTTGTATAAAGAAAAAGAAAAATGTTACACATTTAATATGTTGACTGCAGTTAATGAGCTGTCTGGACATGCCAAAGTATTTACGGTAACACTGCACAGTAAGGTTTCATTTGTTAACATTCGTTAACATGAACTAAGAATGAACAATACTTCTACAGCATTTATTAATCTTAGTCAATATTAATTTCAACATCAACATCAAATCAAAAGTTGTATTTGTTAACATTAATGTGCTGTGAACATGAACAAACAATGAACAAGTGTACTTTCAGTAACATTAACAAAGGTAAAAAATGCTTTTAAAATATAGTACCATAGTGTGTATATATATAAAGAAATACATTTTCTGGAGAAAACACTCCCAAGTGTCTACAATATTCTCTGCTACACACAGTGGGTCATGCAGCAGCTGTTGGAGTGGCACTGATCAGACTGTCCACAGGGAGACACTGCCTACACAGAAACACCCCCAGCACTGCACATCAAATATTTACCATTACTAAACACTGACTGCTCCTCCAACAGCCCTGAGACCAAACGTAGTACTGAACACTAACATCAGTGTTCTGATAAATAACTTACTTAACCTGGATTACGAAACTTTACTATAGCAGTATATACTGCATTTTTTGAACAGGAGGAGTTCTGTGAGAATAATAATCATCCTTCTTTAAGTGCAGTGCATCCTGGGGGACATGACTTTGATAACTCTTTTATAGAACATTATTCAATAGACCGGTCTAAATGTAGAAAAGTGATAATTGTTTAATTAACAAATGAAATGAATTGTGAAGTTGCCTTTTAATTTTCATAGCCTTTAATGGGTTTAATGTGGCGGAGTCTGACACTGAGTGAAGCGGATCCTGTTTTAACAGGAAGCTGCCATATAAATGCCAGGGAGCGTGAAACTGTCACCCTGCTAATGGTTTTATTTTATATCTTTTCAACCCCCTGTAGCCTCAACAAACAAGAGTATAATAATGCAAGTGACGTCAACATTCCAGTTAGGATGAACGACACCAATTGTGCAGTGATCGATTATGAACATGCCTAATAATACCTTGATAAAATGAGTTGCCTGCGTTAATGGTGGACTGTAGCCGTAATCAGGAGAACAAAAGAGAAGATTAAGTTAACTGCCTGAGCAAATCAAGAAAGAATCCACCAAGAGAAACATGATCCCATCTGAGAAAGATCAGCATTCCTCACACACACAACCTCCATTGTTTCACCAAACCCTTTAATCAAAGAAAATGATCATCAATTTTAAGTAATGAAAGAGAGGGACGGAGAGAGCTTGGCAAGGCAAATGTCCAACTTAAGAGTCATTTGCCTAAAATTAATTCAACGAGAATAAAAGAATAAATAAAAGCAAGTTTTATGATTTTTAAACATAAAACCAAGTCTCCACCCCCCACCCCAAAAATGAAAGGTTTCCCATCCTTTGATTTCAGTGGAGAGGTACATGCCTGAAATGAATAATGCTGAATTCACTATTGTGAATCTTAGAGATAGGTGGGCTGAACCTTGAATAAAACATGTGCGTCCACGCTTACATGCTTATTCCATTATCCTGTTCATCAGCAACAAGCTGAGCATGAGCTGTGACGGCTCTGGACACGGCTCAGATGCCTCATCATACTGTAAAACATTCTACAAAAAAAAGTAATCATTGGGTAAATTTCAATTCAGAAAATTTGTAGATTGATTGTTATGAGATGAAGGCAACAGACAGGCATTTTAACAACCATATTGATTGTCTTATGAAAGTCATATGGAATAGGCCAACTGTCCAAATATCAATACTTCTCAAACTTTTGAGGATATTCTATTGATAGTTATGCATTTGCTCTAAAATTAAATCATTTTAATCAAAGGAACCAAACAACCATTTTTTTGTCAAGTAAAAATAAATAAATAAAAACTAAAATCTTGTTCAAATCTAGTTAAAGCATGTCACAAGACATGTATCCACTCTTCCAATGTTTGCATATTCACCAATATAAAATAAATAATAAACAGACATGTTTGCCTACATACATTTTTACTAAAAAATCTCAATATAGAACATTTTATGCATATTACATTTTTGATTGAGTGTTGGCACAAACAGATTCATAAGAGATTTCAATCAATTCACTAAAAATGATTTATTCACTTAGTTTTATTGTATATCACCAGAAAATAATCATAAATATATTGTGAAAAAACCATAAACCACTCAGTTGTATTCCAAACATTCAGAAACTTCCATGCAAGTGTTTCTTGACTTATTTTCTATTCATCCCAATTTTATAGCATCACTGGGCTTCCGTATGTTTGAAAACAATCATACTTTTTGCTATTTCATTTGGAGATGCTAGGCATTAGAAATTGACCATACAAAAAACAAGTACACAATGTGATTTTTCAGTGGAGTGAATTTCTCTGTCTCCATCTGTTGCCTAAACCAGTTTAGGGCTGCAACTAATGATTTTTAATAATCGATTAATCTGTTGATTATTTTTTCGATTAATTAATGAATCGGATAACAAAAATCAAATAAAAAAAGCATTAATTTCCAAACTTTTATTCAAAAACAGAACTGACACAGTTTTGCAAATTCACAGTGCAAAAGATCTTCAGAAAGTGCACAAACATCCCTGAGCTGTTAAAGTAATAATAATAAAAAAAATGGACTAACACAAAAACATACACATGTATGCTTTACATCTGCCAAATATATAGGCTTTTTAAAAATAAAGTGCACAAAAAGATGTATATTTTTGTTTAAGGGGACCTGAGCTGCCAGAACAATAAATAATTTATAAAAAATAAAGAAAAATACAAATCAGAAAACTTCACAGGATTTGTTTGAACGTCAGAGCTTGTTCTCTACAATACACTCGCACACACACTCACAAACTCTCACACTCATAGATGCACACACTCACAAACTTGTGTTTTTTTTGTCAAAGATATTATAATCTTTAACAAAATGTTTGACATTATTTGACAAGCAAATGCACAAAAAAGACAAGTCTTTTTTGGACTTTTGCATGAATAATAGGTAATAATAATAGCAATAATAATAATTATAACAGAAGATAATATATCTAGTCTATCCTTATATTAATTATAAATACAATGTATATAAAATATAAATACAATATAAAATAATATACAAAAACAAATACAATGGATTGACCACCTCCTATGGTGTGTAAGGTATTTTGCAGCTCATAATTTTCCGAGCATATAGTGAAGTTTCTCTGAGTCATTTAGAGTAAAGATTGAAAAATTCAGTGCTGCAAATTGAAACTGAATAAAAAATTCCAATAAATTGTAGTGGTACTTGGGACAGACAAGAAAGTGTTTTCATCATCTGTCTATCTGATACAAATCACAGTCTGCTCAGTGCTTGAAGTGGGGGAAAAAAGGTGCCGGTACTCTCTTGCGCTGGCAAATCATAACATTTTTCTACTGTGAAAAACAAAACTTGGAGATATTGCTGGTAAATATCAATTTACAACAACAATTTATTGTTAGTGTGTGTGTGTGTGTGTGTGTGTGTTTGTGTGTGTCTATGTGTGTGTGTGCGTGTGTGTCTATGTGTGTGTGTGCGTGTGTGTCTATGTGTGTGTGTGTGTGTGTGTGTGTGTGTGTGTGTGTGTGTGTGTGTGTGTGTGTGTGTGTGTGTGTGTGTGTGTGTGTGTGTGTGTGTGTGTGTGTGTGTGTGTGTGTGTGTGAAAACGGAACTCCTCCAAGTCTGCAAGTCCAAAAATACATTTATGGTGAGATACTATACATTTTATTTAATTATTTAATTAAATGCATTTATGGTAAGATTATTATATTTTCATGTCAATCTGTGTTCATTTTGACCACGAACCATGCGCTGTAACTTTAATTCAGCACGTGCAGCGCAGCAGAAATAGACTCGGTGTGGAAACGATCTCTGCACTGCTGTATAGGCTACAGACCGCTCCTGCAACGGATCGCCGGAGCGTGCAGTGTGAACGCTCTAACCTGTTAATACGGGTGCGGAAAAAATATGCACCACATACGCACTGCAAACGGAGTATATGTGAAACGGGCTTGACACTGACGCTTTTTCTGTCAGTGGTAGAGTACCGGCTACATGCGAGAAGTAGCGGTACGCAAGAAATTGTAAACAGTAGCAAACCAACAAGAGTGGCCAGGTCTTATTTTGCACTTTAATATTCAAAGTCTTACAGTGCTAAGTGGTAAACTCAATGTGGTGCACTATATAAACCAGCAAACCTGCTTTTGGTATAAAAAAAATTGTGTGCAAATGTGCAGAACAATTAACTAAATAACTTTAGATAAACAGTATAAAAAAATAATAATTTAATTACAAAATTGACAATATTAAATTAAATACTTAAATAAGACATAAAATGAACAGATCAGAATCAGATGGATCTGTAACAAGATAACAATAATTAATGTATTAACATTAAAGGTGTAGTTCACCCATGAAAATTCTGTCATTATTTACTCTCTCCATGTATCAATTTCTTTCTTCTGCTAAACACAAAAGAAGATATTTTGATGAATGTGTGTAACCAAACAGTTGATAGACCCCATTGATTTCCATATTATGGAAAATCATATATGGAAATATATTATTAAAAATATAGATTTTTTCCAATATGGAATTCAATGGGGACCTGCAACAGTTCCTTACCAACATTCTTCAAAATATCCTATTTTGTGTTCAGCAGAAGAAAGAAATTGATTTATGGAGAGTGAGTCAATAATATAATTTTTGGGTGAACTATCCCTTTAACTATCCATGTATACTATAGGCTGCTGTCCCGCTTCTAACAAAGTGACAGACACAACTGATTACATCAATTGTGTTTATGTAAACCCTGTGTGCATTTGACAGTATTTGCACAATCAGACGCCATTTAGATTCCATTAATCGGGCGCTGTGTGACAGGTTTTTAGTGCGCGCGCGCTCAGTGTGTACGTGAACAGAAAAAAAAAAAAAGGATGTCAGAACAGCACGTGAATTAAATGTTTAACCGGCGAGGCTTTAAAGCAAATGCAAATAATACACTTTTGTGATTGCGAATAAGTGCAGTGTCCACACCTGCAGTGTGCAGTAACTCTACCGCTGCGTTATCATGTGATGCGAACGTACGTCGTGTTACAGCAGGTCACGGTCAGGGTCTATGGTCGGACCATAGTTTGGGGGCCCCCTAGTGGCGGCAGGGCCCTAAGCAGCCGCTTAGTTCACGTATAGGGAGGGCCGGCTCTGGTCATACTAGATTTTAAGACTTCTTGAATCTAGATAATAGCTCTTTATGCAACTGGCCCCTGTCCACTCTCGCTTCTTTCAGAAATACAGGGTCTTTCTCTGACATCAGCCACACCAGCTGACGTCTCCATCTCACTCCTCCTCTCATTTTTTAAACTTCCAATCTTATGTTTTGCGTTTCATTTTCAGAGCACTGTGGGTTTGCTGGGTTCTCCACTCGGTGTGTCAGTTTCAGCCGGTAAAACTCGCCGCGCTGTAAATGATCATGCTGAGATGCCGCGGCCACTTCTGATCACGCACAGGGATGGCTAGACAGAAATCTTCTCTGGCCTGTGGCACTCTGAGAATGAGAGATTGAATTTAACAACGTTGACGGGGGTTTGTGCAGTGCCTTGTTAATATTCTCTGTTGTGAATTCAATTGGCTGAACTCATGAGTTTTCAGAGGCGGACGTTTACACATATCGGTCTTTTGGTTTAGAATGGTGCTATAAGGCTTCGCAAAACTATTCATTTTCCTCATATAGCACTTTTATGTTATATTAAACATTCTAAATATTCAGGGAGTATAAAGCTAATATGAAGCAAATTCAGGTTGTCACTCAGCAAACATGGTTCCTTGCTCATGTAAGAAACAGCTGTGGAAAGCAGATGAGATAGAAGAGGCTCTTTTCACTCAATAAATTAGCAGCCATTTCAATTAAGATGCTCTAAATGCTGAATTGATGGAGGAAGATGCGGCTGGTCCAAAGATTAACTCGAGCCGTTACTCAACAAAACGTGCCACGCGCCTGAAATGTTTAGTTATCGCCAGCAATTAAAGGATGTGCAAATCACTTTCAGGCTGAGAACTGAGAACCTTACAGTAAATCTTCTCAATATAATCTAGAGAAAATAATATATTTGATTGTTTTGACTAGAGTTAAAGGGATAGCTCCCCCAAAAATGAAAAGGGTCATATACGACTTTCTAAAACCATATAGCTTTGTTCTGTGGAACATGAAAGGAGATGTTTTGCAAAATGTTCATGCTGTTTTTTGCCATACAATGGAAGATAGTGAGCACGGCCTTTCCAGCTTTAAAATTACACAAACATATACCAAAAACATATAGTGAATACAATATATTTAACTTTTTTTATTTATTTATCTATTTTTTATCAAGTTGCCAGCCACCACCAGCGTTTTTGGCCATTTTCACAAAAGTTTCATGGCCCCTAGAATATTTTGTCGTATCAATATCTGAACATGCAATATATCAAAAGAAAGAACCGACTGTTTTATTCAAACTTCATGCATTCTTTTTTATCAGCACTTTTTGAGCAACATTTTGAGCAAAAAGCTAAAAAAAAAAAATTATTCAAAGACTACATATGGTTCGGATTCAGACTGATAATCAAAACATAGATGGAGTAGATCGAGTCCATCAACACCCCCAAAGCTTCACAGTCCTATAGCTCATCCTGGGTCGACATTTTATCTGGTAATGTTAGGCAGTTTTTTATTTATATGCTGTTTAATGTTGATGATCGCGTTATTTTATATATGCATATGATTACATATGATATCGCTTGATTCTGCATCATCTTCACATGTGTTTTGATCTGGAGATTCAGTAATCTATCAAAAGATGCGTAATAGCGCCCCCTATCATATAACAATGAAAACATGGAAAGCCAGAAAATTCTGTCAACAGCTGGGAAAGAGTTAATATATACAGTATATTAATATAGAATTGTATTGTAATAGTATTTCACAATTAATTAAATAAATAAATCCAACCTTGCTGAGCATATTTCTTTCAGAATACAAATAAAATGTACAGACCCCAAACTTTTCAACAGTAGTGTAAAACAGCAGCATCAATATTCTTTCAATCAGATTGTTTACACCCATAAAGTCACATGTGAAAACCTTTCAGGATCTACGCAAAAACACATAAAACAAATTTATGACAACAGTCAAAACAAAATATAAGTAACATGATGTGAGACAGCAATCATAAAGTCCAGAAATAGTAAATAAACATTAAATCAAAAATCTCATCTCCATGAGCGGCGTGAAAATCATTACCGTGAGGGAAGGACTAGAACTCCCTTCTTCTCAAAGGACACGGAATGTCATTCCCATCATCATCATCATCATCATCCACTCCCTCAAACCCACAGCAGCATTTATCAGACACTGCATAAAATAACTCATTACACTTTATGATGTTAGGAATGCACATCCTGCAGCTTTAATTCACTGCAGTTAGAACTGGATGAACTCAACAGATAAGCTGAACATTCCTGGTCTGGATTCGATCAAAAGATTACCGTGATCATAATGGGAAACACCCAATAAAAGTCTGAGTGGTTCTTATTGCATTCTGTTCCATCTAAAGCACTTTATATTTTGAACATTTCATTCATTCAACATTAAATTCCTCCCTCCCCCTCCACCTCCCCCTCCTGTAAGTAATATAGGTTGTGTTATTATGCCCTTCTTTCTATATGCAATAATTACAAGCGTCCTTAAACCATTTGACCAAGTGTCCATGACGTGTGATTACTGGAATTCTGCCTGAATGACTAATGAATCATTTGAACCAATTTGGAATGGTTTCATTGAGTCATTAAGATGACTCTCAATAGAGCAATTCTTTCACAGCTAGAGCAGAAAAGAACATACAGTATATACAAACATTAGAACATATGTATATTATGGTGTGAGAAAAGGGAAGGAATGCGAGAGTGAGAGATGAGCATCAGGAAAGTAAACTGTCTTGCATCATGAGAGCAGAAATGAATCAGTTAAGACGAGGGAGAAATAAGATTGCGGGAGAAAAAAGATCCCCCCTCCCCCACTATCAACCTGGACAGTGATACCATCAGTGTCACGGGTGAGGAGGCGGGAGCCCCACGGCGTCTCCTGAATCCAAAACATTCTCTCAGCGCCATCAACGCTCTAGAGACTCAGTCAACTTGTCATCTACAATCACCACAAGACTATCATTCAATTTGCTTCTTCATTGAATGTCATTCCACTTTAATTATGTGGCTAATCAAAACAAACTGCCGCCGCCGCCCCTCCACCGTGAGCCACGTGACGAATGAGACTGCTCATCAGCCGGATTCGGACCATAGTCGATGTCTTGTATTTATCATCATTACCCAGCACTCAAGCACTCGACTCACACATTTACTGCATTTCCTGTACTTTATCCTCCCATTCTCTCAATTTTCTCTGCTTTTTTCTTTCTCAATTAGAATTTTAGGGTAAATTGACAGTTGGTTATCTCTTTTGACTCTCAAGGTTGAGTTTTAAAGCGTAAAAATCATTTGTTATCTTTTTTTATGTGGAGCAAAAACATATATTATTGTAAATGATAGAGATAAAAGAAAAGTAGTAGACAAAATTTGTCAAGCTGTCAGGGTTTTTTTTATTTTAAATTATGTTTGCTCAAACACCATTAAATGAGCTTTGTTATACCTGACTTTGTCTTTTCTTTCTCTTTTTTTACTTTCTCAAAGGTTATTATTACTTATTATTATTGTACTGACAATGACACTACTGTTAAACAACCTTTCAAACGTTTGGGATTTTTAAAAATGTTTTTGAGAAGTAATTTATTATCATTCTGCACATGGGATGCACATGAGCTTTGTGCTGCTCTGTATTGGAGCCTTTCATATTATAATATGAAACACAATAAAAGATTATTAAAAGCCTATCTTATCGTATCTTTCATATGTTGTTACCTCATTAAAAAGCTTCACTTGTCAGAGTGCAGCAAAGGGATCCAAATGCAAAGGTAACTCAAATCAAAGTCTTTAATGTTCAACAACAATGGCGGTCTGTAGTAGATTACACAGAACTGGAACTCAAAAGAACTGTACCTCAAATGTGAACACAATTTTATTTAATGTTCTAAAAAGTGAGCAGTAAAAAAGGAGACTGAATAAAAAGACGACCTATATGAGCGATTTCACACGAGTAGGAGTGCGATATGACTCTATATCAGCATGGCTGTGATTCGGCTGTAGGTATGTAACGTTCCTCTTGCGTGTGAAAATACTGAAAATACCTTCCGCAACGAAGGAACGATTCGCTTCATTGAAGCTTATTGTATTAAGTAGAGTAAATAATTATGAGAGAGAGATCGACTAATCGATTGCATTACTGCATTCATTCTTCAGGTCTATATTATATTCGTAATACTTCGGACTTCCCATCACTAATCAACTGTATGAAATGTAAGATGAACTACGTAAATCACTTTAATGCATTATTTTTCCATAACTAATTAATTAAATTAAACATATGATGTAATAAATTAGGTGTATTTGATAACCACTGTAATACAAAAAATATATATATATGATTAAGACAATCCATGTGGCTGATATATCCTCTAAAATAATACTTGCTTTTTTTCAGGCTAATGTGCCGTGAATTTTTATTTTTTTTGGTACGTTTTTCCCAAAAGGTCTAAAATGGGTAACAGGCACAACCAGACTTCAATGAACGACCGACAAGATCTAATCAGAAAAAGCCGTCAGAAGTCGTGGCCTGAGGCCTGTCTCCATTACAGCTACAGAGCGTGCTCGCATCAGATAAGCAAAGCAAACACCATCATCACTGGCAGCTCTATCTTTCCACTGACCAATATTAATAGCGTGAAATAACATGGTTTGGCACGTGTGAAAGATCTTGGCAACGAATGCTGACTTCAGCCATTTTCCCAGGTTAAACAAACACAGATGGTGGAATGGGGCGGGATGATGCTCGCAAGCGAAAGGTCTGGGGTTTTACGCGACGTTCACGAGCGAAGAAGAGCCTGGCGGAGTGACCGCTCTCCCAAGACTCTCTGGGTGAACATCATCCGGACAACGGCCTCTTGTTTGAAGAGTAATTTGGAAATAGGAGCCAGATGCTTCTCCCTCATTCCTTACTGCTACACAAATATGAAGGCTTGATTGGATAATTTGGTGAGAGTGAGAGAGAATGAGAGATGGTGGTTGTTCAACTACAGAAGAAACTCTCATCTCATTGTGTGTGGTCTGTAAAAAGTGTCTCAACATTTAAACTGTTATTTAGTATGAAGGTTAAAGTTGAATACACTTTCGGCTTGAGAACTCGAGTTCCTTTCATTCACACACAATTGTTCAAGATAGAAGGTATTGTACAACTGAATAAAAAAATCCCATTTATCTTTATCTGTCAAAGTATCACTGTTTGCTCTAAGGGCCAAAACTATATAGATAAATACCATCCCTAAGCATGATGATGCTTTTGTGTAGGGTAATGGTTGCCAAATTAAATATTGAAGGTTTAAATTATCTCGCAGCAAGCTAAATATATAGTATACAAATTTTTTTTTTTTTTATCAATTAATCTATTCACAAAAATATTAAGTAGCAACTGTTTTTAGCATTGATAATAATACAAAATGTTTCCTGAGCACCAAATCAGCATATTAGAATGATTTCTGAAAGATCATGTGACACTGAAGACTGGAGTAATGATGCTGAAAATTCACATGAATACATTATATTTTATGTTAAAAAAGAAAAGAGCTATTTAAAACTGTAGTATTTCACAAACAGTTTAGAACAAACCCTAACCACAATGCTTTGAGGAATATCAATACTGTGCTGTCTTGGAAAATGCAGTAAAATCTTGAAAACCCACCCATCACATCATATCAGAAGGTACATTTTGGTGGTTATGGGTCTTCCAGCGTCACATGGACATCAGCGAGCAGGACTCTGCCAGCACATTCCCCTCGGCAGTCACTGGAATGATTTACACTCAAGCAGAGCATCTATAGAGCTTCTCCCGCAGCCATCAGATTCAGCTCTGACCTTTAGATCTGCCTCGCTGTCTGATTCATATTACACCAGCACTAATAGAGTACTTGAGCACTCCTCTGCTAATGCTCTGCGTCTGATCTGAGGGGACTGATGGGGGGTTAAGCATGAAATAAGTGGTCTGAAATAAACGTTGAAATCGTCCTACAATTACAAGTTTAGCTGACAGAGGTTTTTTTTTCCCACAGATTCCTCCAGCTTTTGTGATGTTTTACAACATAAACGTGATCCCAAGAAAAAAAAAATGCACTGAAAGAAAAAATCTTCTGTTCATAGTACCGGCGATGCATTCGACATCAGTGAGTTAGACCGGGGCTCGAAGCAGCCGTGCACACAGGAATGAAATGAAATGATGAATAGTTTAGAAAACAATGCATACATCAGAGCTGTTACTCAGACAGCGTTTAGCAGCATCGAAAATCTCTATTCCCTGTGTCTATCTATCTTTTCCGTTCTTTCTTGTCTGCACAGTGCACACATAGGCTCAGATATTCTAAACACACAATGAAGAAACATTACAATTATATATATATATATATATATATATATACACAGGTCCTTCTAAAAAAAATTGCATATTGTGATAAAGTTCATTATTTTCCATAATGTAATGATAAAAATTAAACTTTCATATATTTTAGATTCATTGCACACCAACTGAAATATTTCAGGTCTTTTATTGTTATCTCAAAAAATTAGCATATTTCATCCGACCAATAAAATAAGTGTTTTTAATACAAAAAAAGTCAAATAATTATGTTCAGTTATGCACTCAATACTTGGTCGGGAATCCTTTTGCAGAAATGACTGCTTCAATGCGGCGTGGCATGGAGGCAATCAGCCTGTGGCACTGCTGAGGTGTTATGGAGGCCCAGGATGCTTCGATAGCGGCCTTAAGCTCATCCAGAGTGTTGGGTCTTGCGTCTCTCAACTTTCTCTTCACAATATCCCACAGATTCTCTATGGGGTTCAGGTCAGGAGAGTTGGCAGGCCAATTGAGCACAGTAATACCATGGTCAGTAAACCATTTACCAGTGGTTTAGGCACTGTGAGCAGGAGCCAGGTCATGCTGAAAAATGAAATCAGATGGAAGCATGAAGTGCTCCAAAATCTCCTGATAGCTAGCTGCATTGACCCTGCCCTTGATAAAACACAGTGGACCAACACCAGCAGCTGACATGGCACCCCAGACCATCACTGACTGTGGGTACTTGACACTGGACTTCAGGCATTTTGGCATTTCCTTCTCCCCAGTCTTCCTCCAGACTCTGGCACCTTGATTTCCGCATGACATGCAAAATTAGCTTTCATCCGAAAAAAGTACATTGGACCACTGAGCAACAGTCCAGTGCTGCTTCTCTGTAGCCCAGGTCAGGCGCTTCTGCCGCTGTTTCTGGTTCAAAAGTGTCTTGACCTGGGGAATGCGGCACCTGTAGCCCATTTCCTGCACACGCCTGTGCACGGTGGCTCTGGATGTTTCTACTCCAGACTCAGTCCACTGCTTCCGCAGGTCCCCCAAGGTCTGGAATCGGTCCTTCTCCACAATCTTCCTCAGGGTCCGGTCACCTCTTCTCGTTGTGCAGCGTTTTTTGCCACACTTTTTCCTTTCCACAGACTTCCCACTGAGGTGCCTTGATACAGCACTCTGGGAACAGCCTATTTGTTCAGAAATTTCTTTCTGTCTTACCCTCTTGCTTGAGGCTGTCAATGATGACCTTCTGGACAGCAGTCAGGTCGGCAGTCTTACCCATGATTGCGGTTCTCTTACGAGAGTATCTCTCGTACTGCGTAATAGCTTACGCTAGGGGAAAAACTCTTTTCCGCGAGATATTGAAGCCAAAAATTATCCTTAATTTTTTATTAATGTAAAACGCTTTGCAGCAGCAAGCAAACATAGGCGAAACAGCTCGCGCGCCTATTGGTTGCTCTGTAGCAAATGCAGCAGCCTATCGAGAGAGACTCTGCGTGACGTAATGACCAATGGGGGCAATTCGCGCCCATATCGTCACGTTCCGCCAGAAGGGGCGTGGTCTCGCCCTATAAATATGCTCGTTAGGCTGATACAAGCTGATTTTTACCTCTTCAGCGAAGCACACGCATCGCTGGATCCGGAGTGAGAAGCCGCGCCGTCGAAGCAAGCTTTTCAGCGGGACGAGCTCTGGAGTCGCTGGCCTCGCCGCCTTCAACTGCCGTACCTGCTGCGCTTTCCGGCGTTATATATCCTTTCACACTCTGTGTATTTCTCTGTTGAGAAGTGTTTGTTCGCTTACTTGACGCGACTTACACTTCTCTCTCAAAAGAGCAGCGTCTTTTTAAAGATGCCTTCCTGTGGCTGGTGCCGCGCCCCGCTCAGCGATGGAGACCGACACGTCATCTGTGTTTCCTGCCTGGGTGAGGATCACGCGGCTATCGCGCTCGCTGACGGCGGATGCCCTCATTGCGAGCTTTTGTCCATGGTGACTCTGAGGACGCGCCTGGCATCATTCTCCGAGCCTTCACCGCAGCCCGCCGTGGTGCCGCGCCGCAAGAAGCGCCGCGCCCAGCGCGCTCCCGAGCTTTCTCCAGCCCGCCAAAGCTCGCCGGTTCGCCCGCCAGCTTCGCCGGCTTCGCTCGAGTCGCTCACTGACGGACAACGGCCGCCGCCTGCCGCCGCGTCCATCCACGAGCTTGACGAACCCGCCGAGGCGTGTTCTCTTCTGGCGTCCGATAGTGAGGATTGGGCGAGCTCTGTGGATCTCCCCTCCGCTAGCGTTTCCCGCCAGACCACTGGTAAGAGAGCCGGCATTGAGACTGAGCTGATGCGTCTGCTCTCTCAGGCCGTTGAAAGCATCGGCCTTGATTGGGAGGCGCCCGCGCAGCCACCGCGCAACAGAATGGACGGACGCTTTCTCGGAAATGACGAGGCTCCGACGAAATCGCGGCCCGCGCCCTTCCTCCCGGAACTTCACGAGGAAGTGACGAAATCGTGGAACGCCCCCTTCTCCGCCAGGCTGCGTACCTCTGCTTCTGCTGCCTTCTCCTCTGTGGATGGCGCGAAGGAAAGAGGATACCTTTCTGTTCCTCCTGTGGAACCAGCTGTAGCGTCTCATCTCTGCCCGCCCTCCGCTGGACGGCGCGCGCACACGACGCTTCCTTCTAAAGCCTGCCGAGTGACGTCATCCATGCACGGTCGCGCTTACACCGCTGCCGGGCAAGCAGTTTCAGCGCTGCACACTATGGCTATCCTGCAGATTTTCCAGGCCGACCTTCTCCTTAAACTGGACGAGGAAGGACCCGGAGCGATCTGCGTGGCGGACCTGAGAAGCGCTACAGACCTCGCTCTTCGCGCTACTAAAGCCGCTGCACAGGCCATAGGACGAAACATGGCCTCTCTCACCGTGGCTGAGAGACACTTATGGTTGACGCTGTCTGAGATGACGGAAGCCGAGCGCTCTGTGTTCCTCGACGCGCCCATTTCCCAAGCGGGCCTTTTCGGATCTGCCGTCACAGACTTCGCGGACAGATTCATGGAGGTACAAAAAACTTTGCAGGCCATGAAGCACTTCCTTCCGAAGCGCTCGAGCTCCGCTGCAGGTCGCTCTAAACCGCCGCCTGCTCGCAGCTCTCAGCCGCAGCCTGCACCGCCCGCCGCCGCCGCTTCACAGCGCCGCCACGCCCGAGACCAAAGACCGCGTTCTCGCTCTGCTGGACGCCGCCCCCCTCAGCGCGGGCCCCGGCCGAGGATTGAGATCAAGCCCGAGGCCTCAAAATCTTCCTAGCCATTCTAGGAAAACGACGGTGTTCAAATCCCGCTGCGGCCGGATTTTCACTGAAACTTCTCGCTCGGTCAGTTCCAAACATCGCGACTGTCCCAGTGTATTTCGCAGAGAGTCAGCCGGTGTCACAGCCCGTTTGCCTGCGCACAAAAGCCGTTCTTACGGCTACCCAGATAAATCCAATAAAGAGTGCATTTTCTGGTGTTCCGGCCACGGCCGAAGGTGTTATGAGTGTTGTAAGAATGCCCACCCAGTGCCCATTCCCACACACAAACACAGCCCGCCACGGTGCAGGGCTAGCACAAATAAAATCGACTCCGGTCGATTGTGCAAACAATGTAGTGCAAGCGCCCATGTCACCATGCCCGCTCACACTACATGCTGCGTGTCCCATGGTTTCTTTAAAAAACGAAACCAACACACATTCAGTCGGCCATGAACGACAGTGTTTTCAGTGTATTAAATGTGCCCGCAGCCCCGCGCCCACATTTTCTCACAGACACGCCGATTCCCACGGGATCTTCCCCGCTCGCTTTTTCTGCACAATCTGCCATAAAGAAGCTGAGCGCGGCCAGGTCGCCCGCTGTGATCAGCGCGCCCCCCGCCTCGAACGCTGTAAACACGGTGTTGTGTTCCCAGTATGCACGGGCTCTCGAGCTGCCGTTTTGTCGCGGCCAGAGCCCGGATTTCATTCTGCCTCTAGCTATTCACGCAGATGCGTGGTCAAAGCTTCCCGGGGTATCAGAATGGGTGCTGAACACTATAAAGAGAGGCTACTCGCTACAATTCGCACGACGCCCGCGCCGTTATACGGCGTGCGTCGAAACTACGGTGAAAAACGAAGTATCTCATCTACTTCGTGCCGAAATAGCGAAACTACTGAGCAAAGGGGCTATAGAACCTTTATCTCAGGCTCAGAGCGAAGGGGGCCTATACAGCAGATATTTTCTGGTACCGAAAAAGGATGGGGGTCTCAGACCCATTTTAGATCTGCGACAGCTGAACAGAGTGCTTGTGAAACGCCAGTTCAGAATGCTTACGACCAGGAAAATCCTCGCGCAGGTGCGCTACGGGGACTGGTTTGTGTCGATAGATCTGAAAGACGCCTATTTCCAAATACAAATAGCGTCCCATCACAGGCGATTCTTGAGATTTGCCTTCGAGGGCCAGGCATATCAATACACAGTCCTGCCGTTCGGCCTGTCCCTAGCACCTCGTACATTTACGAAGTGCATGGACGCGGCGCTCGCACCCCTGAGACTTCAGGGCATGCGAGTCCTGAACTACTTGGACGATTGGCTGATTCTAGCTCGATCGCGATCGGAGCTCATAGAACACAGGGCCGCATTACTCGAGCACCTCGAGAAGCTGGGCCTCACAGTCAATTGGGTGAAGAGCTCACTGTCTCCCAGTCAGAAAATTTCCTTTCTGGGAACCGTGTTGGACTCGCTGTCCATGACAGCACGCCTGTCACCAGAGCGCGTACTAAATATTCAGCGCGGCGTGAAATCCTTCCGCCACGGCGCGATAGTCCCGCTCAAAAGGTTTCAGAAAATGCTGGGGCTGATGGCCTCAGCAGCCTCTGTACTCCAGTTGGGCCTGCTCCGCATGCGTCCACTGCAGATGTGGCTGAAAGCGCGGGTTCCACCCAGGGCATGGACAGCGGGTCTGTTTCGCCTCAGGGTCGACCTTCAGTGTGTGTCAGCTCTGGAACCTTGGAGAAAAACCGACTGGCATCAGTCAGGTGTGAGCCTGGGGACCGCTTCGAGTGTAAAGGTGGTGTCTACGGACGCCTCCACCTCGGGGTGGGGAGCGCTGCTCGAGGGCAGACCGCTAGCTGGCCTGTGGTCAGAACGGGAAAAGCTCCTTCACATAAACTGCTTGGAGATGATAGCAGTCGACAAAGCGCTACGGCGTTTTTGTCCCCAGATAACAGGCCACCACGTCTTGGTCCGGTCGGACAACATGTCGGTGGTGGCATACATAAATCGCCAGGTTGGCGTCAGGTCACGAAACCTTTACAGGTTGACGGAACGCCTCCTGGTTTGGGCTCAGCACAACCTGCTCTCACTGAGAGCAGCGCACGTGCCTGGTCACCTGAATGTGGGACCAGACAGACTGTCCAGGAACAATGTTCCAGCAGGGGAATGGTCGCTGCACCCGCAGACGGTCCAGCTGCTGTGGAAAACGTTCGGCAGAGCTCAGGTGGACCTATTCGCGTCCCACGAAAACGCTCATTGCCCGGAGTTTTTCTCGAAAAGCAAGGACGCGCTGGCTCATGTTTGGCCCCGCTGCCCCCTATATGCTTTTCCTCCTGTCTCGCTCCTGCCTCAGGTGTTGGAACGAATCAGGGAGAACGGATGCCCAGTGCTGCTTGTAGCCCCGCTCTGGACGAACCAGACGTGGTTCCCTGCCCTGATGCAGCTGGCCAGCACTGCCCCATGGCCTGTACCATTGAGGAGAGACCTCCTCTCTCAGGCGGAGGGCTCGATTTGGCACCCTCGCCCGGAGTTATGGTCCCTGCACGCATGGGCCATCAACGGGTACCCGCTAGCCTCCCAGAGGGAGTGTTAAACACGATCGCGCAGGCTAGAGCTCCGTCTACCAGGCGGCTCTACTCCTCGAAATGGTCTGTTTTCTCTGCATGGTGTCAGGCCCAGAGCCTTTCACCTGTGGAGTGCGGGGTTTCGGAAGTGCTTTCCTTCCTTCAAGAGCTACTGGATAAGGGCAGGACCCCATCCACGCTCAAAGTATATGTGGCGGCCATAGCAACGTTTGCAAAACCGGTGTCTGGCCAGTCACTGGGGAAAAACGACTTAGTCGTGCGTTTCCTTAGGGGAGCTCGGAGGCTGAACCCTCCAAGGCCCCCTTCAGTCCCGACGTGGGACCTTTCCACGGTCCTGGAGGCCATGAAAGGCGCCCCGTTCGAGCCAATCCAGCTGGTGGACATGAAACACCTGTCGTTCAAGACAGTGTTTCTCATGGCTCTCGCTTCAGTGAAGCGCATAGGGGACTTACAGGCGCTTTCAGTGAGCGCGTCGTGTATGGAGTTTGGGCCTAATGACTCGAAGGTCATTCTCAAACCAAAGCACGGGTATGTCCCGAAATCCCTCAATACGCCGTTCAGGGCCCAGGTAATTTCCCTGTCTGCCCTTCCGGTTCTCAGTGAGGAGGAGGATGCAAGTCTCCTTTGCCCCGTCAGGGCATTAAGAGCTTATGTGTCACGCTCGTCTGTTTTCAGACAGACGGAGCAGCTTTTTGTTTTGTTCGGCGGGCGTTCCAAGGGACTCGCCGCCTCAAAACAGAGCCTATCCAGATGGATAGTGGATGCCATTGCGCTCGCTTACTCTGCGAAGGGCTTACAGTGCCCCTTGGGTGTCAGGGCGCACTCCACAAGAGGCGTGGCCTCTTCGTGGGCATGGTCTAGCGGGGTTTCCCTGCAAGATATCTGTACGGCCGCGGGCTGGGCCTCGCCGTCTACATTTATAAAATACTATAACCTGGAGGTACCCGCCTTACAAGCTAAGCTTTTGGCGGTCTAAATTCAGTGCTATCTGCCCCGCTGTGCGGCCCAGATGCTGAGTTTACTGCAGCCCCATGAGTATTGACTCACGTATGGCCACCCAGATCAGGCTGAATGCTTTCACCCTGGCTGCGCGTTTGATTGTCATATAATAGCCCTGCTGGGTGCTTTTTTATAGGGAATGACGCTTCCAGCCTCTCTTCCTCTACTCTATGTGAGTTTATGGTGATTATGCACTACATGAGCCCTGGGCTTCGGCCCCTGGGACTTTGGTGTTGGATCCCTGTACGCACGGCGTGTTGCATTGTGTTCCCCTAGCGTAAGCTATTACGCAGTACGAGAGATACTCTCGTAAGAGAACGTACTCGGTTACTAACGTAACCTCGGTTCTCTCTAGAGAGGGAACGAGTACTGCGTATCTTGCCGTGCGTGGAATACGCTCTGGTTCGCTTCAGCGATAAAAACCAGCTTGTATCAGCCTAACGAGCATATTTATAGGGCGAGACCACGCCCCTTCTGGCGGAACGTGACGATATGGGCGCGAATTGCCCCCATTGGTCATTACGTCACGCAGAGTCTCTCTCGATAGGCTGCTGCATTTGCTGCAGAGCAACCAATAGGCGCGCGAGCTGTTTCGCCTATGTTTGCTTGCTGCTGCAAAGCGTTTTACATTAATAAAAAATTAAGGATAATTTTTGGCTTCAATATCTCGCGGAAAAGAGTTTTTCCCCTAGCGTAAGCTATTACGCAGTACTCGTTCCCTCTCTAGAGAGAACCGAGGTTACGTTAGTAACCGAGTACGTTTTGAGTAATGAAACAGGCTGGAAGTTTTTAAAAGCCTCAGGAATCTTTTGCAGGTGTTTAGAGTTAATTAGTTGATTCAGATGATTAGGTTAATAGCTCGTTTAGAGACCCTTTTCATGATATGCTAATTTTTTGAGACAGGAATTTTGGGTTTTCATGAGCTGTATGCCAAAATCATCAGTATTAAAACAATAAAAGACCTGAAATATTTCAGTTGGTGTGCAATGCATCTAAAATATATGAAAGTTAAATTTTTATCATTACATTATGGAAAATAATTAACTTTATCACAATATGCTAATTTTTTGAGAAGGACCTGTATATATATAGTCTGATATATTAAAAGTCTCATCTTTGTGAGAGACAGTAGTATCCTCAGTAAGTCGTGTTGACCTGTAAATATATTTAAATATCAAAACACAATTACAAAATAGCAAATGTACGTGCTATTAAAAAAAATGTTTAGAATTGAGTGTCTTACAAAATGGCCAAATTTATTTATTTAAATTATTATATATTATTTTTTAAATTATTATTACGATTAAACCATACTAAAAAGAAAAGATTTGGCTTGAAACATAAAATATTCTCTATTATTTTTCCTTCTCAAGTAAATGTATCTTGTTGTTAATGTTAAGATATAGTTACTGGGAAAACGAGACAAAAATACTGATTAGGGAATTTACTTTATGTTCTGTAAAAATAGAATACATAATTTGTTCAAGTGAATATATTTTAAACAAAATTAATCATGTAAAATAAATATATTTATTTCCAAGAAGATCAATCAATGTCTCTAACATGCAAAGTAATGAGGTCATGTGATGATGTTTTATGCAGTGAGCAGTATATATCATTATTGTGTTACATTGTGTAATCTGTATAACAGTAGAGACCTTTATAATCACTCTAATTCATTAAACAAATCTGACTCAATAACAGAGGGTGAAAGCAGCAGTGACTTTAGATTGAACCGGTGTCACAATATGTTTGCACAGCCTTAGTTTTCTTCATTAATTAAAATACCATATGCTTAATGACTCCAGTTTCCCCTCAGATTAATTTGAGGAGGGTTGAGATTGGGCCGAAGATTAATGAGTGTCCACTCAAACCTTCCTCGCGTCCTTGAATCAGCTGGTAGCTTTTTCCGAGTGAGCTTTGTATAAATGTGAAAACAATGACTGTGCCTATAACAGTTCACTCCATGATCACACTGCTCTTAAAAATGACTTTAAAAAGCTACTTTTGTGCCTCAAAATCAACTTGTTACATATTCTGTACAAAGGGCTACAGTCAAAGTTTAAAAAGAAATGGTTTTCCTACCACACAAGAGTTTGTGCACATATTAGATATGTATTCAATTTTAGAAGCATATGTCACAATGCAGAGCAGGACTGTTGTATGAAATGTGTTTTGTGTGGAATAAAAACTTTTGGCCCTGTGCACTAAATGATGAGAAAGGAACTTTTACAACTTTTACAAGGCAAGGCACAGTTATACCTTATCTAGACAATAGTTTAGTTAGAGGTGTTTGGGTTCTGTTATCTTTCAAAAGCATAGTTCACAAGTACAATTAAAAAAAAGTAAATAAATAGATTAAACAAAGAAAAAAAAGTTATAAAATACAAAAGCACACAACATAGACTGTTCATAAAAAAGAAATATCTACTATGACGCATTGCATCACGACACATTTATGCCACTGCAGGTGTTACACATTTGTATTTAACTTTGCTCATCAGCAGCATGACTGAAGCCATGACTCAACATTGGAAGGACAGAACAGTGAGTCAACAACAACAGCGCTATCTTACTCCACTCTAGATGGCTTTAATCCATTCACTAGAGCTATGACAGGAATCTCTGGGATGTGAAATCTGAGAACGCATGACCTCAGCCTTAATGTCAAAATCTTGAACACCTGAGATGTTAAAAGACATAGAAGATAGCCACGTCTCTGAAAAACATAACCTTGACTCAGACACAAAGGTCCAAAATGAAGGCAGAAGTACACCATTAAAACACCCTTATTGAATTTAACACACATCATCAGTCTTTTTTAGAGTACAAGCAGGAAATTTAAAGTAATTCAAGGAAAGTACAGGCTAATCATAGATCGAATTTCCAAAGTGAAAGTTCCAAACTTTAAATGGCTCCTTCACCTTAGGTTTTCATTTCTCAGACGCTTCTCACACCTTCTAAACCTGTTTACCTGAGCTAATGTTGTTTGTCTAATATGAGAATGAGTCTCCACATAATAGTGGATAATAGCCCAGAGAACTCCGTTGAGAGACAAGTTACTAAGGCAATGGTCGATATGAGCCAGTTAATACCAGGCTAAATGCGTTTTTGAAGGAGGTGAAATTAGAATTAATTGTCATTCCTGATAAAAAAATAATAAAAAAATCTGTTTACTTCCTCATTTTACTATATTCAAAACAAACTACTTTTTGACAAAGAATATGTCGGAGTCCACCTCATTGTCTTCTCTGTATCATCGTACGGGCTGCAAAATTACCTGAGGGAAAGAAAATAAAAGCTAAAATCTGCCACCATTTAAAAAAACTTTGAATCTATTCTGCTCCATGCCCTGAATCCGCTAACTCTGTCTCAGTGGAGCGGAGAGCTAGTCACCACTTCCCATCGGAGTGGGTTAACAGAGAGAGAGAGAGGGAAATTTCTCCCTTCGCTGGTTCTTGGCGAGGACAGTAATTTGAGGCTGGCGGCCCTCTCCCATGTTGCGACTTGGATGGAGATTTTCTGCGCATCTAGCAGAACGGCTTTGACAGGGCGCTTCATTATGTGGGGCTCTGCAGCGAGGGGTCCGCCTCAGACGCCCGCCGCTGCCTGAACGAGCTCTGGTGCCAGGCTCTCCGGAGGAGCACAGCGCAACGCTAGAGCGGCACCCTGGTTTGTGGGGAGTTTGAGTGTGTGCGGGTGACCTCCTTAGAATTCACCTCAGCTCTGTCATGCATAAGTAACTTTAAGAATAATTTGTCTACAAAATGGAGAGAAAGAGAACTGGAATTTTGAGGGACATAGAAAAACAAGTTTTGGACAGACAAAGCCAGAAATGCCGACTATACCATACAGGTACGGAGGGCACCTGCAACAATCTGAAACTACGAAATGTCGAGTAGAAGAACAAAAGAAAAAAAAAATGCATATGGCCCGGGGGGGGCAAAAACAATTATACTATTATACTTTTATATTATTATTAAAATTATCATCATCCATAGGGCAGTAATATTGTAAAGCAAATGCACTGTAAAATGTAAATGAAAAAAAAAATATTTCATAAGAAGTATTTTATTTTACACTAAATTTGAATATGTTAATTTCTTCACTTGCAAGAGATAAACCCTTGAGCTTCTATTTTGGTGGGAAACTGCAGTTGAGCTTTTATTTTGTTAGAAAAACTGCAGTTTCTGTGAAAACAGGTTTACAAACGAGTCTCATTACAAATCTACTGAAATACTGTAATCTTCCGTCCACAAAAATGTTTGAATGTGAAAATAATGCAAATGTGAAAATAATGAGTAACTGGTACCCAAAGCGCTCCCAAATGCACATTAAAAGCAGAGCACATGCAGAGATGGAGTCCACTGCATTCACTGTGACCTGAGACACGGGCAAAACTGAATCATGTGCTGATCTCGTGGGCAAAATGTGTTACAAATTGAAACAAGCACCGCAACAGACTATACGTATTTTAATATACCTGAACACCTCTAATGGGGTTTCCATAATCACAATGCATCTTGGGAGTAGTTACACAGGCCTTTATAGTGGTCAAGTGCTATTTGCTCACTGAAAACCCATTTAAGTAAATAGCAGATATAAAGGGGGCCATATTTGGTCCCCCTTAGTACAAAAACTAGTCTGTTATGTGGAAACATCATAAATCAGATCATCTCTATAATGTATTAGTGCTCAACGTTCATTTGGTTACCATAACTTGTAGGTTCATGTCAACCTACACGGTCTTTAAGCTCAGATGCTGTGTGGGGCTCTTTACCTGCAATGAAGAAACCTGCATCCATGACCTCATGTTGAGCATCTCAAAAAAAACATAATTTGAGGTTAGTTGAAGTACTACCATTCAATTACAGATCCTCTCCATCTACTCTATCCTCAGATGGGTTAATGTCCAGCAAATACTAAAACAGCACTCCACAATACGAGCCCCTTACCCTCTAAGCAGACTAAAAGCAATACAGATCATCTCTCTATTAATCCAGGGTTCTGCTGGTGGTCACGGCAGGCGGGAGACAGTTTCCAACTGGCAGCGCAGGAAATGAGGTCGCTGACAGGTGGTGAGGGTGGAGGAACAGCGTTAGCAGCCTGGCTTCCTGTTATCACAGTAAGGACGGGCTGTTTGAATGAGTGTTAATTAGAGCTCTTCTTTCAAGCCTCGTTCCTACTGCCCTTGGCCAAAGCCTTAACCCCATGGTGTCAAATACAACATTTATATGGGAGTTTCATGAGCACACTGCTCATGATTGACCAGAAGAGATCTCAAGTTGTTGGCTGGCCTGTGAGTATGATATAAGCCGTGCACATTTGACCTTTGACTACTGTTGGTGCAGATGTATTTTGGTTGTTCTCTGAATTAGGGATGCACAATACACCTGTACCATATTTGGTTATTACACACAGATATACACACATACATTTAATAATCTGAATAATTATTTTTAATAAAAATAAACACTGCTAAAATAAATTTTAGCCAATCTCAGAATTAATATTTATATTTCATATGGTACATTGTAGTAATATTAATTATAATATCAATATTAAATAAAAAATGAATGTTAATATTATAGCACTTAAGATTACACTTTTGACATTATTTTGAGATTTTGAGCTATTTGGCTTTTCATAAAGTGTTGTTTCAGAGTAGTTAAACAATTTATCCAAAATATAACTATTGAATCTGTAGATTTAGATTACACTACATATCTCTAACAGCAATTTTACTGTAATATATGAACAAAATGAAACAATAGTTTTTTTTTTTAAACCTAGCTTTATCTCAACAAGAATAATACTTTTAAAGTAAATTATAATAAAATTGGCGGGGTGTATTTGCTGCCTTTTACCGCTAAAAGTCGCTACAATCACAGACTTTGAAAAGTGTCAGTTTATTCTCTCTATTGCGTAATATGACATGGCTCGTTAAGAACTGGCCAGCAGATAAATTTAAGTCAAACACTGTTAAACGAATTCATGCCCATGGTGTAACAGAGTTTGACAAATCTCTCTCCATTAATAATAATTTTAAAAAAATGACAGTAGCCCATGTTTGTTCGGGATTTGAACCCGGGTCATCTAAATTATTGAAACCTAAGTCATACCACTTGACCACAAATTTACTAGAAAGCCCAAAAGTTCGGTTGTTCAGCAGTGTGTGTTCGCTCACACGAGAGAGAAGCACTCTTCATTTGTTTTATTCCTCAATAGATGAGTACAAATATTCAGCGTCATTGCACCTAATTTATTTTCACTGACTGCCATATATGCCTATAATGGTCTTTTGGTGAATGTTTTGTTTGTTTGTTTGTTTGTTTGTTATTGAACTGCTTCCCCGAGGAATAGGCTTCTGATGCCCACCGACGCCGTTTTTTACATATGTAATCAGTCTCATTCTTGTTGAAATAATGAAAAAAGTTTTTTTACAAGACCTTGTGCTGTGTGTGTTTTTTTTAAATAAACAGATGACCTACAAACAGAGATATATTATAGTTCACTGTTCGTTCAAATAATAATCTATATTTATGTATCGTTTGTTTAAACAACCTTAACCAATTTTTCTTTACGCGTTTAATAATAAAATGATTACTTTATAATATGCAGTTTCAAATCTTAGGTTGTTTCATTATTGTACAGCAAATGTCAATAGCTCTTTTTTTTATTTTTCATGTTTGTTGTAGGCTTATTTGGAAATTACCATAGTTGTAGTATTTCATCCTTACTGTTAATTGACATTAGCCTCACTTACATTTCAAAATGCGGCAATTCCTGCTGTTTCATAAAAAATGTCCCTTTGCGCCACCAGGCGGTCATTTCGTGAACGACTTTGAAACGCGACTGGTTGATTATTTTTTATCGTGGCAGCTAGCAGGTAATAGGCATCCTGGTTGACTACCAACTGTAACATTTCAGAGAAATTGTAACGCAAATACCTAGTTCTGGCATTAAACTTTAGATGGCACAGGCTGATACGTATTTGACTCATTTGGTAGCGATCATATTATTATCTACATGGCACAGCTGAGTGGTTGCCGTTGCATCAGCGTCCAATGACCATTAGCATGCCAATCTACGGGTCCTTCTCAAAAAATTATCATATTGTGATAAAGTTCATTATTTTCCATAATGTAATGATAAAAATTAAACTTTCATATATTTTAGATTCATTGCACACCAACTGAAATATTTCAGGCCTTTTATTGTTTTAATACTGATGATTTTGGCATACAGCTCATGAATGGGGTTCAGGTCAGGAGAGTTGGCAGGCCAATTGAGCACAGTAATACCATGGTCAGTAAACCATTTACCAGTGGTTTTGGCACTGTGAGCGGCTGCAAGGTCGTGCTGAAAAATGAAATCTTCATCTCCATAAAGCTTTTCAGCAGATGGAAGCATGAAGTGCTCCAAAATCTCCTGATAGCTAGCTGCATTGACCCTGCCCTTGATAAAACACAGTGGACCAACACCAGCAGCTGACATGGCACCCCAGACCATCACTGACTGTGGGTACTTGACACTGGACTTCAGGCATTTTGGCATTTCCTTCTCCCCAGTCTTCCTCCAGACTCTGGCACCTTGATTTCCGAATGACATGCAAAATTTGCTTTCATCCGAAAAAAGTACATTGGACCACTGAGCCACAGTCCAGTGCTGCTTCTCTGTAGCCCAGGTCAGGCGCTTCTGCCGCTGTTTCTGGTTCAAAAGTGTCTTGACCTGGGGAATGCGGCACCTGTAGCCCATTTCCTGCACACGCCTGTGCACGGTGGCTCTGGATGTTTCTACTCCAGACTCAGTCCACTGCTTCCGCAGGTCCCCCAAGGTCTGGAATCGGTCCTTCTCCACAATCTTCCTCAGGGTCCGGTCACCTCTTCTCGTTGTGCAGCGTTTTTTGCCACACTTTTTCCTTCCCACAGACTTCCCACTGAGGTGCCTTGATACAACATTCTGGGAACAGCCTATTTGTTCAGAAATTTCTTTCTGTGTCTTACCCTCTTGCTTGAGGGTGTCAATGATGACCTTCTGGACAGCAGTCAGGTCGGCAGTCTTACCCATGATTGCGGTTTTGAGTAATGAAACAGGCTGGGAGTTTTTAAAAGCCTCAGGAATCTTTTGCAGGTGTTTAGAGTTAATTAGTTGATTCAGATGATTAGGTTAATAGCTTGTTTAGAGAACCTTTTCATGATATGCTAATTTTTTGAGATAGGAATTTTGGGTTTTCATGAGCTGTATGCCAAAATCATCAGTATTAAAACAATAAAAGACCTGAAATGAATCTAAAATATATGAAATTTATTTCATATTTAAATATATTTAATTTTTATCATTACATTATGGAAAATAATTAACTTTATCACAATATGCTACTTTTTTGAGAAGGACCTGTATATTCCCATTCCATTTTCCCCAGAGTTGTAATGACAGAAATAATGTTTGCAATTCTTAATGTAATCAACTGGGGATGTATGGTTCTCTTACGAGAGTATCTCTCGTACTGCGTAATATCTTACGCTACGGGGGAAAACCTCTTTTCCACGAGATATTGAAGCCAAAAATTATCCTTAATTTTGAATTAATGCAAAACGCTGTGCAGCAGCATGCAGACATAGGCAAGACGGCTTGCGTGCCTATTGGCTGCCCTGCGGCAACAGCAGCAGCCTATCGAGAGTGGCCCTGCGTGACACATACCCAATGGGGGCACTTCGCGCCCATTTCGTCACGTCCCGCCAGAAAGGGCGTGGTCCCGCCCTTGTAAATACGGCTCGATTAGGCTGGTATACTGATTTTCATCTCTTCAGCGAAGCATCACGCATCGCTGGATCCGGAGTGAGAAGCCGCGCCGTCTGAGATAAGCACACAGCGGGACGAGCCTTTGAGTCTGAAGTCGCTGGCATCGCCGCCTTTAGCCGCCGTACCTGCTACGCTTTCCGGCGTCATATCCTTTTATTGCAAGTGTGTGTGTGTGTTCGCCGCTGCGACACACATTTTTTCACTGTCTCTCTCTCTCCTAAAAGAGCTGCGTCTTTTTCAAGATGCATAGATCCTGCGGCTCGTGCCGAGCCACACTCAGTGAAGAGGATCGCCATTCTGCGTTTCCTGCCTGGGTGAGGATCACGCGGCTCTCGCTCTCGTCGACGGCGGATGCCCTCACTGTGAGCTATTGCCTATGGTGACTCTGAGGACTCGCCTGGCATCATTCTCAGAGCCTGCACTTCAACCCGCTGTAGCGCCGCGCCGTAAAAGCGCCGTGCCCAGCGCGGCCTCGAGCCTTCTCCTGCCCGCCAAAGCTCGCCGGTTCGCCCGCCAGCTTCGCCGGCATCGCTCGAGTCCCTCACCGACGGACAGCGGCCGCCGTCTGCCGCCGCTTCCGCCATTGAGGTCGACGAAACAGCCCCGAGCCTTCTCCAGCCCGTGATAGCTCGCCGGTTCGCCCGCCAGCTTCACCAGCTTCACTCGAGTCGCTCGCTGACGGACAACGGCCGCCGCGCGCCGCCGCTTCCGCCATTATGACGACGAGATAGCTGCATCTGTAGAGAAGGCCAGCTTCAAAACCGCGGCTAGCTTTCTTTACGTTATAAGAAAGCTACCCCACCCCCGCCCCCCGTGGGCATGCGTCACCGGCGAAATGAGGAAAGAGTGTGTTTTTAGTCCCGCCGAGGTCGGACCAATCTCCATTTCTCAAACATTTCTCAGCTCCTCTTAGTTTGAGCGGCTGAAAATGTCAATATTGCAGCAATGAGCCTGTTGTATAACACGCACGCCTGCAAACAAACGCCAACACACACAAACTGTGATGACGCTCTGTTATCTGCTCGAGCTGTTTTAAGCTTTTGTCATTTCCCCCTGTGGCTCAGTGGCGAAACCCAAAGCCCTTCGCACGGGAGACCCGTGTTCGATCCCAGGCCTCGCAGCAGATAAAAAAAAAAAAAAAAAAAAAAAAAAAAAAAAAAAAAAAAAATTTAGTCTCGCTGCGGCCAGACTTGCACCGAAACTTTTCGCTCGTTCAGTTCCAAGAAAATGTGACTGTTCCAGTGTATTTTGCAGTAAACAAGCCGGTACCATGGCCCGCTTGCCTGCACAAAAATGCCGTTTCCACGGCGACCCAGAAAAATCATATAAGCAGTGTATTTTCTGGTATTCCGGCCAAAGCCGATGGTGTTATGAGTGTAATAAAAATGCCCACAGCCCAGTGTTCATTTCTACACACAAACACAGCCCGCCACAGTGCAGGGCACGCACAAATGAGATTGACTCATGTCATTGTGCATTAAATGTAGTGAATGTGCCCACAACCCAGTGCCCACAAACACTACACACTGCATGTGCCACGTTTTCTGTAAAACGAAACCAACACACATACAGTCAGCTAAAACCCACGGTGTTTAAGTCTCGCCGCGGCCAGACTCCACCGAAACTTCTCGCTCGTTCAGTTCCAAACGATGTGACTGTTCCAGTGTATTTCGCAGTAAACAAGCCGGCACCACAGCCCGCTTGCCTGCACACAAATGCCATTTTTACGGCGACCCAGATAAATCCCAAAAGAGTGTATTTTCTGGTGTTCCGGCCACGGCCGATGGTGTTATGAGTGTTGTAAGAATGCCCACGTCTCAGTGCCCATTCCCACACGCAGACACAGCCCACCACAATACAGGGCTAGAACGAATAAAATCGACTCATGTCGATTGTGCAATGAATGTAGTGTACGTGCCCACGACACAGTGCCCACAAACACTACACGAAGCATGTCCCACGGTTTCTGTAAAAACGAAACCAACACATTTTCAGTCGGCGCGAGCCGGCAGTGTTCTCAGTGCAGTGAGTGTGCCCGCTATCCCGCGCCCACATTCCCTCACAGACATGCCGAAGCCCACGGGGTTCGTCCCGCTCGCCTTCTCTCCACAATCTGTCAGAGAGAAGCCGAGCGCGGTCGGGCTGCCCGCTGTGATCAGCGCACCCCCCGCCTCGCGCATTGCAAACACAGTGTTTGTTTCTCAGCACACCGGAGCTCTCCGGCCGCCGCTATGCCGCGGCCAGAGCCCAGATTTCATTCTACCTCTAGCTATTCACGCACATGCGTGGGCAAAGCTTCCCGGGGTATCAGAATGGGTGCTGAACACTATAAAAAGAGGCTATTCGCTGCAGTTCGCTCGACGCCCCCGCCGTTGTGCGGCGCGAGTCGAAACGACGGTAAAAAACGAAGTATCTCATCTACTTCGAGCCGAGATAGCGAAACTACTGAGCAAAGGGGCGATAGAACCTTTATCTCAGGCTCAGAGCGAAGGGGGTTTATACAGCAGGTATTTTCTGGTACCCAAAAAAGACGGGGGTCTCAGACCCATTCTAGATCTGCGACAGCTGAACAGAGCGCTCGCGAAGCGCCACTTCAGAATGATTACAACCAGGAAAATCCTCGCGCAAGTTCGCCGGGAAGACTGGTTTATGTCAATAGATCTGAAAGACGCCTATTTTCAAATACAAATAGCGTCACGTCACAGGCAATTCTTGAGATTCGCCTTCGAGGGCCAGGCATACCAATACAAAGTCCTGCCGTTCGGCCTGTCCCTGGCACCCCGTACATTTACGAAGTGCATGGACGCGGCTCTCGCACCCCTGAGACTCCAGGGCATGCGAATTTTGAACTACTTGGACGATTGGCTGATTCTAGCTCGATCACGATCAGAGCTCATAGAACACAGGGCCACATTACTCGAGCATCTCGAGAATCTGGGTCTCACAGTCAATTGGGCGAAGAGCTCGCTGTTTCCCAGCCAGAAAATTTCTTTTCTGGGAACAGTGCTGGACTCGCTATCCATGACAGCGCGTCTGACGCCAGAGCGCGAACGGGACATTCAGAGCGCCGCGAAATCCTTCCGCCGCGGCTCGGTTGTCCAGCTCAAAAGGTTTCAGAAAATGCTGGGCCTCATGGCCTCAGCAGCTTCAGTGCTCCAGCTGGGTCTGCTTCGCATGCGCCCACTGCAGCTGTGGCTGAAAGCGCGAGTTCCTCCCAGGGCATGGACCGCTGGTCGGTTTCGCCTCCGGGTCGATCTGAAATGCGTTTCAGCTCTGGAACCTTGGAAGATAACCGACTGGTATCAGTCAGGTGTGAGTCTGGGGACTCCCTCGAGTGTGAAGGTGGTGTCCACGGACGCCTCCACCTCGGGATGGGGAGCGCTGCTCGAGGGCAGACCGTTCTTTGGCCAGTGGTCAGAACAGGAAAAGCTCCTACACATAAACTGTCTGGAAATGATGGCAGTCGACAACGCGCTACGGCGCTTCTGTCCCCAGATAAATGGGCCACCACGTCTTGGTCCGGTCGGACAACATGTCAGTGGTGGCATACATAAATCGCCAGGGCGGCACCAAGTCCCGAAACCTTTACAGGCTAACGGAACGCCTCCTGGTCTGGGCTCAGCACAACCTGCTTTCACTGAGAGCGGCGCACGTGCCTGGTCACCTGAATCTGGGACCAGACAGACTGTCCAGAAACAATGTCCCAGCAGGGGAATGGTCGCTGCACCCGCAGACGATCCAACTGCTGTGGGAGACATTCGGCAGAGCGCAAATGGACCTGTTCGCGTCCCACGAGAACGCTCACTGTCCGAAATACTTCTCCAAGAGCAAGGACGCGCTGGCCCACGTCTGGCCCCGCTGTCCCCTCTATGCTTTTCCCCCCGTCTCGCTCCTGCCTCAAGTGCTGGAACGAATCAGGGAAAATGGATGCCCAGTGCTGCTTGTGGCTCCGCTCTGGACAAACCAGACTTGGTTCCCAGTCCTGATGCGGCTGACCAGCACTGCCCCGTGGCCAGTACCGTTGAGGAAAGACCTCCTCTCTCAGGCCGAGGGCTCGATTTGGCATCCTCGCCCGGAACTATGGTCCCTACATGCATGGGCCATCAACGGGTACCCGCTAGCCTCCCGGAGGGAGTGCTAAACACGATCACGCAGGCAAGGGCCCTGTCTACTAGACGGCTCTATTCCTCGAAATGGTCTGTGTTCTCTGCTTGGTGTCAAGCTCAGCGCTTTTCACCTGTAGACTGCGGGGTCACGGAAGTACTCTCCTTCCTTCAAGAGCTGCTGGATAAGGGCAGGTCCCCATCCACGCTCAAAGTGTACGTGGCGGCCATAGCAGCGTTTATAAAACCTGTGTCTGGCCAGTCACTGGGGAAGAACGACCTAGTCGTGCGATTCCTCAAGGGAGCTCGGAGGCTGAACCCTCCCAGACCTCCTTCAGTCCCGGTGTGGGACCTTTCTACGGTTTTGGAAGCCATGAAAGGTGCCCCGTTCGAGCCACTCCATTTGTCAGACATGAAGCATCTGTCTTTCAAAACGGTGTTCCTTTTGGCTCTCGCTTCAGTGAAGCGCATAGGGGACTTACAAGCGCTTTCTGTAAGCGCGTCATGTATGGAGTTTGGGCCTAATGACTCTAAGGTCATACTCAAACCAAGGCACGGGTACGTGCCCAAATCCCTCAACACACCGTTCAGGGCCCAGGTCATTTCCCTGTGCGCTCTCTCGGTTCATGATGAGGAGAAAGATGCTAGTCTCCTTTGCCCTGTCAGGGCACTGAGAGCTTATGTGTCCCGCTCGTCTGTCTTCAGACAGACCGAGCAGCTCTTTGTTTTGTTTGGCGGACGCTCCAAGGGCCTGGCCGCATCAAAACAGAGCCTATCCAGATGGGTAGTCGACGCCATAGCACTGGCTTACACTTCTAAGGGCCTGCAGTGTCCTTTGGGTGTCAGAGCGCACTCCACAAGAGGCGTGGCCTCGTCGTGGGCGTGGTATAGTGGGGTTACCTTGCAAGATATCTGTACGGCCGCGGGCTGGGCCTCGCCGTCTACATTTATAAGGTTTTATAACCTAGAGGTTCCCGCCTTACAAGCCAAGCTTCTGTCGGTTTAGAATTCAGTGCTATCTGCCCCGCAGTGCGGCCCAGATGCTGAGTTTGCCTGTGCATCGCTCACTGAGCGATAGAAACTGCCCCTTGGGTGTTGAATAACCCGTACTATTACCCAGTTCAGGCTGAACACGTTCACCCTGTCTGCGTGAAACACTGTTAACATAACTAGCTCCTGTAGGATGCTATTTTATGGGGAATGATGCTTGCAGCCTCTCTTCTCCGACTCTCTGTGAGTCTATGGTGATTATGCACTATATGAGCCCCGGGCTACTGCCCTTGGGACTTTGGTGTCGGATCCCAGTACGCACGGCGTTTTGCATTGTGTTCCCCATAGCGTAAGATATTACGCAGTACGAGAGATACTCTCGTAAGAGAACGTACTCGGTTACTAACGTAACCTCGGTTCTCTCTAGAGAGGGAACGAGTACTGCGTATCTTGCCGTGCATACACAGCTCTGGTTCGCTTCGGCGATGAAAACCAGTATACCAGCCTAATCGAGCCGTATTTACAAGGGCGGGACCACGCCCTTTCTGGCGGGACGTGACGAAATGGGCGCGAAGTGCCCCCATTGGGTATGTGTCACGCAGGGCCACTCTCGATAGGCTGCTGCTGTTGCCGCAGGGCAGCCAATAGGCACGCAAGCCGTCTTGCCTATGTCTGCATGCTGCTGCACAGCGTTTTGCATTAATTCAAAATTAAGGATAATTTTTGGCTTCAATATCTCGTGGAAAAGAGGTTTTCCCCCGTAGCGTAAGATATTACGCAGTACTCGTTCCCTCTCTAGAGAGAACCGAGGTTACGTTAGTAACCGAGTACGTTTTATATGTTAGTTTATTTAATTCACCCGGGGTGTCTTGCCTTATTACTGAGAAAAGATATCGAATTTTTAAAGCGTCCATTTATCACTTAGGACATAACTTGAAGGTGTCTTTGTTACAGTGTAATTATACATTTAAGTAATATTAATTAGCTATATACACTATAGGGTTAAGGTTTGGTTTAGGGATAGCTGCACGTAACTACGCATAATTTAAAGTTATTACAATATGTAATGTGTAACAAGGGCACTGTAAAAAAAAAGTGTCACCCATTTAACTATCGGCTTATCTATGTCGGCCAGACATTTAACGTCGGTGCATCTGAACTTTTGAGTAAAGAGAAAATAAAGAGACATGTATCTCTGTAACTAAAAAACGGTCGACAATTGAACATGGATGTAGATGTCCTATCATAGCGCCTGAAATCAACCATCACGAGTCTGAACGGCAATCAAATGTGTGGTTGTGTCTAAGCTTGCGTAGCTAGGCAACAGAGGGATACAGTGAAAACAGGAACACGGCTTTCAGCTGTTGCTAGGAAACCACTGGAGAGTTTTAGAGCTTGTAAACGGAGAGCTGGCTGGATCAGACTCTAATAGTCTGGGTTTGATGGAGCCGCACATACAGGGAGATGAGGGATTGTGAAGAGGCAGCGTGCTTCATCCTCCCAACACGCCATGTGTCAAATCCAACCAGGCTGGAGGTTGTCTGGTGTGTAAGCACATATAACAGCCTGGAGAGAGAGGGAGAAGAGGAATACGGATATCCTATATAGCACATCATTTGCATAAGAAGCGGCATCTAAATAATTGAGCGGTGAGGGACAGAACTGGGTGATTTGATGCCTGGCAGCTAAATCTATTAGTGTGAAGCAGGAGTGCGGTGGTAAAGGAGGAGAGATGAGGAACGCTGGAGATCTCTGTCTTGGAGAAGAAAGGTGCTGGAAGTAAGGCGAGTCATATACCCTCAAACTGAGAGAGAGACTGCAAGAGAATAAAAGAAAAGATAAGAGACATTATCTGAAGTGAAAGACAGACACAAACTCGAGGGGCCAAGGCCCAAAGCAAAAGCAGAATCGCTGAGGGAGAACATCTCATATCATTTCCACAATTCACATAAGCAAACATCCACAGTATTACTGCTCTGAGTGACTCACTCAGACGGTTTCACAATAGTACCACAAGAGCAACGAGACACAGAAAGAGTCTGTGCAACAAAAACAGCCTCACAGTAGTTAGAAAGGCCATTCAGAAGGGCAAACGGCTCAGATCCGGTATTGAGCACAATTCACAGAGGACGCGTAGAATCTTTGCCGTTCATTAACAAGTCATCTGCTTTGGAGAGATAATTCGGTACTAATAGAATCAAGTGTGCAGGCGCGAGACAGTCAAAGGCTCATGTCAAGGACGCACGGAGAGAAGCAGTACAGAAGACACAATTTACCGGAGATGTTCATATAGCGCATTCACTGCTCACAATGCCACAGGCAGCAATAATATGAAATCGTTTCTCTTCACCCAAAAAAACTACAGTGGAATGAATCAACTGGATTTAAGTGGAGCTTAGACCTTAAAAAAAAGGGGGGGGGGGGGGTTATCGATTCAGTTTGCTTGAGAGTGGAAAAAAGCCAGGAAAGGAACAGAAGGAATACTGAATATGGCATCTGCCATTGGTGACCTTGGAAGTTGAACTACGGAGAATGAAAAGACATATGAAGGAAGTGAAACCCCAAGTATTGTAAGGCCTTTTAAGTGGTTATATTTACCACTGTCGAGTAAACTGCAGCTCAAGGTTATACTCCAAAACACTATTACACAACACACACAATTCCTCAGAAATCTTCAGACAGTTTTTACAAAGAGCTGAAAGAAAAGGAAAAAAAGTGGCACATTTCAGTTTGAGTGAGAAACATCAATTTGTCATGTCCAGACTCTACTGACAGTCCATGAATAAATAAAAAAATATATATATATTTTGTTTATATTTACACGCATCTCTTTCACACACACAGCTGGTTGATTTCCTATGGTTGCTCAACAAAATACGGTTGTAATATATATTTTAGTGCTGGGCAACGATTACAATTTTTAATCGCGATTAATCGCATGGTTTTCTTGCGATTAATCGCGATTAATCGCATTGTTATGCGCAAAATTGAATAATGACTTCTAAAGTAGTGTATTGCGCACTTTTGATTTAAATGTACTGCTATATACACAAAAGTGCAATAACTTTAAACAAATAAGGTGCTTTTATACCAGCAGTATTCCCTTTACACAGTAATCTCAAATCTCAACTTAAACATTAATGTAATCAAATCAAATATTTAAACAAAGCTATTTGCCACTGCCAGGGCATTAACTTTTATCTAGTTTGTTAAAAACGAGTCCAGTTTTCTTGTTTTTTTTCTGAACAGGTATCAACAGGTATCTTTTATCAGGGAGCAGCAGAAACAGTCTATGTAGTAGTCAGAGGTCATGATCACTACTATACAAGTCGACCAACGTTACTTATAGTAGCTTAGGTTTGGTCATGCCATGGTTTCCCACGTAAGATTACATTAAACAGAGTAAAAAAAACAATTTATACTTTATACTCACGCCGTTGCTGTGTAGCGCACGTACACTTCGGCGTACCCTGACGTGCACCTCTCCAAAAATGTAACGTCAATTCTACGCGTACCGCAAGCACTGTGATTGCTAGAACCGCTCTCCGGGTTTCACATGCTCCCTCTGCATGTGTAATTGCGCGTCAACGCGGACAACGACGCAGAGATATAAATGAAAACCAACGCGTAGTCTATAGCGTATTGTCTTCGGCGTAAGTCCGACGCAGAAGTATAAATCAGCCAAGAGTGAGGTGAAGTGGTCGAGCACAAGGTGCAGCGGCAAGCGGGTGCGTTCCTGTGAAACTGTTGCGGTCATGCTCGCCTCAAGCACGCGCCCGCGCCCGCTCGTTGCCGAAGTTGAATTGTCTATAACTTTTTATAAAGGACGCGCAGCACAAATCATTAGAAGAGAGACTGATCCTCGGCTCGCTGTTAGTGAGTTTCCAGAATCTAAATAGTTATTATCTATAGGTTTTATAGGTAATATCCATAGAGCGCCTGTCATTCACTCGCGGAGCGCAACCCTTTAACTGTTCACCAGAGAGAACCTGCCTCTCTCCACTGCTTGTTTGGGTGGGTTATTTGCTGCCTGACCAACATCCCACCCCTCCTGTGATCATGGTTTGACTGTAGGCCTATGTGTATTCAGAGCCAGTGAGCAACGGACTTTCAAAATAATAATAATAAAAAAAACTGCGTTAACGTGCGATAAAAAAATTGTCGGCATTAATTAATAAATGCGTTAACGCGATAATAACGCGTTAACTTGCCCAGCCCTAATATATTTAGTAAAATACATCAAAAAACATTGTGTGAGTGCGTATATATTTAATAATAATAAAATACAAATGGACATTTTATATCAAACACAATGTTGTTTCAGGCCTGAAAAAGGCAAAGAGGCCTAGTAGATGTATTCTGTTGAGCAGCCACAAGCAAGCAACCAACTGTGTATGCGAAAGAGAGAGAAATATAATCTATAACTGGGAGGCCAACTTTACACAAAAGCGTGTCACTGCAACCTGACAACATCAACACCTAGAATGTGTGAAGCTCAAGAGCTCCACTCACACAATACCACCCATCTGTCCTTAATACATCATCTTTAAAAGGGTTGGTAGCGGGGGAAAAAAAGTGTTTCATCAGCTTCACAGACAGCATTCAGCATGCAAGGGTCACCGTGCAAATAGAAACAGTGCAGCAATTAAAGATGAGACTGAACACAGGTAATTTGTCTCTCAGAGTTGTGACACATCTCTGGGTAAACTTTGGGGCGTCTTTAAAAAGCTTCGTCTGAAAACTCGCTCGCCTCTCAGCATACACGTGTAGCTCAGCGTCAGTCGCGGCAACAGAATTAATTAGATCACTTCTGTTGAGGAAGCATAGTCAATATTAATCATAATCACACTCAAGTCAAAGTGCAAAGAGGTCTTTCTGCCTCATTGTCTCCATGAGTCTTAAAGCGCGGTGATATGAATATACATAACAATGGCCCTGCTTTGAATCATAACAAGTCTGTTAGCGGCATGCCCTAGGAAGCCTTCCTAAGAGCTCAGAGAGGGGCTTATTTGCATATATTCATATTTAATTTTTCATAGAGGAGACAGGAGCTTGATGTGGCCTAATGCAGCTTCTGACACTTTCGCAGCCCTGTAATTACGCCCCTGCCCCCCTTCCACCCCAACCTCCTCATCCAGATTCTCCCCAATTAATTGCTTACGCAAATATATCCTCCAGTGGGCAGAGGGTCACCCGGAACGCTGTGCATACACAACTGTCTCATTTCAAAGTTTCATATTAGACATAAAAACTTTTAAAAAAAAAGACACTTCCACTTTATGGCATCAAATATGAACTAATGTTTGAATTAAGGGAATGCTGACTGGTCGTTGCTAAGGTGTTCTGAGCATTCCAGCTTGTGGTTGCTAGTGCGTTTGCTAAGGTATTCTGAGTGTTACTGGTTGCTCAAGCATTGAAGATGGTTGCGGTAAGAGTTATGCTACAGTTCTGTGGACTATATGTCATCATTTTTTATGATCCCTCTTATTTTGTAAATATTATTAACATCCTGCATATTCTGCAAGGGTTATGTAAACGTATAAGCAGAACTGTATGTGGCTGCGAGGCGGTTGCTTATTGCACACTGTTGGTTGTAAAACTTACAGAGAGAGAGAGAGGGGGAGAGAGAGAGGGAGAGGGAGAGAGAGAGAGGGGAATAGAGAGAGAGAGAGAGAGAGAGAGAGAGAGAGAGAGAGAGAGAGAGAGAGAGAGAATACAATACCATCTGTTCAAAATCAATACAGGGGGCTTGCATTGAAGCTGAAACTATGGGTCCATGTCTCACACTTGAGGCAGAGAGGTTAAGTGACAGCTGAGAGCAGACGTTTGTATCCAGTGTGTGGCAACATTAATCCTTCAATTCACCCTCTGAGTATGTACACACAAACCCATGCAGGGCTGTTTCTCGCATGACGGGCTCTGAGTCACAGCTAGTGCCATCAGCTCAAACTGTTATTATTTTCACCTGAGCACCAAAACGGTTTCTTGTTAAACAGAGCTGAAAAATGTTGGAATTATGTTAAAAACAAGCTCCAAACCCATTTGACGTGATCATTTTTGCACATATGTTTACCCTGAATATTAAACAATCCTTGACAATTAAATTTAAAAGCACCTTCAGTTTCAGCCTAGCACCTATACCTTTTGACCAAAGAATTTCCAAGACTTTTGCTGGGGCCAAATGCAATTTCTAGCTGATTAAATAATTTAGTGAATAACTGCAGGCAAAGATAGCATTAACCACAAAACTTAATTTACATATGTGCATTTAGCAGACACTTTTATCCAAGGCAACTGACAACAGCATATATTTGATTAAGTATATTAATCCAAGACCTTGGTGTTGCTAGTGGCATGCTCAACTGTTGGAGTAATAGAAAGGCTTTCTATAACAAGATTTTACATTTCCAAGATTTCCATGTCTTTTCCAGGTCTGTAAATCCCCATTTTAAAATTCCCCGATACTTCCAGGCTATGTCCGAGTCATGCACCCATTGCCAACTAAACCAACAAGGCTTTGGAATAATACAGTGATTTTCTGCCCCCATTTCCGGGTTTTCCCCTGACCGTGGGAACTCTACAACCCCTTTCTACGTCTCTCTACCTGTTCCGGCTTCCACTCAACCAAAAAGGCTGATGCCCCAAACAGATGCCAGCTAATGTGTTTGAGACAGGGGCCTCGTTCGCCACAGCAGATGGAGAGAGAGCAGAATAGTTATCTTCTCTAGCCCCTAAAGGCAGCAAACCTCTCTAATGGGGAAAATAAGGTTGTTTAATTGAAGTTTATTTTGCAATGTGACTGGTTTTATTGAGTACCATTTTTCTTGTTAATGAGCCTGTAACGTGAATGCTGATATCGTTAAGAGTGGCCTCACAGAGTTAAAGTTTCTGCTTTTAAAAGCTTCCGGACAGCAAAACACTCCGTACCTTTGTGTATTTCAGGGACGGTAATAGACAATTTTGCAAACATACACATGCGTTCCGTACTGGGATGTGAAAATTATGATAACCAGTGCTGCGCACAGACTGATGGGAAACTAATGGCACACATTTCAGAGGCAACCCGTGGGCACGGCGCTGCCAAGGCATTACTAGAGACTAATGCGTCCCGCTACCAGTCTGGACATGCAGTAAAGTGAATGTCAAACCCGATTTTAATACACATTCCTCAGCTGATGCACACTACCTATTATAAACTAACAACTGTTCCTTTCCTTTTCCCCGGCACTCAACCATCCATGGTTATAAGCACAGGCAGAGCGTGGCGGCTGTGAGCACAACTTTGCTTAAAACTGTCTGATGGATTCTGCATGCAAAACTGTAAAGAAAAAAAAAAAAAGTCTGCAGGCTAAAAAACTCTATTTTGTGAAGGTAGCCATATTTAGGCAATTGTTTCCTTCGGTTTTGTTGGCTGAAGCTTACACGTTTTGTGATATGTTACATTACGTGGCATCGCAGGGGTGTGGAATTTCAAGGTGGAACGCAGCTGGTCCTTCATTTCACCTTTTGAAACCTTTTAAAAGACTTTCTCCTGAGAGCCTCAACCTGATAATGATTCCATTATGGGATTACAGTGCTATCAACTCTGAAAATGTGGCCTCCACCACAAATACACTGTATCTGGTTTCATCTCCGACATCCAATAATCAGACTCTGACACAGACCTTGAACTGTCAGTATCCATCACATCTAAAGCTGCGGAATTATAGTTATCAAACTGTCTTAATAAAAACTGCTTGACACACAGAACAATGATAATATTATGCCAAAGTCTCATTACACAGAAAGAGGTCATCCAGCCAAGAGTAAAAAACTGCTTATTTCTTTCATTTGATTGCAAAATGTGTTTTTCCTTGTCTATCACTTAATACATCAAATACAAAAGTAATGTCAAACATGTATTATAAATATTGACAAATCTCACTTTGACTTCAATGAATGCATTGAGACTTTAGAATTGTTTCAAACTGTTTTTCGGCTTCATCCACTGAGTCTTAACCACAGTCGGACAAAATAAATTGGCTGTGTTGACAAAATAACTATAATTAGACCTATAATAACCCTATTAAATTATGTAGCCATGTCAGTCTTTTGGTGTTGCTAGATACTACATAAAATGAAGCAAATTATCAGAAAAACTTGTTAGATTTGACATTTTGGACAAAAAAGAGAGAAACAAAATGAATAGACTGTACAAGAAATCAGTCATACTGTACAATAAATTATTAAGTATGATAGTAATATTAAATGTAAATATGAATATAAACTTGCAGCATTTAAGATTTAATTAATTTGAAAATGTCTCAAATCTGTCAAATAACTTATTTGGGATAATTTAGGGGAAGTAAGTTGTTGCTGTGACTACTTAAAATAAATAGTTAAATAAAAATAAGAAAACAAATATATATATATATATATATATATATATATATATATATATATATATATATATATATATATATATTTATAATATATTAAGCCTCTTAAACTGTTTTTTGGGGATATTTTTTTTCTCAAGTAGGTCACATAAGTAGAACCTATATCAAATATGGATAAAATTTTGAGAGAGCAAAAAAAAAGAGAAAATATATATTTTTGCCCCATGTCTCAGGAATCAGTGACTTAAAAAATATATATAAATAATAATTGTATTCATAAGTGTATTTATATATCACAACCTTAAGTACAGAAAGTCATGCTGCATATTTAAACTTTGAAAATGAACAAACAAATAGGCCAAGTTTCAAAGCTTTTCATAATGAGGGATTTTTTTCCCTGTGATTTTGACCTGTTGTGTATAGCTGATATATCATGTGCCTGAGCAGAAAGAGGAACAAGGTCACCCTCATCAAACAACACCAGCAGCTCTCATGACTGAGGCGTGCGCTCTGCACAGCTGCTGATTGCTTTTGCATTTTATCAGACACAAAGTAAACAGGCCCCTAATTTTCCCTCTTTCAAAAGCTTTTTGCTACTCTATTATATGAGATTATTGTTTTTAATATTTTCTTTGTTTCTTTGCTGGTCGTTCTTGATGCTCTAGACACACATCTTTGACTACTGCAATATATCTCGCTGACTTTTCAGTATCTTCTATGAGATCAGCTATGAAAAATGCTTAAGCACATGGATATGGTTTTAAGGGATGTTTAGTCAATGATGGTAATGGGATGGAATTTGAAAAGAATCAATGTACTTTAATGGTATTGAACAGTCATAAAGTCAGCTCTTGGAACCAGTGCAGTACACAATGGGATAAATTATTGTCAATAGTTCTTAGTAGTATAGGCTGAGATAGTGGGATGTTGCTTGTAATTAGTAGAAAAAGATTAAAATCAGACAAAAAAATAAGAAAAAAAGATTCTCATTTAGAGGCTCTCCTCCTCTGCAGAAATCTTTCTACAGCCCAGGAATAGCAGCAGCACTTACAGATGTGAGAAATAGTTTCTATCTCTCATTAATCTCTAACCTTGCTATTCACTTCCACACAATTCACAAAATATATGAAGCAAGCAAGCAAAAAAATCCTTATTAAGAGATATAACAATAGGCCAAAGAAAAGCCCCCTGAGCCCTGCAAGTCTTGAAGCATGGAGCACAACGGAACATGGATAACAATTATCGGAGTAGACCACAGATTATACTTTCCAATTGAAGCACAAAATAGGTTAAAACAAAATTTATCACAATGGTTATACCATGAAATGTGAACTGAATTCTTTGTGCAGCGATATAATGAAAATGATGAAGGTGAGGGGCTAGTATTTAGAGCATGAAATAACATTGAAAAATTATGTCTGGCTGATTAGTTTCCCCTCTTAAATCTACTTAACTCCAAAATGTCTCCCCAAAATTTGGACTGATGATTCTGGACAAAGATGGAGGGGAACATGGGAGGGGAAACAGCTGGATTGTCCCATGGATATTTCTGGAAGTAGTCCACAGGACCGAAATGTTTGTTAAGTCACCCAAAATCTGAAAAGTCATAATTGAATGTGTAATTCTAACAAATAATTAAAGCTGCAAGCAGCGATGAAGAGGGCCCTCGCACCCGTGCCGCCGCCACCCGGCGGTTTTAGGAAGATATAGGAGGACTATGTCAAAGTATTTGTATTTGCCACACTTCCTGCTACCAGCAGGTGGCGCTATTGCTATAACCAAATATGAGCATGGTCATGTTTTCAGGACTCTTATCAAACATGTGAAGTTTGGGGCAGATCGGACATTGTATGCCTGAGTTACTCCAGGCTGTCTGTGGTTGTAACACAAAAAATACAAACACAAAAGTATTTGTATTTGCCACACTTCCTGCTACCAGCAGGTGGCGCTATTACAATAATCTAATATGAGCATGGTCATGTGTTCAGGATAGGACTCTTATCAAACATGTGAAGTTTGTGGCAGATCGGACATTGCATGCCTGAGTTACTGCAGGCTGTCTGTGGTTGCCTAGCAACATCGGAACTGCAAGCAATATTGAACTATACTATTATATATATATTATACTATATATAACTATTGAACTGAGAGGAAATTCAAAATGGCTGACTTCCTGTTGTGTTTAGGGCTATGCTCCAAGAGACTTTTTTGTAGGTATTGTGTCATTACATGTATGTACCGAATTTCACACCTGTACGTCAAACGTAGAGCCGGGGCAATAATGTAGGGGGCGCTATTGAGCCATTTTGCCCCACACATTTGTCAGGCCGCCGAGAGCACACCCTTCGACGAAAACTCAAGATCTTCGCAATTTAACGTCGCAAAGGCCTTAAGATTACACTCACCAAATTTGAAGAGGATCAGATCAAAACTGTAGGGGGAGTTCGTTAAAGTACAACATCAGGAAATTACGAAAAATGCACAAAATCTAGGAGGAAGTTAAAAATAGCTGACTTCCTGTTGTGTTTAGGGCTATGCTCCAAGAGACTTTTTTGTAGGTATTGGGTCATTACATGCATGTACCAAATTTCATATCTGTACGTGAAACGTAGAGCCGGGCCAAAATGTGGGGGCAATAATTTACAGAATTTGCCCCACCCAATTTTGAAAACCATATCACACGTAAATTTTCACCACTTCTGAAGCGTGTGCAAAGTTTCATGAGTTTTCGAGCATGCTTAGGCTCTCTAAAAAGCGATTCATTTAGGAGAAGAAGAAGAAGAAGAAGCGGAATAATAAACGGAGCAAAAACAATAGGGTCCTCTCACCATCGGTACTCGGGCCCTAATAAACAGAGCAAAAACAATGGGGTCCTCTCACCATCGGTACTCGGGCCCTAATAAACGTAGCAAAAACAATAGGGTCCTCTCACCATCGGGCCCTAATAATATAATATGGCAAAGATGAATATTCTGTTATTTTTAGAAAACCATTTAGGTTTACCAAAACATAAGTGACCATTTTTCTTTGTAGGGTGAACTTACCCTAACCCCATCTAAATAGCCCTACCAAAAGTGTTAACATGTGGAGCAGCATTTTAACAAACACCTTTAAAGATCCAGTGTTGTAGAACTGGGCATATTCCTGAAGGTCTCTCTCTCTCCAAATGCACATGGTATACATCTAGAAGACTGCATGAGTCCTTTACAAACAGCACGTTCGGAGGCTGCTTTGTCAACCAACCTTGCTGACCTCAGAGCCCCTAATGGCTACTGTTCTTCAGGGGCTGTGGGACTCAGCAATGGGCCTTTATCATCCTTCAAGCCTTGCCCACACCTGTTTAATCCAGCTCATTTCTCCCAGGAGCATCATAACAACCCTGTCTACCTCCTCCAACGGATGCAGCTGACCAGCTAAGCTCTGTGTTTTCCCAATGTTTACCCTTCTCTGGACTTTAACCGCATCGGCGAGTAAGGAACGGTGGAAAGAGTGGCGAGAGTAAGCATCTTTGGGGAGATGGAGAGAGCAAGAGAGATGATTTATCTCTTCGGCTGTAGATGTGAACAGAGGAGGGAGCCAAGAAGGTTTCACCAGGGCCCATAAAACGCCTGGAGGGGTAATTTATGGGTCCGGTTGTGGCTGTGTTAACGCAGTGGGTCCGGTGGAGAGGATTCATCTCTATATATGGGACAGTCCTCTCCATGGAAACTCACCCCTTTCCCCATTCTCCTTCTTTCCTCCAATCTGTCATAAGCAGGAGCACTCGACTCCATCGCCTGCCAGACAACTAAACAAAATCAACAGAAAAGATAAAAGGGGCTTAACACTCATGAAAGTCCATAAATTAAACCCGAACAAAAAAAAATTAAAATAAAGAGAGAGAGAGAGAGAAAAACGAAAGAAAGAGATGAATTAAAGGTTCAATCTGAATCTGCTATTGTTGCTAGGGGTTTGCAGATCTATCTAGAACAGTACTTCTCAAAGACCGGACTCCGGTCCGGATCCGGATCCGGACCCGGAGGGAATTCAACCCGGACCCGCCTCCATTTCGTATTTCAAGAGCACTAATTGTGTGTAAGGGATTAAAAGTGTGGATTTCCTACTTTGATAAACGCATGTTAAAATCATTTGTTTATTTTTTGAGATGGTCCGAAATTAAAACGAAGGCGAGATATTTAAAGTTTTCCTCCGTGATTTAGTTGCCATGACATCCAGTGAGCGTATGACTTTTGACTTAATCGGGCGCAACGCGACACTTCACCGTGAGCGTTTGAATGGGTGTGGAGGATGTCATTGTCCAGGAAAAGAAAAGTTGATGAAGAAAATAGAGTTTTCAAAGATGATTGGACAGAGAGGTATGTGTTCACAGATATCCCAAGTCTCCCGGAAGTTCCAGGAGTCTCCCGCATATTGATAGCGGCTCCCTGATGCCCGCAAATTAGTTCAAATCTCCCGCAATGTAGAGCTCGCAATGCGAGCTCCAAACTGTGTAGCGCGCGCACGGCAGAGAGGGAGAGAGGGAGAGAGCGACCTTACGTGTGTGTGCGCAAATGTGCGTGCGTGCCTCATGAAGCGCATGTAAGCCCCATCCAAACCCCCCCCCCCAAGCCAATTCAGTATCTGCAGTTAGGTACGTGTATAAAAGGTTCTCAGACAAACACATTTGGGTCATTACGTGCGAAATCAAACAAATTTCATAAACTTTCCCGGCTCAAATTTTTTATTTGTCAATTTTTTTTTAAAGAAAGACAAACATGTGATTAATGTGCTTGTGTATTTACTGAGTAATTATTTGTTAACAAACAAGTATTCATTACTTCAATGAGCTCATTGTTTCTGCCTTAAATTATTACATTGTTAAATTAATAAATTTTTAGCTAACTGTGATTTTGTATTTGTACATTTCTGAAATAGATAAGTTAGACAGTTACCTCTGATAACAGATCACTCTAAATTGTAATGTGGACATGCATTTTCTGTAAAGCTGCTTTGAAACGATGTGTATTTTGAAAAGCGCTATAGGCCTACAAATAAATGTGAATTGAATTACTTCAATATTTTGTAAAGGGGGTTAGAATGACAGTTTTCACCTGATATTTGGAGTCAGATTACAAAAGGCAGGGTAAAAATTAAAAAATGAAACAGCATCATTATTTTATTTTTACACAGAAATTGGCAGGTCTATTAGTTAAATCTGTTGACTTTAGCAATCTTGGTTGCATTAAATACCAACGTTGACGGTTCAAAAATGGGAAAAAGCCCTTTCTTAATTTTTAAAGCCCAATATGGTTAATTTCCAGAGATATAGGGATCTCAATGTGGCTCCATGAGTAAATTGGTATGGTGCCCGAGTACCATAAATAGTATTTTTCCAAAGTTTGTGTGCCTGCAACTCTAAAAGTATTAAAACACAATCAAATTATAATCATAATATATTTTAAAAAATCTCTCAAAAACCTTCTATAGACTCATTCTTAATAAACTTTTCTTTTGTAATCTTCATTTTAAAGGTCCTTTATGGTTCAATCCCATAGATATAATGTGGCTCCATGATCAAACTGTTGAATTTTACCCATTTTCTATATATAGCTAACAACGTATGTTAAATATCATCAACCTCTATACATAAGACAAACTTAAAAGTTTTCTGGGGGTTTTTTTTTGTTTTTTTTTTGGTCAGGAAGATACATAGATGGCATAACATTTGAAAGCATAATAACTGAACGTCTTTGAAATTTCAGCCAATAAAAACATTTTTATTTTAACATTTAACTAAATGTTGTTGCAACCATATATGAATAAATGAATATGCATATTTTTCAATTAAAGAGAGAGGATTAGTATGGGCTGCTTTTGGAGCATGATACGTTATTGGTTGTTCTTTGTTTTTCTCTGTTTAACATTAACTTAGAATAGAGAAAGATGACTTCAACCCCAAAATTCAACATTGATACAAAATGATAACTGCAAATCCACGTTTCGCTGCCTGGAGTCCAGCTGTTTCTGTGAATTGGAGCGATCCATTTACTTTTCTTTTCTTTACCGTTAGGCAGCCTGTAAAAATATACCTCAGATTTCTTGTCAAATGTACTTGTACCCGTTTTAGATGTGTATTGTGTGTCTTTCTCGGCATTCACGCTGAAAACCAATGCTGTCTTTTATCCCTCTATTATTTCAATTTCTATTCTGGTTGTCTTTTGGCCATTTGGTGGTTATATATATATATATATATATATATATATATATATATATATATATATATATATATATATATATATATATATATATATATATATATATATATATATATGTTTTTTACATGTCATATGACCACAATAAACTGATTCTATACACAGAAATTAAAACATTTTACTTTTAGAGGTATCCAAAACACATTAAGGGTTAATGTTTAGCTTTAACATCCATAATGTTTTCTGTATTATTTTATTGCAAGTTGTAAAACTTCAAAATGTTTTGACAGTAGTTCCATATACTTTTATTATGACTCTGAACACATTTCTTAAGGACACTATATTTTTAGTTCTTGAGGTAATTCCCAGGTTGTGCTCTCATGAATTACTAATTATATGTTGAATTAAAGTAGAGAGTTTGCTAAAGAAACCACCCTGCTACTTCTGTAGCCATACACATTATTGCCTGGCGCTATGGTTGCATAACGAAAGGAATTTAGATACACCCATTTTCTTTATGGAACACTCATTAGCGAGGGTATAATTAATATCAGGTTGAACAGATTAACGTTTCCATACTCCACCTACACTCCTGAAAATTTCATTAAACCTTACAATGTCTCAGAGATTATGAACAGCCCCAGTTTTTTACCCTTTACACAGTATTTAACACATCATGAGTTTAAGAAGTAAATAAGGTACCTAAATTAAGCACTAACAATAGGCCATAAAAGGTAACTTTGATTATGTAGCCAGTACCCAATAGCCCTGCTCACTTTCAAGCTAACCAAAAATAACTGATACAAATCCAAGACAACACAACATATTAGCATAAGCAATCCATCCTATTTGGCAAAAGCAATATTAAGTGCAGAATAATGGCAATAATTAATCAAAGACATTTAATTCTGGTTTGGGAAAGAGGAGACACAGTTCTCATTAACATTACACAACTATGACATTAGAGGTTTCCTTTTCACAAAAATGGTAAACATCATTTTACTGCCAGTAAAACACATATAAACTAAGCTGCCAATTTTATAGGCTTCATCAAGGCTACAACCACAACTTTAGTACCATTAATACAAGGAAACGGGCTCATTGGTGAAATAAGACGAACAAGACAACAAATGAAACTGAAGCGAGAGAGAGAGAGAGAGAGAGAGAGAGAGAGAGAGAGAGAGAGAGAGAGAGAGAGATAAAGTGAATTTGATTAAGATGTTAGTGTGAGAGAAGCACCATCATGTGTCGATGTTTAAGAGGAAGATGGCGACGGCTGGTGTGAGTGTTTGGAGATTTTACTAGTTGTGGCTGACATCCAGCCCATTCTTGGCTATGTTTGAGAGAAGTGTCTATTTAGCAATAAAAGACGGTGTTGCATTCCCTGTGAGGTTACCACCCTGTTATGGTGCTTGTATTTCCAGTAAAACAACACAAGAGGCCAGCCAGAAAGATGGGGCAAGTGTTTTGTAGACCCTGGAGATAGAACAACATGGAAACACAGCAAATGTGATGACTTTGTTGGAATGATAGATGGATTTATATAGTGATGGATTAACGACAGAGATAAAGAGATTGATACATGTAGATGGATAGATCGATAAAATGACAGACATATAAACACAATTATAGACCGAACGACAGACAGGCAGGCGTAAAGATAGATAGTTAGATGGATAGATGGACGGACGGACAATAAACTGTAAAGATTCAGCAAAAAGCGCAACTGAACAATACATGCCTGATTCTTAAAATGAATGAAGAGAGACAGATGGACAAACAAGGAAATAAACAAACAATATGTAAATGAGTGAACAACACAAAAATCAGTTATATTTAGGTGCAGACATTCATCATTGTCACCCGGCACCGAACTACCCAGCATGCCCCAACATGTCCCATTTCTCTCCCATCATCTTTGTCCTGTTGGTTGATAGGCCACGCTTCCTCCGAGTTCATTTATAGCACATTCTGTCACTTTTGAGCTATTTACTTATGGAAATGTCCCCTGGATTAAGCCACTCTCTGACTCGTTCCCTAGCTGACATGTACCCTTCGAAAATAGGCCCAGGCCTGTCTCATCTGCTTTGAATGGGATGCTATGACGACTTGCGTTGATGGCGATTTGAATAGCAGGATAGGACTGTTGAACTTGTTTGAAGGTGACCTTCTTTCATACATGACACTTAACTTATTCTGTTAAAAGAGAATTGCTCTGCTCCATTATCAAACAAGCTGCCTATGGAGGCATCACAGATGTGCTCTCCATGTGAAGACTGTTCTAAAAGGTAGGAGAGTTATTTATGCAGCAATCTATCATCCCTTCTTTAAGACAAATTCTAGGGCAGCATCATTTGCTTCACAAAGAAGACACTTACAGAATGATGAGCTCAGTGAGATAGAAAAAAAATCTAAGTGAAATAAATGATGATTAATTAGTTTCATGATTTGAACAACTGTTTCCAACCTTGATAAAAAAATACATGTTTATTGAGCAACAAATGAGTATATTAGAATGATTCCTGAAGGCTCATGTGACACTGAAGACTGGAGTAATGATGCTGAAAATTCAGCTTTACCATCACAGGAATAAATTACATTTCATATTAAAAAATATACAAAATATATTAAAATAGAAAACCGTTATTTTAAATCGTAATAATATTTCACAAATTTACTGTGTTTTTAATCAATGCAGTCTTGGTGAGCTGGCGACCCTAAACTTTTGAATGATAGTAATACACAGTGCTTTTGAAAAATAGTAAGTGTGCACACAGTTTTCCTTTAGAGTTTACTTAAACATTTTTTTTTTATTATTGAAATTTGCACAGAATAGTTTAAATGGCTACACATGGTCAGATGCCTGTTTGAAAGCAGCATTGTGTACAGAAGCAGAAACCGAATTTGGACTCCCTCCCCTAATGTAATCTATAAGAAACATGGGGAAGCACTTATTTTAACGTTGTGCGTTTAGGATGAGAACGGGTGTAATGCCTTCTCCAAACACAGAAAAAGAGAAAATGGAATATCCCTTTAGAAAGCAGGTTTTACCCGAGCCAGGCTGAGACCAGCAGTCGCCCGTGTGTTTACAGAGACGGTTCTCTAAAAGCTATCCGCCCCGTGTCTCATAATTCTCTTCATGCATTCCTGTACAAGCACAGAATGCCAAACAGAGTATGTAAAGGTAAACCTAGACCTGGGAGAATGGGGAGACATTGACATAAGACTTCACATGAGGTAAAAATACAATTTTGAAGGATGACTGTTAACAAATTTAAGGCCTTTTATTTTACATACTGAGTAACCAAGCAAGTGAGAAACCATTACTGAAAGGACAAGACGAGACTAGATATTTTTAGATGAGTTCTCTGCAAAGTCATGCTTTAAATAAACAAATAAATCATACTAAAAATTAAAATCTGACTGGTGAGATTGCACAAAATATTAAAGCTAAAAGGCATAAATGCTGTTATTTTGTGTGAGAGGTTTACATACTTGCACCTGAAAGCCTGCTTTAGTGTTGCAATACTCAAATGAAGATGAATGAAAACAGAAAATTATTTTGATAATTTGTAAACTGAGGCAAGCATCTGGTAATTTTATCTTCTCTCTCGCTCACTTACTGACATGATTAGCTAAACACGCTCTCTACCGTTCCAAAAGTAATAAACTGGAGAAAGACTGAGCTGAGATGAGAAAATAGGGGAAAAAAGGGAAAAGAAGAGTGAAATAGTGAAAAACAAAGCAACGGGCCCACAGGGTTTTCGGATTGGCACCGAAATGTCTTTCGTAGTATGATTGACATAGCAGGCAGCTGTTTCCTCAGGGGCCGGGAGGCCCTCCTCTGTTTGTAATGAAATGTTGAAATGTTTAGCAGCAGTCTTTGTTTATATGGGCAATGCAATGGGATCAGCAAATCCTCTTGTCAATCAAAGCCCAATGGCTAGTAGTGAGACATTTTTTTTTATAAAAACAATATTAATTACACATATGGTATAGAGTGCAAAAGTCTGAGACCTCTAGTTAAACAGATTTATTTATTTATTTATCTTTTAATTTAATGATTTTATCCCAACGGAGTAAGAAGTTAAACATGTTATTTATTTATTTTTATATGTAATTATTTGATTGTTTATTGACTATGATCTTATGAACAGAACACATTAAATTAATAGTTGAATACAAACTAATTAATTCATTACAAAAATGATTTAATTGTGGACTTCAGCACTGTATTTCTCTGTGATCTAAGCAGTCATTAAACTTGCTACTGCTAATAAAAGAAACATTCTATCATTGTGTGTGAATGAACTGTTGTGGCGCAGAGCAGACAGCCTAATGGAGTGTTTACTCTGTCAATACATGCAGTTCGGAGTGTCATATTGCAGTTTATACCATTTGTTTGCCTTTGTGCATTGCGTCAGATCATCGCCCTGACGTGAGGCACTTAGGAGAGCCATCATCAATATTCCCTGAGTATCATAAGCATGACTATAATTACAGAACAAGTGGTAGTGAGGAAAGACAAAGAGAGGGGGGGGGGGGGGTTATGAAATGGCGCACCATGCGCCTGACACAACAGAGACGAAGAATGAGCAGGACTGCTGAGCAGAGTTCACCGAGCTCCGTGCTGGATTTACCAACAGCAGAAGGAGGCTGTCACATCTGGTTATTGCTGAATGTCTCTCCACCACACAGGCCCCTGAGAGACTGTGGAGCAGACCGGCCGAGCCCACGCACACAACATTACCCATGGAGGAGCGAAGAGGCCCGAGCCCTGGGGCCAACTACCCACCACCCTGCCATCAAAGACGAGCTGTCAGCTTCAAAAACCATCAGCGCAGGAGATGTAGGCTAAATAGATCAGGGGAAGGAATAGTAGGAAGACTGCTGCTGTCTGTTGAGGATACAAATAGACTGAGATGGTATAATGGGCTACTAACATTAAATGGTAAAGAAAACTATAGAAAAGTACAAAAGTTATGTTGAATTTAAAGCAGATATGAAAACATTCCTGGTTTGGGAATAGAGGCCTGGTGGCCTCTATCAAACTGCTCTACTTACTGTATACTAAGCTTTCATGACCCTAATTAAGAAAGTAACATAACATCCACATGATTTGCACAACCACATCAGTGTGGGTTTTACACTAAAGCAAGCAGTACTTAATGGGGTTCTATATAGAACCTTAGGGTTTCTGACTCAACTTTTAAGAACGCTTTATGCAAGAAAGGTTCTATATAAGGAGAAATGTCTTAAATCAGAGGTGTTCAACCCTGCTCCTACAGGGACCCATTGTCCTGTATAATTTATTTTCGAACCTGCTTCAGTGTATTTTCAAGCTATCCTGAAAAGCTTGATGGACCCTTCTCACAGACTGTGGTGATACATTTCTAGTTATCAACATATAAAATCTAGTCAAGTTTTTAATAAAGTTTATTTAATTTAACCTTTGCAGTAAATGACCAAAAAAAAAAAAAAAAAAATTAATGCTGCTGCAAGGGTGTTCTGTATTTTGTCCCTCTTTTTGGAAAGTAGTGGAAAAGCAATAGCAGATTTTTATATTTGCTGTTGTTTCCCATTAACCACTGTAGAAGTTTACCCAACTATGACGACTTCCGCTTCTGAAATGTGAAATGGGTCCGTAAGCTGGCTCATGTGTGGTTGATTTGGGTTGGATCTAAACTCTGAAGTATAGTGGGTCCCCAGGAGCAGGGTTGAAGTCCTCGGTCTTAAACGATTGCACAATACTTTCATGTTTTTTTTTTTTTTTTCTACTGAGCAGGCCTTCTTTTGTGGAACACAAAGGAAGATATCCTTTATTTTGAGGAACATATTTTCACTTTCATTGTATTTGAAACATTCTTAAAAATACCTTATTTTATGTTCCACAGAAGAAAGTAAAACCAGGTTTGGAACGACATGAGGATGAGTAAATGCTGACAGAATTTTATTTCTTTCTTTTTTTTCTTTTATTTGGGGAGAACGGCTCCTAAGGTAACTGAACTGTATTAAATCTATACAGTACACAGATCGTCCTGGATTTTAACACTTACAATTTTAACACCTTTACAATTGTATTTTAACACCTTATACTCAAACTGAAAAAGCTAACACTAAACATTAGTGGTGTGACGAGATCTCAAGCCACGCGATCTTGCAATATTAAAACGTGTTGAGTTTGTGGCAAAACCTTTTACAGTGCTTATATTATATTGTTTTATCTTTTACTGCATATGATAATTCATGCTCATAGTAGAACTGAAGTGGATGATTAGTGATTACAAGATGATTAGTGTAGAAAAAAATGATCAGTAGTCCAAGAGTATAAATATTTAGGCATAATAATAGATTCACAACTTACATTTAAAAAACAAGTTAAAAAAATGTATTTAATGTGGTAAATTTTAGACACATTAGAAATAATTTAACCACTGAGGCTTCAAAGTTATACATTAACGCCATGATCTTCTCACATATGAATCACTGCCTTACTAGCTGGACACAGACAGGTGGGACTACATTAAAATCAATAGAAATACTCTATACTCAGGCTTTGGAAATATTGGATAAAGGACCTATTTTGTATCATCATCGTAAACATTTTAAGTAAAAAAAAAAAAATAATTAAATGGGGGAAATAATATTATTAAATAACAGTTATTTGCATGGTATGACCCCACCTCCACTTAATGAGTTTATTAGACAAAATCATAACTCATCTACTAGAGCCACTATACGCTTATTTCACGCTGCCGTTATTTTGAAATCGAAAGTGAGGCTCCGGTGGGAAGAAAACCGGAACTGTCGCCTTTAATCATAGGAGAGTCGCGAATGCGATGGCGTATTGTTGTGTTTAATGTAGAAATTAGTTATTCTAAAAATGTACATACATTTCTTTCATACTTTAAACTATATACAGTGAAATTTATAAAAAAAATAAATAAATAAATTCAGAAAGTAAAAAAAGAAGCAGGAACGAACTATATACATATCCTATATTGGATATTAACATCCAATAGTGTAAATCGCGGCAGCAGCTTCAGGTTGGTAGTCCAAGGCATTGTTGTTTATCTTTATTTCCGGGGTTCTTCCCACCGGAGCCTCGCTTTCGATTTCAAAATAACGGCTGCGTGAAATAAGCGTATAGGGGGTTGTACAATAACACATAGAATAAGTGCTTTGTTAGAGTTTTCTTATAGAGCTGCACAAAGCTGGAATTATTGTTGTCACAATACTGGAATTTCTGACTTTGATAAGATGCCTTGAAAAATATTGATATTCGACACCATTTTTGATACCACAGGGAAAACTACCATATATACTGCCATACAGATATTTTTATTATTATCTCATAATTATTTTGATAATTTGGGTAATTTTGCTGCAATAGCTTTCACATAGCACAGGGAGGCTTTATTCAAAACTAAACTAAATTTACAAAAAATAAAAAAATAAACAGTCAGTAATTAAATAAGAACAAATAAACAAATTGCAAAGGATAGCACAAATAAATAGATCAGAAAATAAACATGGCTTTATTTATTAAATAAACATGGCTTTAAGTTTTTCAGGTGGGTCTAACAGTAGGCTAGTATTTAGATAAGTAACTACAGAAATTACATAAAGTAATTAAATGCAAAACAATAACACTGGATAGTCTTCATTGTAAAAATTAAATACAGATTAATGCTTACAATTAAAGTTACAAGAGCAGCGAGTCATTTTCCTTTTGTCTTTTGTTTTTTGATTAACATGACTGACAGCGGAAGGTTTATTAGGCTGCTGTCACTTTAAGAGCTTCTGCACGGATCCAATAGTGTTACACAATATGCGTTTTCTCTCTACTATTTACATTCCAAAACTGACTGTGTTTACCTGAATACTAATGTTGTGTGTATTTGTCCGTTTACGCACAATACGGCAAGAAAATAAAAAAATAATGTGTGCGCCACTTCTATAGATCAGTGGTGCCCGTGATTTTGGTGTGAGCGCAAATTCTGCGGGAATGAGTAATACAAGCACCGGAGTGAATGAGATGACGGACAACATGCAGCTGATTTCAGTGTATCGAGACTGGAGAAAAAGAGTAGCCTATTGGAACAGTTTACGATATTTCAGTATCGATTCACATCGAAATATCGATATTTTTGACAACACTAGCTGGAATACTAAGAATTAAGACATTTTACTTATTTGTCTGCATTGATAAAACAGTGGTTATTGGATAATCAAACATGTCTTCATAATTTGGAGCAGTGGCTTGTTTCTGTCTCATATTTAAAGTCATTTTGTATTTGTCTTAATATGCTCTGGTTATGGCTATGTTTGCAGGAATGTGTCTTTGCATGATTTTTCATGTTTTATGTACTTATGGTTTTACTTTTATTTACCATCAACCTGCCAGAGAATACAGATGAAAATTAAGAAAATCTGGCACATTTACATGATGGTGTTAATTAATATGCATTGTCCCTGTTAAAATAAAGAGTTAAGAATACGTGTATGGGCTTTCACTCCTTTCTTTCTGAATTAAATTCAGGTTAAATGAAATACCAGAAGTGGCGGATTCCATGGACGAGAACCAATGAACCGCATAATTAGATTGTTTTCTATAGCTGCACGGTATATTAAATCAATTACAAAATCTTAATATAGCATAGCACACTGGAGAATACATCAGTCTTCTAAATATGCAAACTGTTGTTTGTGCAATTTCAAAATAAAAGTTTAACCCCTCGTTTTGAGTTTGCATGGTTTGATGTCCACGTTCTTGTTCAAGAAATTACAGTGGCTGTAGCATTTCTATTGCAAAGAAGTGGCTAAATATTAAAGATTAAGTGGACTCTTGAATTATTTACTTTTGACCAATTACTCGATTACCAAAATAACCGTTAGTGACAGCGCTAAATTAGTTTAATTATAAGTAGAAATGCACCTGCATTGTTTTGCATTTTGTGACTTTCAGTCGAAAAAATACTAATTTTCCATCACACCCCTACTAAACATTATATATTGCATTTGAATTAGTTTGATGTTAAAAATTACAGCATATAATAAAAAACGGTTTATTTATTTTTTTGTTTGTTTTAAAGTGCCCCTATTTGCTATTTGAAAGTCTCCTATAACAGGTTTACATGCATCAGATGTCAAAAAAACAATTTAATTTTGCACATCACCACATTTTTCAATGATTCTCAAACGACTCGACGGATGAATCAGACTCTCTAAATCCCTCCGTTCTGAGAGTCTACTCTGCACTGATTGGCCAAAAGGCCCAGTCTGTTGTGATTGGTCTACCGTTTACAGCGCATTTCAGAAGCTAAACGTTCATTACCATAACTGAACCTCAGCTCTGTCTGGAGGCTTACTCATTCCTCAGCAATTGCACACACTGTAAAGACAGTAACGATGACATTGATTTTACCATATCAATCCGAGATATGATGTATACCATATCAATACATTATAGTTATTCAACTAGTTATTCAACGTTTCTCAGTGATACACTACTCATTTTGAGGTACATTATGAGATGTTGCAACTGTAATTCCTCACCATCAGCAACAAGTGTATGTCCATCAACAAACCGATGTGTATATTTCTAATTTATTCCGGTGCACATGGGGGAACTGTATCAATAACAGTGCATGTGTTAGCTGAGCACTAACGGAAATAACTGATGAAACATTAAAGTTTGTTAAACAAATATTGCTCAATCCTTTATCTTTACTCATAGTAGTAAGAATGACAGAAATCTGGCCACAGCTGCTTAGCAGAAGTATTTCAGTAAGACAGTAATGATGTAAATTATCCGGAAACTCACAAAACTACGTATTTTGAACACCCGGTAGAAAATATCTTCATCAATAATTATTCATACTTACAGGTTGTGATTCTGAGGACCAAGCTGGTCCAAATAAACTGTGTACTGACCCATCTTTCCAGAGCAAGCGAATCCAGCGTTGAACTCCGAGATTTGAGAAGCAGTCGTCAGTAAAATGACGTGTTTGAGGGTGGTTCAAGTTGTTCCCAGCCAGACAAAATACAACATAGGCAGGGATTATGCAAATGCATTTTCTAGTGACATAGAACCGTCGACGCAGTGGGATTCAAATTACAAACGACTTGTATAGGCGGTTCAGAGTCGATTCTTTCTTTTGGGAGACAATAACTTAATTTATCGCGCACTTTCGACTTTACAACTTTGCAGAAATTTTTCATTTGCAAAAAGCTATATTAAACACTGCATGAAAGGAAATATTTGAAGAACCATAATTGGGGCACTTTAAAAAACAAAACAAAATACTCACTTTGCCTTAAAAAAAATAATAATATAGTTTATATGTGCGTAGGCCACATAAATCCAAATAATCTAAATGTATATTTTAATGTCTAAAATACAAAGCTCTTAAAAGTCTTTAACGTTGAAATATTTGTACAGTCACAAAGTGTTATAATTTGCTAAGGTAGAAGATAAACAAATGACAAGTATGATATTAAAATGTACCTCTTATTGTTATTATTGTATTTTTTATTTATTTTACAAAAGATGCAAAATAATCGTTTGCCACTGAGTCAAAATCAATGTGATTATATTTCAAGTGCATTTTAGAACTTAATTTTGTCTTATACACATAACCAGATGCAGACAACCAATGACTGGAGCATTTTGTTTACAATTTGTTTACAAAGGTTTACTTAAATCTGGCATACATGTTATAAACAAACAAAGAAGTTGGCAACCAACCCTTAAGTAGTAAGTAGTTTACGCTTTAGTCAACTACACGAGTCTAATGTAATAAACTATACTCTTAATAAATCTGAGTTTGTCCTAACCACATGTGAAAACAAGCAACAAAGCATTATATAAATTATTTGGGTCTCTTTCTAAATCTTTAACAACTTTATCCGATAACAACCTTACATTTCATGCAGAACTTCCATTGCTTTGTTTCATTTAAAGTGAGCTTCTCTTACATGAACCACATTTTGTTACATGCCAAGTATTGTCATACAACAAGCTCTGCTGTTGACACCAAATGATCAAGAAAGGCAAAAAAGGAAACCCAAAAAAGCTATACGGGGCAGTATGTCTGAGCTCTGGAGCACTTACAGGCACTTAAACCAGATCAACAACACTGAAGGCAAAGCTCCATCCTGGCACTCTTCCCCTCTTTGAACTCAGACCTATGAGGCTGTGAGAGCCGTTAAATATATTCACTACAAATAAAAGGGTAACAGCAATATGCCCTTATTACAAATAGCATGTTTTCACAAGCTTAAAAAAAGAAGAGTTCATAAATAAACTAATGAATGAAATAATTAATTTAATGGGTATATATATAAAAAAACTTACTTTTATTACTTTTAATCTTTCAGACATGGTTTAATTCAAGGTCAGGCCTGTAAACACCCTCTCTGCTGAGGCAATATGAAATCCACCTATTGTGTTTCTGTGTGTTAACTGCAGGACTGGGATCAGGGTTGAAGCTTTTGTGCCGCTGGAGATATTTCCAGTCTAAACACGTTTGGAGTGATGCAACTGCAAGACATAACATGAGGAAAGTGGCAAGGTTGTTTGTTTGCATCCAAAAGCTTTATAAAGTAAGCAAGTAATGGGGAGGTCTTGGTTACTTTTATCTGAGTTCGTGAACGACAGCATGAGCATAGCTGAGGTTTATCATGAAAACTATTGCATTAAATCTATCAAGAGCCTAAAGGAACCTCAAGAAAAACACAGCCACTCCCAGTCACCACTAACTACAGGCATGGGCCATCTAATGAGGAGTCTGGCAAAGTGTGGCAGGAAAATTGCAGATCTCCACATATTTATGAACATATGCATGTGTGTTTACTGCTGCAATTCTTTCAAATGGACTTTCTCTCTCTTTTATAATATTTATTCTTTTGACAATACATAAAAAATAGATCTAACCTTTATTTCATAATATAGTATATAAGAGCATTTTAGGTCCTGACCTGTCAGTAGGTATCGTGATTTTAGATACATGGAACTTGCTATGGCTATTAGATTACATTTACATACAAAATTAAGGTATAACTACTACACACATACACACACACACATACACACACACACACACACATATATATATATATATATATATATATATATATATATATATATATATATATATATATATATATATATATATTAGGGCTGGGCAAGTTAACGCGTTATTATCGCGTTAACGCATTTATTAATTAATGCCGACAATTTTTTTATCGCACGTTAACGCAGTTTTTTTATTATTATTTTGAAAGTCCGTTGCTCACTGGCTCTGAATAAACATAGGCCTACAGTCAAACCATGATCACAGGAGGGGTGGGATGTTGGTCAGCCAACAAATAACCCACCCAAACAAGCAGTGGAGAGAGGCAGGTTCTCTCTGGTGAACAGTTAAAGGGATGCGCTCCGCGAGTGAATGACAGGCGCTCTATGGATAGTACCTATAAAACCTATAGATAATAACTATTTAGATTCTGGAAACTCACTAACAGCGAGCCGAGGATCAGTCTCTTTTCTAATGATTTGTTTTGCGCGTCCTTTATAAAAAGTTATAGACAATTCAACTTCGGCAACGAGCGGGCGCGTGCGTGAGGCGAGCATGACCGCAACAGTTTCACAGGAACGCATCCGCTTGTCGCTGCACCTTGTGCTCGACCACTTCACCTCACTCTTGGCTGATTTATACTTCTGCGTCGGATTTACGCCGAAGACTATACGATATAGACTACGCGTTGGTTTTCATTTATATCTCTGCGTCGTTGTCCGCGTTGACGCGCAATTACACATGCAGAGGGAGCATGTGAAACCCGGAGAGCGGTTCTAGCAATCACAGCGCTTGCGGTACGCGTAGAACTGACGTTACATTTTTGGAGAGGTGCACGTCAGGGTACGCCGAAGTGTACGCGCGCTACACAGCCACGGCGTGAGTATAAAGTATAAATTGTTTTTTTACTCTGTTTAATGTAATCTTACGTGGGAAACCATGGCATGACCAAACCTAAGCTAGGACTACTATAAGTAACGTTGGTCGACTTATATCTGTAGCAGTGATCATGACCTCTGACTACTACATAGACTGTTTCTGCTGCTCCCTGATAAAAGATACCTGTTGATACCTGTTCAGAAAAAAAAAACAAGAAAACTGGACTCGTTTTAACAAACTAGATAAAAGGTAATGCCCTGGCAGTGGCAAATAGCTTTGTTTAAATATTTGATTTGATTACATTAATGTTTAAGTTGAGATTTGAGATTACTGTGTAAAGGGAATACTGCTGGTATAAAAGCACCTTATTTGTTTAAAGTTATTGCACTTTTGTGTATATAGCAGTACATTTAAATCAAAAGTGCGCAATACACTACTTTAGAAGTCATTATTCAATTTTGCGCATAACAATGCGATTAATCGCAAGAAAATCATGCGATTAATCGCGATTAAAATTTTTTATCGTTGCCCAGCACTAATATATATATATATATATATATATATATATATATATATATATATATATAAATATAAATATATACATCTAAAAATTAACATTAAAGGGTTAGTTGTCATCACTCTTGTTCATCTTCGAAACACAAATGAAGACATTTTAATGAGCTTCTGTTTACCATAACTGATGTGTGAGTTGATTAATGTTTATATGTGAATAAAAGTCTAAATTAAATCTGTTCATCATAAAAAGTGATCGGGTCTCTTCAGAAAATTTGGACTAAACCGCTCAATTCATTTGGATTAATTTTACGTTGTCTATGAACTTTTTTAAGCGTCAAAGTGGTAGTTGCTTAGACTTTCAATGGAGGGACAGAAATCTCTCAGATTTTATTAAAATGTTTTCATTTGTGTTTTGAAGATGAACAAAAGTCTTCTGAGTAATGAGTAAATGATGACTGAATTTCCATTATTTGGTGAAAAAGGCCTGATTCTCAGTCAAACTTAATAAATACATGTTAACAGCTAATATTTTTATTTGAACCTTCTAAAAAATTGGATTGGACTGGATTAGACTCCTCCACAGGTTGTATTCGACCCGGAGGACGTGTTTTTGATACCCCTGGTATAGAGAAACGAGGGGGGAAAAAAGAAGGAAAATAAGCTACATTGTTGGTTATCACATTAGTTTGCTTCACAGCCCAAGGAAAAGCCCTCATGGAAGAGACAATGGAAGAACACACTGTTCTGGGTCATCTGAAATTGTGCTTTCAGCTTTATAGCTTTTGACTGTATCTCCAACTAGCTTCTGAAAATCACTTCAGAGAATTTCTTTTGGATAACTGACACTAAAGCCACTCCAGACCATGTTATGGCCCTGGATCAGATAAGGGGATTGAAGAGGATTGTTCTGTTTGTTCTTAAACTCGGGTCTATGTGCTCAGGATGTTCTAATCTTGAGAACCTGGATAAAAACACCTTGTGACAAATAAAGAGATTAACAATAATTTTTCATTATATTGAAGTAGATGTTTTAGCTCAGAACAAAAATATAGGCATGCACATGGTGCTTTCAAAATAATGTAAACAAGAGATGAATTTGATATCATTAAACTAATAAAAAATGTCATAGTAATTACAATGATAATCAAAATGACCTTAATTTCTATTCTGATTACATGCTGTCATAAATATTAAAGCGAAAAGCACCTAATCCATAATAAAAATCAAGCATGTCTCTCATTTCTGTTTGTTATGAAAATGGATGACAAAAGGTGCTTTGGATCTACCGCTGTAATCCATGCGGCTGAGAGCTGTGAGCTGTGTTTCAAAAACAACCGAAACTAATGCATACAGCGAACGGCTTTTGCGAAAATGATAAAAAGGCAAAATCAAATGAAATAAATTAAACCAAATAAATAAATAAGTCTCAATCAGTGGAAAGCTTATGTGCAGAGGAGAATGAATAAAGGCATGGGGCTCACAGTAAGCGGGTGCTTTCACAAGGACAAATTTACATTTATAAAGAGATTCTCAACAGGAGCGCACACACATTGAGGTGCTTGCAAGCTATTTGCTTCTGTGTGATTAATAAAATGAAGAATAAGTCTATTTTCCAGTTTCTTTAACAAGCTCCACATCTAAAGTGGAATGAAAGAGAAATGAAACCTATTACAAATTCATAATGCAAAACTATAATCAGAGTGAATGTGAGTCATAGTATCAAGAACGGTAACTTCAAAAGTCAGAAGAAAAATAGACAATATTTATGGAATAAACCACCCTTTTATTGCAATTAAGCATAAATGTGGTAATTATTTAAGGTAAACACAACTTACCATAAAAAAACTGAAATAATGAATAAAAGCTATTATGAAATTTTGAAAAGCATTTAAAGAGACTAAGTGATGCATAAATTTCTCTCTTAATGGTATTATTTCTCTCTTAATGGTAGTTAATAGTTGACAGAATTGCAACAAGTGAAAGAGACATACAGACAGACAGACAGACAGACAGACAGACAGAAAGAAAGAAAGAAAGAAAGAAAGAAAGAAAGAAAGAAAGAAAGAAAGAAAGAAAGAAAGAAAGAAAGAAAGAAAGAAAGAAAGAAAGAAAGAAAGAAAGAAAGAAAGAAAGAAAGAAAGAAAGAAAGAAAGAAAGAAAGAAAGAAAGAAAGAAAGAAAGCCTGCAGTCCTGGCTCATGAAAAGAAAAACAGTTTTTCACAACTGTGTAATTTGGCATTATTAAATAATTATTAATATAAAATGAATAAATAAATTTAAATAAGCAACACTGTGACAGAACTTGACGGTCTAAAAAAAAAAACATGCACACAAGCAAATCCTTGGTTCCATTCTGAATGGCACGTGGCCCCAGTTTGAATAAGCATTACACCTCTGGTTGCGATCTATGTGAAGTTGTCCTGAGGGATGATAGATAATAAAAATCCTAATAAAAACAGAAAGAAAGAAAATAAAACAAACAAAGCTGGGCTAGTTTCATCAGAAAAAAGGGGGAAATGGAAAGATTAAAGCCATCACCTATAGCATGTGGCTTGCATAAGAATAACACTGGGAACCAGATGAAAAAGCAAGCCCCACCAGGGAAAAAAAAATATCCCTGGGATTCCAAACTTCCCACAAAACATCCCTAATTAGTGACAAGCCTGCATCCCATGAGCCTAAAGGGATATTTGTGTTTGATTATTTTGGCATGATATGACAACAAATGGCGATGGAAGGGAGGAATAGGAGGTTAGGAGAGGAGAGACAGGAAAGACAGAGTTGAAAACAAGGCCGTCGGGGCGGCGCAGAGCAGCTTTAGGCTCTCTTCCGAAAGTCATTCTCTCTCCTGCAGATTTACACCCTGCAGAGAAGCACAAGGCCAGAGCAGTCGAACACCTATCTGCACAGCAGATAAACATGGCATGACTGATTTAGCAGTTTGACTGGATCCATCACACCTCTTTTTCTTCCCCTGGCTCTAATATTCCCCACGGTCACAAGCAGCAGAACCGATGATATATTTCTCCCGTCTACCTCTCAGAGGCTCAGAGTGATTTAAGATCATTAAACGCTTCCTTTCCTATTCTTCTGTTTTTCCTGGTTCTATTCCCCTTAGCAAGTTGTTGTAAAGTTGTGCCGGATCCAAGTGGAGAGAACCGGTATGTTGATATGAAGAATATGGCAATCATATTTCCTGATTAAAACTCTAATGGATTTTGCTCAGTAGAGGCTAGGTGAGAGCTTTTTAATGCATTGCAGGTGTGATAAGGGAATCACAAAAGCACTGCTGTATCATAGAGTGCTAAACTGGATACATTTACATTCAAGCATTTGGCATGCACTTATATCCAAAGCTATTTTTATTAAGTGCATTCACTAGGAATAAACCCATGGAATTGGCATTGCTAGTGCTATGCTTTATCATGACATATTAGCTGACTATTATCTCTGATTATGTTAGTCTAATTTAAAAGGACAAACTGAGTTTTTTTTTTTTTTTTTATGAAGTTGGTGTTGGACTTTATACTGACAACTACTGGAATGGATGCAGAATTACACATAAATTCAGTTACTGATGCCCTTTTCATGAGTGTTTCTGTCATCCATGATGAATGTTGTTCTGCAACCTAAAATGTTTGATAATAGAGGGGTTATCACATAGCCAGACCTTCAGACTGTCCGCAGAAGTTCTGGACTCCAACGCAGTTTTTATTGGTCAAGGACTGCCCAAGAGAACGTCTGAACGACATGTAAAGCAAACAATCAGTTTTGTTCCACATCATGTTTAGGGGCGTGAAAATGTAAAGTCAATATCCCTGCAATAACAGACCAGTGTGCATCTAATTGATTATTCATTTAAGAATGTTGTGCAAGTTCACTGAAACAATGGAGCCGCAATGTTCACATACTTTTGAAAATCCGACATTCAGATGGTCCTGATAAGCGCTCATTTTCACAGAACATTGGCATTTGGTGTCACGACAGCTTTGTTTCCAGGTGGACCGTTAAATAAAGGGACACACACATCTCCAGGAAATCCTGTAGAATTCAACCAATCAGATGATGACTTTGAAACTCCTGAAGTGTTTCCCATTTTGTGTGCCTTATGCATCAGACATTCAGCCAATGGTCCGTGGGTAACACACACACAAGCACAGCTCCTATTCACGTCACTGGAAAATACCAAAAGCGCCAATTTTGTTTCCACAATATATTTCACAACAGAAATGTTTTAGCTCAAATCACGCCATTTTCAGGGTGGCAACTCTTTTAAAACGGCATTTGGCTCTTTCATCAGAAGGCGGGACTTGCATTTCAGTGTTGTTCTAAAAGATATGCAACGGTGATACATACTGATATATACTGTACATTTGTGGATGTGCTAAAATCAAACAAAAAAGCGCATTATCTTGAGCATAGTTCACTGTACTTAACATGTGGCTTTTTGGCAGTCATGCTAGTGACACCAAAGACAAAGTTCTCAACGCGGTAAACCACCAGGCCATGACAGTCCATTGGAGACGTTGTGTTTTTTTCCCAGGGACTGGCTGCCAAACAGTCAGTGTGCTCTGGCCCAGTGCCGCACATAGGAAAAACTCTAAAGCGCCACTTTCTTTGCTCATCCCATCTGTTGGTTTTGGCTCTAGCATCACAACCAGCCAAACAGATCTAAAGTCAGCCTCAGCAAACAAGACAGTAAGCCTGCCAACCCTGTTCCTCACATCAGCGTTCTTACGTCGGCCACTGTTTCTAACCCTGAAAAAAAAAAGACTTTAAAAGAAGGGCTGCATACTGCACATTATTCTGTGTATTCATATATGACTCTAGATAACACTCTTTTGAAAAGATGGATTCAAGAGAAGAGAATATTTACCCAAAATGCTTTTCACTGTCAACGACTATATGTGAATTGAATCACAAATGGTATTTAAAGTCCAAAAAAGTACATACAACAAAATATAAACAATATTATACAGTACAATATATAGTTAAAGGGGTTAGTTAGATTCAGCAAGGATGCATTCAAATGATCAAAAGTGACAGTAAGGACATTTTTAGTGTTAAAAACATTTTTTATCAAATGTAAAGAATCCAGAAAAAAAAGTAACACGGTTTACACAAAAATATTATGCAGCACAACTATTTTTAACTTTGATAATAATAAAACATGTTTCTTCAGCATAAAATCAGCAAGACTGGAGTAATGATGCTGAAAATTCAGCTTTGCCATTAGAGGAATAAATTACATTTTAAAATATATTAATATAGAAAACAGTTATTTTAAATTGTAATAATAATAATAATACACAATATTACAGTTTTTACTATATTAATGATCAAATAATGCATCCTTGGTGAGCATGAGACTTCTTTCAAAAACCTGTATAAACCTATATATAATAATATATCCACAAAAACCTTGATATATATACATACACAATATGCTAATTCTGCTTTGAATAAATTCATTGGGAGATTATGAAGTCGATATGGATTTTTGATATCTGAATGAATAAGAACTACCCACAGTATCTGTTTTTTTTTGTTGCTAATTAAGTCAAGTTTTTGTTGCTAATTAACTACAAAGAGAGACACAAAAAGCCGTACACAGTGACTCTGCAACAGTATGCTCTGAAGAAGTCAACACTCTCTTCGATAGTGCAAATTCAAATCACACAAAGCTGCATTAATGAATCTAAAGGGGGCAAATTTCTCAGTATCGTGTATTCACTTATCACGTCTATAACAATACCATACTGTGACAATCTGCAGCGCTATTGTATCTCATTCAGAGACACAGGGGCCCAAAGAACCTCGCAGATATTCATTAGATGCTCTGCCCTGAGATACAACGATATCTAATTATTCACTGTCAACAGTGGACCCCCCGGGCTCCCCTCTACATTGCCGTATCGAGCAGTCAAAGTCAAATGAACACAAACAATGAAATTAAAGCGCTGGTCATGAAACAAATGATTGTTTTTAGTCATCCGCATGCACAACAGTCGTGAACAATGAGAGCAGGGCGTAACAGGCTAATTTAATTAGCCAATGCCAGTGAGGCGGAATTGCTCTGAGGGAATAAGTACAAATTTGGGCTGCCAAGAAGCTCTATTTGCTCAGTTTGAACTTGGCAAAAGTTCTATATTGATTTTAATAAACTGAAGGGAAAAAAAAAAAGCAGGCCGACGTGATTAGCGAATGACTGACAAATCGCAAGAGTTACGTAGAGCTGTGCCAGCAACTAAGTGGTAAACAAACAGACTAGAAAAAATAAATAATAAATTAAGCAAATAGCCAAGCATCACCACAAGCTAAAATGTGCTGGCACAGGAAACGCCGCCTTGTTGTTCTAATCCGTCGCAGATGACACGTGTTTTCACTACCGCAAGGGGCCTCTTATGAAAACACAGATGAGTTTTAGTAGCACATGCCCCAAACCACAGCAGGCGGCGGGGAACCATCACACACACGACAATCAGATCAGATCAAATCAGATCGGACACGGGCAGAAGCAATATAGGTGTGACTTACCTTTGAGATGATGTTCAACAGAGTGAGGTAGATCCATCAGGCCCAGGCAGGCAGAACATGAGGGAGAACAAAATGAGAAGAAAATGTGGTTAGCAATACTGAAGACAGAAATGACAAGTTTGTTTTCATCGTGCTGTTGACGTGACATTTCTCTCCATTTTTTTGCAACCCGCGGAGCGGCGACAGCAAAAAAAAACCTAACATGCGCAAATTGACAGTTGAGATATTTGCTTTAGCGAGGGGGATTTTTCTTCTTAAACATTTGGATGTTCATCATTATAACTCGAGTAGATCAATTTCAACAGTAGGCTGACTGCCCAAGGCCCCTTTGAAGCAATATCTACATTGCGACGGAGGACAAAAAAAACAAGCAAACCAGTTGACCAAAGTGATATTTTGGCAACCCATTTCGATTGCACACTCCTCTGGTGATATGTTACCTGCCACAGCTGTGCTATAGCATGTCTTTAATGTTTACTCTGATTTATTGAGCTGTATTAGTGTTTTGACATTTTGACTAGCTTGGCTCACAGATACTAGTTCAAACAGTTACAGACCATCAACAGCACTGGAGCAGAAGCTTAATCACACGATACTCAGCCACTGACAGCCTGAGAGTTGCCATAGCAGCTGGCTCACACTGCGACAGTGCCGGGAACGGGCCGAGGGATGTTCTGTCGTGGGGTGATTGGAAGGAGAGAGAGAGAGAGAGAGAGAGAGAGAGAGAGAGAGAGAGAGAGAGAGAGAGAGAGAGAGAGAGAGAGAGAGAGAGAGAGAGAGAGAGAGAGAGAGAGAGAGAGAGATCCAAACTCAAAAACCCAATGGATGAGCTTGTAGACCATCAACATTCCTGCCACATTTTTCTACATCCCTGACAATTGACAACAGATGCTGCAGGCAGCGAAAATGCAATCCCAAAATTGGGAGCCCATCTGACTGAGTGCAATGTCTGGCCGTCGCTACGCAGTCCATAAAGAGCCAGCCAGATAAGCATTTAACAGGACGCAGATGGAGGAATAATATGCAGTTTTGCTCTTAATTTCCAACCGTTTCCTGCTGCTTTTTCGGTCTGGCATAAGCGTTGCTTTTCCTTTCCCTCTTGATTCACTCTTGAAAATCCATCCAAATGAAAAAAGGGCCAATTAACTTAACCCACATCATTTCTTTCAAGGGCAATGATAGTTTTCTGTGTTAAAGCATTTTTTTATTTGATTTTTTTACTGAACTGAGCAAGGGCACCTGGTCATTGCAAGCAATGTTTATAAGCCATTCATTTTGATGACTGACTTAAAGTTCAATTGATATCTGTCATTGTTTTAGAGCTGCCAAAGTGCTTGTCCCTAATAAAAGGCATGTACGAGCCATCTATATTTCTAACAGCACACAAATTGAGAAGTTTAATATAGAGTATAACATGACAAAATTAAAAGACAAAAGAGTCAAATGATGCTTGCCAAATACAGCTATATAAATAATTTTGTAGACACACTAGACATTTTCCTGCAGAAAACACATGCAGGAGCAGTATCTCTCTCCACACCTGTATCTCTCTCCACACTCTGCCTGGGTTCAGAGAACCCTTCACTCCTGGACAAACGCACACAATACAGAAGACAGCTATGCTTTTCCCAGTCTCTTATTCCCCCGAGACAGGAAGTGACATCAGAGACACGTTCTGTGATCTCTGTCTGCAGGCAGGGTCACAGAGAGAACGATAGAAAGAATGACAGCCAGATAGAACAATAGATAAAATGATAGACAGACAGATAAATAGATCAAATGACAGATAAATAAAATGATAGACAGAACAACAAACAGGCAGGAATAAGTAAGGATGTAAGAATAGATAGATGGATATAGATAGATAGCATGGCTCTCTCATCAGATGTGTTTCTGGCTGTGGTTTTGAGGTGGAGTGTGTGCAGATGTCCATGTGCAGTGAGTTCATTATTACAGCACTTACTCTAACAGCTTCTGAACTGTGACCAGTGCCCAGCCATTAAACATCCCATCTCACACCATCTGCTTGGACAAACCAGCAAATTGCCAAACACACCAGCCAAATATCCCTCCAAGTTTTGGCTTGTTGTTTGAGGGTGAATGATATCTACAGAACTGTTACGTCAAAACAGATCAAATCTGCTCAAAGGTCTGATAATAGTAGGAAATCTGAGCTTTATCTCCAAAGAATTCCTACTCTTACTTATTATGAATGAAATGTTCTAAAAAGCTCCATGCTGTCTATGTGTCATCCTCTGCTATATCCTCGGCAAGGCCATCATTCAGCAAAAGGCAACAGTTGGTTATACATTCTACAATTTACATTCAATTACTCAGAGTTTTGGTCCTAATGACCAGCTTGCAGCAGCAGCAGTAACTCATGGGTCTCTACTAGCCACAGTCATTAGAGATCCAGTGAAGGCTGCGTGGTAATCAGCACAGAGAGGAAGACACCGACAGCCCTCATGACACAACACTGCAACTGCACAGCCGACTCATCCCTCTTTTTAATTAGCAACATTAGCAAGTTAATCCCATTCCTTTCCCTCACAAGTAGCACTGTGGGTATTTGCCACATGCAGTGAGTAAAATGTGCCAAGACTCAGATCAATAGCATCCAAACAAATTCTCTTGTCTGAAAAATCGAATTTCACATGATTTGACTCCAAATGGAATCCAAAAGGCTGAATCTCAATATGCATACTTCAAATGAGAACCTAAAATACGTAGTAAACTGGGAAGGATACAGTTTAAATAAGCAAATATAAGGCATGAGCACATCATCATGAAATTGCATCTCGTAAACAACTGTTTCAGGTCACAAAAGCAAGCACAGACACATGTTGTAAATCCATTTGGAATAGTGCACATTGCTGGCACCTTTCACATACCATTTTCTAGTGACAGACCAACTGATTAATGGGATGATTTTGGGCCATTTTAAGATTATCGTATCAGCTCATAACTATGCCCAACTGAAGTGTTAGATTTCCCTTGTGTCAGTTAATAAATCTACTAACAACTCAACCTTGGATAATTTACATGTATCTCTGTGTCTCTCTCTCTCTCTCGTGTGTGTGTGTGTCAGATATTATATTAGCCATTGTCCAGTCTCCGCTTAAAAGGTATCAGAAACAGACATTGACAAACCCATAAACTGACTATTTACAATGTATCATGTATGTTAATCCTAATCTGTTATACTAGATCTGTGTTCAAAAGTTGTTGCCTTTTTTCTTTCTTTTTTTAACCATTACTTTTTTTAAAAAATCCTTAAATGTAGCATGGTTGCATTGAACTGATTAAAAATGACAGTAAAGACATTTATAATGTTACAAAACATTTCTATTTCAAATAAATTTGTTTTTCAGCTTTCTATTACTAAAAAATTAATCAGTTTTAAGATATTAAGCAGCACTGTTTTTAACTTTGAAAATAATAATAAATGTTTCTTGAGCATGCACTAAATCAGCATATTATAGTGATATCTGAAGGACCATGTGACACTGAAGACTGGAGTAATGATGTTGAAAATACAGTTTTGCCACATGATTAATTTACTTTTTAAAATACATTAAAATAGAAAACAATTATTTAAATTTCTAATAATAGTTAACATAATACTGTTTTTATTGTATTTTTGATCAAATAAATGATAGCCTTGCTGAGTGTAAAAGCATAACTTTTTTTTCACTATTAAAAAGAACACATAATTAACTACTATTAATTATTATTATGACAATTCCAACGCTATCTCACGACCAATTCGTACGATTTTGTACGAGGGATTAAAAGGTGGCTAATTCGTACGAATTCGTACTACCTCCCTCGTACGAATTTGTACGATTTGTCTAAACCCGCGTGATGGGTAGGTTTAGGGGCGGGGTCAGGGGTAGGTCATTTGTACAAATTCATACGAATTGGGCAACTCGTAAAATATGTACGATTTAGCAAAAATCTTACTAATTCGTACGAGTGAGGTCGTATGAATTCGTACGAATTAGCCACCACGTAAAATTCGTACGAATTGCCGTGAGATCGGGCTGGATAATTCATACATTTGGTGTTGACTGAGTCTTATAACATAATTTAAAAAGATAAGCATGAAAAAAAAAGGCATTATAGTTTATTATAACTGTGCATAGTAATTTACAACAACTTAAAGCTGATTATAACAAAAGGCATAAATATAGAGTATGTTGGATGCAGGTGAGATCTTCTGACCGCACAATTCAGCTTCTTTTGTAATCCAGACAACAGAGACATAAAACAAGAACAAAAGCTGAGGGACTGAAACAAGGGAGTGAAATCAAACTGATATCAGTCCTAAACTGACTGTCTGATGCTTTTGATATTTACTTCAAAGCCACCGAGGCTGAGAGCTGCTTGTGCTTTGTGGGTGATTGGCTCATTTCCTTTATTCTTTTACTTTAAAAATATTAAATAAATAATATAAATTAAAAGCACCACATCCATCTGTTAGGAAAGGGTTGACTAATTGGCCCATTGCTCCATGTAAGAAGCTACCTGACTATTAAAAATGATACTTCCAGATTCAGACTCTAAATATGTGCCAGCGGGAGAAAATCCTGAATGAATCATCAGATATTGGATGAATGAAAGACTTTATGCCAAACTGATGAATTATCCCATTGAGAATCACCGCTCAGTGATCTTTTACAATCTTTCAATTTTTCCAAGAGCAAATTGTTTCTTGCTTTGACATATTGTCAGGTGAAATCTAATCAGGGTGCAGGTGAAATATACTGCAATAAAGTCTTTCCTGTCAAATCCTAATTTTACACATAAAAAAATGTCAAATGAGAGTGGGGAGCATATGATTGTGATGCTGAGCTCTAGAGTATGTGTCATACGCGTGTCACTTCCCTTTGATCTGTGTTCCTTATCCTTCGTGAGTTCCTTGACTGTTTTGTACAAAAACTGAATGTTGATGCAGAAAACAAAACAAATAATGTTAAAGCAAAGTCGGAAAATTTCTGTCTCTGGGGTTGGGATGACTGTTTTGTTCTATGCTGAGCTGTCAGCGGAGCATTGAAGGATGGGCACAAGTGAGCATGAGGGAAGGGGGAAATGAAGCAGTTTGGATTGAGAGAGTGACTGAGGATTGAGGAAGAAAGAGAAAATATAAGGAATTAATAAAGTAATCAGGGAGAAAAACAAAAGAAATGGATAAGAAAGAGTTAGAGAGAGAGAGGGGGAAGGAATACAAGAATTTGATTAAGATGTTAGTGTGAGAGAAGCACCATCATGTGTCGATGTTTAAGAGGAAGATGGCGACGGCTGGTGTGAGTGTTTGGAGATTTTACTAGTTGTGGCTGACATCCAGCCCATTCTTGGCTATGTTTGAGAGAAGTGTCTATTTAGCAATAAAAGACGGTGTTGCATTCCCTGTGAGGTTACCACCCTGTTATGGTGCTTGTATTTCCAGTAAAACAACAGAAATTAATACTTTTATTATGCATGGATCCATTAGATTGATCAAAAGTGACAGAAAAGACTATTGGTTAAATTTTCTATTAGTCAAAGACTTCTTAAAAAAAATATCATGGTTTACAAAAAAATGTTAAAACAACAGAATAGTAAAACTGCACTGTTTTCAACATTGATAATAATAATAATTTTTTTTTTTTTTTTTAAATGAGCATCAAGTCAGCATATTAGAATTATTTCTGAAGGATCATGTAACACTGAAGACTGGAGTAATGATGCTAAAATTCAGTTTCCACTAATAAATTGCATTTTAAAATATTAAGATATTAAAATCTAAAAAAGTCATTTTAAATTGTATTTTTTCAATATATAATTTGATTAAATGAAAGTAACATTGGTAAAATGAGATACTTCTTTCAAAAACAAAAACCAAAACAAATCTTACCAACCCCAAACAACCATAAGCAATATGCACATTTTGAAGAGAGAAAACAAACTCAATATTGATACATTTATCTAAGCAGAAGCAAAAAAAAAGAGAAGAAAAAAGAAAACAAAAAGAAAATGTGATAATGAAAATGTGATAAATGTGTAATTTTAACTGTAAAATACTGTAAAAATGTGACAGTAAAACCCTGTTAATTAGTTAACAGCAAGTTCCTGTACTATATATACGTACTGTACTTTAAATGATCAGATTTACATGTTACTCTGTAAATATGTTTACATTTTACTGTTTTTTGTACAGAATTACTCCCATCCACAGCTGTCAGTTTTATTCTGTAAAAATTACAGGATTTTTTTCATAGTGTGTTAGGTTTGAGTATGATACTGTATGCAGGTTTCCTCAACCTCCAGTGGAGTAAATTAATTGCCTTTTGTCTTTTTCTGAACTCCATATACACATAATGTCTTCACCACCTACCTGCCCTAAATAGCACAGCCTAAAAGCATCATGCTGTTGCTGACTAGCAAGTGAAAACTACACTGCATGTATCGCTGACTGTGTACCACTGGTTTCTTTATTCTCTTTGGCATCAGAGGCCCTCTGCGGTTTAATTTAGATTTAAGCCATATGGACCTGAGCTTACATAACTGCAGCACGTACAAACACATTTCTAAACGTAAGCCGTGAAAAGAAAGCCTTAAATAAACCGATTTAATCCGGGAACTCAAGTCCCATTGACACCTCAGCTCCAAAATCCTCATACACTTTTAACATTATGATTTGAAAGTGAGAGGAAGAGTTTAACGTCATCTCACCTGCTCTCTAATAAAAAAATTGCTAACAATTAAACATGCTTCAACACATGAGCCCCCTCACATACTATTTAAAATCAAATTTCAAATAATGCTAATTTGACATGTCCTGAGGCTGTTTTACATTAGCCTAGAGCATTAACAGCATTGTGATCTGCTGGTTTACATAACTTACCATCACCAGAGTTGCCCCTCAAAAGCACCAGTTAAGAATATTGTTGTTTGAGAGGCAGGCCATTTCACAGCTGTTTACATCCTTAAACTTCTTTTCACCTTCCTATGTCTCAAAGAACAAAAGCAACTATCAGAAGGTGCATGGGACACGAACGGCAAGAAGCCTGACCTCTCTTAAACACTCATCAATCATCATTGCCAGACTAACTAAGCAGGACATCTTGGCTTCATTAAAAGGTAACGTGCCAACCTAATTAAACAAGCTTAAAATGGACAGGAACCTCAATTACAAGTTGCACTTTAATTATCTATCTAATGTACCATGGCGGAAAAGACGTACTATTAAATGTATTAAAATATACTTGAAATTCAAGTAGTATGTTTATAGTACATTTGTAATCCCAAAATGCTTATATCTAAAAATGTATTGAACTGCATTTTAGCATATTTCTAAAAAGTATACTGGAAGTACTTTGGTAATACATATATTATTAGTTAAGCTTTTAAGAAATACAGAATGCTTAACACAAGCGTATACTTTAATTGAACTTTTAGTGTATTTACAGAAAACATACTTATTTTACTCATACTCAAAGTATATTTTATACTTTGTGTAAAAACGTATGTGATTTTTTCGTGTTTTATTTTTAATAAATATGCAAAGATTTGAAACAAACTTCTTTCACGTTGTCATTATGGGGTATTGTTTGTAGAATTTTGAGGAAAATAATGAAGTTAATCAATTTTGGAATAAGGCTGTAACATAACAAAATGTGAAAAAAGTGAAGCGCTGTGAATACTTTCCGGATGCACTGTAAATACATGGGTATAGGTCTAAATCTGGGTGCTCAATTATATCAATGTTATCAGATCTTCCAGCCCTAACACTTGTATAGTTTTTTGTCAGTGTTTATTTAAAACCTTCAAATTATGCAGAATATACGATGGTAAATATTTAATTAATGGGTTGTCAATATATAACTATACATATGGTATGATTTTACCCCTTAATTCAGCATACTGACAAAATTATAACTGCAAATCTCCGTTTCGCTGCCTGGAGTCCAGTTGTGTCCGTGAATTACAGTGATCCATTTACTTCTCTGTTCTGTAGCTTTCGGCAGTCTATAAAAATATACCTCAGATTTCTTGTCAAATCTAGTTGTACAGTCAATCGCACAGCTCTTTGACGTTTTAGATGTCTTTTGTGTGTTTTTCGCAGCATTCACACTGAAAACAAACGGTGCCACTCAGTCTTTTTGCCACTTAGTGTTCATAACTGCAGTCACTCCGGCTGACAGTGACGTCAGGCGCATACCCTCTATAGTGACGACAGACAAAAGGATAAAAATGGTCACTCATATGTCAAGTTGATGAGGATATAGTCAAAGCTTTGAAAAGTAAACTGAGAAGTCAACTAAATTCTAATGCATATCTATGCAAAATACATTACATTCCAAAAAATACATACATTCAAACATGAATGCAATCATTGGTTGATTTTATATACATTATTTTTTCCCTTTCACAGATCCTGTGATAAAGCAGTCTTCAAATACTACAGTGTCTGAATTGCAAGCCCTCAGTTGCAGAAAATGCAAGTCGTACTCAAAGAAGTGACTCTCCACTTGAAGATGAAGATTTGTCATTTAAACTGTTCTGTTTCTTTGTTTAGTTCAGCCATTTGCAGGCTTAAGTATTTTTTTTTTATGCATTATTCACTTCTGCACTTTGTTTTCCAGTAATTCATGTATAACTGAAATGTTCTGCAAATGGGTAAAATAGCTCTGTCATAGCATTTTACTGATCTTTCATTTATTATAATATATTTGTCGAGAGATCATTGATGCTGCTGTACTTTTTTAATGCACTAGGAATTTATTTTGAAGTGTACACAATGATATAGTACATTAAAGTTTTAGATTTCAAAGTTTGTGTAAGTGTGCGTCTTAACATTTATATTTAATGATTTATGCACTTTTTATACCATTTTGAATACTGAAAAATAAACAGCTTTAAAATAAACTAGTAGTGTAATGCTAATGAATTTCTAATGAACTGAAATGCAATTGAAATGTTCTTGGAGTACATTAAAATTAATTATTTTTGCATATTTTGAATGAATTTACACTTAAACTGCACTAAATGTACTTGAAGTGGTTCCATTTGAACACAATTTAATATATTAAAATATATTGCAGATAGCTTAAAATTGATCTTGAGCATATCTTGATATACACTCAATATACAAAGTTGTTTCAAAATAATACATTTAATATGCATTTAGTATAGTATAATTTAAATATATTAAGTATGTCCAAAAAAAAAGCACAATTTAAATATATTTCCTTTTCACCAAGGTATCTGTCCATCTGTCTGTCCATCCATCCATCCATCCATCATGAATTCATTGAAAGATACAGCAAAATAGATTTTGTTTGCATAAATAACTGGGTACCTGTGCACTTCTATGCACTTTTTAGCTATTGCATTAGAAATTATTGTACAACAATGCCCTAAATGGCCCTTTCCTTATGTAAATTTACCATTGTAACCATAGCCACGGCCAAAAATACCACATTACCACAGATTTATTGCATTATTTTGGCGGAAACTGCACCATCATGAATCACAAAGGTCCCATTTTGTATTTGATAGATCATGATCTTGCGGGCCGGCTCTAAAATCATTATGAATAATAAGAGTCGCAGCCGCACAAAAATGCTAGCACGCCTGTTTATGAAGATACATTCATTAGAACCCAATAGGGAGTAGCTTGGAAAAATCCTGAGAAATATAATATCATATAACACATGAGAATACATTCTAATCCATTGTGCTTTGTGCACCTTATAATCTCAGAATGCTAAAAGTACAATTTCATCATTACAACTCTAAAAGCATCTAAGAGGCACAACATAGAGATCCAGACACAAACAGAGATCAATGTTTACCATTGCCCAAGGTTATACGAGGGCCAAAGCTTCAGCTGGAACCTGGCAGCACCATTCTTCAGTCATATTCCCAGAATGCTCATTCAAAAGGTCACTCATTTACCATGCTCACAAGAATAGAGCTCTCAGCACTGTGCCTAAGCCATTTTATTGACGACTGGAGAACCACTGCCATCTCCTCTCAGGGTTAAACATTAAAAAGAACGCTTTGCTGACACTTAAAGAGCCTTTGTTACTGAGGGAAGCTTATGGGGCTAATTTAACAGTGCTCAGGTAGCTTTGCGGTGTCACTTGCCGTGGTATATAATTCATGACCTCTGTTGGAGTCGAGTCCAAACGCTAATTAGCCTCTTATCACTGTTACAACACTGGGACAATGGCAGCCATTTTAGTTCCACTCAGAGAAGTGCTTCTTGTGTATCGAGCCAGGATTTTCTCTGAATAGAAGGCCATTAGCAGTGAAGCTGTAGACATAAGACACAAATCAACTAAGCTGACATCCAGACATGCATCTCTGGATAGTAACAAATAAATGCTGGAATTGGAGGCAGACCTTGTTAATGACAAGATGTCTGAGAAACACGGTAGGGTTTGAATGCATCCAACAAAGCCTGACTGGACAGAGAAAGACAATGTGCTGGTAGGCTTTTTAGTGTGGGTATTTACAGTGGTCCCAAATAAGTATTTGGACACTTTAAGATGCTTAAGTAACACTTAACAAATGTATGAAAGTAATTGCATTAGAAAACACAATAACAAACTTAGTGCCATCTGCAAGCATATAATGCTAAACCTGCACAAAAAAAACTTTTCTTAGTCATTTTGGCCAGCTGGTCAGAAACAAAAAAGTGTGAAAATACTTTTCATTTTAAACAATATATATTTATTACAAACCAACAGAAGCAGTGAGTGCCTTGAGGTATTTCAACTTCATAACATATATTTGTTTTATCGTGTCAAACATGATACATTTCCTTTTGTGTGTTGTTTCGCTCAAAAGGTGTGATTAAAAAAATCTTTCTTTAAAAATAAATGTGACTTTAAAATGTTACATATTTTTAAAGTAATAAATTACTGTATTAATTATAATTATAAAATTTTAATAATTATATTTTATTTTAGTACATTTTATATAATTATTTTAAATTATTATTTTAATTAATTGATACATGTTTAACCTCTTAACATTTAGTGACAGTGTCGCCAACTCTCACTCAAAATCAACTGCTCTGTCACTGCAAATGGACATCAGTGGGAAAGGAATGGGTAAGCTCATGTTTTTGAGTCTTGCATCTAACACTCCAAAATGCGGTTTTATATTCTAAAGATGAATCTTTTAAATTAACACAAACACTCTCCTGCAGGGTAAGATACTGTATGTCATCTTGAAAGAACGTTACTTTTGTAAGGACAGCAAGAACATCTTCCCTGCAGTTTCTCTATTATCAGCTCTGGCAGTATGAACCTGAATACCATCCTGTCTGTGACAGGGACAAAATAGAAACTTGAAAATTAGAGGAATATGTGACTCAGCAAATCTGTTGAAATGATGCTTCTCCAATGTATATAATCTCTGTACAGAATCAATTTTGCCGCAGATCAGGTTTGGAGCAGCTTTGTGCGAGGAGTAGAAGAAGGGCTGGTTGGCCGCGGAACATTCCGCCTGTCATCCGCTCGAAGATTTAAGCCTTAAAAAGTGATGGTATTGTCAGAAATGATGGCTATGAGCCAAATGCTTACTTAATCCTGACAGTAAGATGCTGTCATGCTGTCTAAGAGAATACAGAATGCTCACCACTGATTTGAAGCACAGTTGGTATACGATTGAGGACATCATCTCAAGAATAACTCTAAATTAGTGTGTGCAATCTGTTGCTTTTCAACATGAACAAATATGACATAATATAATCCAACTTGATTAGCATACTAGATCTGGAAATTATAAAGCCTGGTAAACTAAGTAAAACTAAGCGTTAACTGGCTGAGTGACTAATTAGACTAAGTCCAATATATAATCTAATTAACACGTTGGCAACCTAAATCGGTTTCAGTCTTGTTATTTGAACGACTTGTTCTTTAGTGTGGACATATTTCACATTCTGACAGCAAAATTAAATATTGGATACTTTTCCTTCACTTGTTTTACCCTTTTTAATCAAAGTAAAAGATAGGGTAGAATAAAAAACAGCAATAATTAAATGTGTTGCTCCATCTGAGCAACAAGATGAAACACCCATTTTGATAAGGTTTATGTTAAACTGTGAAATAATGCTTTACTGACAGCAAATCTTTGTTTAATGCACGCAACAATCTTAACATCACGCTTCAATGAAGCCTGAAAGAAGATATATTGCTTTCAAAATTGAGTCATTCGATAAAGGTACTCAAACCTTCTGTCACGCTATTAGTGAGCAGAAAAAAGACACTGAATGCAAAAATGAATCATAAGATATCCAAAACACTGTTAGCCACTGTCAAAACATAAGATAACAGCTCCTGGTTTGAATTCTCTGGATTTTTAAGACACAACGGACAAAGCTCCAAAAATCGTGTCTACAAATTCTATGCATGTGAATCTAAAACACAAACAGATGGTGACTTTTCAGTGAATCGATCGCAGCGCTGTCTCGGCAAAACTTGAATGTGTTTACCATGCATCTTCATTTTATTGTGAAAAACTGTTTTATTACCAGTAAAATCTTTTGCAGAGAGCAAACCAAACAGCTTTCTTTTG